>CM076573.1:886948019-888148019 GCA_034641835.2 Pinus albicaulis | reverse complement strand
TGCTCAGAATGTGTCGGAACTTCCTTTTCTCTTTACTAGAGAAATGGATCTAAGGCCCTTGGTGAAATAGGCACCTTCTGCTCCCTCTGACAACTGATTTCCCTACTTGGAAATCTGCCAAATCAACATTGATTCAGCTCTCTTTGATCCTCTGATCAAACTGCAAGTTTCTTTGACTAGAAACTCTCTGAGAAGTTGATATCCTCCCGCTCTTTGTCACTAGTGCCTAGGCTATAAATCTGAAAACTTCAGAAATTTAACCCCACCAGCACCTTCTGAATTTCTGCAGCTTTTCTTCAGTCTTCTATGGATCTAACAGATTCAAATCTGCATCACCCTAGCAGGGTTCAGACAAATCCATCGTTGTTTCTGAGCTACCTCTGCGCAGTAATTGTGTGGGCTTGCTAGGAGACAGCGTTAGACTGCATCACCTTTCCCTCCGCGTGAATCTGCCTCTGAAAACTGCGTTGTCCCTTTAGATCTGTGTTTTTGCTGCTTTTCCAGCTACTTCTTGCAGCTAGAACCTTCAGATTCTTGTTGGTGACCCTTCTAAATCTGCAATTGCTCTGATACCATGTGGAAATTTCTCAATCTTTACACTTTATGCAGAAATTATAACTGTTAATTTGGTTAAGCTCCTCCTACTTAGACAAGTTATTAATTGAATAAAATTCAAGTTAAAATCGAAGCAAAACACATAATAGATCTACACCAATCCAGATCTAGAACAAGTTCATGCACACATAGACAAAGTGACAGTTATTTCTGGACAAATAGTCCCCGGAAAAACCAAATGCAGGAAAACCGATCTCTGGCTGCTGGAGGGTTTTATTATTAAGAATTTTCTGACTACAACAAGCCTGGGTTCCAGATCTAGAAAACCCGACAGAGATAAAATAGATCTACGGCTCACTGGCTGATCTAGGGCCAAAATAATGATTGATCCACATCCTCAAACGGGATTGATAGAACTTAGCCAAAATTAGGGCCTAGAAACCCCAGCGTTTCCCCTGAAACCTCTACGTCAGCCTCTGAAGCCCCTCTGACCCTTAGCGCTGCTCTGGAAAGGTCTGCGTTACCCCAGACTGGATGATGCAGGCCTTACGCTGCCCCTTAGGGTCTCTGCGTAACCCTTGGGGGTTTCCTGCTGAAAATCAAGATGTCCTTGGAGGGACTGCGTTGTTCTTGCTGTTGCAGCTTCCCTACTTCTCTGCGTTGTCCTCTGAGCTGATCTTTGCCTCTTGTGTATTCTAGAGCCTGGGATCAGATCATCACCTTGGCCTAAATTCCCCTTTCTGCAGTTGAAACACTTCTGAAAATTCTTAGCAAACCCGCCCTAGAATCTCAGCTTAGCTTCAGTGCTCTGCCTCTATGTGTCTTTACAAATGACCCCAAGCCTTTCCTTTATATTTTTCTCGTTGGAAAACCAACGACCAAGATTAAATCTTTAATCAATGGCTAAGATTAAAAAAATCTTGATCCGTGTGACTTAAGACAATTTCATCACATGTTTAATTAACTTCACTTTAATTATTTAAGTTCCCTAAGTTTTAACTTAGAAAATACATTAAAATAATTAATCAATTCAATATCTCCTAAACCAAATGAAATTTCCCAAATCAATTTCTGGGTCTTGTAGATCAAGTGTACTCTAGTCCCTCCAGAAAATTTGGGACCTAGAACACAACTGATGCTACCCCAAATCCACAAAATCTCAACACCTAAGAAGCCTAATTTGACTTGTTTAATGAGCTATCATGGTTGGCTTGTAACCATGAGTGGGTTACTTAGCATTTTAGGCATAAGAGGGGCTTCATTTTGATATTTTGACACTTTAGAACTTGTATAAATAAGAGAGAGCAGCCTCGTTCTCTCAAATCATCGCACATTGGATTTACAATCTCTCAAAAAGAGAATTCGGACATGTTGTGGAGAATGAAATTTGGATGTTTTGGATGAATTATGATGTTTGGATATTTTTGCTAGCATTCTTGGAGCTTATTTTTGGCAACTTGGGGATGGATATATTCGTTTTGACTTGTGGGTACTTTTATGATGCTATATTTCTGTTTTGATAAATGTCTAATGCATGGAATTATTCTCTTATGGGGATTAAATGTGCCCAAATTAATGTGAATTACTTGAAGCATTGAAATTGGAATTTTTGCATGTGTTACTCATTAGACAAACAATGAATGAATTTTCCTAGGGGATTAATTGCATTTCATCATTGAAACTCCACAACAGGTGTCATCAAGGTATAAAATTCTAGAAATCGTTTGTTATTGCCTCCATCTACGGTAGTGAAATTATTTCTAGGTCTCCTTGCTTGAAACTCCACAACAAGTGTCATTGACGTATAAAATTCTAGAAATCGTTTTGTTGTTGCCTCCATCTAGGGTAGTAAAATTATTTCGAAGTCTCCTTGAAGAGCGAAATTGCCATCACATGGTTTATCTCGACTCCATTTCTCCCAATAGGCAGGCACTACGTCTAGGGTCCCTGGAGTTCACATTCTAATTTGAAAATCATTCTTCTTCACCTCTTTTTCTATTATTTCCTCATCCCTTTGAGGCTAAGGGAGCCTCTATACGGCTTGGTGTGAAATTCTCTAGATGAGTGCATTTTGGATTCCAATCAGATAGACCTCTTCAATAGTGTCTCTTCTAGGCACCTACATCTTTTGAACAAAATTTAACAATGGAATCTCAAGAAAATCGATTCCCTATCTTTCACACCAAGTGGTAACCCTTGAGGTTTCCCTTCAACTTAGGGATTCTTTGAAGTTTTATATGTTAATAGTGTATCAATCAAAACCCTTTCTCTTACCTATCTTGACCTTGGATGGACACTTATCTCGTCAAATAACTTAACCCTAAGTCTCGTATAGTGTTTCTCTCAAAGGGTTTTTTCGTGGAAAGCTTTACCTAGCTTCTCCCAAAGCTCACACCTTAATTGAACCTTTCCACTGAATAAGCCATCATTGCCTCACTTTGAATTCTCTTATAGACACATTAATCACAAGCAATGGATATTGGGACTCCTCCCATCGATGAAAATCCAAGAAGAGAAGGGGGTTGTGGTGACAGTGGGACTTTGTCCCAAATTGTTGTTGTTCCCTCTAGCTTTAGCCTATTTACTAGGCCTGCTAGTTTGTGCAGCAACAGGTTAATTTAGAAAAAGTACAATAATTAATTTCATTATTTATTATGGACTATTAGCCCAAAGTTCTGAGAATAAATAGTAAAATTATTTAAGTGACTTTCATAAAATCTCAATCATTGATCTCAAGTGAGGCTGAGGATTTAATCCTAGTTATTGATCACTTAGGATATTAGGGTTATGGATTTAGGCTTAATGAAATTATAAAATAAGTCTAAGGGAGACGTGAAGACACACAGTTGTGGAGAAAGCGATTTTCTCTAGAGCAAGGTCCTTGACTAAACTGAAGAGAAGCGAGGAGAAGTGCGGCAGGGAATTTCTGGAGAAATTCAGGGAGGCTGAGTTGCCAAAGAGGAGGGCTGAATTGAGGAGGTCGAAATATCCAGAGAGGTCATTTTCTCTCAAGTGCACGAGGGCTGTACGAGGTGAAAAGAAAGGGGGCCAATTTTCTGGTGAGATAGGTCAAATTCTCTAGGGTCGTGTTTCTTTAGGAGGGTCAATTTCCGGGGGCCAATTTCCTTATGGAAGATTTTTCCAGTGGGGCCGATTTTCTAGGTTCCCATCAGTTGTATTTTTCTATATATTCTGTGTGTCTAGGCCAAGATTTTTCTGACAAATTTAATACAAAGGAAGATTTTGTTGGGTATAAATTTGCTGTTGCAGTGTGATAAATATCTCCATTTTGTTTCTGCTGCATTTGATTTTTGGGTTAATATACCAGTGAATTTATTCTATCATCAAATTCAGAAATATTTCAGATAAATATTTCCTGGGATTTTAATAAATTGTTGAAGTAAAGTAAATCAGATCTGGCATGAGAGGATTTAACATAATGAAACCACAAGCTGGAACACACCATATTTTACAGAACTTTTACTAGCATGTGGAAACTTACTATACCATCTAATCACTGGAGATTCAAGAAACCCAGACTTGAGATTCAAAATTAACGTATAATTATAACATTTCATTCGGCCAGGAAAATGGGAAAAAAAATGAAGAGAAAAACAGCCTAGGATATCACATAATCTTTAGTTATGAACTAGCACAAACAGTATACAGTTCCCACTATCGAAAACATGAAATCTACTAATATTATTACATTCTTCATAAAGAGACCTCTTTTATGCGAGATTGGCAACTTACACTTCATCATGTTTGAAGAGACTACAGTGTTGTTGAACATACCTGCTTTGTGTACAATGACAGCAGTAAATTATGTACAGCAGAATCTTCATTTTGTAGCCGCTGGACACAGAATTCCAAATACTTGATAGCCTCATGTGTCTCATCCCTGCAGTACATATCTTGTAATCAAGAGCCCAAAAAAACAATAAATATGAACACTGAATGAAAAAATGAGCTTGCAATTAAAGAAATGGTATATGCCATTCCTACATGATGGTGTGAAAATAAAATCATAAGGACAATTTTGATGACACATTTGCATAAGGGAAACATCCTTCCCAATATAGTTTGCATTGTGAGCCGAATTTAAGGTAACATCAATCTGTCTCTGCACCAATGCAAAACTCAGAAGCCACAAATCTTCATCCTAGATGTCATTCAGTAGGACTCTACCTACAGGTATTCTGCCAAATGAAACCACATTTAAATAGAAGCCAAGCATCCATGTTACATCTAAAAATGAAGTCAAAGTATATCCAAGGATAGCACTTTGATTTTTACATGTATTTCTATGAACATAATCTTCTTCCAGTCACTGGTAAGGTCTGAATTTGAAATAAGCCTCTAGAATTCCAATTTTGAATAGAGCCTTGAGGGTTATACATCAGGTGATCATGACCTCGAAATGAGACCTCTTCCCCAATGTTGGGGATGTCATGGGTTTGACTCTCTTGAATATTGATCTCCTCAAGATTACACTCCATAATCAAGCCAATGGTTTACCCCATTAACTATCCATCAATCATGGGAAAGTAATTGATGGTTTTCCACAAGGTGTGTTCCTTGGAAAAGAAATTTCACATTTGTGAATGATTGAATCTAATTTATTACAATTGAGGGTGCCGTTGAAGTGAGGAATATTAATTTTGGTATTTAATTTAGAATTTGCACCACGTGTTTAATTTAGAATTTGCACCACGTATTAATTTAGAATTTGCACCACGTGTACCATAGATGATGACACTTTACATCATTTTATTATATTTTGAATTTTTATAATGCGTCTTTTATCTCACTGTACTATGGGCTCACAAGATGATCCCTATTTGCACACAACATAACCCTTATGGCACATGTAGGATACCATATAAACTGCAAATTAATTCAAGGACTATATACACCAAGTAATACAATCTCATTCTTTAGGATGTGCACCTAATATACATCAATACATACACAATGAAACAGGAATCGCCGAGTATTCCCATTACTTGCGAGTGCAACTTGGAACAGCGGCTAAACGAGCAGAGTCAAATCTGCACGAGTCAAACTCGCATTGACCGAGTTTGACTCGTGGTCAATGCAAATTCGACTTGCGACTTGCGATTGGCGGCGATTTTTCCCGATTGATACGATTGAATCAGAATTTTTTTTAGGGTTTGTTAACTAATGCTCTCGTCATCTTTCACTCTCTCGAAATGTTGTCGCTGTCTTTCACTCTAATCGCATCGCATTGTTGTGAGTCATCACCTGCTCGTTGAACCAGTGTGAGTCATCACCTGCCCGCTGAACCAGTGTGAGCCGTCTATCGTTGTGATATCAACCGTGGGGCATCGCTGCACAGTGGGAGCACAACATCACCGTGGGGCATCGCTGCACAGTTCGAGCACAAAATCATCGTGGGAGCACAACATCATCGTTGGCATCCCTAGGCGTGCCATTGCTATGAGCCCTCTCATCGTATTTGTTGTGGACCATCTGTTGATTGTTGTGAGCCCTCTCATCGTATTTGCTCGAAACTTAGAATCAATAATGATACTATGATATATCATATGCATTAAAAAATTATTATTAAAATTTAAAATGTTTTCGTGTATAAAATTTAAATATTAAATAGATATTAGGATTCAGATTTCAGAACACTAAGTAGTTTAGAATCTAGATGCAAAGGTAGCCAATACTGTCTACAAAGGTGGGAAAAACAGTAAATTGTCCTACGAGTTAGAAACTTAGAAACAGAAACAGTTTGCCTTTTAATTTAAAATTTAATTTCTTTCAGTGTTTTTCGATTTAAATTGTGGATGCAGCAGTTGCTCTTTATTGAGTACTTAGCAACAAGCTGCAAAACCCTCTCTCCTACTTATCTGCATTTTTTATTTTTTATTTTTTGTCTTTTACAGGAGCCATAAATTAAAAAAAAATAGCAAAGCCACAACTTCAAATCTCGATTCTTCAATCTTAATGGAAGCCACAATTTAAACAAGTCCAAAACAACTACAATGTCAAGGGAGAAGGACTTTTCTTGGGCTTATTGTGACAAGATTCCGGGAGACCCCCAACTCCATTGTAAATTTTGCAAAGCAAAATGTAGCGAAGGCATTTACAGATTCAAGTACCACCTTGCATAGATACCCGACCATGATATATGTCTCTGCAAAAATGTTGATGAAAATGTCAAACACCAAGCAACCTTAGCCATTGATATGTTGAGTCAGCATAATGCTAAGAAAGAAAAGCAAAATAACGAAATAGGAACTCTTGGAGTTGATAAATTTTCTTCCAATGCCCCCTTGTCATCTCCCTCTGTTGAATCCTCAATGCCATTCCCAAGTTTCCTACACATGCCTCCAAGTCCAGGACAAACTCAAGGCCAAATGAATCCTCTTGCATTCAACACTGGAGGTGGAAACATAAACACTTTTTTTGCTCCCCGGACAAAACCCGGTTCCCAACCTACCTTGGATGCAACTGGTTGGAAAAAAGATATCCATAGTCAGGCAAGGAAGGTCATTGCTAACTTTTGGTACTATTCTGACATACCTTTCCACTGTGCCAGAAGTCCTTATTGGCAAGCTATGATTGATGCAGTTGTTGTTGCAGGTCCAAGGTTCAAAGCCCCTACATCAGAGAGCCTTAGAACAGATTTTTTGTTAGAGAGTGTTGAAGATGTCATGCTTGTCCTATCTGAGTTTCGTTCATCATGGGTAGAAACAGGGTACACCATCATGAGTGATGGATGGACAGATCAAAGGAATAGAACTTTAATAAATTTCCTTGTACCTTGTCCAGCAGGCACAATGTTTCTCAAATCAGTGGATGCATCAGACAAGATTAAGACTGCCCAACTTATTTGCGAAATGATGGAGGAAGTCGTTCAAGAAGTGGGAGAAGAACATGTTGTATGAATTGTCACTAACAATGCAACTAATTATATGGTTGCTGGTAGACTTTTCGAGATTAGGCACCCCACTATTTTTTGGATCTCTTGTGCTACCCATTACATAGATTTAATGCTTGAGGACATTGGTAAGCTTCATTGGATACATGAGGTGTTGGAGAAGGCAAAATCCATAACCAAATACCTATACAACCACACTATTGTCCTAACCACCATGAGAAAATACACTGAAGGTAAAGAAATTGTTCAACCTGCAGTGACTAGATTTGCAACAAATTTCATATCTTTGCAATCTGTGGTTGAGCAAAAGATTAATTTGAAGAGGATGTTCTTGGGGCCTGAGTGGATGGCATCTAAACATTCCCAAGACCCTTGAAGGAATTGAAATTATTGCACTTGTGTTTAATGACGGTTTCTGGAAAGATGTCGAAGAGATTATTGTTGTGACAGAGTCCCTAGTTAGAGTACTCAGGTATGTAATATTCCCAATTAGCCTTGCTAATTGGAATATTTCATTTTTGCTTTATTTTGCCGCTTTAGCTAGACATAATAAATAAAGTGAGAAATAAGAGGGGTCACCTCACTTTAGTCACCTCACTTTATAATAAAGTGTTCTTTTCTAGTAGATTGACGTTGTAACTTAAGAGAGGGGGCCTTGGGGGTCCACATGAGTATGATGGGGGAGGCATCAGGCTGACCCAAAGTAAACTGCGCAGGTCAAAGGAGAGTTAAGTTTTGGAGGGAGTTTGGCATTATAAAAGGAGAGGTTCTCACCTCATTTGGATCATGCATGATTTGATATTATTATTGAGAGCTAGACTTCTGTCTGCTTCAGCACGCCGGTTGTTTAGTCGGTCTGCAGCACTGTTTAGTGCAACCGAGTGTCTCCGTTCGGAGATCTCACCCATAGCCTCGGGGGACTTCGAGTGCCCGCTCAGGAGACTGGTTCACCCCTTAGCCGGGGGACCGAGTGCCGCCCTAGTAAGGTTTGTTACGAGTACATCTTTCGGTTTAGTTGTGAGTAGCGACGGTCTGGTGCAAATACGGAGAGAAACCTCTTGTGTTGTCTGGTCAGAAGAAGGAAGAATGACATCCTCTATCGAAAGGGAGAAAGGGGCAGTCAATTCGGGGAGGTGAGGGCCAGTTTGTCAGGAGGAACGCGATCCAGTCCCAGCGGCAGTCGGGAGGAGGAAGGACGCAGATCAGTCTTGGAGTGAGGACGCTGTTCAGCAGGGAAGAGAGGACGCAGTTCTGAAGGCACATTGATAGATCCAGCCTTGGAGATTGTAGATCTGAGCAGATATTTGCAGATCTAGTTTTGTATGGTGCAGATCTGGAGGTTTAGCACTAGATCCAGCTTGGGAGATTGTAGATCTGAGGAGATATTGGCAGATCTGGCCTAGATCTGAAGAGATAACATCAGATCCAGCCTTGGGGGTTGCAGATCTGAAGAGATATTGTCAGATCCAGCATAGATCTGAAGGGTTGATAGCAGATCTGATGGGAGGCCTTGGTCGGGAGGGAAGGACGCAGGTCTGATTGGAGGCTCCAGATCAGCAGTCTGACGATGGGAGAAGCAGAGATCCACATCGGTGGGGCCTTGGTCTGAGGAAGCGAGCTTGTGTGAGGGGGCTCCATGAGCGTTTTCCCTGTATTGAACTATAAATCTATTTGTTGGAGGTTTGGTGATTGGTGCCTCATCTATTTACTGCATTTGTCACTAGCAGAGCGGCGTTTTCCTGGGGAGGGTTTGCGGCTTGAGATCATCCATTTTCTAGAGCCTTGACACATTCGTTGTCCTTGTGAAGCGTTATTCTGTCTGAGAGGGTCTCCACTTGCCTAGGGCAAGGATAGGTGCACTTACTCTGATTTTCTTGTGCTCCTCTCTATGTACTTTCTGATTAATAAAATGGCTCAGTTTTCTGGAATCCTATGTGCAATTGTTCAGTGATCTGGTTCAGCATTGTATTTTCTATATCTGTCTGGCAATTTTCTGTTTATTACTGGTTATTTCCCCTTTGGGGATATTACAGTGGTATCAGAGCATAATTCTGGCTCAGCCTGTGGTCTATGACATCAGAAAAAAAAAAGATCATACAGAGCAATAGCAGTTGCAATTCCAGAAACGCAGTTGGAAAAAGGGCCAAAATAAAAAGGGTCAAATTTTGAAGTTTGGAATTAGGAAAAACGTTTTCTGGGTTTTTCTGGGTTTTGGACGAGGATCACTTTCCCAAATTCCTGGAATTTTCTGAATAGTTTTCAGTGGGTAAATCGGAGGTTGAAGTTAAGGAGCAGTATGGTTTTGCAGCAGCCGTGCAGTTTCTGAGGAGCCTGTAGGCACCTAGCAGAAAATACCAATGGCAGGAGATGTGAGTCCAGCTCAACATGCGGCTATGTTTGCAGATTGGCGGAGCATGGGACAGGAATTCATGGATGCTTTCCCTTTTAATCAATATATCCAGTTCCGATGTGGCGGCAAGTCTTATGATCGGGAGCGAAACAAGGGACGTGGATCCCACCGTGATAGTCACCGTGCAGCGAGTAAATTCCATTTGCCGATGTTTGATGGATCGCGGAAGACTACGGCAGAGTCTTGGGTGGAGAAGTTGGACCTCTACTTTCAGCTTAACCGGATGCCAGAGAGGTTGGCCATTAAGATGGCTGCATTGCATTTAGAGGGTGAGGCCCAGGATTGGTGGCTCCATGGGATGGCGACACTCGGGCATTCTACAGTGACGACATATGCCGAGTTTACACGGAGGGTGATAGAGCACTTTGACAAGAGGGATTCGGAGCAGCATTTTGGTGAGCTGATCAAGCTCAAACAGACTGGGAGCGCAGAGACATACATTTCAGACTTCTTGAGGATTTCGGTGATGGTACCTGATTTATCTGCAGCCCGGATAGTTGGCATTTTTGTGGAGGGGCTGTCAGAGCCACTTCGTGGCCTAGTCCGGTTGTACAGACCGGCTACCCTTCAGGACGCCATCAGCAGGACTCGGGACTTACAGGATGTCTTATCCAGGACTCGGACACCTTATCCCCAGAGATGGGCCTTCCAACCTAAGGGTAAGGACACGAGGGCTCCGCCTCCCAAGGCGAATCCTGGACGAGGGCAGTTTGATGATGAGGCCAGGAGAGAGCTGAGGAGGGAGCGGTTGTGCTTCACTTGCTGGGAGCCATGGGCACCAGGACACAGGTGTGCGGCAGGGAAGGCACACTTCATTGAGGTCTTCTCCGAGAGCAGTGGAGAAGAGGATGAGGGAACACAGGATTGCAGGGAGTTCGAGGATACACCTAGTGAGACACAGAACTCACCATCATTAGAGACCTCCTTGACCGTGCCGGTTGATATCGTAGTGGAGGAGGTAGAGCCATCCACTGAGGTGATGACTGGAGCCATGTCCGAGTCTTCGGGTGGTAGCGGCACACGACAGATGGGTGAGGTATCAGGAGATATATCCACTATCGATGAGGCACTAGGAGATACGGAGGTATTGGACGATGATCGCAGACAGCGGTATCATCGGCTTCGGACGGACCTTCGAGTTTTGAGGGAGAAGGCCGCGTCAGTACGGGAGACCGTTTTGTTGCAGGACCAGGAGCTGGAGGGTATGAGAGCGACTTGTGCCAAGTCGGCGGCCAAGTTGGTCCGCATTGGGGAACAACTAGATTCCCTGATGGTACAACCTGAGGGCACATTGCAGCATCAGATCATTCCCTTTCAGGCATGCATGGATGGGACTAGCAGTATTGTTGGATCATCTCTTCCCGTTGGAGATAGAGAGGAAGAGCCACCTAGTCAGGTCTCATATGTTGACTTGGATAGTGGTATGAGACGATCAGAGTTGCACAGGGTACAGCAGCCACGTGTTGAGATTGGATGGCGAGAGATTTTGAGTTGGTACTCGGTGGAGCAGGCTATGGATGAAGGGGAGGTCTCAACGAGAGATCTCACTAGAGATGCACTTCGACACACCATGGGGTGCAATGACTTTCTTCCCTTCTCAAAAGAGCAGATAGAAGATGGGGGACATCTTCGGATGGATGACATCTCTCATGCTTGTGTTGGACATCCCTTGAGCCATACACATCATGATGGGAGGTTTTTGCCTACCACCTATTTGATTCTTGATAGGGTCTCATTGATCCTTGAGAAGTTTATACTTCAAAATCCCATGAAGGGCAAAATCAGAAATTTGATTTGGGAGGACGATAGCCCTCATGGGAGGAGTACCAGGATGAGGAGAAGGAGGCATCCACAATGTATTGAGTGGATGTGGTTGATGAGCAAGGAGCTAGGAGGCTATTTGCAGATCTATGACACCAGGCAGCAGGAGGCTTGGCTGTGCTGGTTACTCTTGAAAGAGTTTGGCCATCACTTGGCAAACACTCTTCCTAAGAGTAGGAGGATGGGGAAAAGATGGGTGGATACTTGCATCATGGAGCAGCATAGAGTATGGATGCATGGTGTTGATGTGTTACTCATATCATTCATTGTGTCTTCATCACATGAGTTGTTTGATGGAGGTATGGAGAGGCAACACAATGTCTTGTTGCTTGGGTTGTTCCTAGGAGAGCAAGGGCAGATTTGCTCTCACACTTTGTATGATGTTGCGGGAGAAGGAGATGGCACAATCTCCATGGTCTTTGATTGGGAAGCACTTCCACCTTGGGAGGTATTCCATATTTATTGCAGCATTATTAGAGGAGTCTTTGACAAGGAGCATGTCAAAGAACAGAGTCTTGTACTGACAGGAACTCATTTGCATGAGCTCACGGCGTTGTCACCTTGGAGCAGAACATTATGGAGGAAGTATGCGCAGCAGAGATATGGTGGATCTATAACCCATAGGTCCCAGGATCACTTCATATTTGTTGCACTTACAAGAAGTAATGATGATAGAGACATCTATGGCCTATTCTTCTTGACTTGGGTTTCCAAGCATAAGGAGGATTATCTTCTTGCACCACATGAGACCTTCGACATTTCCTTCATTTTGCTGCTGATCATGTCTTCATTTGCTAATATATATCAGATTTGTATGGGAGGCTTGATTATGAGGGAGACACATGAGCTGGATGTATCCGTGAGTGGGAAAAATTCTCACAATTTCTGCACTACATGTTCTAAGGGGAGCATGGGAGGAGGCATGGCCACCACTACTATGTATGCGTTCTCTTTTGATGTGGGCCATGAGATTGATATTTACAGCCATGGGCAAGTGTTTGGACCTATGTTGTTGTCATATTCAGCCATTTGCTATCCATTAGTAGATGTGTTGGATCTTGTACATTGCTTGCCACGTGATTTTCTGAGGTTGCAGTGGATGAGACTGCACTATGGTTTGTTTTGGGCCAGCTTGTTCTTCATCGATGGAGGAACCTTCCATGGTGGATTGTTTTTCACTTTGCCATTGGAGGGCAATGATTTTGCAGCCCAGGATCAGCATAGACTCTACACTTGTCATGAGTGGAGAGAAGGACAGCATGAGGTAAGCTATGATGCTTGCCAAGTTCATATTTTCAGCCCACCTTCATTACCCGAGCTTGAGGTGGAAGGAGATTTTTGGGAGTTGCCTTGTTGGGAGGTGGCTCATTTGGTCTGGATGATTGCTTGGAGATGGAGGATCCACAGGAGGGAGATATTCCTCATTATATTTTCGACTCCATGCCTTGATGGGGGAGAGATGATGAGCTGGTGCACAGTCGATGGGACAACTTACACAGCCATAGATGCAGAGCAGCAGCGGTCATGGTCTTCAGTCATAGCTAGAGGCAGTGAGCAGTCCGAACCATGGGGCTTGTACGATTATTGGCCACAGTGGCGATGGGATCCGGGAGGACTATTGATTGGCTGGTACCATGAGAGGCCAGTTTGGGATCCTGGCATTGACATATCCCTTCATGTCAGGGTGATGCAGGAGACAGAGAGGTTTCAGTGGGACCCAGGCACATTTTGCAGTATCGGCAGGGAGCATCAGCTAGAGAGTAGGCTTGTTCAAGCATTGCTTGAGAACAAGCAATTTTTTCCGGATGAGGATGCCACTTGGGAGAGCGAGCAGACTTTACAGCATCCCTCACTTCAGTTGCTTGAGGACAAGCAACGTTTTGCCGGGGGAGACTGTAATATTCCCAATTAGCCTTGCTAATTGGAATATTTCATTTTTGCTTTATTTTGCCGCTTTAGCTAGAAATAATAAATAAAGTGAGAAATAAGAGGGTCACCTCACTTTAGTCACCTCACTTTATAAATAAAGTGTTCTTTTCCTAGTAGATTGACGTTATAACTTAGAGAGGGGGCCTTGGGGGTCCACATGGGTATGATGGGGGAGGCATCAGGCTGACCCAAGGTAAACTGCGCAGGTCAAAGGAGAGTTAAGTTTTGGAGGGAGTTTGGCATTATAAAAGGAGAGGTTCTCACCTCATTTGGATCATTCATGATTTGAATGATTTGATATTCTTATTGATAGCTGGACTTCTGTCTGCTTCAGCACGCCGGTTGTTTAGTCGGTCTGCAGCACTGTTTAGTGCACGAGTGTCTCCGGTCGGAGATCTCACCCTTAGCCTCGGGGGACTTCGAGTGCCTGCCCTGGTAAGGTTATTTCTGGTTTCACCCTTAGCTTCGGGGACTTCGAGTGCCCGCCCTAGTAAGGTTTGTCTCCGAGTACAATTTCGCAGCGAGAGTAGCAAAGCAGATTCTCGTGCAACTGAGAGGGAGAAGCCCTTGTGGTCGCGTGTGGCAGAGAAGGAAGGACGCCGTCTCATCAGAGAAAGGGACGCCGATCAATTCGTGAGGGTGAGGACGCTCGTCCTGAGGACGAAATTCGATTCGAGCGTAGAAAATCGCCGTCAGAGGAGGAAGAACGCCGACGGCTCGGGGAGTGAGGACGCCGTCCATTTCCGAAGGTAAGGGTTGCAGATCTGAAGGCTTATTGTTAGATCCAGCTTTGGGAAGGATAGATCTTGCAGATCTAGTCTTGTATGTTGCAGATCTGGGGGTTTAGCACTAGATTCAGCTTGGGAGATTACAGATCTGAGGAGATATTGGCAGATCTAGCCCAGATCTGAAGAGATAACACCAGATCCAGCCTTAGAGGCTGCAGATCTGAAGAGATATTGTCAGATCCAGCATAGATCTGAAGGTTTTGTAGCAGATCTGATATAGGAGGACGCAGATCAGGAGGGATAGGACGCAGATCTGATTGGAGGCTTCAGATCCAGCAGATCTGAGCATTCAGGAGGCAGATCCATCAGGTAGGACGCAGATCTGAGGAGCAGGCTTGTGTGAGGGGGCTCAACAGCGTTTTCCTAGCATTCAGTAGCTGATCTATTTGTCTGGAGGTTTGGTGATTGGTGCCTCATCTATTTCTGCGCTGTCACTAGCAGAGACAGTGTTTTCCTTTGGGGAGGGTTTGCAGCTTGAGATCAGCCATTTTCCCGGGCTTCAGCACATTACGCTGTCCTTGTTGCAGCCATTATTCTATTTGAGAGGGTCTCCACTTGCCAAGGGCAAGGATAGGTGCATTTACTCTGATTTTCTTGTGCTCCTCTCTATGTACTTTCAGATTAATAAAATGGCTCAGCTTTCTGGAATTCTATGTGTCATTATTCAGTGATCTGGTTCAGCATTGTATTCTCTATATCTGTCTGGCATATTTCTGTTTATTACTGGTTATTTCCCTTTGGGGATATTACAAGGTAATTCAAGTCTTTTAACTTTTTCATTTTTAAAATTTCATTTCAAGATTCTTTTTATTTTCAATGTTTCATATTTCTTTAAATTTGAAAGCTTGAATTTCTAGGATGGTTGATGGTGACAAACCCGGTATGGGTTACATTTATGAGGCAATGGATCTCGCAAAGGAGGCCATCAAAAGAAGATATGGAGATGAGGAGGCAAAGTATATGCCTCTTTGGGACATTATTGATGCACGTTGAGATAGGCAATTGCATTCCCCCTTACATGTTGCTGGCTACTTCTTAAACCCACAGTATTTTTATGATAAGAGAAAATTTAACAAGGATGGGGAGGTTGGAAGAGGACTTATGACATGCATTGAAAGGTGCTTCCCTGATCCAGAATTTCAAAGCCGTGTCTTTTCCCAACTACATGATTATAGGGCGCCAGCTAAATTATTTTCCTATACCAGTGCTATACGAGAAAGGTCTAAGATGTTGTCAGGTACCCTTTGAGGCTTGAAAGCTCCATCAATTCATTAAATTTATTCAAACTTTATTTTGTCTTTTTAAGTTTTTACTATTTAGTATTTAGTACTTCTACTCACGATAACACGAACCCTTCCCACTTGCTAGGTCTTTGGTGGCAAAACTTTGCTAGTGATACACCAGATTTGAAGAGATTTTCCTATCAACTCTTAAACCAAGCATGCAGTGCTTCAAGTAATGAGCGCAACTGGAGCAAGTTTGAGAAAATACATTCTAAGAAGCACAACCGATTGACACAAAAGTGCTTAAATGACCTTGTATTTGTCCATTACAATCTACGACTTCGCAACAAGAAAATACTAGGTGAGAGCCTGAATTCGAAGGTTTCATAATCTGATTTGCACTTTAAAGTTTAAAGTTCAAAGTTCGAAATTTAATTCACATTTCAGTGTCTCGTGATAATGATAGGTTTGGATCATTCACCAATCGACCTTGAAGAGATAGATCTGCAAATTGCAAATGCAGCAGATTGGGTCGAATTAGAGGAGGCTCCTCTTTTAAGCCTACATGACCTGGAGAACTTTGAGAGTCAAGCAAGCGAAGGAGTGGGAGGAATCGCTTCTAGTTCTCACTCTTAAGAGTCTTAGACTCTTAGTTACTGATTTTTTACTGATTAGTATGCAGTTTTTTGTAAACTTTTAGAAGCAGATGCTTCTGGTTCTATGTAGTCACTGGTTTGGAGTCAGGACTCATTACTTTGGATCGTGTTTGGAGTTTGGACTCATAACATATATGAGATACTTATTCATTTATGATATTTTGGACATCTATTGATAATATGCATTGTTTGGATATGCCTTTATTGAATATCAATGAAAAATGTTTTTTTTTTTAATTCAATATATGTGTATATTTTTATTTACTGAATTCACCTATTTTTTCCCGATCCGATTAGAACTCTTCACTCTTTTGCCTCGCCGATTTATTGCCGATTCCGAGTCTGGTAACATTGTACATAAAATATATTCAAGGAATGAAAGACACAGACCATTTTATTGAGCCGTTTACTTCACATGGTTCATTTTAGTGTTTGTTGAGAAAAGAAATGTATAATGAACTTATCAGTAAGTCTAGACTCTAAAGGTGATATTATGTAAACAAAAAATTATCTAAAAGGCATGACATTTAATGGGAAACTCCTTTTAAAGTATATTTATAAACAAGAACCTCCTTCACTGTAACCAGCTCATATCATATTCAAAACATTATTATACGTTTATGGATTTGTTATTTTATCCACATTTGCTATTTATTTTTTTTAGTGTCTTATATTTCCAGAATAATATGGACAAATACCAAAGAAAAGTTGGAAGGGTATATACAATGGACCTTATATCCTATTCTAACATCTGCTAACTCGTGTCTCAATGCAATGTGTGTGTCAATTGATCCATAGTTGGGTGCACAGAAATTTCCTGTCATGCAAATGCCCCTCTTAGAATATCCTTAATACATGTAAAATTTCAGCCCCATGTGCAGGGCATCTTCCAAGTTCCATCATGTGTATTCATTAACTTATTCTTCCCAAATAGCAAAAACAATCAAGCATTAAAGGTGGAAAGTTCCCCGAAAAGAATGGTTAAATGCAGCACATTTGCCCCCAGATTTGCTCCCTTGCAAAACTAGAAGGTTAATGACCAGCATACCTCTTCATGCTGGTGTTCAGAGTATGATTTCAGAGACAAATCTCATGAGTCAGACGTTTGTTCATATACAGTTCAGGTATTGAATTGGTTTTAGTGATGTAATCCTCATTTAGAGACACAGATTACACAGGGTTTCTATCAAATTGGAGAGAGATGCTATTTTGGCAATGCTCCCACAGTTTAGGAGATAGGATCTTGAAGCCAGCATGGCATCGAGGATAGTACATATAGAGTCCTTATGAGCTTCGAAGTCTGATGAGCTTCTCTTTGACAACGCACATGACACTTTTGATTTTTAGCAGGTTAAGTTCAAAGACCCACAAGTCAGTAATGATGGGCATATTTCATATCCTTGCATGCTCACAATACCAATGAGCTACTTTCGGGTGACATGCAGAATACTACTCTTTTTAGCTGGGGTCACATGTCATAACTGATCACATATTAAAATTTCTTGCTAGCAGGGTGACACGTGGCAGCTCGTGGTGATGACATGTGGTGAGTTCTAGGATAGACATGTGCATGCATTCAAGGTGATATCTGGTAGTTCCTAATGGTTACAAGTGGTAACATCAAGGTGCATGCTGTTGAATTTTCTACAATAATGCAAAGTAGAAACTGATCTTCTGATCTTGATAATTACTTTCCAATGATTTCCAATTCAGTTATCTTACATCACATGTATCATTAAGCAATTACACACAGAAGGATCAGAAAGAGACAGCCAAGCACAATAGTGACACCAAAAAGAATACAGTTAGAACTAGTTGGACAATATGATGAAAGGTTTTTTACTAAAGCAGTAATATTGTATAATTAATGTTACGCTTGTATTAATAGTGTTAATTGTGAAAATTTCTGAATATACTTAAACAGAAACCCTACAGTTAAATTCTTGATTTACTCCTCCTACTTACATTAGTTATTAATCTGAAATCCTCAGCATTAACATCGAAGTAAATACATTAACAGCCTACACATGCAGATTTAAAACTGAATAACATGCACAATGACAAAGTGACACACAAGGATTTTTGGGACAATTGTCCCCGGAAAAACCCAATGCAGGGAAACCGGTCTTCTAGCTTTGGAGGGTTTTTATTATTAAGCAGATTCTAAGTACAACAGATCTGGGCACCAACTGGTTAACCCGACAGAGAAATAAATATGCAGCTATACCTCTATTCTGGAGACAGAAAAACTGACTAATTCACACCCTCAAACGGGATTTACAGAACTCAGCCCTTTCCAGCCTCTAGAAACCCCAACGATTACTCTGAAGCCTACTGCGTCAACCCTCTTGGTCTGCGTCAGCCTCTGCACTGCTCAGGAAGGGCCTGTGTCACCCTAGACTGGATTACGTTGCCCCTGCGCTGCCCTGATTCGGCCTGCGTCAGCCCTCCTGGCCTCACGTTGCCTCTGCACTGCCCTTTCTGGGCCTGCGTCAGCGCTGCGTAGCTCCTGATGCCTCTGTGTTGCCCCTGCTAGGCTCTCGGCTAAGTTGCATAGTTGCTGCCTTGGTCTGCTGCTTCTCTACCCTCGTTGTACTCTTGGCCTGGGACTACACCATCCCCTTCACCAATACTGCCCCTATTTGTAGCTGAAACACTTCTGAAATTCTTAGCAAACCACGCCCTAGAATTTCAGCTTAGCATCAGTGCTTCGCTAGTGTGTGTGTTCTCCAACTGACCCCAAGCCCTATTCTTATACTTTTCTCGTTGAAACATCAACAGTCGGGATCTAATCTTGAATCGACGGCTAAGATTAGAAGATGCTTGATCCGCGTCATTTAAGTCATTCTTATCACATGATTAATTTAATTACCTTTAATCTTTTAATTTTCCTAAGTTAGACTTAGGGTCCTTAATTAAAAAGATTCATTAAATATCTCTTAAACGAGGATGGAATTTCCCAAAACGCTTTATGGGTCTTGGAGATCTTATGTACTCTAGTCCCTCCACAAAGATTGGGAGCTAGAGCACATCTGATACTACCCCAACACCCCAAAATCTCAACACTCCCTCTTAGCGAGGAATGTGCTCTAGATAAAATACTTCACCCCGAAGTTCTGCACTGATCTTTGGTGTGGGTCTCTGTGTTGATGCTTGGCCTGTTGCCCTTCATCACTATGATGTTGCTACTCTCCCATACTGATGCCCATGACGTTGCCACCGTCACTGCTACATCTGTACTACAGTTCCCTCTCAAATTGTTGCATCGTACTGCCAACTGCTGCACTACAACTCAGTTGTTGAGAGAAAGCAATTGAAGGACTCTTGCCCAATCTTTGATAGACAAGTCAGTTGGGCTGCATCTCATCATTGAAGCTCCATAAGCTGCTGCTCTGGGTTGTCCTCTGGAGGTTACTGCGCTGTTGTAGCTCTGCATTGCTTAAGCAAACCTGCTTTGTGTTGCCTCTGCATTCCTGCCCTCTACATTGCTACTGCGCTACGTTTTCCTCCTAAAGCCTCTGCACTGCTACAGCCACTACACTGCGTACCCTACGTTACTATTGTATATGCACTACGTCGCTCCCTCATCAGCGTGACAGCTCTACCTCTGCTCCATCTTTGATCCTCTGCACCCACTGCTCCACTTGTCCCGCTACTGTCTTAAGGCTCCCGTAGCTCGTATGTGATCCAAGAGTTGGGCTACTCAAGGATCCCACCACCACTCTGTAGTTGCTCTACAGATCAAGATCACCCCACTTTTGTGGTTCATGAGCGCTCATGACTATGTGATCGTCGGAACCATCGTCTGCTACAGCAGCCTTGGAACTAGAAGCTTCCTTGTCCTTTTTCTTCTAAGGACAATTGCTAGTGAAATGTCAAAGTTCGTCGCACTGGAAACATTTGATCTTTAACAAATCACACTTCTTTTTCCCTTGCTACCTCTTTGATGCCAAGAATGCATCTTCCTCTTCTTCCTTCTTCACTTTGCTCAAACTAGTTTTGTAATGTCTTTTGGTCATTCGGCGGATCTCCTCTTGTCGGAGGATAGCCCACATGTTGTCCCAGTTGGGAAGGTTTGCTCTGCCCAAGAGTCTTTGGACAAAAGTTTCCCAGTCTTCTATGATTGCATTGAAAGCAGTCCTCACCATGACATCGTCATCCACCTTCACCCCGATGCAATCAGTTGATCCCGGATCGACTGCAGTCTAGATAGAAAAGGATCGATCTCCTCTCCCTTGGTCAACATGAATAACCTCAGCTGGTTCTCCAGAAGCATCTTTCTCTAGACTCACCTTCCTTGATACAATGTGGTTAGGGCTTCCCACATCTCATGAGTCGCCTTCTCGGCTATGTGTGGTACCAAATGATCTTTCACCATGTCCATAATGAAGCGCTTGGCATGTGTCATTTCTTCATTGTGCTTCTCTAGGAGTTTCGCATCGGTTGGTGTAGCCAAGACTTTCTCTGCATGCTCCCATATACCGTATGCCTTAAAGACTACCAGGATTCTTGCCTTCTAGATCGCAAAGTTGGACAGGCCGTCCAACCTATCCTGATCACGCAGTCCGTGTGGTGCCATCTGCTCAGAAATTTGTCGGAATTGATCCTCCTCTCTTTGCTAGGGACTCAGATCTAGGGTCCTTGGCGAGAAAGGCACCCTCTGCTCCCTCTGACAACTGACTCCCTCCCTTGGAAGTCTGCCAAACAAAACGAATTAGCTCTCTTCGATCCTCTGATCGATCTTCAGATTTCTTTGGCAGGAAATCTTCTGAGAAGTTGTTCTCCTCCCGCTCTTTGTCAACTTAGCTTAGGCTAAATTCTGCATCGGCAGAATCTTCACCCCACCAGCAACTGTTGAAGATCTATAACTCAGCTTCCATATCACAGCACTCTGCACAGCAATCAAATTCTTGACTGCATCACCCAGGCTAGCCTCTGTAAGAGAAGACTGGCTTAGCGTAGCTTCTGCGCAGCAGAGGTTGCTCCTGTGGCCCTCTAGAAGACTTTGCATTTTCTCTTTGTCACCCAGCTGGGACTGCGTCAACCCCTGCGTGGCTCTGCTGCCTCTGCGTCACTCTGTTGCTGCACTGCACTCTCCAGTTTATCTGTTGTCGCTGCTGCTTTCTCTGATGCTTTCTGCAACACAGATTATTCAGCCTTCTTGCTAGAGATTCAGCTAGATCAACAATCCCTCTCATACCATGTGAAAAAATTTGAATATACTTAAACAGAAACCCTACTATTAAATTCTTGAATTACTCCTCCTACTTACATTAGTTATTAATCTGAAATCTTCAACACTAACATCGAAGTAAATACATTAACAACCTACACATGCAGATCTAAAACTGAATAACTTGCACAACGACAAAGTGACACACAAGGATTTTCTGGACAATTGTCCCCGGAAAAAACCCAATGCGAGAAAACCAGTCTTTTAGCTCTGGAGGGTTTTTATTATTAAGCAAATTCTAAGGACAACAGATCTAGGCACCAACTAGTTAACCCGATAGAGAAATAAATATGCAGTTATACCTCTGTTCTGGAGACAAAAAAACTGACTGATTCACACCCTCAAACGGGATTTACAGAACTCAACCCTTTCCGGCCTCTAGAAACCCCAGCGCTTCTCTCAAGCTTACTGCGCCAGCCTCTAAGCTGCTCAGGAAGGACTTGCGTCACCCTAGACTGGGTTACGTTGCCCTGGCTGGGCCTGCGTCAACCCACCTGGCCTCTTGTTGCCTTTATACTGCCCTTTTTGGGCCTGCGTCAGCCCTGCGTAGCTCCTGATGCCTCTGCGCTGCCCTTGATGAGCTCTTGGCTGAGCTGCATAGTTGTTGCCTCTGCACTACCTCGGTCTGCTACTTCTCTGCCCCCATTGTACTCTTGGCCTGGGACTACAACATCTCCCTCGCCAATACTGCCCCTCTCCGCAGCTGAAACACTTCTGAAATTCTTAGCAAACTACGACCTAGAATTCCAGCTTAACTTAAGTGCTCTGCCAGTGTGTGTGTTCTCCAACTGACCCCAAGTCCTCTTCTTATACTTTTCTCGTTGAAACATCAACGATCATGATCTAATCTTGAATCGATAGATAAGATTAGAAGATGCTTGATCCGCGTCACTTAAGTCATTCTCATCACATGTTTAATTTAATTACCTTTAATCTTTTAATTTTCCTAAGTTAGACGTAGGATCCTTAATTAAAAAGATTAATTAATTAAATATCTCCTAAACATGATGGAATTTCCCAAAACTCTTTATCGATCTGGGAGATCTTATGTACTCTAGTCCCTCCACAAAGTTTGGGACCTAGAACACATCCAATGCTACCCCAACACCCCAAAATCTCAACATTAATGAAAAGAATTAATCACTAAAGAAACACTAAAAAAGGGTTAAAAGTTAAAGAAAAATAAATTAGGGGGAATGGGGTTAATATAAAAGAAAATTGGAGAATTATCAGAATTTTTATGAAGGTGAATTATTAGAATATTAAGAATTGAATAAAATATATATGCTGAGAGGCCAAAAGTGAAAAATCAACTACGATGGGGGGGGGTGGGGGGGGGGGGGGGGGTTTACATGGGGAGTTTGATTTGTTGTGGATAGAGGAGAAGTGATGGATAGCAAGCTTCCAAGAGTGACTTAATTTGAAATAATCTTCTTGATTAAAATTGCTGGGGTGCTTCTCAATTTCAAGGGCTTCCCTAATGATGCGTTGAGGATATAGTGGGTTGAAGGCCAGAAATTTAAATTCATCAAAGTTAATAAAATGTTTGGTCTTGTTGGAGTGCTCAGCAATAGCAGATTTGGAGATTCTATTGAAATGTTTGGTCTTGTTGGAGTGCTCAGCAATGACAGATTTGGAGATTCTATTGTGGTGGGTATCTGCTATATGCTCTTTTAAACGAGGCTTAAAGGAGTGACCTGTTTGTCCAATGTAGGTTTTCCCACAAGAACACAGCATTTTGTAAACACCTGGACCAAGCATTGGATCAGATTAGTATTTAGCAGACCGGAATAATTGCTTGAGGGTTGTGTGTGTGTCCACTGTCTACTATGTGCTCTTTTAGACAAGCTTTAAAGGATCAACCTATTTGGCCAATGTAGGTTTTCTCGCGGGAACACGGAATTTTGTAAACACGTGGGCCAAGAATTAGTAGTCCTCACCAGAATTTACTAGCATTACCTCTTTACTAACAATAACATTTTATAGCCCACGTGGTGTAGAGCAGTCGGTGATGGGGTGCACTCTTAAGGCACTCTGTCTGCAAGGTCACCGGTTCGAAACCCGTGGGTGGGATGGGAGGAGAAAAATGGAAAGATTATGATTAGTCTAAACGTACCAAAAAAAAAAAAACAACATTTTAATAATTAATCATTTTATTAATTAAATATTTTAACAATATTGGTTAATAAAAAAGTATTTTTATATACAGACCTTATTAATACCAAAAATCGTGATAGTTAAAAATATATTACCACTATATTATTCATAGATTATCATGATAATATCAAAAATACCAATAATAACAACAATTTAATAACCATACCTCTTTAATAACAATAACCTTTATAAATAAACATTTTAGTAATTAAATATTCTAATAATAATAATAATAACAACAATTTTTTAACCCTACAATAGTATTGTTAATTATAATAATAATAACTGCTATTAATTATTTAGCCCTAATACTATAACCCTAACATATTCACATAATTATATATAAAAGATAGGAAAACCGATCAGAGACATCTAACTTAAACTAACTACAAAATGACGCATACCTTTCATTTAATACATCCTAACTGTAATATATTTATTAAAACTTTATTTAGATCAATAGCAACAGTTATTATACCAAATAGTACTTTAACCTTATTTTTAAAACCTAAAATAGTCATTTTTAACATATGGAATTATTTGTTTAATAAAAAACCCCCTGAAGACATTAAGTTCACTTTAACTTCTTAAAGTTTAGTCCTAATATATAATAACAACATGATTCACTATCACGGTTTACTATATAGTTTTTCACCGTTATAATAACAATAATTAAAATAATACTAGGTATTAATATTATAATTCAACAAAATAATTAACAATATTATAAAATAGCAAGCAACTCTTTATATAAATTAATATTTACATCCTGATTTAATTTAAAACCTCTGAATACGTTGCCAATAATTTAAATAATGTCTATTATTTTATTTAATCCTTTAAATTTCTCCTTTATAATATTGTTTTAATTCTTTTTTGAATTTCCTCCTTCTCCCTCGCAATATTTTAGCCATAATTTCTTTGTCCTCCATTCAAACTTTCTCCCTAAGTTTCTCCTAGGCATAACCCCCTTTCTTGAATATTCTAATATGGTCGTTACTTTCCCTCCTATTTAACCCAATCTAGCTCTCTTAACTCTCTCAAAAAGCTTCATTTGTCCCTGATGATGAGTGGAGCATCCACTAAATCATCAATACGAATATAAAATTATATTTGATTAAAAATAACACAATACTTAATGACAATAGCAAGAATAAAAATATTAACAGTAGCCGCTCCACAATTATACAAGACAAATGTTTGCAAAATGAATGAGCTATTTTTATTAGATGGCACTACAATAACTTACAAATGAGGGGAGCCTAGCATTTATAGAAAAAACTATAACTGCTAGTTTGACTCTTTTTCAATAAAATATTTACTAGTCATCCACAAGTTGGAGACTTGGAAAATTAATTCATAAAATTTATTTCAAGATTCCCTTCGCTCATGGTCCATTGCTCAAACAATTGGTCCACCGCGTCTCCAACAGCTAGTTAGACTCTCTAAAGGTTAGTTGACTTCACCAACAACAATTTTTTACTTGACTTTTCCCTTTAGTGATTAAATTAGCCACATGGAAACTGGATCTCCAATGCCCTTAACTTTCTAACAATTCTGGCAGTGGGTGTGCTAAAACCAACCTAGATGTAAACTAGACATCTCTCGGAATCTTCATATATTTCCCAACATTCCCACCTCGTCATGCCTTGTTGGAGTTCTAATGTCCTTGGGAATTTGGAGAAACCAAGCAATGGGTTTTGTTCCTCATTCTATAGACCAAATTTGACATATTATACATCAAATTTTGTGAAGTCTTACCCCTATTAAGCCTTCTAGAAACTTGTTTTTCCACATCATCATGCCCAACTGTATGATCTCTAACACCCTTGAGGATTTGCAAAATCCAAAACATGGGTTTCGTTCCTCTCATTGAGTAGGCCACTTTTAATGCCATGCATGTCATAAACAATCCAATGCTCTGTTTGAAAATCCCCCTGGAAGCTATTTCTTATATTGTTGACCAGGTTTGACAAAGTTGTAACTAGCCACCAAATGCTCAGATTAGGAAAATTCCACATGGCATGGAATATTCCCATCATGCTCTATAATATATGACTAGGTTGACTTTTCCACTAACTTGGGCATTGTTCATTGGGAAGTGTGAACTAACTCGAGAAACATGAAAGTTGTCAGAAGAGATTGCTATGCTATGAGAGTTGTCATGAGTAATATTGCACCAAGGCCAAGGTCACCTACAGGCTCTATAGACACTAACCATGTAGAGTGACATAGGTGCACCTTGCGCAAGCTAAACTATCCCATACATTGGTGATCATCCCTACAAAAAGCAAGGTCCCATAAAACCATGAGTGTTCCTAAGAAGCCTCTCAAGGTCCTCCAATCCGGTCAAAAACGAGATCACTTAGAAAAGGCTTTCAAGGCACAGGGCATGGTCCAACCAAATACAATAGATACAGACTCAAACTAATAGGGCATAGGTCTAGGAGACCTAATATTGTGCCTCACATGGTTTTTACATGGCTTTCACTTCTGACCTTGGGCTTACAATGGTGGTGAATGATGCACTAAAAAATTCTATGTGCACCCACTGACTAAAGGGTAACAACCATTATGAGAAATAACACACTTGTCAGCAACACCTTCCTTCAAACTTTCAAAATTCAATATATAACATTTGTCATCACTAAAGTTTTACTTGTAACCATTACCAAACTATGACAAAGAATATCAAACATGAAATGAAATGTTTCAACCTTCACGAACCATCATATTCATAATTCGTTACCAATGAGTTATAAATGCCAACTTCAAACTTCAAAGTTAAATTGTCATAGATTGTTTACAAAAAAATACCATAATAAAAATGAAAGAGTCAATAGTTATAAAAAATTCTAGAAACTAGAATAGACAAGTAAATCTATTATCTACTGCTTGACCCTCTTGCCACGAAAAATTTCTAATTTATTGTCTTGTGGTTTATTGGGAATCTCCTCCCGCATAGTCGAATGGTCTTGGTGTATTGATTAAATACAAGTCCCATACCCTAGTACCCTAGGTGCTCTTAACTATTGGGAGTCTCTCGCGCATAGAGGACTGCGTGCTCTTGATTAAATACAAGTTCCACACACTAGTACATGAAAAAATCCACTTGAAACATTGCCATCTCACCAATCCTAAAATCCTGAAAAACTGACAAGTCTACTGAATTTTGAGTGAGATCTAAAATTCTACTTTCTCCATGTGAAATCCAATGAGGTTGGAACACTCTCAAACATCCTGAGTCATTTCATGGTAATGTTAAAAAATTGAATAAAAGGAGAATGTCACTTTTACTTTAAGAACTTAATATTACTGTGAATTGCATATCAATACTAGGGCCATAGGCTTGAATATTAGGTTGCCCAACTCAAAAATTATTGTTTTCGATCTTCATTGGCTCTCTTTATCGCTCTTGAATTGAAAAGGAGAAAAAACAATTTAGGGAGCAAATTTTGGGCCGAGGTCACTCCAGATGCGCTCTTGCACGAAGCGCACTTCAGGAGTGGATTCAAGGAGGTGGGGTGCAGGGCACTCCTCCACAACCCTGGTTGTAAGAGTCTAGGGCATAAAAGTGTAACCATGGGTGTAAATGCTTCTGTACAATTGAAACCATAACAAAGTTTAGGTTTTGAATATCTAAGATTTATTTTCTTGTTTGAAGTTTTTTGATAACCCTAGTTGTGATAACATGTTATTGATAAAGTTAATTTCATCCTCTTGTACATATATATTTGTGTGCCCAGTGGTACTAGTTGAGATTTGCAAGCAAATAGTTTGCAAGAAGTTGTAAAGAGGTATGCCTACCCCATACTTGATGATAACCTTATGATGATGATGAGCATGATAGAAAGAGGGAGTTCCAAGAAACCTGATGACTTTGAAGTTTACATTAATGATTGAATGATGACCTTGTTGCCATATGAAGGAATAAAGTTTTACATTAATGATTGAATGATGACCTTGTTGCCATATGAAGGAATAAGTTTTAGAAGTTCGAAGTTCTCCAATCATATGATGATGAAAAAGAAAGAACATGTGTAGCTGGAAGAATAAAGTTATTGATTTCCTTAAGTTGAGAAGGAGCTTGGATGTACAAAAGTGTAATTCCACAATAGTTAAGGGTGGGAACATGATCCTGAAAAATATCAATAAGGAAAAGAATCGGAGAACGGTTGAAGCACTATTGATGGTTATTCGTGTTTGATGAGGTCATGAACAAGACTTGGTTGTTTTGAGAAGTGCTAAGGCTGAGTTTGGTCCTGCTTGTGAAGATTGGAAAAGGAAGCTTTTGTCAAGATTTCTTTGGATATTATGATGAACTAAGCAAAATCAGAATGGTTGAAGACCCCGAAGATTATGCTAGCATATTGATAATATGAACCAATATATCGAAAGTGATTAGGGTCATGAGGTTACAGTATGTTCAAATGGATGAACAAGTAGTTGATGTGTTGATCTCTCCCTAAGAAGTTTGAATACTTTACAAGCATGCTTTGATTGGTGGATATCTCTGATTTGGTTGAAAGGGATGAGTACCATATTGCCCGTATGATGGTACTTGGGAGGACATCTTGGTTGGCTGGTGTTGAGATCTCAGTTAAATATTGGCCTTGATGATGTCTAGATCTCGGTGCGTGGGAGGGTATCTTGGTTTTATGGAGCTCTGTTTTATTATTTGACCTTGATGATACCTAGATCCCTATGAGGGTTGTTGTCTTGGCATGGAGGCCTAGATGGTATCTATATCCAGTTGGATTGATACTAGGGTTGTAGCCTAATGATACCTGTAGCGGCAAATTTCCTTGATGACACCTTAGTCCCCGCTAGAAGGATGCCTTGGCAGTTTTGGTATCCCTAGCATTGCATATGTTGTTGTACTCTTCTTGTAACATTTCAAATTGAGGTCAACCTTGTATCAGTTAAACAATTATGAATACCTCTCAAGTTAACAGGGAGTGTTGAGATGTAACTAGTATCGATCTTCATAATTGTTGTCTAGCTCATGACATAATGTAATTCTTATGTACTTGTCAAATGAAAGAGAGTAAATTTATTGTAAAGATCAAAACAAAATTATTTTCAGCATGGGTTTCAAGCTCCATTTATTCTATTTCTAGGTCAAATCACCCATTGTGTGCTTCTAGGTTTTGTGTCATGAGTCATTGTCCTTGTCAACATGTAATAGTCCCTTATTGGGTTGTTTGTATCAAAGAAGAAAATTCATTTTATGTAGATTGGTCAAATATGGCTCCACCACCAAATCGGCCTGCCCTTTATTCAATTCAATCTCATAACGAAATTCGACCACACAAAAAGACTATATATTAGTAGTGCATTCGACCTATTTGAGGATACAACCAATAAGAATTCGATCTACAATTGAAACGGAGTGTGAAACGAAGAAAAAGGAGGTGACAAAGGCTTGAAGAAGGAGAAGAAACCCTAGCGAAGGAAGGAGGAACCCTAGCAAAGTAAAGGAGCTCAATTTCTCTTGTTTCAAGTTCACACATGCGAGATTTTGGGTTGCAAAAAGGGGCTGAAATTGCAAGTTTGCAATAGAGGCTGAAATCTCGATGCAAGAAGGTTGACTCTTGTTGAATAGAAGCTAATCTTTGTCGTCTTGGAAGGACTATCTTGGGAGGCTGACTTGGTGGATTGGAGGAGGTCTTTGTCTTTGTCAAAGGGTCTTGGTTGTCTCATTTGATTTGGTTCTAAAGGAAAAGAAGAGAATTTTTTGGTTTTGCCCTGGCTAAGAGCCTACATCTTATCTCCTTGTTATTTTGAACTTCATGCATTTATGTTTTTGGGAGTTGCTTGATGATAAGAAGATAAAAAAAGACATAAAAGAAGTTAATAAGATTCCAAAGAAATAACAAGTAATTATCAAGATAAGAAAATCTTTCTGCCTTTCTGATTTTTTAACAGAAGAAACCCGCCAATGAGGCCAATGGCCCTGTTGCCAACAAAAATGGGTGACCCCATGGGAGAAATTTTCTCCTAGATATCTCTTCATCCAGCAACCCTTGATAGCCACTCATGTAGCTGATATATTGTGCCACTTTTCTCTGCACCACAAAACAATCATATGTCCCCTCACCCATGTGTTGAGAGCATATGTTTGAAGGTGGGCATTCCAGTGTTGAAGGTATGTTTTTCATTGTGTAATCAAGTGCTTATGCTTGTTTTTCCTTGGGCATATTGCGCTTGGATTACTGGGTGACTTGGAAGGAGGAAGGTTTTTGACAGTGCTTTTGTTCCCTCACCTTAAATAGGGGGTGAGGGTTAATCCTTAATCCTAGTCCTATGAGATCTCCTTTATTGGCTTGTGGCTTTAGGAATGGCACTACTTGGGAAACCGTGATTTTGGTAGTGCGGTCCCATTTTCCCATTCCATATCATTCACTCCCCTTCGGACATTACAAACACTATTTCATCATGTTTCCTCTTTGGGTCCACATGACCACTCATTCCACAACGCACTGGTACACACCCTCCCCTTGTCCACATGTTTGGGTCAAGCCTAGAAATGTTGCCTTGGAGGTTGATTACACAGAGACTAAATTTAGAGATTGAATTCTTTTGAGGTAGTAGTGCTCGAACGAAGATCAAATCTAAGTAATTCAGTGCAGTGCGGGGCAGTTCGAAAGCGGGATTTTCATCCAAGGTCGAGAATACAATTGCAGAGAGGAAGATCAGCACCAGGAGGGACCTGCACAACTCAGTGAGGGTGTCGCACAGCCAGCAGGGGTCACGCAGGAGTGACGAAGAGCCAGAGAGGGTGATGCAGTCAATTGAGCAGTTGCATTGGGGTTTTTGTTACGTAGATCGGGCAGCCATCCAGCAAATCAACTTCTGAGCCGGGAAGACTCACGAAGAGGGTGACACAGTTACTAGGAGAGGTGATGCAGTCTCAGCACAGAGCTAGCTGCAACCATTGCTATACAGCACTAGGGACTGTGTAGTCACCTTTGGGGTTTCTTCATTCTGCCGCTGGATCTACCAAACCATTTGTCTCTGAATAGAGTTACTTCTGCCGCGGATTTTCTCTGTTGGGTGAGCCAGATTTGGCACCCTAGATTGTATTCAGAAATCTACATAATAATATAAACCCTCAGAACGGTTGCACCGTTTTTCCCACATTGGGTTTTTCCGAAGACATTTGACCGAAAAATACATGTGTCCTTTATCTGAATGTATCACTTATTTTTCAGTACTTGATCTGTATGAATGTGTAGGCTGCAGTGTATTTGCATTACTATTTTTAGTGAATATTCAGAAAAATAACTTGTAATTTAAATAAGGCAAGTAGGTAATGCAAATCAGATTTACTGTCGTAGGATTTCTGGTTTAGATTTAGAAATTTTCACATAATCCTCTAAGGGTTGGTGTGGAATGTGAGCAGTCAAAGGGAGTCCAAGAGACCTTGGAATATGGAATCCAACGGTCATGTAAAATGTATTATAAATGTACATCATGTGAATAATAAAGAAACTCGTGATTATCTTTCACAATCTTGTCTTCACCATGGCTGAGTTTAACATGGTATCAGAGCGAGCGATTTTTGGCCCTGTTGCAATTTTGAGCCACTAGTTTTTGGGGTCTTTCTGTGCATGTCAGCTCTACCATCAGTCTTGCACTTCTGAGCCAAAATTGGAGCTAAATTCTCTTCCCTCTATCCTAAAATAGAAAAAACGGGTGTTCTCCCTCATAATAAGGTCTGTCAATTGTCTTTGCCCCTCACTATATCCTGTTAGCGAGCAGAGTGACTGTTGTTTCTCAAATTTTGAACTGCACGACTAGAACTCTCTGCTGAAATTTCCTAGTCACCTTATTCCTCATCCGACTAAACCTGTGCATTCTCTTGACATGCTCAAGAAATGAATTTTCAAATTCTTTCGAGTTAGATATCAACAAATCCGTTGGGGTTTTGGCCTAAAATATATGTTTGGCGCTCGTGGCCCTTTGAGATACAGTGGCATTTGAACCAATTATCATCCCTCCATTACCTCTCAGACCAGTACAATAAGGAGACCATTCTATGGTTGTTGTGTACTGTGTCTAAGAGGAGATCAAGAGTTTCCAAGTGTGATCAGCGTGGACATTCAAATTTGGAAAATTTCTTTGTGTCTATCTCGCATCTACCATTATGGGACCTCTTCGGCACTGCTACCATCACTGATAGGAAAAACATTTCCCCGTAGTGGATCATCAATAATAGAACTAGCACTCTCATGTAGTCGGCTTTCTCCCCCAGCATTATTGTTGTCGTTCTCCTTAAGCCTTCGGTTGAAACCAAAATTCGAAGGCTCTCTCCATACAACCTACGGCCATTCATTCTCCTGCTGACCCTCTTGTGAAAATTTCTTAACCTAAGAAATCTTACTGTTAATTCTCGATTTACTTCTCCTACTTGATTAAATTCACAAGTTATTATTCTGAATATTCAGAAACAACATCGAAGTAAATACATATAACAGCCTACACATACAGATCTAATCTGAATACATGCACAATGACAAAGTGACACACAGGATTTTCTAGACAACTGTCCCCGGAAAAAACCCAATGCATGAAAATCGGTCTTATGGCTGCTGGAAGGTTTTTATTATTAAGTAGATTCTAAGTACATAATCTGGGCACCAAACTAGTTAACCTGACAAAGAAATAAACAAACTGCAGCAATACATCTATTCCAGAGACAAAAAAAACTCACTGATTCACACCCTCAAACGGATCATATCATCCCTTCTGCCGATACTACCTCTCGCTACAGCTGAAAAACTTCTAGAAATTCTTAGCAAACCACGCCCTATAATTCCAGCTTAGTCTCAGTGCTCTGCCACTGTGTGTGTTCTCCAACTGACCCCAAGCCCTTCCTTTATACTTTTCACATTGGGATACCAACGGCCAGGATCTAATCTTGAATCAACGGCTAAGATTAAAACAAAGCTTGATCCATGTGACTTAAGTCATTTCCATCACATGTTTAAATTAATTACCTTTAATCTTTTAATTTTCCTAAGTTAGACTTAGAGGACTTAGAGTCTTTAATTAAAAAGATTAATTAATTAATTATCTCTTACACAGGATGAAACTTCTCAAATCCCTTTCTAGGTCTTGGAGATCTCATGTACTCTAGTCCTTCCACAAAGTTTGGGAGCTAGAGCACATCCGATGCTACTCCAACACTCAAAAATTTCAACACCTCTCGTTAGATTATTACGCGTCGGTCATATGAGCAGGAGGTAAGTTGGACCGGAACTTCAGGTTAGCCAAAGCGACCATCCAAACAGGGCCTTTGTGACCCATAAGCGAGGCCAGAAGGGTTGTGGTAACACGGTTTGTTTTTTAACATTAAACATCGGAGTTCATTGCATATATAACGACTATATTCAAGGTGATCATTGTTATAGCGACCGCCTACATACCAAATTAACCAGAAACTTTGACAAAGCAAGCCAATTTGAAGATAATGAGAAACTATGATATGTGTTGATTGGTAGTATCTCACCAAGGTAAATATTGCGACAGGGACAACACCATCATCTTCCATTGTTTCGAAAGAAAGGACGCACAATGCAACCATAACCAAGTTTTCTGTGTGGAACAATCTGAGACCTTATATACCCTAGGTGAGTATGTAAAAATATTGCCAATCAAGATTTCGAGCCATGTGGATGTTGAGCAAGTATGAATTAATATTGTGTGAAGTCCAAGTGTAGTTTTGTGTAATCCATCCAAGCGTGTAGCACAAGGAGCAAGTCGATCTATACATTCTACCATTGGAATTATATGTTCTACCATTCGAATAGGGAATTAAGTTGCTAGAGCTACAGGAAGTCAACTTGGTTCGAACCATGGAACCAAAATTATAGTGCCAAGCTGACGTTTTTTATGATGATTTCCATTATCTCGCTACCCATGACTTAGATGGACACGTGCATGCTTAACCGGCCTACAAGAAAACTCATTTCAGTACAAGAGCATAGGTAAGCGGTTCATGAGCGCTCAAGGCTTGGTGCACTCCAGGATCTGCGGATATAAAAAGATGGTATTCTGGCATTCAACGCCATTGGTTATAAAATACTAGTATTGTGTTCATGTTATGGTTTGAATATTTTATGAAGAAAGTTTGTGCAGGAACACGTGATAATTTTGTCTTTTACCTAGAGGGGTTTAGGGTTCAAAAGTTACTCTCGGCCTTCTCTAGGTGCTTTGAGATTTGCACATATTTCAATCACTGTGACCTCTTTGTTCGGGTCCTATTAGGATTACAAACATTGTTTGGGTGGTGGAGTTTTTAAGTGGTGGAGATTTTGGGTGCACTATGATTTACAAATTTGTGTCAGGCTTTTATGTTCCTTAGCCTCTTTCTTTGATGATTTTTATGTTACTCTCTACTTCACCCTTCAAAGGAGGACATATATTTCAAACATTAGTTGAGACCTTGAAGCTGACACTCTTTATTTGTTGAATTTGATTATTGAGATTGAAAGATGGTCAGACTAGATGATTTTTTAGAATTATTAGGCACTCTAATGTTGTCTATTGTTGAAGGCACAGTAAAATTCAGCAAAGATTTTCTTGCTGACATTAGAACATGTTTACAAGATGCGCAAGAAAAGATTGATTTCTTGCAACTTGAGACAAAAGCTACAACAAGAAGAATTACAGCAGTGGGGTTATCATTCTAAACATGTTTATGTTCAGAACATTGAAACAGACTCCCATAAGCAGCAAATCAATAGTGTTGATCTAGTACCCAATGAAGGAGCGTATTTGCAGAAAGATGCAGAAATTCAGCCTGCACTTCCAAAGCCCATCATCAAACCTTGGGAAGAGCTTGTCCAAAACAAGCACAAAACTGGTCTTGGATATGATAAGGATGTGTCCTTTCAAATTCCAGATTACTCAAAGGCCATCTAGGTTCAGTGTGTTGGATTCCTTCATGACAGTTCACCTTCAAATGTTCTTGATTCTGCTCCGCTTCCACAACAACAACAAAAAAATGTTAAATGCCAACATTGTGACCGACTTGGCCATATGAAAGAACATTGTTTTGATCTTCATGCATGTGAACATGATCATAAAACCACTCATTCTTCACACAGATGCTTCAGAAACAAGCCTCCTGCAAGAACAAATATTCATCTTGGATGGATCGCTTCTTGGCAATGGGCTTCAATAGCCAAGAAGATATTTCAGTCATATGATAGAATCTCTTCTACAGTATTAAAAAGTCTTACACGTGAGTTTTCTCCATCTTCTCACCTTGTATCTGACAAAGGGGGAAGTGTTGGTGATCTACAAGCTTCAAAGCCACATCAAGTGAGCCTGAGCCACAACATGAACCTCTTGCCTAATTCAGATTTGTAGCCAAAGACACAAAAGTTCAAGCGAGCCTAAGCCACAACATGCCATACCAGATTCAGAGTTGTACCCAGAGTTAGATGTGCCCCTACACATGCCCTTGGTTGGTGGTCTACCTTAAACCATCTATGCGGGGTTGAGACCTCCCTTTTCAGGTTGAGGTTCTCCCTTTTTTACTCAAGTTGCAGACCTCACTTTTCCAGGTTGAAGGTCTCCCTCTTCAAAGCATTAAGGATCACTTCCCCTAGTAGAAGACTTCCGCTTCTTGCCAGATTTGTAAGAGTTCTAGGAACTGCAATACTTTAGCTTCTTGCCAGATTTTGAAGAGTTTCGAAAACTCCACTAGGCATTCCAGTGTTCGTGGTCATCCTTAAACCATCATCGGTTAAGACCTCGAGTTCTCCCACCTTATGCCATCATCTCAGAGAGCACATTCAGCCTATTGTTGTCATGTATTATTGTATTTTGTATTATAGCTCTCTTTTTGGACTCATACGTATCACTTCAGATTAAGGGGGGGAATGTTGGACACCTAATCCTCCAAGGGTTGGTGTGGAATGTGAGCAGTCAAAGGGAGTCCAAGAGACCTTGGAATATGAAATGTATTACAAATGTACAACTTGTGAATAATAAAGCAACTCACGATTATCTATCCCACTCTTCTCTTCGCCATGGTTGAGTTTAACACATATAGCTAGATGATTGGATGAAAGCATAAGAATGCATGTTGAAAGTAAACTTTGGATAAGATTCATATGTATCGAATCTTGAGAAAGGAAAGTTAGGCATAAAATATGCTTAAGTATATGATGCTTGAAAGGAATAGGATTTGACTTACTTTAAGATGAATAAAGAATTTAAGGCTTTCTCTTGAATATATACCATTGATTAACATCTAATATGATCTCTGAAAGATGAGCTCTCACTTGGTAATCAAGTTCAAATTTCAATCCTTGGGCACTCTGATGCATGAAGGAAGTTTCAAGTCGAGATCGTCGATAAGGATGTTGATACATGAATGAGAAGGTCATCATGGTAAGGACAGCCTAAATTGTTTATGTTTTGGTTATCTGGTTGGCATATTATTTTTGCTACCTGAAAAATATGCTGCAGGAATACAAGATGGAAGTTGAGGCAAGTTCAACTATATGGATGAAGAATATCGAGGGGAGCTCAATATCTGGTACCTGGAAAACATGAAATCAAGATATGTTCATCTTGGAAGGTAGCAGTGTGAAAAGATAACTTGATAGTCAACTAGGAAGATCACTTTCATAGGGAATCCATGATCAATCTAATGACCGGAAAGGCTCAATATCTAGATGTTGAAGATGAAAGTGATGAGCAAGAAAGATGACCTAGATCCTAACACAAGATTGAAGAGAGAAGGTGGCTCCATGATACATTAAAAGAAAGCAAGCTCGATGCAAGAGATGGGGAAGAAAAAGGGAGCCATGCAGTTATCAAGAACAAGTAGTTGATACTCTCATGAAGACAAGCCATAAGACTTGTGGTGTAGGCTTCCACTATTGAAAGGAAGTCAGGAATATTCTCTAGTTTTGAGAGAAAGCAAAAGGAGTATCCTTAAAATAGGGACAAGGATCTATTATCTAATCAATAGGGAGAATAGGGATGTCCTTGGATATCGCATATGCATTCCCTTCTTAACGTAATGAACAAAGAATGGTGAAGGATTAGATGAGCATTTTTGGTTTCCGTGAGGATATAACATCCAAGAAAGGAAAGGTATCGAAACTCTTTGAGATTGAGACAAGCATTCAAGAGAAGTGCGATCGAAGAGGACCAATATTCTTTGAGGACATGGGAGTGGAGATCCAAGATAAGATTAGTCCTAAAAGGGCATACCGTGTGAACATTTAGATGGGGTATGTACCTTATAGAGGTAGTGCGGTATCACACATAAAGCCTCCCAGCATAATGCTCTTGAATGAAGTAGAGCTCGTCTAGTTAGGCCTTGGAGACAGTGTTGGTCATAATGATGATTCTTACAGTTGACTTAACAATCCGACTCTTCTTATGAGAACTCTTCAGTTTGAGAATGATGTTGTATTCGTTGTACAATTATGAAAACATCCCTAGTTAAGAGGGAGTGTTGAAAATGTAACTAGTTTCGGTCTTCATAATTGTTGTACTCATTTCAACATGTATCCTATGTAACAAACAAGAAAAGAAAAGAAAAAGTTATTATTTTAAAGCATGGGTTTCATTCTCTTTATTAATGATCTTCTAGGTAAAATCACGTTCTTCATGTTTCTAGGCTTTGTTAAGTCTTAAGATTTATTGTCACGAGTCAAAGGAGTCAACATCATGTCTATAAGACTCTTCCAGGAAAAATATAATTGTAAAAAGAATTATCTTTTAGTCTAGAAAGTCCTAGAAAAATACATGTGTCCTTTATCTGAATGTATCACTTATTTTTCAGTACTTGATCTATATAAATGTGTAGGCTGCAGTATATTTGCATTACTATTTTTAGTGAATATTCAGAAAAATAACTTGTAATTTAAATAAGGCAAGTAGGTAATGCAAATAAGATTTATTGTCATAGGATTTCTGGTTTAGATTTAGAAATTTTCACATAATCCTCTAAGGGTTGGTGTGGAATGTGAGCAGTCAAAGGCAGTCCAAGAGACCTTGGAATATGGAATCCAACAGTCATGTAAAATGTATTATAAATGTACATCATGTGAATAATAAAGAAACTCGTGATTATCTTTCACAATCTTGTCTTCACCATGGTTGAGTTTAATGGTATCAGAGCGAGCGATTTTTGGCCTTGCTGCAATTTTGAGCCACTAGTTTTTGGGGTCTTTCTGTGCATGTCAACTCTGCCATCAGTCTTGCACTTCTGAGCCAAAATTCGGCCTAAAGGGAGGAATTCGACCCCCTGCAAAGGCTATATAAAGGAGCAGTTCAACCTCATTTAGCACTCACTCGTCCACAAGCTCAATCTATTAAGAAGCAAGTTTGATCTGTAGCTGGTAAAAGCAGAAAAGGAGAGAGAAGGTCTAGGAAGCAAGAAGAATCCAATAAGGAAGGAAAAATCTATGTTTTGGGATCTATCTCTCTCACATGTGCGATGTTCTAGGGTTTTTAGTGTTGTAGAAGGAGGCCAAAGTTGTAGGTCTGAGTTGCAGTACGATGAAGTGCAGTATTTTGTAGCTAAAAGGATGAATACCCCACCTTGACATCATTGACCTTGGGAGGAGTTGTCATGCTCTAGGAAGGTCTCAAGAGGAAGCAAGATTGGGGTTTCTAGAGAATTTGTAAGGCCAATTTTGCATAATTGAAATAGCAAGGGGAGTTGCAATATTGAAGTTGGCAGGTCGAAGTTGTAGGTTGAGGTTGGTTGGTGCAGGATCAGAAAAAGACTTGTTGGAGAGTTGACTTAGTACTTGTAAAAATTTCTTGTTTCCCACTCTGGTTTTCAGTTTCACCTTATTTCTCCAAAATAGTTAAATGCCCTTTCCCATACCATACATTCAACCACTGGAAAATAAATTTTGCTGAAAACACAAATTCTGGAAAAATTACAGAATGCTGAAAATACAGAAATAAAAATCAGCAGATGCAAACAGCCATTCAACACATTTAAACACAGTGATTTTTGGTCAATGTGACGCTGGAAAAACCCCCTACAACTCTTGGGGAAAACCAGTTTGAGAGCTCCTTCTTATTTCTGAAAAATGCTTTACAGTGAGGCAGAAATTACAGCAAAAATTTCAGCAACCAAACAACTGTACTTATCTCGATTTCCGTGCATTCACTACGCCTTGGAAAAGTGCAGAACAGTAAAAACCAAAAACAGAAATTTTACAGCATTTATAACAGCATTAAATGCTGAATTGGATTTCTCGAAATATGTGCCCAACTGTACGGTCGTACTGCTGTACGGACTGTACAGACTTAACAGCAAACCCTTCTCCTCGATTTCTGTGCTCCTTTGCCTCTAAATCTGTGCAGAAGCTGTCGTTCTGCTACTGTACGAATTTCTAGAAATTCGTGCCACCAACCGGCAGTCTCTCTCCTCGATTTTCGTGCCCAGAATCTGCCCAGAAATAAATGCTGAAGCTGCTGTACGGTCTTCCTTGAAAACTGTGCCTCTCTCCCTCGAAAAATGTGCCCAACACTTGCTGTACAGATTTCTGTCTTGGAAACCGTGCCTCTTTGCTGCTGTACGGATTTTGCTGAAGTCTCTATCAACTGCCCTCTTTCTCCTCTCTGCTCAGAAATCTCCCTTGCTCTCCTTCTCTTGCTCTCTCAATCTGCTCATGAAAGAATGAATGACCTTTTCCTCCTTTTCCTCCTTTAACCTAACCCTAAGTGAGTTTTGGGGAATCCCTAAATCCAATCGCTGAAATAGATTGAGATCTAGGGCTGAGATTAAATGCTCATTTAAATCTCACTTTCTATCTTTTAATTCACCCCACTTTAATAAAGACCCACTTAGTCATTTATTTCCAAAGTCACTTTTCATTTCTAATTTTACATTGACTTTATTAAAATCACTTTAAAATTAGACTTTAGTAACTTTATCACATAAAGTCACTTTTAAATTAGATTTGACTTTATAAAAATTATAAAGTCACTTTAGGAGAAAAATTAAATTCTTTTTGGACACTTTTCCCTAGGCCAAAGATCAAAGCCTTAGGGAACCACCTGTCCTCCGGTAACCAAATTTCAACACTCCCTCTTACCGAGGAAGGTGTTCCTCACCACACCCATCTTGTCTCTGAAGTAGACATGCTTGCCCGTGGTAAGGCTTTGGTAAGAATATCTGCAACCTGCTCATCAGTGGGAATATACTCAAGCTTCACAGCTCCTTTCTGAACATAGTCTCTGATGAAATGATATTTGATCCCGATATGTTTTGACCTGTCATGAAATACTGGATTCTCCGTGAGTTTAATGCAACTCTGATTATCACAGTAAATCACTGAAGGTCTCAACGGCTGACCAAATAAGCCAAACAACATCTTGCGAAGCCGGATGGCCTCACAACTAGCTGGCCGTGCCATGTACTACGCTTCCCGGCCAAAGACTCAGAAATACTCTTTTGGCCCTACGCTTTAGTTGAACCATGACACCAACTATGAACCCAACCCAATGACACCACTGAAGTGCTCTTCTGTCGAGCTTCCTTTGCTGGCCCGAATCAGTGTAACTGCCAATCTCCTCCATCCCCACTCGTAGTCCGAGACCATAATCCTTTGTCCCCACCTTGAAATCCTTAAAATGTGACTTTGCGGCCACCCGATGGAGCAGCCCTGGCTCACGCAAGGCGGCTCATCGTGTTGACTGCAAAACAAATATCTGGTCTAGTGTTGACCAAATACATCAAGGAACCAATCAGCTGTCTGTACAATGTGGGATCCACCAACTCGGAATCCGAAGCATGAAGCTTCTTCCAGCTGGTGATCATCGGTGTCGACATGGGTCTACAATCCTCCATGTGGAATCTGCCAAGGATGTCCACAATATACTTCCCCTGTCCCAGGAAGAAATGCCCCTCCTCCTGCCACACCTCCAAACCCCAAAAGTAATGCATCAAGCCGATGTCCTTCATCTCAAACTCCGCCGCAAGATCTCTCTTGCAGTGCTCTATGAGTCTCTCTGCACCTGTAATGACTAAGTCATCCACATACAGCACCAGAATGAGAGGCCCTCACCTATCACAATATAGTAAAGGTTCGGATCTGCCTCACTCTTTGTGAAACCCATCTTCTGCAAGTAAGTATCTATCCTGGAGTACCAAGCTCTGGGAGCTTGCTTCAGGCCATAAAGGGCCTTCTTCAGTCTGCACACATGGGACTCCTTCCCATGCACCTCAAAGCCCCGTGGCTGCTCAATGTACACCTCCTCCTGTATGAAGCCATTGAGAAATGCGGTCTTCACATCCATCTGGTGGATCTTCCAACCCATCTCTGCTGCTATCGATATAATGGAGCGGATCGAAGTATATCGAGCCACCGGAGCGAAGGTCTCCTCATAATCGACTCCCTCTACTTGGGAGAACCCTCTAGCCACAAACCTCGCTTTGAATTTCTCAATGCTGCCATCTGCAGCATGCTTTACCTTGTAAAGCCATCTGGAAGTAACCACGGATTTGCCCTCAGGCCTCGGCAGACTAATTTCCCAAACATCATCTCCATGATTAGTAAAGAATACTCCCCTCCCGCATTTGGCCTCTCCAGACCAAGCCGGCTAGCCGCCCTCATAGCTAGAAGGCCTGAGTCAAGGATGCCGGTAGCCATCAGCGATATAGCTACAAAACCTCCTCGTGGTCCGTTCTCTCCGACCGCCTCCTAGGCTCCGCACGATGTGGCACTTCAGCAGGTCCTCGGGCCACTCTGCTTCCTTCCCCGAGCACACCCCCCCCCCTCCCCCGCCGGAGAATAAAACTCCTCCCTCCTCAACATCGTGGGCCCGAACTCCGATCGTCCGCCCGTCGTCTCCCCGCCCGCCCAACCCGTAGATGCCGAGGCACCGTGTGAACTCCGTCCATCGTTGACTCCCCGGGAACGCTCCGTGGACCGCCCCGCATGCCGCCCGCAGGCACCCACCCCTCTGACTCTGCGAGCCACTCCCCACTGACGGACCTGACATCGTCATAGATGTACCTCCGGATCCTCCTGATCCCTGCCCACTGGATCCCTGTGACTGACTCAACTGCTGCCGAGGGTCTGGCTGATCCAGATACTCTAACTCCCGTGACCTCCTAAAGGCCCTGTCCTCCTCGAACTTCACATCCCGTCTGACAACAACTTTCCTCTGCACAGGAATGTAAATCCGAAAGGCCTTGGAGGTCTCACTGTAGCCCACAAAGATACCCTTCTCTGCGGTGGGCTCTAGTTTGGTCCTCTTCTCCTTGGGTATGTAGGAGTATGTAATATACCCAAAGATACGAAGATGACCAATATCAGGCTTCTTCCCAGAAAAAGCCTCCTCCGGAGTCATATGCCCCAAGGCACGATGCAGACTCCGTTCAAGTAAATGCTTGTGTTGGGTGCCCTACCCACAAAACAATGGCAACCCCTGATCATGTAACATGGCTTTGGCAGCCCCTCCGATGGATCTGTTCTTCCTCTCCGCAACCCCGTTCTGCTGGGGGTTGTAAGGAACAATGAGCTCCCTCCTAATGCCTGCCTCCGCACAATAGTCAACAAACTCTCCAAGGGTGTACTCTCCCCCATTGTCCGACCTCGGGGACTTGATCTTCCGACCTGTCTGTGTCTCCACAAGAGCTCTGAACTCCTGAAACCGCTTGAAGACCTCACTCTTGGTCTTCAAGAAATAAATCCAGGTCCTCCTGGAGTGATCATCAATGAATAAAACATAGTACTCATATCCACTCAAGGAAACATGAGACATCCAACCGCTCACATCGGAATGAATCAAATCAAGTATCCCAGTCACTCTGCTGTCACTGCTGGGAAAAGGGGATTTGGCAAACTTGCCCATCGCACATCCTCTGCAAGTATCAAAGTGATCAGTACTGAAATCTGGCATACCTGTAGTGATCTCCCGCAAGGTCCTCAAGGCTCCATGATACATATGCCCCATCCTGCGGTGCCAAATCTCATACAGCTCAGAACTGCTAACTCTGCTGTCGGTACTACTGCTCAATGCCAAAAGGGGCCGAAATGCAAACTTGTACACCTTTGCATGGCGTACACCTATCACTCTAGCTGAATCAGCTGGAGCGCCCCTGGGATATATCAGCACCTGTCCTCCCCTGAACAGTATCTCATATCCTCTATCCTCTGTAAAGCTAAGACTAGACATGAGGTCTTTCCTCATCCTCAAGTACATAAAGAACATTCCGACACCTTCAAGGAGGTCGACCTTCAAATGTCAAGAACTCCACACCTCCATCTGCTTTCAACAACTTCCGTCATCACCGTACCACTTATATCGCGTTTACCGAAAGCTCAGAAGTACTACTGACTTCACGTGGACGTGCCCCACTATCCACATACCAGATACCCGAAGATGCTCCGCTAATCGAGGGAAATGCATGCTCCCTCTGAACCTCTATGGCACATGATCCCGCACTAGAGGACTCACACGCAGTGAACCCAAACTCCCGGTCAAAACGATCCGCAAAGTCCTCAACCTCTTCTGAAGCTGCCATGCTCTGGTTCTTCCCCTTCTTCTTCTTCTTCTCCGGACACACAACTGCATAGTGTCCCATCTTCTGACAATTCCAACACTTCACCTTGGAATAGTCCTTTTGTGTGTTACCCTGTTTACCTTTACCTTTGCCTTTGCCCCCACCATTGCTTGTGGAAGCCTGCTTCTTCCCTTTGCCTTTCTTGCGTCCTGCCAACAGTGCTACATCCTCATCCTGCTCAACTGGCTTGGCTGCCCCAAGCTGACCTTTCCTGATCTCTGTCTGAATGCAATCATCCCAAAACCTTTCCCATGTGGGAAGGGTCTCACGTGCACAAACCCCATCAGCAAAGTTCATCCATGAACTGGCAAGGCCATTCACTGCAATCCGCACCAACTCAGTGGGTGGAATGACCTCTTCAATCGTTGCCAACTCATCTCTCACATTGGTAATCTTTGTGAGATATCCAGCTGCACTATCAGTCTTACCCATCATAATGTTCTTCAGCTTCTCCTTCAGGACCATTTTCCGGTTTTCATTGGTACTCTGGTAGAGGTTGGTCAATGCTGTCCACATCTCATGAGCATTTCTCTTTCCTCTCACATGAGGAATGCAATGGTCTTTGATTCCGTCTATAATCAGTCTCTTACCCTTGTTGTTCTTTTTATTATATGCTGCCAACTGAGTAGCATCAGTAGGCACATTTACCGGGTTCTGTGCGGTATGCACCATTATGTCCCAGACTTCCGCCTCCTCAAAGATACTCTGCATTCTCTCCTTCCAAACACTGTAATTGGTATGCCCATCCAACCTATCCTCCACCTTCAGTCCCAAAGACATCCTGCTGTCCTAAAACTGAAAAATAGCACTGCTGTAGTAAAGGTAAAAATTCTGTTTGTGAAAAAATCAGCTTGCTGGAATTTTCCGAGTGAAAAATCAGCAGGCTGTATTTTTCTCCTTGCTGTCCCAAACTGCTCTTTCAGCACTCAAGCTCCGATACCATGTAGAAATTTCTCATTTCCCACCCCGGTTTTCAGTTTCACCTTATTTCTCCAAAATAGTTAAATGCCCTTTCCCATATCCATACATTCAACAACTGGAAAATAAATTTTGCTGAAAACACAAATTCTGGAAAAATTACAGAATGCTGAAAATATAGAAATAAAAATCAGCAGATGCAACAGCCATTCAACACATTTAAGCACAGTGATTTTTGGTCAATGTGACCCTGGGAAAACCCCCTACAACTCTTGGGGAAAACCAGTTTGAGAGCTCCTTATTTTTGAAAAATGCTGTACAGTGAGGCAGAAATTACAGCAAAAATTTCAGCAACCAAACAACTGTACTTATCTCGATTTCTGTGCATTCACTCCGCCTTGGAAAACGTGCAGAACAGTAAAAACCAAAAATAGAAATTTTACAGCATTTATAACAGCATTAAATGTTGAACTGGATTTCTCAAAATATATAATTACAACCAATGGTCGCATACCATGTGGGAGCTTTGTGTATGATCAGATGGATTTAATAGCAAACTCTTCGATTCGTGTCTTTGTCAATAAATATGTGTCATCGTTGTTCACGTCAATTTGATTCTAGAAATTCGTATGACTAACCTTGCCAGTCTTCTCCTCGATTTTCGTGCCCGCGAATCTGCCCTAAAATGGCAAATGTTGAAGTCACACCAGCTCTTCCTGAAAACTTGAGCTCTCTCCTCAAAAATGTGCCTTGGCCACTGGGTTTTAGTTGGATTTCTCTCGTCTTGGAGATCGCGTTCCTTGTCGCCTGTACGGATTTTGCCGAAGTCTCTATCACCGCCCTCTTCTCCTCTCTCACAGGGAAACTCTCGGTTCCCTTGCTCTCTTTCTCTCCTTCTCCCAATCTGCTCATGAAAGAATGAATGACCTTTTCCTCCTTTTCCTCCTTTAACCTAACCCTAAGTGACTTTTTGGGAATCCCTAAATCCAATGGCTGAAATAGATTGAGATCTAGGGCTGAGATTAAATGCTCATTTAAATCTCACTTTCTATTTTTTAATCCACCCCACTTTAATAAAGACCCACTTAGTCATTTATTTCCAAAGTCACTTTTCCTTTCTAATTTTACATTGACTTTATTAAAGTCACTTTAAAATTAGACTTTAGTAACTTTATCACATAAAGTCACTTTTAAATTAGATTTGACTTTATAAAAATTATAAAGTCACTTTAGGAGAAAAAATTAAATTCTTTTGGACACTTTTCCCTAGGCCAAAGATCAAAGCCTTAGGTAACCACCTGTCCTCCGGTAACCAAATTTCAACAGTACTTGGAGAAGGACTTGGTCTTGGGTTTGGGTATTTGTGTCTCAAATTTCAATTGAAGCAGATTCTATATGAAAAGAGTTTTTAGGTTTTCCCCTTGGGAGGGTTTTTTCCCTGGCTGAGAGCCTAATTTTTGTGTCCTTTGTTGTTGTTATTCCGTTCTTGATATTGGTTTGATGAAAAGATCTAAGTAAAGAACACAATAAGACTAACTAAGTTCACAAGAAAATATTAGGGTCAAGGAAAATTGAATTAATAAGCTGCCACTTTGCATTTTCCAACACCCCACTGATGATCAATAAGAAAGTAGCAAAGCCAAAACTCTTCAAATCTACCTCCAGAAACACCTCAATCATACTTAGCTCAACCAAATCATGAGTAATCCTAAATAAATAAACTAAATGCAGGATTATGGGCCAATTGTCGAGATATGTAAGGATACGTCTCATCAAATTGTTCTCGTTTCACCAATACGATTTGCAAAGATAAAATCTCCTAATAATTCAATGCTGCATAACTGATTTGTTGCTCTCGCTTTTCAATTCTAGAATAATCACTAGAAGGCACCCCCTTCTAAACTCAACTCTTCAGCTTCAACGTCATGAAACTCTACAAATGACTCAAGTGGTGCAACTACAAGTTCACAATTATCCAAGCATGAATCATCATCATCCCCTCCAATACTGACAGCTCCATCACATGCAAGGTTTCCACCATAACGTTAGTTTTTAATAGCCAAGGATTCTACACTTTAGGACTGCAATGGCAGGTTGCTCCAAATTTCTTGGGTTTTCACTCCATAAGAGGGAACTAAACTCTCAATCAAAAGCAAAGACATAATCCACCAAAATGTGATTTTGTGTTGTTCAACAAGATTTGACTACAAGGACATAAAATATTTCATTAATAATTAATTGATATTGATATTTAAAATAGTGTCTGGTTGAGCACGTCACAACCTTGCTAAATTAAATTATGCAAAAAATTGATAAAAGCTTAAAAGTCACATCCTCCCTCAGTTTGGTTTAACATTTTGCATATTCATGCACCAACAAAAAGGTGGTAAGCAGTTGCAGACAGCAGTGTACTACTTCCTTGTTCATGGAGGAATGTTTCTTCAGTTAGAAAAAAACAATGGATGAAACAGCAGCAGCATTGAATTCAAATCATTTGTCTATATACTTAAGATTTTACGTTCACTTTTCTAAAAGAAACAAATAGTTTTTAATAAAGATAAAGAGAAATGATCCTTAGAAATGTAAAGAAACTCTTAAAAATAGATTAATTTTCAATTTCAGGGCAATTTACGATGATAAAGACGTATCAAAATATCAACATGGAATATACCAAATACTTACTTTGTACGGGGTTCACTAGAGTAACGCATCAACGCAGGAATCAATCTCCTTGGATTCAAATTATTTGCAACCATCCATGCCTCAACAGTCTCATAAGGATCTAGCATAATCAAATCTGGTGCAAACTTGTACTACAAGCAAAGCAAATATCAGAGATGCACACTAAAAAAAGCAGAATGAAGAGTTTCAACAAGGACTCTAGCTGATTTTCAAACTAATTAAAATTTTATCTCGGCTGGCTCATATCTATACCTGCAATTCAGGAGAAACATTTGGTTTCTGTAATAGCTCCAAAGCCTTCCTCGCCTCTCCTTGCTGAAAATAAACGAAGAACAACATTAAATATACCCTGTTAAGAAAGTATGACATTAGAAAGGAATCCCTAAAGAAAGAAAAAAAAAAATTATCCTTCTGCATTTTTTGTTTCAATGAAGTTACAGGAAACAACATTATACTTAAAGAACTTGCCATATTTTTCAAATTCAATTTAAATACTACAGACCCTTAGTGGCCATACAAAATCTGTAAAAGATATAGAGTACAAGGAGGATACTGATACATATATCATCAAACCCTAGAGAGCACAAAATAAGAAAACGAACAAGGGTTCAGATAAAATCGAAGTAAAAGAACAGAACCAACAAAGTTGTCCAGCGTCAAATAATTTAACACTCTAAGCTGAAAAGAAATATTTAAAAGATTCCTATCATCCACTACTTGTGTCTTAACATCTACATTACCCGGCTGACCTTCTTTTGGTGTTTCAATATTTATTCATGATGCCTTGTGTGATTGAAACCATGAAGAGACTGGAAGTAAGAGGTGATGATCCCCGAGTCAACAGTGTGGAGATATGCATCTATGAATTTCCTGATGGATGAGAAGCATCTCACAAAATAGCATCGCAGAACATCTTTGGTCATCCCACTGTATTAAATTGTAGAACATAAACATCCCACATTTTAGGTACTTTTACAGCTACATCTAGCAGGCCTAGTGCAAAGCCTCAGTAACATAGGTCTTATTGCAACAAAGAGATCAACAACCAGTCACCTCAGTGGCCTCTCTCCAACTATTTAGCAGTGGATGTTATTCACACAAAAGAGGCTTCCCTAAAAATATCACTGACAAGGTATTCAACAAACAAGTGCTCAATGATGACATGAGACCTAATAGTTGTAGAGGAAGGTGTTGGTGAGGCTTCGATGGTCGTGATAAGAGATACAATCAAGCAAGATCATTTTCCACCAATTCCAGTAAACAAGAGAACTGCTATAAACTAGGGTTTTTTTGATAGGCAAGTTTACAGCATGCAAAAGCATATAGCAGCCAAGAAATAACACTCTCTCGCCCCTAAGGGTTGGGACATTTGATAGTTCCTTTGTAGATATAGCATGAAATGCTGAGGAACTGGATGATGGCTAATGAAGGGCGAAAAGCTCATGCTAGGCTTTTTCGCAAGTGCTTACTATGTCCCAACCATCTTTTGCATTTTTCTTTTCTTTACTTGGGGCTTCATATGATTTATCATTCTTTCTGCAGCATCAAGCTCTTAGGGCATATTTCTGGTCCCTGAATCAAAGATGAGGATATAAGGTACCGGTCCCAACGACAAATGACAATCAAACCAAAGAATGGATGTGGATAATAAAGAAAATATGGAATGTGGTAAGTATGGATTACTTGGAGCACGTGTTTCTTATTGATGTCACTCCTAAAGGAAAGACCTCAGTAGAGGTCATACTGGACTGGGGGCAAGGGATAACCTCCCAAGTGAAGTGTGGGAATAATGGTACAATCAAGAGCATTCAATCATCCAACTTGGCCTGTGATCCATATTAGAATGCCCCGAAACATTAAATGAAAGCACATGATTATAAAAATGGTTTATGTAACTTCCAATAGACGACCAACCTTCTTCCAAGAAGCATGCCAGATGGAGGAGAGAGCACTAACCAAAGCATAAGTGTAGACTCTAGAGCTCTGTATAAAGCTATCCATTGGCCATCATAGGGCTACTAATTGGATAGCTACCAAATGAACGAAAAGATTTTCTCTTATAGGTTAACCACTTTTGATGGGTAATAGGTACTTTCTAATCCATGCTTAAACCCAAAGCATGTCTTTAATAAAATTATTTGTTAGAGAAATAGAATTTTTCTGGCATCATGTAGAAACAGCCAACTACTACATTTTATGTCTATTTCAGGGGAATGCCACCACCAAGCGTTAGAAATGTGTCTTTGCATCTCAAATATGGATCTTTATATCGAATGCTTTTGAAAGTCCATCAAAAAGTTTCAATAGTGGTTCAAATTTTTGTATTATGAAAATCAAGAACATAAAGAAACCAAGTAAACTCAAAAGGTTTCTTTGTATTGAGTGAATAGTGATAAAATGAATGCTTTCTTATATAGGTTATAATGGAGCGCATCAATCCACTTTATAAATGTGGGACACATGAAAGTGAAATAAGACATAGAAAACATAAAATAAACTAAATTCCAATAGACTTCATTAATGCATAAGTATAGTACCTAATTGACCATTATTAAACAAAAATTTACTGTAGTGCGTTCACTTTATCGTCAATCTAGTAACAACACCAACCTTAATTTGGAATTTCACACATTTTTCAAGACCCGAAGCCTACAAAAATGCCTACAGTTTGATTCTCTGTAGAACAATATTGTAGGTCGATAGATCCACCTTCTACAATCTATTTGATGAACTGCAAGTATACATCAACATGTTTGGTAGACTCGTGGAAGACTAGATTCTTGGCAAGTTTCAACACCCCTTGGTTGTCACATAATAGGGGTGGTAACTCTATTTTTTGCATATGCATATTTGAAAGCATATCTATTACATGTTGATTCTTGCTAGTCCATGTGACTGCAAGCATGCCAACGATGAAAACGTATCCAGAGGGGGATATTCTGTCATCAATAGAACTTGCCCAATTTGAATTTGTATACCCTCATATCCTAAGGTGTTTGCTTTTGTAGTACAAAATGCCAAAATCAAGTGTCCCTTCCACACATCTCAACATTTGCTTCACTCGTGTCTAGTGGTTGTAAGATACATCAAACTACCCTTTACCCACCACCAGTGGGTGACCCCTATAAGAGAATATTTTTCTCCTAGATTTATCTTGAGTCGGCAACCAGCAACCCCTTGCAGCCACCAGATAGCTCGACATGCCACCATTCTCCGCCACTTGAGCTAGCCATTATGTGCCCTCACCCATCTGTTATGAATTTATGTTTGAAGGTGGGCCTTCTGATCTTGAAGGTATGGCTTTTCATTATGTAATTGGGTGTTTTTGCTTGCTTTCCTTGGACATATTTGGACATGGATGGGTAGGTGGATATGGCGAAAAGAATGGGCTTGGATTGTAGTCATGTTCCCTTGTCCCAACTTGGCAGTTAGTCTTGTATCCTAGTCCTATGGAATCTCCTCTATTGGCTACTAGCTTTAGGAGTGGTACTACATGGGAAACCTCGATTTTGCTTGTGTGGTCCCGCTTCCCAACACCATATATCTCACTCCCCTCTGCTCATTGCATTTGCTGCTCCTTCGTCCTTCAAGGCAACAACACTTCGAAACTTCTTCCCACTATTGCTCCTCAACTCTTTTGCGACTTGCCTAATATAGTCTTCCTAAGTTGCGCCAATGAAGACTAACATAGGGCAAGAGGGCTGCCACCTATCATGATCAAATGTCGCTTCTACAATAATGAACACAGGCTATCAAATTGCTCCTGGTTGGCCAAACCTTAAGCTTTTCCAAACTGCCACTCCTAGCATCTCTTAGAGTCCATCCTAAGGTTTGCACATAGGGCTCAAGCTTGGGCACTTTCACACTACCCTCCAACAGTCATCAAATGACCAATTCCACTCAAAACAACTATCCAAACTACGGCCATCCAATCTTATCCAAACTAGGATCCAACACCTAGCAAAAAAGAAGTAGAAACATACCTTGAAGACTGTTGTTCATAATTGTTGAGGTCTGATCACTAGTTAGGGCACAATTGTATCCCACTTCAGTCCACCTTCTATGGTCAAACCTGCCTCACAAAACTGTGGTTTACTTCCTTTCACAGTCTGGTAACGTCATTGTCCCAACTGACTGCTCTAGCACCTTGTTTTAGCCTTCTTTAGCCCTCCAAACAACCACTACAAGATTGAAGCCCAGTCAACACAGATCAGTCACCTTCTCGGCCTGTTCAGGGAAGAACTACAACTTTAATTTGAGCATAGAATAGCTCTGAGACTCTCCTTACCATCTCATCCTAGCAACAGATCCTTAAGTTCTTCAAAACAGTCAGAAGAGACCCCAAGTGGCTCCTCTTCTCTTAGATGAAGTAACTTCTAATTTGTGGCCCGATAACAGAGATTCTCCTCCTAATCGAGTTGCTTTGTGTTGCACAAGGATGATACTTTTAGCCTCACACATGAGCTATATTTATATCTTTCCATGTGGCTCCAAAAAATTGCTCATGTGGACTTTCCCAACTATTATTAGGCCTCTTAACACTAGGCCGACTTGATTTTTTCTTGTGCAAGTCTACACATTAACTTCAAAAATTAATATCTCAAGATACACAACTCAGATTTGAGTGATTTCCATTGCCTCTTTCTTCTCTCAAGGTCCTCTATAATCTCAAATCATTACATGTCAAAATCTCCTTGTGGTTTCACACCCACAAGCTTGGGTGCAAAAACCATACCTTGAGTTACAAGCCCACAAAGTTCTTTTGTGACGCTCCAACCTCTAAACCCTGAACCATAGGGCTTGGAGTACCTCCTAAGCTACAAACCTCAACAAAAGGTTGGAAGGAGTTGGGTTTCCAGAGGTAATTTTGCAATGTACCTTGGAAGCTTCTTCATTGGTGGATTTGGGGGTACTTAGTAGCAGTGTTTTCCCAGCAATCTGTATAGCTAGCCAAAGAGCCACTCGCACCACTTGGAGGGCTTTCTCATAACCCGGAATTAGCCCAAACCATTTTATGGGTTTTGTGGGTGTTAGGATAGGAATCTAGTGCTAATGTTTCAGGGCATTCAAAGCAATATTTAGAGAAGAACCTTCAATTCCAGTTGGAAGCCAACAACAGATTTTCTGAGCAATGCGCATTTCCTATTCTAGGGTCATTTCCTCATCTAGGTCTGAGACATATCTCTTACGTTTTGCATAGCTTGCATAGCAAGCCCAGTTTCTATCATTCCTACTCATTTATGTACCCATATTTTCATAACTAATAAAATGGCCCAATTGTTCTACTATATTTCCTTGGTGTTTTGATTCCTGTGCATGGCTTTTAAATTATCTTATTGTTCCTAGTTCATTATTATGGTATTTAATCTTAATTTCAAGTTAAGAATACTATAGTGGTATTACAGGATGTTCTTGGCCAGTTGTAGGTGCAGGAACTGGTGATGTCGTCGCGTTTTTGGGGTGTTGTCTTTAACAGAGGTAGAGGTTGAGGTAGAAGACGGTGTGGTAGAGGCCCATGGTTGACCCTTTTCCAAATACTGAAGTAGAGCAAGCAAAATTGTGTGAGATCTAGGGCAAAAAGCACATGGAGAACCAAGAATATCTTGAACACGGAGGAAAGGAACTGACATTAGCAGAGTTGGCCAGGCAGTAGAAATTCATGATGGACATGCTAGCGTAACTGGCTATTGTGCATTTGCAAAACCAAGGGAGGCAGGATTACAGTGGTGAAGGTGGATCCCGAACTAGTGAAGGGATTCAAACACATGCACATTCAAACTAGCCAGAGACCCCCACCTATAACTGGTCATTCTAGTCGTCCCACTATGCCCCAATTTGTAGATAGGGCATCGGGAGAACCTGATTCATTCGCAACTTTTTTGAGGTACTTCTCAGAAGGGATTGATGAGTATGATGCATTGGACCCAAAGATCAAAATGGGCATGTCTTTTGGGGAGTATTACCCACCACCTGTGGGTGACACCCATAGGAGACATTTTTCTCCTAGATGGTCCTCAGCCAGTAGGCAGCAGCCCCTTAGAGCCACCAGATAGCTAGAGGTTCCATCATCTTCGCCACTTCAGCTAGCCATTATGCTCCCTCGTCGATCTGTTATGATCGTATGTTTGAAGGTGGGCCTTCCAACCTCGAAGGTATGGCTTTCATTATGTAGTTGGGTATTTTTTCTAACTTATCATGGACACTTTTGTGTTAAAAACTGTATTCTATTAATTAAATGGCTCTCTAGGTGAGATACCTGGAGAGTGCCCAAGCACTCCACACAATGCACTGACTCATTAGTCAGAAGAACCTCGTGCATATACTAACAAGGTGGTTTGAACCACTCCCTAGATAGTAGCATCTGAGACCTAATCTTAGAGTCTCAATCCCATCCTTATCATAACAAATAGCTAAGTCTAGCTTTCTCCATTAATTCCAACACTCCCCCTTAATAGAGAAAGGCTACTGAAAGAATAGCATATGCCTGCTGGTATAGTCTCGGCTAGGCATACAATAATACATAAAAACTTGGTGACAGAGGTTTTCATTTTAGTCTTCTTACTTGAGAGTCCATGCTTGTTCATTCCTAGGCGAGGCTTCATCTTTACTTTTCTTGCCATGAGGTAGTGATAGATCTTCTCCTCCTTTTTACGTTTTCTTCCCCAAAGATGGAACACTTGAACTCTAATCCTCCTCGATCTTGATTGTAGGTTGTCATTATTTATATCTTGATTGCTGATAATTGATAACACTCTAGAGGGTATAAGCTTGATAGGAGAACTTTTCCTCTCACTATTTCCGGTGTCAAACATCTGAATGTCAGACATGTTGTCTTCAACATTCATTGATGCAACTTCTATGTTGACTTCATAAAGACATGGTGTTTCGAGCCATGCTTCAAGAAACTTCAATTCCTCTTCAAATTTTTTTGCTTCTTACTTGTTCTTGTTGCTAACATTTGCACACACAAAAACATTCATGAGATCATCATAATTTGAATTCTCTCTAGCTTTGTCTTCTTTTGCCAAGTCTTTGCAATCAGCTTCATGTGGCTCGTCCAATTGATCTTCAACAATATGTTCCTCTGTACTTCCTTTCTCAAGAACGACTAGTGGGTCTTCTTGATCTTCAACAATATGTTTCTCTTTACATCCTTCCTGAAGAACAACTTGTGAGTCTTCAATCTCACATTGTTGCAAAACATATAGTCTCTCTCGATAATCGTGGTCATTAATGAAACCACCAAGCCTCATGAAAAAAATATCATCAGGGTCAAATATGTCTAAAAGTGCAGCCATATTGGAAAAGTCCAACTTATCTCGCTCCCAGATTTCTTTCTGACTCCACTCAGTCCTCTCACGAGCTCCAACAACCCTGTTACCACGCAGGAAGGAAACTTCTCCCTTTGATAGCTCTTCAACTGTAGAACCTTGTGATGCAAACTGTGGCTTCTATGCCACACAGCCAAATGTGAAGCAAATCACCGATGCAACCTGAACTTGAGTGCACTCACACCAAGCTTTAGGATCGAGGTTTTAAATTGCCTCTTGATGCAGATCGCCTCTTCATCTGCAGGCTCTCCAGACACTGTGACTTCAACTTTATGAATATGCTCACCTCCTCTGATCCAAGCGTCAGACATTTCAATCTTCTATATGCGTGCCCTAATGTTGTCTCCTATTGAGATGTTGGGTATCACCAAATCTCCTCGAGATCAAAAGACAAGTCATAAGCACCTCTCAAATCTCATGCACAGAACTACTCTAAGATTTGCTCGAAGCCACCGATCGAACACATTGGGATTCACGGGTTCACGGGCCCTTCTGTCATCGGTGCCCCACTGAAACTCAGATGCTACGTTGGTCGCGCCGGGCATAGATCTCTGTAAGTTATTGATTGATCGGCGTGCTCCTCTCCCACAGGTCCGCGCTTTTCGACGTGTTCCTTCCTTACGGGTACGCTCTTCTCAACGTGTTTGTACCATCAGAAATCGCGTTGATCACCATATCTACGCTGGACCGCGTGAAGTCCACGATCCCCATTCAACGGAGTTAGTGGATCAAGTGACATTGGCCTTGAAATTGCAAAGGAAGTTGTTGCACAAAGCTCCTACGTCACTTTGGTAGCAAGAAATCTCTCTAATCTTCAAACAATGATCCACAAACCACGCTCCAGAAACATTGCACGGATAAACGTTAATTCATGCTGCTCCACCTGACTCACACTACCTTCCAAACTCTTGATCCAAGCGTCCACGCCAACGCTGACAGAGGCACGTTGTTGGGCACCACCATGAACAGACCGCTCCAAACTTACGCAGCTCCAAACTCCGGACTTTACCACTGAAAACTTCATGCAGATAGCTTCACAACAAGCAACCCCGTGGGAAAATCCACCTCCTTAGCTGTGGGCAGATCCACTTAAGCACGACGAACTATTCAACTATGCCAACTCTTGATCCATTGACCTCAAGTTCAATACAAACGTCCCTCGATCACCATACACGTCGATCACCAATCAAATCTTTCGAGCTCCCGAATCGCGGAGGGAAAAATGAATAATCATGCCCAAATTATTGTTGCTTCGAGCCTTCGCATACACTCTCACACAGTTTCTCCAAGTGACAGGCCTCTCCACTGAGCTTTCTCCCGATGGCTCTCATACCCGCGGTTCTGCCACCAGCCACGCAGCACGAAATCGCGGAACCTCATGTAACAGCAGCGATCCACCACGGATCCTCACGTCCTCCAAGAATCTCCTCAGCCTCCAAGGACTTAGCCTCACAACACACAGACCGTTGATCCTGTGCTCTAATGCCATGCTAAAAACTGATATTCTATTAATTAAATGGCTCTCCAGGTGAGATACTTGGAGAGTGCCCAAGCACTCCACACAATGCACTGACTCATCAGTCAGAAGAACCTCATACATATACTAACAAGGTGGTTTGAACCACTCCCTAATAGGATCTGAGGCCTAATCTTAGAGTATCAATCCTATCCTTATCATAACAAACAGCTAAGTCTAGCTTTCTCCATTAATTTCAACATTTTGGGCATGGATTAGTGGGGGGATTCGACTCAAAGAATGGGCTTGGTTTGTACTCTTGTCCCCTTGCCCAACTTGGTGGTTAACCTTGTATCCTAGCCCTGTGGGATCTCCTTTATTGGCAAATTGCTTTAGGAATGGCACTACATGGGAAATCCTAATTTTGGTTGCATGGTCCCGCTTCCGGACATCACATACATCACTCCTCTCTGCTCATTATAACCCCTTTTCACATATTTCCCATCTAGGTCCACATTTGTCCATTGGGTCCTTAAGGAGTTAGCCTCCCCCTCCCCCTCCCCTTGTCCACACTTTGGGTCAAGCTTGGAATGATGCCTCGAAGGGTGATGCAGCTAAAAAGAAAGTTAAAAGCATAATTTCGCCACTATCAACAGGAAATGTACCATAAAATGCAAAATATGGTCGAGACATAGAAAATTTAGCACGTGGGCAAAAGGAAAAACATGAGCTCTACCATTGTGGCCATCACCCTGGTTCTTAGGGCCTCCTATATTGCCCCCCTGCATCATTAACTAACCCATGATTGTCCCAACCCCTATTGGGAGACGAATTACCCAACCTTAAGGGGGTATTCACTGTTATACCATTCACATCATGCTCTCATCCCCTGGACCCTCGAGTAGTCATAAAATAAAAATCAATATAAAGGAAAAAGGCATATGAGGAAAGGTGGAAAACAAAAGGTCGGGGTAACTCATGTACCATGATTGATCCCTCCTACATCTAAACACCCAAGTTTCGGCTTCCATCATCATAGCTACTCTTGTATTATGGAATGTGGCTTGGAGCCTTCCCCTGATGCCCCCAATCCATTCCATCATTACTTCACATGACACCGGCCATATGACGGATGTACCATGGACCTGTCACTCACTTAGAGGTTGAAACCACCTAATAGTGTCCTTGATTAACTTGCTCCTTTAACTTGGAGACACCTATACACTCTAGAGTCTAAAGTGCATTATGGAAGGGCATGGTGGGGGCATGCCACCATGAAGTGTCCACTTGGTTCCATCATTTGTAAGCGCATTTAGTCAATTGCATTAATGGTTTGTTGTACCAGAAGGTGATGAGACACATTCGATCTTATATAGTATTGGAGGTGGGCATTCATCTTGGGGTTTGGTCTCCCTATACGAGGTTCAAGCCCTTCAGAGGGTCTTATTGGCATTTGTAGGATGTTCGTTAAGAGCCATGGGCCTCCACTATAGCAGAGAGCAGTTAGCCATGTCATGGGATCCATCAACACCATTCTATGTTCGCTTGTGCCCCACTTGTTTGATGATGATGATGCACCTGGACCACCTTGCCCAGTCGACTATACACTTGCACCACACACTTAGCAGTTGATCCAAGGCCCAAATGGGGTCGTGTCTCACCATCAGAGACAAAGAGAGTGCTTGCACCATTGTTCCAGCCCTTGCAGATGGGATACATGTGTGTTCGATTCAGTTGGAGACCCATGAGGATGTTTTTGTGCCCCTACGACACTTGGCAGCACCACAAGACATTTGCTTGTAGACCAAGGGGCCATCCCCTTCATCACTAATTTTGGAACTCGTCCACTCATTTTGGCACATGAAGGACTTCATAGGGCCTTTCAAATGGCCCTCCTACCTATTGTATTACCATTTTGGCCCACTTGAGAGGCTTATTTTTCATATTATTGAGCTATTTGGTGGGCTTGTCACCAAAGGATGTTATTTTGCACATAATTTTATTATTAGGGGCATCATTAGGCCTAATTAGGAAACTCAAATCCCTTAAAGGATCATATATATTGATGAGAGGCTCATTTCATTCCTCATCATCACTTTGATTTGTGTCTCTTTGGAAAAAGAATTTGGACCTGCTATTGTTGGATGAATTGGAGATCTATTGATGCATTTTGATGTTTGGTTTTTTGTTATTTGTCCGAGAGCTTCATTTTTACAAGTCTAATGTAATCTTCATGTCATGTAAGTGCTTTTCTTTTGCAAAATTTTTAATGCTTATTGTCTAATGTATGGAATACGTATTGTCTAATGTATGCTTATTAATGTGAAATCCATAATCACTTCATAATCTTGGCTCGTTGCATACATTATTCATCTTGGCAAGAAGACTGAACTTTTCCTAGGGTTGGGTTAACTCTTTACACCTTCAAACTCCATTAATTAGCACAATGAAGTATAAATCCTTGTTGCCACCTTGTAGTTGCTTCTCTAGGGCATGCGAAGCTGCATTAAGGCTACTTGGTAAAGTGAACACCCTTAATCAAACTCACATTAACTCCATTCTCCACAATTCGCTAGGCACTAGTCTACAAGTCCTTGGTGATCACCACAATTTCACCTCCTCTAATTTTTCTGCCCTAACCCTAGATGGCCTACCTAGCACCTCCAACGATTTCAAATCTAGTGATTGGTTTTCCCAGCGACTTGGTGAGGAGTTGTGTTTGGGTGTCCTTCACATGCCCTACGATGTGTAGAGGACGATGAGGAAAATAACCCTCTCCAACTTTGATGGATCGGCTAGAAGTTTGGCTAGGGAATGGGTGTAGAAGTTGGACACCTATTTCCAGCTAAACCCCATGGGGGCGTGTTGACCACTTGAGTGGCACCCGATGATTATGTGAAGACTCCATGCCTAAAGATGAACCAGAGGACACCTGTACCATCAGATATCATCAGTTCAATAGAGTTTTTAAACTCTACTTCTTCTTCTTATCATTTTCTTCTTCAGTCCTCAGATTCCGTAGCCCTACGGGGATATTGTATAAATGTCACTAGCATGATGAATAAAGCCATGTAACAGGCCTAGGATGTTGGGACTCAATCAGCAAGCGAGTACACCTTGGAGTGTTTTTTTTACTTGGTTAATTATTCCTTCTTTTTAGCGGCGAATAATTTTCTAGGTTTTTTCACTCATTGCATTACCCCAAAGCCAGGGTGACGGCTTGAAGGTTGAGCCCCTAATGCATCTTAGTGTCTAGAGTCAATGTATATTACCATGCTAGGTCATCTTTGAAATTTCGCGGGATTTGACTAGGTCTAAGTAGGATTTTTTAATAATTAAAAATTTCCCGCAAAACGGATTTTTTAATTAATTTCTATGTAATTATGTAAATAAGTGGTCTTCGGAAATTTATAGGGCGTGTGACTACTCGAAAATCATCCTCAGAGGCCCGGCATTATCTTAGGACCCACTTTGAGGGTCAAAAAACGACTTATGGTCCCTCAAAAACTGATTTTTCTAATGTCGGTGGCAAAAATGAAGAAACAAATTCAAAAAAATGAAAAATTGGAAAATTTTATAAATTTTTCCAAAGTCAAAATAAGTCAAATTTTGACGTGGAAATTCCAGGGAAGGTCAAAGATGATGTGGCAGCCATGTGGGGCCCACCACATAAGGTACAACAAGTCAAAGTTCCAAGTGAGCAAGTCAAAGGAAATTAAACGGTCCAACGAGGAATTCATGAGGCAAAGAAAAACTTTGAAGTTACTATTTGATTTAATTTAAAATCAAATATATTGAAGTATAAAGTTAGGATAAAGTGAGTGGGAATGGACCCCACATCTCTCCTTTTGGTCTACGTATATCCAAGTTAATTACGCACATGCCAAATAAAGGAAATACGTTGCCAATCAGCACCTCGTTTTTTTTTTTAATGGGATTTGATTGGAGGAAATCATGGAGGGTCTCCACCAATCCTCACACAGCTCCACACTTGTACGCTACCAGCCCACACAAAGATCTATGCACAGCAGTTAAACTTCTACGCTGACAACTATACACAGATTTGATTGGCAGTATTGGTATTTGGTTGTAGAGGTGTCAAATCACAAGTTTTATTTAGATATTTGTACATGGGACAGCATTGATTTAAGTGGAGGTTCACAACAATTAACGCACAGCAGTCTATACAAGCTACAGCAAAGGAATATCCACGTTGGACAGAGATATTTCCATGCAGATTTTTAACAGCAGTTAGATCAGCAATTTGCAACAGTCAACTCCGGCACTTGGATGGAGTTCGATTTTCTTTGATGCCACCTACAATAGTCATCTCTCCACATGTAGCTTGACTTAACACTGGGACTGAAAATTATGTATCACTTATGTGATAGATTGATCATTGGGATTGGCTCCCATTTTCCTATTTAAATGAGCCTTGGCTCTCATTGTAATCATTGTTTACTAGCTATTGTGCTTGGCGGAGCTCTGCGTCTATGTACTTGTGTTCTTCATATGAATAAAAAGACTTTGGGGTTCATTCATGATTGTTATTCCATTGGAGCATTGCTTGGATCATTAATGGTGGAGTGTAAAAACTCTGGTAAACTTGATAAATATATATTATTAATGATGAAGATAAGAGATATTATTACAATGGGGAATCACCGAGGCTTTAAATATAGCCTCATGGTGTCCCTTGGTGAAGAGGCATGATCTTTGATCATGCCCTTTGTTCAATAAACCTAATATGCTATCTAACTAATAATTAATAAAAATATTCATATTATTCCCTCTCTTCCAAGGTCTTTGTCCACAAAGCATTCGTAATAATCATGTTGATATTTAATAAATTATTCAGTTTTCTCAAACGTGTCTTTTACATTTTAAAAAGATCGTGGAGCATCTTCTCGAGTTCAATCTTTTGGTGATGTGGATAGTGACAAGATCTGATATTGACAGGGTCAGATCCTATTCCTGGTACTGTTGGTGATTCTTCTTTGTACCTTTTTAAATTTAGAGGTAGGTTACCAACAATTATTGTCTGATGTAACTTCTCCTCATCATCAAATGCTTCCTGCCTAACCACTGTATCTGCTTCAGCACCGAAGGCCTTAACAGCTTCTGGCGCTATATCAGTGGCTTCGGATGTGTTTGTCGCTTCACATGTGTCGTTAAATTCTCGGGATGAAACATTTTGCTGTTTATAAGCATCTGTATTTTCATGGGTTCTTTCATTTTCAATGACTATATCTGTTGTTGCCTCTGTGATAGCAGTCTCGTTAAACTCTTTATGTGGCTCCTTCGCCAACATTGTTTCTTTTCCTGCCATTGGATTTTCAGTTCCCATGTTAGGAAATATTGGGGATTGTGTCTGACTTAACTTATCTATCTTATCATTTAGCTTATTGAAGAGTTCTGTCATCTTGTTCATTGCTTCGCTATGCTCTGTCATCTTGTTCATTGCTTCGCTAAGCTTTTCTATGGCCTCGTGATGATTTAGCCACATTTGTCTTTCTATTCGATTTGTCGTATCATGAATCTTTTTGATGTCGTTTGAGTGCCCTGCAACTGAACCTTCAAGATTGACTAATCGTTTCCCGAATTCTTCAGAATTATTATTGATTTGTTTCTCAAGATCTCCCAATTTCTTTTGGAATTCAGCCATTGACATTGACGAAGACATCGAACGTGTAGGAGGTGGGGAATATCTTTTTCTGCCAGTTTCTCCTCTTTTTTCTTTAAAATTAATTAATTAATATTTAATTAATTAATTTTTTTTTTTGAATTAATTAATTAATTAATATTTAATTAATTAATTAATTAATAATAAATTTTTTTTAAAACTATATAATTATTATATATATATAATTTTTAATTAAAAATTATATAATATATATAATTTAATTATATAATTATTATATATATATAATTATTTAAATGGAAATTATATAATATATAAATGAACTATATAATTATAATATATATATATATATAATTATCAATTAAATTATATAATATATATTTTATATATAATTATAAAAAATTGTGTTTTTTTTTAAAATGTGTCGTTCCGTTTTAAAACGACACACTGTTTCACGAAAAAAAATTTTAAACTCAAATTTTTAAACGCAAATTCCACGCTTTAAGATACTATCTGTTGACAAAGGTCCGAGCCACACAAGACAACTCCAATCCAAGTCCAAGTTCTGCAAGTGTTTAACTGTTAATCCGAGTATGTTACTGTGTGGTAGCTCAGAAGTAAAACACTGTGAAACAGGTTCGAGACTGTTACAACGATTCTGAGAATTATACAGTTGCTTGGAGGTGTGAATCTCTGTTTTTTAACCCAGAACTATCCAACCGTATGCTTCACTCCTTAAGTTCTATGCTTATTTTTTTCAAATTTACGAAATGTGCAATGTGAATAGTAATTACTCTTGACTGTGTTTGTTGACCGAGATCATACGATTCACAATGACCACGTTGACTGTAATAACATACGATTGCCACGATGGCCACGTTAACCTGCCCGATTTTTATAACCGGAAATCGATTCCTGACCCGCAATTGAATTAACGTTAATCTGTTTCACGATTTACCAAATGGTTGACTGCTGGTGGTGAATTCGTCCGCTTAACCTACAGGAAAAGACGGCGGTGCAGTGTGGCGTTCGACCACGGGAGACAATGTTCCGTGAAAATTGTTCCGTGACAATGTGCTCGTGTCACACTATTTTCTTATGAGTTAAATAAATCGATTTTGATTTGAATCTTCAGCGTGGACGTGCAGTGACGTCGTCGAGTATGGATGGCGGCTGTTTGGACGTGGGGCAGCGAAATGAACAAGGTGTGGATGCAGAGGGTAGCACAGACAGAGACGGTGGCAGTGTGGACAACCTGGGGCAGTGGCTCTATTGCAGTGTTAAAACGAAAGGCAAAACTGTAACTGACACTCAATTTGGATGAGGCTCAAACTCGGTTGTGACAGGTGTAAGTTTTCGTGACCTGTGGCAAGTCACAACGTTTGACTAACCGACAGAATTTTCCACTGTTTCATTTATCACCCCCGCTTATTGTCTCATAGCAGCCCGTCACACCCGGTATCACCTATCGAAATTATACCACAACTCGGCGTTGTTACCGCTTGTGTGAATCGTCACTGTAAAACGCACAACACTGTGTTGCAAGTTTGAATAATTCGATGTGCAGGTTAGTGATAATCACTAATGGAGGGGGAGGGTGTGTAAGCGGCTATGTAGTGAGATACCAATGGAGTGTAATGTAAGCGGCTGTAACTCCTTTAAATTAAATGTAACAGTCGGAGGTGTATGGAGGGCGTAAGGAATGTAGTGTAGGAATTTAAATAACTCCTTTAAATATGTGAGGGGGAGGGCGTAAATATAAAGGCAGCGGATGAATGACTGTTCTTTACTTAGGTTCTGTTCCAGAAGATCCGAATTTCTAATCCTTGACACAGATCACCAAAACAGATTAACCTTTAAATTTCTCTTCCTCGGTTTTCTTCAGTTCACGATCTTGAAAAAATCTGCAATTCTGGAATTCTGTAATTCCGGGGTGATCACACAGATCCCAAAAGAGCGATGGCTTTGATACCAATGGAGTGTAAAAACTCTGGTATACTTGATAAATATATATTATTAATGATGAAGATAAGAGATATTATTACAATGGGGAATCACCGAGGCTTTAAATATAGCCTCATGGTGTCCCTTGGTGAAGAGGCATGATCTTTGATCATGCCCTTTCAGTTAATAAACCTAATATAACTATATCTAACTAATAATTAATAAAATATTCATAACAGATGGTATATCTCTACTTGTGCCTTTGATATATATTTCATTTTGCTCATATGCTTTTGTTGAATTGTAGATGTATAGCTATCTTACATTTACAATTGTTTATTTCATATGTTCTAGGCTAGAAAACTCTATCTATTTTCATACAAATTTTAGAGTTTTATTGCCATTGTTTATTGATTTAATCCATATGAGCTAATGTTTGTTGGAAGCTTTGTAGAGGATCATCGTTGAATCAACTAGCAAGCATGAGGGGAAGTCTTCAAGGGACCAACCCACTCTTGGCATTGTTTTCAAGGAGCTCTCATCGTTATTTGAATTTCATAAAACTAGTTTATTTTTTGAAAGTACTTGTTCTTGCAAAGTTCTCCTTCACATAGTCTATGCATGAATTAGAATATTAAAAAAAAAATATTTACATCTTTTAATTGTGCTTTCATTTCATTATAAAGCTATTCGGGAGCTTCTCATAAACTAGACAAGCGATGGGGATCTTTTCCCATCACTTGATTTAGCCTTTGTATATTTTTTGTAGCAAATTCACATACTTACATGCTCTCTTTTTCACTAACTTTGGTTCTATTTTTTGCAACCCTAACATTCTTGTTTGTAGGTTCTCTCCAGCTTCAAGTCGCATTCCAAGGAGGTTGTGGGCATAAAGAGAGCTTGTGGAAGAAGGCTAGGTCATACACCACTTTGGAGCTTGTATTCTCCAATTCTAGAACTCTTGCATCGCTTTTGAGGCTCCCTACTTGAAGGGATTTTCTTCTTGTTTCAATAATTCACATTGTATTCTCTCATCAATTCCTTGGGAAGTCCTCGAAGAGGCTCTAACCTCATCGTAACATCATAATAATAAAAATTTCTGTTTTTGTTGTGGGAGCGTGGGTTCTACCCATTGGCATCCCTGTCTCTCCATTTCAAATGAGAGAATTTGTAGATGCACTGACTTAGTGGTTTTGACATTTCCATTTTCTTTCACATCACATATGCATGCTCTAATTGGGAAGTAACACAAATTGCATTTCTTTTTCCTAAAGTTTGCTTCACAAATCTCAAGCCACATTTCCATTTTAAGAATATTGAAGCATTTTATATTTCACAAGTTTTGTCTTTCAAAGCAGTCACTTATTTTCATGTCAAGCTAATTTCCTCAAGTTTCAAGTTCCTTTTGCAAAGCTATTGTGATCACAAATCTCAATTTCATTTTTAAAACATTGCAATTTACTTTACATGCATATTAATTGCACATAAGCATCAAGCTTTTAATTGATTCATCATTAGCAACTCACAATTTTAATTGTTCTTGAAGCTTATGCATCTTATGTTTACTTGAGAAAATATATAAAGTGATCTTGTGGAATGATCTTACTAAGAGCATTTCAATTTTTAACATTGCACTTGCAAACTTGCATATCATAGTAGCCATTCTAACTTAGTTTCATATTTAAAATTTACCTCCAAGCATAAGCTTGGTTGATAGAAATCATAGGAAAAAAGCTTTCTTGGAAAAAATTTCCATTTGGTACGAAGTAAGGTAAAAGTGTGTGACCCTGCAGTTATGAAGGTGGCTTGTCTCCATGTAGGAACGAAGGCACACGCTGGCTCGTAAGACTCAGGGGATGGGTATCATTAATGACACCCCCGTGCCCTCGCACCCTTTTTCTTACAGTCACCCCAATTTTTACCCCTTAGTAAGAGCACAAGAGGAGGACTTCTCACCTAGATTAGGCATTTTAGATTAAAAGTAACCAAGATTAATTGCATCCAAATCTAGTTTAATTGCACCTCATGCTTTGATTCAGAAATCTATTTAGCTTGAAAAAATTTTACTTCATTTAAGCAAATACATTTTCATTTCAAAGAGCAATACTCTGGAGGCATGGGTTTCTCATATGTTTCATGCTTATCTTATGTATTGATGATTATTGCTCATATCGTGTTGTTTTTCTTATAAATCTAAAGAAGTAATCTATTTAACTCTAACAACTCTCCTAGAAAACTTACATCTTTAACTTAGTTTTTTTCTTTAGGAACCACCCCCCATAGCTAACCTAGGAGATAGCTTAAATGGAGAGAGTCGGGAATAGGTGACAACTCCTTCTCTGAGTTCCTTGCCGCCAATCACACCTGGTGGGGTTGAAGGTTTTTCCCACTAACTAGTAGGTAGGTGTAGGTGGCAAGCGATAACAGGAGGAAGATGTGATTAAGTTTGCCACCTTGTGCCTGTGAAAATTCCTAGATCTGACAATCTAAGGAAGCCTACTGCAAGGAACTGAATCGACTACATTACACAATTATTTTCAGATAACTTGTGGAAATATTGAAGTAAATTACTGAAGCAGCCTGCACTTAGTACTTTATGATTTTGAAACAAGGAAACTTCGCAAAGAACAAATCACACATGAGACACCATTATTTTTGGATGAAAGTCCCCGGAAAAACCTAATGCGGGAAAACCAGTGCAGCTGATCTAAGGGTTTATTATTATTAAGCAGCAGTGTCTTAATACAATCTTTGGATGCCTTGTCGGCTATCCAGTACAGAGAAATCATAGCAGACAAAAATATAGTGAGTTTTACCTCACACTGCAAGTCCCGACTGATCTAGTAGCTGAACTGACGAAACCCCAGCACTCTTTGTGCTGCCTCTGTGCAGTAGCTGCGTAGGCCTCCATGGAGACCTCTGTGTTGCGTCACCTCCACTCTGGGATCGATCTACTCCTCAAAAAGTCGAGTTCCATCCCTCTCGGCTCAGAACCCCGATCTCCTGACAAATCTCGGACTATCTCACAAAAACACTGCACAGCCTCTGCATGGGCCCTGCATCACCCCTTATGGGGCCTGCGTCACACCCTCTGGAGGCTGAGTTGCTTCCTCTGCGGGTTCTGCTACCTCTCTGCTATGTATTCTTGGTCTCAGAGAAGATCCTTTGATCAATAATTGTTTATGCCCCTCACTGCAACTGGAATCACTTAGATTTGATCTCCGCCTGAGAACTTGCTCCGTCAGAAGAATTTGACCACTTGATTCACTCAGTGTGTCTTTCCAAATGGCCCTCAAGCCTTCCTTTATACCTAAGGTGCACGAAACGGGGAAATGGAAACGAGTTTCCGAAACGGGAAGAGATACGAAACGCGACCTCCCCAAATTTGGAAACATGGAAACGATATATATATATATATATATATATATATATATATATATATATATATATATATATATATATATATATATATATATATATATATATAATTTATATTTATATTATAATTTAGGACATTTAAGAAATGTTATGTGAAATCATACAAGTTTAAAACATACATGATAAATCATAAATTCAAAGCATAAACTATCACAAATTTACAAGTTACAACATATTTACTCATGAATGATCATTGATAACAGAAACATAATGAAAACAGCAATATCGGAATATCTAAAACCAGCCATTATTATATATCAAAATCTCAAAATCAGCCTTTATTATATATATGAGGCTGCAAGTACAATAAAGTCAAAAGACTAATACTCATCATCAGAATCCTCAGCAAATGTAGCAGCAGAAGCATGCTTAGCAGTGGATGGTGTAGCTGAAGAAGATGTTTGGCCAATTCCACTTCAATGATCCTGGTCCTCAATATTCAAGGCAGCAAGAGAGATCCAAATCAGGATTTTCGGGATCCACATCCCACTCCTTAGAAGGACCATTGCCATATTTTGGACCACTACGAGATGCAAGCCAAAGGTTGGAGTGCACATAAGCAAGATCCTCTGCCTTATGTGAGCCCAACCTATTGCACTTCACAGAATGAATAAAACCATAAGTGCTCCAATTCCTTTCTACTGATGAAGAGCTTGCCACTTGTCAAAGGACGCGAATGGCAAGGTTTTGCAAATGTACACCATTTGCTCCATGAAAAATCTACCACCTAACTGGATTCATGGTGCTTCTCTCCTCTAAAGATGATATATCTGAATAATCATCTATACCTGCTACAAAACTGGCAAATTCTTCCTTCACCTCCCTGTGTAAATGAGCTGGAAAAATTCTCATAAGGGCTTTTTTCACCCCATTTGCCACCTCTCTATCCTTATCGGGTGCCTTCCTCTTCCCATTGCTTTGAGCAATAAGTTCCTCATCATAAAATTTTGGGTTCAAGGCATGTGCTAAAGTATGCAATTGAGTGTTGAAATTGTTCCACCTGTCAACAATGATTCTATTGATTAATTCGGCAAACTGACCATCTACAAACAAAAGCTGTGGTGACTCCTGTGAAATTATTTCCATAGCTTTCTCAACCATGGAATCCATGCCATCATATACCTCTCCTAAGAAAGGTTGGTCGGTGTCAGCATTCTAAAGAAGCTCAAATGCAGGGGTTGTGAACATTAGCAAGAAATCTATCTTGCTCCACCAATCCTCATCAACGCACAATCTACACACAACAGACCCCGCTCTGAATCTGCCTGTCGCCACTCGGCCCAAAGCTGACTCACCACCATAGACACTAATGCTTGCTTAACCTCAACAAGGTGGCACAACATTATGAAGTTTGAGGCATATCTTGTCTCAGCAACTTTTAACAACTCCAATTTGGAGTACTCTCGAAATATTGCTTGAGACTGGTGGTGGTTGGTGATGAATTTCACAATTTCCCTTGCTTCCCCTGTGAGTTCCTTTATCCATGGAACTTTATTGACGATCTCCTCTAAAGATCAGATTCAGATTGTAGACAATGCAGGGTGTCCAAAAGATGTGGTCATACCTCCCCTCAATAATCAAATCTGCAACTTTGCATACCGGTGCATTATCCGTGATAACTTGCACCACCCTGTTAGGACCAACCTGTTCAATAGATTTGATAATGACATCAGCAATGAATTGTGCATCTTTTACCTCTCCCGAGCAGTCTTCTACCTTTAGAAACATTGCTCCTTTTGGTGAAGTGGCAATGATGTTTATCAATGGTCTACGCCTTGTATCTGTCCATCCATCTGAGACTATGGTAACCCCAGAGCTAGTCCAAGAAGAACGAATTGGTGATAGCACATCCTCCACAAGATCCTTCTCATTTTTTAGAAGTTGAGTTCTAACTTTCTCATAGTTGGGCCCCTTGTACCCTTGAGGAGCTTTGTTAACTGCCCTTATCATATCTTGCCAGTAAGGGGAGCGAACAACATTGAATGGGATACCAAATGCATAGATGCACTGGGCCACTCTGGAATCAACTTCTTCTCTTCCTTGCACATTCACTAGTTTAGCAATCCTGCTATCTTGAACTGTACCAGATGCCCCTCTGGATGGTGGTTGTTCTGGTTGTTGAGTGCCTCTCCTCTTCCTTGCTTCAATTACAATCCTTGGCTCACTGTTTGCTGGATTTTTCGCTTCTTGGCTAAAATCATCATGTTTTCTTTTGATTCCATCAGTCTGATCATGCTCTCTTTGATATTCCCTCCTTGCCATAGGGTTTGATGTTTTCATGCAACTTGCAATCCCCTGTCCTCCTCCATGCAAAATATGTGCATTCACTCTTGCGTAAGAGCCCTTGCAACAATTATTGCAAAGAGTACACCCTCATTCCCATGAGCCACCACCTCCACATCTTTGCAGCTTCTCAACATGCCTCCAAAGAGGATAATATTCAGCCCTTGGGTTGGCCTTGGGGATTGCACTTGAACCTTGGATGGAAGAAGCCATTGCTGCAAAAATAAAAATAAAAACAAATCTATAAATAAAAAACGTTTTTTATAGTTTTGGTAGCATAAACCCTCGAAAAATAGACAAAACAATGAGAAAAAACCAAGAAATTGAATACTTCTTACCCAAATTAATTTTCTGTAGCTGAAGCTACCCCAAAATGCCAGAAAACACAAGAGAAATATGGTTGTAGCTAAGCCAAAAATAAAGAATGTCATAGCTGAAAAATTCGCACTCCAAATCTGCTCCTCAAATCTCTTTCTCTTGCTGCTGAAATCTCCTTTGCTCAATTGTGAAAGCACCCAAGCTAAAGCACTACTCTCTTCCACCTTTCTCCTCTCCAAAATCGCTCTTCTCCAAGTGAAACGACTTGCTCAATTCGTGTGATGAGAGAATGAGGAAAATCCCCTTTTTATAACTTTAGAAACCCATCTAGAAGCATCCAAGACACAATTAAAACAAATAAAATAATATTACATTGCACAATTCCCAAAAAAAATTAAAAAAAAAATCGAAATTTAACGTTGTTTTGAGGGGAAACGCTACTGGTATCGTTTCCCGTACGAGAAATGTACCAGTATCGCCAGAAACGCATTTCCCAACCGAACGGTACGGGTTTCCCTGTTTCCGTTTTGTTTTTTGCATGAAACGAGGCTAGGGGTGACATTCCTGCAACTTAGCTTTATACTCTTCTCTTTGAGAAATCAACGGTCGAGATTATATCTCTAATCAACTGGTAATATTATAAATTGACTTGGTCTTCACTTTTTCTAGATCATTCTCACTCTATTTTATTAATACACTTTAATTATTTAATTTCCCTTAGTTTGAACTTAGGGTCCCCATTAAAATAATTAAGTTTTATAGTAAAACATATTCTGACTGGAATTTTCACAAACGGTTTCTGGGTTCTTTGGAAAACATGTGCCTAAGCCCCTACACAAATTTGGAGACTTAGAGCACTTCTCATGCTACCAAAAATCAATAGCACCTGGATGGAGATGCGCAGAAGTGGTGGTATCACAAATCGATTACTCTGGGTCATGCAGCCATTACTTCCTACACAGAGTTCATTTAGAGGCTCATAGAGCGGTTTGATAGGAAGAACCTAGAATTGCACTTCAGGGAGTTGGTGCATCTGAAGTAGATAGGCAACGCAGATGTCCAGAGATTGGTTGTGATGGTTTCAAATATCTCGGAGTTGAGATTGATTATGTTGTTTATTGAGGGGTTGTCAAACCCATTGCATGGATAGGTGACAGCTTATAAGCTCGTTACCTTGCAGGATGCTATTACCCACACTAGGGACATGCTAGATATAGTTCCTAAGACCAGATCACCTCCCACACCTGTCTTCCTCATAAAGGTAAGGACACCAGGCCTCCTAAGAAGGAATGGATAGGAGATGGGTAGATGGATGATGAGAGCAGGAGGGGCCTCTAGACGAGGAAGCTTTGCTTCAAACGTCATGAGCCATGGGAAGCAGGCCATAGATGCAGTAAGGGCAAGGCCCATTACATTGAGGTGTTTTCGGACAACGAACCAAAAGAGGAGTCTGAGCATGAGGGTAGAGAGAAGAAGTCGCCCCAGGACGCAGGAGAGGAACAAAGTTTGTAGCAGCGGAACTTGTAGATTTGTAGGCTTAATAGCGAAAATGGCTTTAATTATAAAAATACACAAGAGGTATTTATAATAATATATTATTTATAAAAATGTATGATAAGATGATTGAAAGTTACAATGAGGTCCTACTTTTATACCTATGCAGGTGACCTTTCATGAACAGACATGCATTTTCAATTAACTAATGACTACTTAACATAATCCTAATTGATTAGTTAGTAATCATATTTATTTGTATTTATTCTATTAATGACTATATTTATTACATTAGTTATGAATTAGATTCATAACATTGCCTTCTTCTCGAAAAGCTTTGTCCTCAAAGCTTAACTTTTCGACAATTTCCTTTACTTGGGATTATCTACTAGACATGTCATTCATTACTGGTACCTTAGCATGTATAATTCTTCAATAATGATGTCTTGAACTGGGTTCTCCTTTTCTTTTCTTTTTCTAATATATATATATATATATATATATATATATATATTATTATTAGATTAAATAATAATAATTTTTTTTATATATATAAATTATATAATTATCAAAGAAGCAAACATCGCGATTTAATCACGATGTTTTCAAAAAATCGTGATTTTTTCAACAAAACGATTAAATCGGCAATGTTTTGCACAATTTTTTGAAAAAATCGTGATTTTTACCAAAAAATCGTGGGCCCATCAAACAACAACCCTATAAGTTCAAAAATCGATTTTTTTTTGTCATTTTTGCAGCCCTCTCATTTTCCTGACACACCCTGTTGGCAGTTAATAGTAATGTTAAATTCTTAAAGTAAAAGTGATCATTTTACTTAAATTTTTAACATTACCATGAAATGACTCAGGATGTTTAAGAGTGGTTTCGACCTCATTGGATTTCATATGGAAAAACTAGAATTTTAGATTTCACTCAAAATTCAGCAGACTTAATGGTTTTCAGGGTTTCATGGTTTGGGGATTTGCATTGTTTCCATTTGATTCTATTATGTGTAAGGGTATGAGATTGGCATTTGATCAAGAGTATGAAGTCCTTTAAGAACCTTGATGTTGGTGGCATTGATTGTTGAACTTTGTTGATGTTGGTGGTATTGATTGTTGAACTCCTCTACTATGGCCTTAACAAGAATGTACCCTTCACTCAAAGGAAAACAACTGGTTAGGCATGTTAATCTTTTTCTACCGCATTTTAAGGTTGAGGAGATGAACCCTTCACTCAAACCAAAATCATTGATTAGGCATGTTAAACTTTTTCAATTTCTATCATGTTATAAGGTTGAGCAATCCAAGTCTGAAGACTTTGAGCTAGATGATGTTTATGTATCTCTTATTGATGATCCCATTTCTAGTAGCGATGAATCAATGATGAGTTTCATGAGGAGGAGGAGGTGACACCACCTACCCCTGCTACCGATAGAGGACGTGGTCTGCCTCCTTTAGCTCCTGGTGCTTCAGGATCTGGAGCACAACAGAGTCCATTGCCAGCCCCGCCAGCGTCTTCATCTAGAGGGAAAGTTGTTACATTTACTCGCAAGAGGGGCAGAGGAAATCAGTAGTGTAGGTTATTTGGTGCATTCCTTTGTATATAACATTATGACTCATCATATGAGATACATTATTATATTTTTTGTTGATATTTTGAGGTTGAGTTGAGACTCAGGACTTAGTATTCAGGACATGATTTACTATTATGTGTGATGTAGCACTAGACATGATATTACACGTCTTATATATTAGTTTTTTTTTCATATTTATGTGTCAATGCATTTATTTTATGTTGTGGGTGCTTTAGATATTAACCGAATTCGCCTAAAAGGGCCACAAATCCCGAATCCCCGTATCGGGTACGTATACGTACGGGATTCTGCCCCAATTCAACGGATACAGCGTATCCGAACGGGGTACGGCGTATCTCGACCGTACCCCGTTCGGATACGCCGTATCTCGTAAAATCGGATACGGCCGGGCCCGCGGGTTCAAAAAAGCGTTGTTTTTTTATTATAAAGGGGAGCTTTTGCTCATTGTTTTTCACCAATTTCATTGTTTTTCACCAATTGAGGAGGATTTTTCAGGAGAGGGCATCAAGCCTATGGCCCTAGTATTTATATGTGATTCATGGTAATGTTAAATTCTTAAAGTAAAAGTGACTTTTACTTAAATTTTTAACATTACCATGAAATGACTCAGGATGTTTGAGAGTGGTTCCGACCTCATTGGATTTCATATGGAGAAAGTAGAATTTTAAATCTCATTCAAAATCCAGCAGACTTATCAGTTTTTCAGGATTTCAGGATTGGGTTATTGCAATGTTTCCATCGAATTTTGTCATGTATTAGGGTATGGAACTCATATTTAATCAAGAGCACCAATCCCTCTATGTACCTTGATGTTAGTGACATTGGTTGTCAAACTCCTCTATCATGACCCTACTAAAAATGTACCCATCACTCAAACAAAACCTTGACTATCTAAGATAATAGATAAATCTATGTTTAAATCAATGAATTAAGTATGAATTTGTGTAAAAAATATCTAATTTTTAATATATATATATAAAATAATATATAACGTATCGTATCCCAGAAGTATCCTGTTCTAGGGTCAACATACCCATATCCGATTCTTCGAATCCCGGTATCCCCGTATCCCCGTATCAGGTGACTTAGGTATGTGCCGATTTTTTCCCGATTTTTATGATTTTTTCTGATTTTTTCCCCTCACCGATTTAATCCCGATCGCGATGTTTGCAACATTGATAATTATAATATATATATACATATTATAACTTTTAATTATAATCATAATTAAATCGGAACCTTGTCTTCAAACGTCACAACGTTATTTTTTTTTTAATTTCACCTAACTATTAACCCGATCACTTCTACAAGGGATCATCGATGGGGCGTCCACGAATGGTTTCTAATGGCGGATTTTATTGAATCGTCATTCTTGAAGGGACCAACCTCCGCAATTAAATTTTTGACTGGCAAACATATGTCCCTGTAACTAGCTCCCGATTTTAATGAATTTCCTTCAAAAGTTGCGGAAGATCTACAGAGGGAAGAATCCTCGATGCATTGATTTTCCTTCGGACTAATATTTGGAGAGGACCCGTAAGCAAGAGAACTGATTTTAGCTATTGATTGTTGTGAAGGCGCGTATTTGATATGGGTTGCTTCAGAGGACTGCTGGGTGACATTCTTCAGTTGCGTCGCACTGAGACGAACATTAACAATCTTTTCCAGGGCTGCCTTTGTTCTTAGGGTTGTTTCGTTTATCTCCAACTTCACCAACGCAGTAACCCATTCCTTCAATTCACTCTCAGCATGGAGCTCCACAGCCTGCCGAATCTCGGCATTCGTGAGAGTATAATCCTTCTTTCCCTGACTGATAGTCTGAGTGAAAATAAAACCAACTCTCCTCATCCCCAGCCCATTGGCAATGGCCTCCACCTAATTCTCCTCATCTTGATCTCTGAACAGTAACAAGTTGTCCTCTGTCCCCTGCTAGGGAGGTTCGTAAATGAAATTGACAGCAACCTCACCATCTTCACTTACTGTCCCATACAAAAACCCTCCTCTCTTGACAGCAAATGCAAGATTTGCATTCACATACTGCTGGAAGACATTGGCAGCATCTCTATCAAATGAGGTAGAGAGACCGTGGGGCTTCTCTTGGTGCTCAATTCTCACCTGTCTAGCAATCAGATCTTCCGCAGCGAAACTTGTAGATTTGTAGGCTTAATAGCGAAAATGGCTTTAATTATAAAAATACACAAGAGGTATTTATAATAATATATTATTTATAAAAATGTATGATAAGATGATTGAAAGTTACAATGAGGTCCTGCTTTTATACCTATGCAGATGACCTTTCATGAACAAGCATGTCTTTTAGACATGCCTTTTCAATTAACTAATGACTACTTAACATAATCCTAATTGATTAGTTAGTAATCATATTTATTTGTATTTATTCTATTAATGACTATATTTATTACATTAGTTATGAATTAGATTCATAACAAATGCCCAACGCCACATTGGCGTTTGGTACATTCACCACGAAAAAATCGTTGGAGACCAAGTAGTTCCCCATCATCAATGTCATCTTGGGGCTCATCCTGGTGCATTGCATGGTCCTATCCCTGGGTATCAATATTGAGAAGCCCTCAAAAGGTTGTGTGCTTGAGCCCCTCCATTCTACTAGTTGGGAATCTATGAAATTGTGGGCGTCCCCCACTTTCCACTAAAACAATCACTCACTGCCCTTGAATGGTGCCTTTGATGCGTAATGTTAGGTATCTTGAAATCCATGTAAGCAAAGTGATGATGCCTCCCTTGGCACCCACACAACTCTGTTATGACTCTAATTCATAACTAATGTAATAAATATAGTCATTAATAGAATAAATACAAATAAATATGATTACTAACTAATCAATTAGGATTATGTTAAGTAGTCATTAGTTAATTGAAAATGCATGTCTGTTCATGAAAGGTCACCTGCATAGGTATAAAAGTAGGACCTCATTGTAACTTTCAATCATCTTATCATACATTTTTATAAATAATATATTATTATAAATACCTCTTGTGTATTTTTATAATTAAAGCCATTTTCGCTATTAAGCCTACAAATCTACAAGTTCCGCTGCTACAGCATTCCATGGTTGTTTTCTCTTAGGCGTGTTACCACAGATTATAAGGCCCTAGAGATGGAGTTTATGGGATAGGATGGGAAGAAGGTGGTGTTGAGGGGCATGCATTTCTACCCACCTCAGTTTGTGACAGCTAACAAGATGGAGGGAAATCTACGCAAGGGAGGCATAGTGTGCGTTGTGGAGTTACGGATCTTAGAGAGAGGAGAGGGGGCTTATTCACGGCAGCACCATCCAGACATTCTAGCAGTCTAACAGAAACACTAGGCAATTTTTGGGGAGATTCCTCCAAGCCATCCTTTGGAAAGAGAGTTCGAGCACACTATTGAGTTGGAGGAGGGGGCGCAGGCAGTCATCACCACGCCCTACAAACATCCCAAGGCATACCAAGATGAGATCAAGATGGCCATTCAGGAGTTGTTGGCGGTGGGCCGTATCAGGCCGAGTTACAGATCTTTTTCTTCTTTCGTCGTACTGGTGAAGAAGTAGGATGGGACTCTACATATGTCTATTGATTATGAGCTGAGAGGAGCCAAGTACTTCTCTAAGATTGACTTGTGTTCAAGGTACCATCAGATTCAAGTGAGAGAGCAAGATATCCCAAAGACAACATTCAAATGCCACTATGGGCATTCTGAGTCCCTGGTTATGCCCTTTGGGCTAACCAACACTCCAACCACCTTCTAGTCTTTCATGAACCATGTGTTCTGCAAGAAGTTGTGCAGATTCGTGTTGGTATTTTTCGATGACATACTAATATACAACCAATTATGGGAGGAGCATTTGCAACACTTGGAGGAGGTGTTGTGCATTTTGGAGGAGGAGCAGCTATACACCAAGATGGCCAAGTGCGACGTTAGCCTAACAGAGATGTTGTACTTGGGCCACGTGATCTGGGAGGATGGAGTGTAAATTCATCAGGAGCAAGGTTACGAGGGAGCGCCCCACCCCCCTCGAATTTGCTCCTAAAGCACACTCTGCTCGGGAGTGGATTCAAAGCGAGCTCGGGAGCGCGCACCCTTTAAAATATTTCGCTCCCCAGTTTTTTGGGAGCGAACGAGGGAGCGATCAGGGAGAACTCTCTCTCATAGAGAATTTTTTAAGCCAAGAGTGGTCATAGAGCAATCGCTCTCTACTACTACTCCCTTCAAAAATTCAATCGCCATGGGTGTAAATAGCGCGACGGATTTTTGGAGAGAGGGGAGGGGCCAAAAGAAATCAAAGGCCCTCCTCCCCTTCCACAATTCACCATTTGCATATTAAGAGAACAAGTGAGGGCTTTTGGAATCAGAGCTTGAGCTGAGGAGGAAGATTAAGACGGTTGCTTTGGAGCTTGAGGAGCTTGCAAGGGAGATTGGAGCTTGGAATTGAAGGCCAAAGAGGTAGGATCTAGACTCTAATCTAGCATTTGTGTTTTTTACATGTTCATTGTTAAATGAAAATGTTCTCTTCTCTCTTTTCCATTCTCGTTCCTCCATTTTATCGCACACAAAAAATTATAATTCCACCAAAGTTCAAAACTTCAAACATGATGGGTATGTGGCTTGGCATTCCCTTGTTGGTTCCTCTTTTGCTTATGATGACGTTGGCGAGCAGAAGGAGGAGGAATGATGAAGATGATGAAGAGGTGGGGAGTGGTGGAATAAGAAACCCTGAAGAAGAAGAGTACCTTCGTGACGAGGAGGACATGGATAATGAGAGTGGAGATGATGAGGGCAAAAAAACCAAAGCAGACCAAACCCCATTGTGGAAATACGTTTCTAGGCCTACAAGAGGGAAACAGGGTGGAGCCACTAAATTTACATGCCTCCATTGCAAAAACACATACACAGTTTCATACACTTGTGCCATAAAGCATCTCTGTGGGAAAATGCAATGCGATGGGAAAAAACAAATAGGAATCAAAACTTGTGGAAGTGTGACACAACAACAAAAAGCCAAATACGTAAGGGAAGAGGAGGAAGCCCAATACAAATCCAAAAGATTAAAGGGTGACATTGAATATGACACCACTAGTCCACAATCACATAGACTAAGAACTCCATCAACATCCTCCCATGGCAGTGGATATGGAGGCACAAGAACAGACATCCCTTTAAGGTGTAGAACCAAATCAAATTTCCTTGACCAAGGGTGTAGGAATGATGTGGATACAAAAATTTATTTTTTCTCTATGCGTGTGGGATATCATTCAATGTTTCTTCGCTCACCTTATTGGCATGAAATGGTTCGTGCCATCAATGATGCCCCGAAACGATACAAGAGCCTTGGGTATGACAAGGATAGAACCATGGGACATGATCATGAAAAAGCAAAAATAGCACATGCTTTGGGTAAAATGACAAATTCTTGGAATGAGTATGGGGTATCCATCATATCTGATGGTTGGACAAATGTAAAAGGCAAGCCATTGATAAGTGTTCTTGGTGTGTTTACTGGTGGTGCAATCTTCCTTTCGGCATATGACTACTCAGAAAAGTTCAAGACCATCGTCGACATTGCGGAAGCATTAGTTCAAACATTTGAAAGTATTGGGCCATACAATATCATCCAAGTCATCACTGATAATTCTTCTAATTATAAGGCAATGTGGGCGATTATTGAGGATAAATACCCCAACATATTTTGGTTTGTGTGTTTGGTTCACACAATGAACCTTTTGGTGCATGATATTATTAAGAACAAACACCCTTAATACAGATGGATTGAATTGTACAAGAGAGGCAAGAGAATGATATAATTTAATACCAATCATAGAAACACCCATGGGCTTTTCTGCAATCACTCAAGTTTGGAGCTAGTGAAGATTACAAAGACTAGATTTGCTAGCTATTACCTCACCTTCAAATGCATTTTGAAGGTAAGAGAGTCATTGGCTAGCATGGTATCAAGTCAACACTAGCAGGTATTAAAGGATAGGGCTCCAACTGCACTTGGCAAGCAGTTTTGATGAGGTGGAGGAGACCGCTCTTGATGGTCAATTTGGGGCCCATGTGAGGGATGTTCGGCAATACACCAAGCCCATTTAGAACATGATTTGTTTTGCAAAAATAGATGCAATAGTGATTGGGGAGGTGTATGAGACGATGGATAACATGTTGGGGCAAATAAAAGATATTGTTCAGGAAAAAGAACATGACTTGTATGATATTATTCAAAATATTGTCTGTGCACGGTGGGATAAACTTAACGTTCAAATACTGCTCTCCATCTTGGTTAGGAAAACCTGCACCTGAGGGTGGAATTAGGTCCCAACCCCATACAGATGCAAAGGTACAAAATGGGTATATGATAGCATTGGACAAGTTGTTCCCTGACAGGGAGGAGTGTGCTAGATTGTATCTTGAATTATGCAGATACTTCACTAGCACTGGAGTTTTTGGTTCTTTGCATGCAATGGAATATAGGGACATATTTGATGTTGTCACATGGTGGGACATGTATAGAAGCTAGGGACCTTTGGCTAAATTGGAAAAAAAGGTGCCTTCACAAGTTGTAAATACTTCTTTTGCAAAGAGGTGTTGAAGCACCTATATATTCATCCATAATGTGAGAAGAAACATATGCAACGGAAACCGGGTAGAAAGCTTGGTTTATGTGCACTACAACTTGAGGTTGTTGACACATTATTGTCAGCGAGCTCGCGATGATACATCAAATGTATATTGAGATAAATTGGGACAACAACCCAGAGGAAGATAATTTGGAGGATGACACTCTACATCTAGAAGAATTGGAAACAGAACTTTTGAAATATGATAATGAAGCAACAACAACAACAATGCCACTCCCAATTGTCTGCATAAAAGGTTACCTGAAAACCCTAACCTAAGGGTATGTTGATAAAATGTGAAACCGTAAAGCTACTTAGGGATATTAATGAAGAAATGGCTATACTAATTGATATGGTGATAATGTCGTGTTTGGGATTTTGATATGATCATGGAAGTTCTAACTTATTAGGGTTGAAATGATGTTGTTCGAAATCTCGAACCTTTGAAGTCTTGATGGAACAAGGGTTTGCTTTGACAATAAACCAAAACCCTAAGTTTTGCTTAGGTCTACAAGCAAAATCCTTGTTATGTAAATTCCTAGGAATGAAACCCTAGGTATATACTTCTTTGATTAAATACTTAGCTTAGTCTAGGTTAATGTATGTCCAATGTATTAAAATTTTCTAATCATATGATGTGCTTATGCATGATGGTAATCTTCTAGATATATAAGTTGACCAAATTTATAATGGTCATAAGTCCTAGGGTTTGGAAACAAGCCCTAGTGAATATTTGAAAGTTCTAGGATGATGATTGAAAAGTATAGGGTTTATAAACTAAATCCTAGTAGTGGTTAAACTCTCTAGTATGTGTATTCATTCGAATCTATATAATAAATTCGGAGAATTTATAGATGAAAAATCTAGGGTTTACATCAAACCCTAGTACAGGCTATTCATGATATGTTTTGAAAATCTAAGGTCTGCAAATAACTCTAGTGAAAACTAATCATGATAATGTCTGAGCTATGATTGACTCTTTTGTATGAAATCTAGGATTTGGATGAATCCCTAGTGAAAAGTTTAACATGTGAATTTTAAAGGTTGTTAGATATCTTGTAGATCTATATTGGTTCTAGGGTTTGCTATATGTTGTAGAAAGGTATGTTATACCTTTCTAAGAAACATTGAAACCCTAGATAGAATGAAAGATGTTATAGGGTTTATGACAAAGTCCCTAGCAAAATGTTAAACAGTATATGTCTCTTGTTTGGGTATCTGATATATATAAAGTTGAAAATGCTTCCGTAATTCTAATATGGCTAACTTCATGCTTCTATAGAATTAGTTGTACTTGATATCTAAGTTATGCAGGTACATCATACTAGTGAAGAAGAAGTCTGTAAGAGAAGTCAATATGATGAAAAGGAAGGAAGCCATGAAAGATTCTCCAACAAGAAGAAGTTAATCTCCCTACATTAAGAGGGAGCCTGGATTAAAGAACTTTCCCTAGTTAAGAGGGAGGGCACGACATAACTCTCCCTAGGTTAAGAGGGAGGGAACCACATAAGTCTTGATTGGAGAATATGTACTGATGGAAATGTTGCTACATATGAAGTAGGGAAAGGAATCTTCTCTCAAAGATTCAACTGATAGTCCTACTGAGATTAATTGAAGGGCAAGATCGAAGCCTCGACGGTTTTCTTCAATTATATACTTGAATGTGTATTGCTAATTGGGGTTGTATTTGTACAAGTGAATCTCTTGAAGGATTTAATGACATGTTAGTTACCAATCAATTTGATTGGGAGAGATTGGTTATCCTTGATCTACTGGATCAAGTGTGTTGAGCCTTTGTGAGTGAAGCATTGTTTGGGAGGACATCAGGTCGGAACTTTGTATTGATGTCTAGGTCCCAAAGTAGGAAGGGTGGCGTTGGTAGTAGAGCTCTGACCTCGGACACACCTAGATCCCTGGGTTGGTGGTTACTAAGTAAGCCTAATAGTACCTATAGATGTTGAAAGCTTTAGTCCATCTTAGTCCCACTTGGATAGATTGCCTTCATCAGGAATCTAGTCCATAGCACTGCAGTGCCTAAACTATTGAGTGACCAATGGATAGAATTCCCTGGTCAGGAATCTAGTCCATGACATTTAAGTGTCTAAAGATACTTCATTGTTCACATAGTTGAGATTTGCCTTGTAATATTGTATTATGAATGCCTCCCTAGTTAAGAGGGAGTGTTGAAGAACGTAACTAGGTTTAGTCTTCATAAATGTACTTGATTCAATATTTATTGTACTTGTCAAAAGAATAGAGAAAAGAATTTTATACTATTATTAAATGATTTATTAAAACATGGGTTTCATGCTTGGGTCATATTTATTTTAGGTCAAAGTCCCTATTGTGGACTTCTAGGTTTTATTCTTAGTCTATAGGATTATTGCAGATTTAAATTGATCCATATTGGGCTTTTGAATCATGCAAATAGGACAAATATTGAGTTAAATATGATTTATGAAGCCTCCACATCAAGTCGGCTGTCAAGTGCTCAAGTCGGCCTCAAGACCAGTAATTTGAACCCATCAAAAGGCTTTATATACAGGCAAATTGAATTCATTTGGAGACAATTCACTGCAACACAAAAATTCAATCTAGAAGCTACATTAAGAGAAATTTGTGTATTGAAGGAGAAGGACTTTCTGGATTCAGCTTTGGGCACACTTAAGGAGCTTAAGAAAATCGAAATTTTGATGCTACTCTCTGTCTTTTGTGCTATAATTTGGAAGATCGAAGTCCTCCAAGATTTATTGCATCAGTTGATGCATCAGGTGTTGCCAAGGTGTTGTTGCCAAGTGAAGAAGAAGTCAAAGTTGATTTTGATGGATGTTGTTGCTCTAAGCAGTTGTATTGGGTCAAGATCGAAGTTCTAGGAGCAAGATCAAAGTCTTTATCTGAAGATCGAAGTATCAAGAAGCTAGGTCGAAGTTTCAGGTCAAAGAAACAGCTTCATGGTGGTGCTACAACTGTTGTTGTTGCCAGATTCAGGAAGGATCACAAGGAAGGCTGACTTGGTGTGGAGGAAGTTCGGGTCAAGGTCTAAAGTCTCAAGAATCACTATTGAAGGAAGAATTACTAACTCGGTTTTCCCCTAGAGTAGGGTTTTGCCCTGGTTGTTGGCCTACATCTTTTGTCCTTGATCTATGTGGATTTGCTTTGATATTTGCTTGATGAAGTAAGAAGAAAGAACATAAGAAGAACATAATAAGAACTAAAGAACATCACAAGTAAATAATCAAAAACAAGAGAATCCTCCTGCCTTTTTGATTCTCAAACACATCTTGGATGCAATCATCCCAAAGCCTCTCCAAATTGGAAAAGTTTTTCCAAGCACAAATTCCGTTGACAAATGGTTCCCATGACTTGGGAAAATCATTCAGTGCCACATTTATGAGCTCTACATCCTCCACATTCTCCCTAATGACTACAAGCTAACCCTATATCTAGGTGATCCCCACGAAGTAATTGATAAGTTTATTAGATTTTGACATTTAATGGATCTGAGCTTCTTTCTTAAAATCATCTTCTTGTTCATGTTGTCACTCAAACGGATCCACTGGTGCTTTCTGGCTGACATCTTATCCACCAAGTGAGGGATCAAATCATCCTTCACGAAAACGATGTCCTCCTTTCCATTAGCTGTCTTTTCAGCTAGGTCAATTAGTTCAAGAACAACCTTATCTATATACTCCCAAAGGCCATGCTTCTTTAAAAGAAATGTCACCCTCACCTTCTAGGACAGGAAGTTAGATGCTCCATCCATCCAGCTTCAAATCTAAGACTAGTTGTTGCCATTTCCAAGATCCAATAAAATCTTCCATGTGCTATGTCCTTCCAGAACCCACAAGAATTAGTTAGTAAATATTAGGTGATGATCTAACACTGAAATTTTGGGTTAGAATTAGGTTTATGAGATTTTTGGGATTTGGTCATAATTTTGGAGACCCCATATTGCATACGGCATGGTAATCAAATTTGAAGTCATTCAAAGAATTTTGAATATCTAGACCAAATAGGGGTTCCTGCCTCTTCTAGAAGCTTCTGGAAATAGCAGTCACTCCGTGCTTGTAATTTCAATTACATTGTACCATCTGTGCCTTGATTGATAATTTGCAGAGCCTTTGAATAGGGTGACAAGTGCACCCAAGTTGAGAGATTAGTTGCAGTGCAAGCAATCTAATGGCAAATAACTACCATGTGTCACTTATAGGGTTGCCCTTATGCTTTGTGAAGCACCAACCTGAAGAGAGAGATTTAGAGTGAGGCTACATTTGGCTCTATAACTAGAAGTTATCCAGACTTTATAATTTTGCAAAAGAGAATATTTTACTGATAAAACACTAGTGTTTATAATACATTAATGCACTTTAAAAACTAATGATAATGAACATGATTAAAAAATTCACTCGAAGGGAGCACTAGTCAATGGTTTTTTTTTTTTCAAGGGAAATGATACTCTCTTTGGGCCTGAGGATGAGAGTGAGAGTCAATACTACAACAATTTTCATAGGCACGTAGCCATTACAACAATATTTCTCATCATCATGTCACTTACAGGGAATTGAACCTAGGTGGGGAAGATAACAACCATTCTGTGCAACCACACAAGATATCTGCAATTACCAGTTGATGGTTTGTTATAAGGCATAGCTAAAGTTTAATGACATATATTCAGATCTGAAGATGCTTTGCTTTATTTCAACATTTATATGCCTTTTTTTCTTTTTTTCCTTTTCTCCTTTTCCCTTTTTTGGGAGGGAGGGGCATGGGGTGTGGGAGGAAGGGGTACAGCATGGGAATCCATTGCGTACATATTACAGATCTATCTTCCATACCCTTCTTGATTCAGATCTGAGAAGGATCCAAGAAAAATCCATGAAAGACCCAGAGACAATATTTATTTAAGTGTATCCAATGAGGCAGTAAGGATCCAGTAAACATAGAAAAAATCTAATGACTTAAGGAGACTCAAAGCTCAACTTGCTGAAAAGACTATACATATCGAGACCCCATAGCAACTCATAGGAAACACTTCACATGCTCCCATTTTGTCTTTTGAATATTTACAAAAAACGCTGATCAACATGCCACCAAATCCCCAATCCAAGACCTGTAAAAAATCATGGAACTGGAAACATATAAATTTACAAATGCAAAACATAAAATTCTTAAAGAAGTGGAGAAGTTAAAAATATAATGTACCAGCGACATTTACCCTTCAAGGATGTCAACCATTGAGGCTTGCAAGTGGGATAGTAACTATCATGTAATGAGTATTGCCATTTAATCAAGCAGGCAGGCAAAGGAAACAATGTACAACCATACTAATGTGTATAGCCCATCTAATGTAAAATTATTTATTGGGTAGTACATCAAGTCATAAATTTGTAGATTCAAGTCTACAAGCAAATAATGTTCTGTTTCCGCCAATGATAAAGCAAGCGAGATCATTTGTAGAGGACTTTTCAGGGATGTTACTCAAGCTCACAACTCTGGGGACACTAAAAGCCATATTTAAAATAATTTAAAGGCAGCTTCAAAAATAACGATAAATATGTAATCCAGCAAAAAATAATAAGGAACAACACATTAGAATGTTAAATACCCCTATATGTTAAATATGAAACTGAGGCTGATAAAATATACCAATTCTGCTGTTCCGTTAGAATTGCAATGGATATAATCTTTGCATGTGGACTACAAGTAAATCAGATGTACGCAGACAAGATACACATACCTGAATGTAATGATGGATAACAGTCTCATGCTGCTCCTTGAGACTAGCAAAAAATACAAGTTCATCCACCCTTCCATAGCTACAAAATAAGTTCTGAAGATGAGTAGAATGAAATCACAAAAAAACTGCCACTTATTCTAGATTGAACCGAATGCTGTAAAACATAAACAGGATATGCATCCTCAGAGCCATTTGCCACAGATAAATAGCAAGCATACTAGTAGATCATCCCAGCGTAATACATATAAAAAATAAAAGACTGTAATAAACAAATCACATCATAAAAGTGAGTTGAAAATATTCCCTAGTAAATTATAATATTTAAACCAAAGTAACAAAAATCGCGATCGGGATAAAATCGCCGAGGGGAAAAAATTGGAAAAAATCGTAAAAATCGGGAAAAAATCGTAAAAATCGGGAAAAAATCGGCACATACAAAAATATTCATTTTTTTTCAATTTTTTTAATATCTAAAGCATCTACAGCATAAAATAAACGCATTGACACATAAATATGAAAAAAAAACTAATATATAAGATGTGTAATATCATGTCTAGTGCTACATCACACATAAAACTGAATCCTGTCCTGAATACTAAGTCCCGAGTCTCAACTCAACCTCAAAATATCAACAAAAAATATAATAATGTATCTCATATCATGAGTCATAATGTTATATACAAAGGAATGCACCAAATAACCTATACTACTGATTTCCTCTGCCCCTCTTGCGAGAAAATGTAACAGCTTTCCCTCTAGACGAAGAAGTTTGCGGGGCTGGCAATGGACTCTGTTGTGCTCCAGATCCTGAAGCACTAGGAGCTAAAGGAGGTAGACCACGTCCTCTACCAGTAGCAGGGGTAGGTGGTGTCACCTCCTCCTCCTATTGTTGCTCCTCCTCCTCCTCATGAAACTCATCATTGATTCATCGCTACTAGAAATGGGATCATCAACAAGAGATACATAAACATCATCTAGCTCAAAGTCTTCAGACTTGGATTGCTCAACCTTAAAATGCGGTAGAAAAAGATTAACATGCCTAACCAGCTGTTTTCCTTTGAGTGAAGGGTACATTCTTGTTAAGGCCACAGTAGGGGAGTTCAACAATCAATACCACCAACATCAACAAAGTTCAACAATCAATGCCACCAACATCAAGGTTCTTAAAGGACTTCATACTCTTGATCAAATGCCAATCTCATACCCTTACACATAATAGAATCAAATGGAAACAATGCAAATCCCCAAACCATGAAACCCCGAAAACCATTAAGTCTGCTGAATTTTGAGTGAAATCTAAAATTCTAGTTTCTCCATATGAAATCCAATGAGGTCGAAACCACTCTTAAACATCCTGAGTCATTTCATGGTAATGTTAAAAATTTAAGTAAAAGGATGAAAATGAAAATAAAAGGAAAATGGTAATTCATCAAAATAGAAATTTATAGTTAGGTCAGGTTTTTTTTGTCATTTTTAGAAATTTTCATTTTCCTAACACTGCTGGTGTTTCTCATGGTAATGTTAAATTCTTAAAGTAAAAGGATGAAAATGAAAAATAAAGGAAATATCACTTTTACTTTAAGAATTTAACATTACCATGAACTGCCAACAGGGTGTGTTAGGAAAATGAGAGGGCTGCAAAAATGACAAAAAAAAAAACCGATTTTTGAACTTATAGGGTTTCTATTTGATGGGCCCACGATTTTTACCAAAATAATCGCGATTTTTTCGCGATAACGATTTTTTCAAAAAATCGCCGATAAAATCGCGATTTTTGTTACTTTGAAATTAAACTCAGTTTCCTAGTATATTAACAAAAGGATATTACACTCCATACAAAGTTTTGTGAAAGAAAAATAATGACTTTAGGAGCTTAGAGGCCTCCATACTGGAATACCAAATATGCCATAGAATCAGTATATTCAAAGAAAGGCAAGCCTACAAAGGGGAGTGGAAGCAGTAGCAGAATTAAATATCCCATTGTGTAGTCAAAAGGCAGACAAAAGCATATCCATATATCTCCTTATCACAAATAACAAATAACAAGATCACAAAGAGATGCCCTCGCCAAAGCCACAAACAAGAATGAAGCATGTCCTTCCCCCATTAAAACGGAGAATGGATGGGCCAATACTAATCAAAATTGCAATGCAACTTATGTGTAATATGTTCAAGGAGAAGCTTAATAGTGAAACTTTGACAATCTTAACTCAATTGCTAAAACATATTGCTCTTGCTATCACCTGGAAATTCTCATATGCAAAACTGGGAAAAGTCTGGATAACTACTAGGTAAAGCACCACAAGTCACCTCATACTAAACCTGTATCTCTTTGGTATGTTCTCCTCTATTGAATTTTGTAGCTAAGGTCGGTCTCCAAGGTTTTAGATCTTAAGGATTGGGATTTTGCAGATATAGAATTATGCATTCTTGCAAGAAGAATCTAGGGTATGAAAGATTGGGCACTCCAAGGTTTTAGATAACTAGGGTTAATAAACCCTAGCAAACAGAAAGAGCTTGAGTTTATGGACTTTTGACAATCTAGGGTTTGACATTAAATACCCTAGCTAGACATTTGTAAATCTTAAAGACTTTGTGGATAAACCCTAGGATTGAACATTTCCGCCGAAGAAAAGAAACCCTAGCCTTTGCAAGAAAGAGATGACATCATGATGATGATCTAAATAAAGCCGATGAAGTTGTTGATGGATGCAAGAAGACCAAGATCAAAAGGGAGTTGACATGTTCTCAAAAGATAAATACATAATAAAGGCTACCAAGACATTGGCAGCAGATGAAAGAAGAGAGCAAAGATGTGACAGAGATTCTCTAAAATGAGAAATATTGTACTAGTCGAGATCTAGACTCAAAGGGAGCAGAATGGCTTGATCTATAACAAGACAAAGTATGATTGGATAGCATAGAATCTGAAGCAACAAGATCACCTCAATAAGAGCGAGAAGACTATGATGGAACTTCTTGTCAGGTACACCTTTGTTGAAAGTCTATTGTATTTATGATTTCTGTTATCACATCTGATGGATGCAGAGATCGTCTTCTTTGATGAAAGTGTACATAATAGCTATTTCAAGATTGTATTTGAAGAAAACTTATGCTTGTGAAGAGGGCTTTGTATAGACTCCTCTATGATTGATGGATCAAGGTTGACATATATAAATTTAACAAAAGCAAGAGAGCCTATGTGTCAGAGGGTGTTATATTAACCATAAGACTTGCTTTAAAAGGTGAAGTTAAGGCTTCTCCAGGAACTCTTGTTTTTTACTTCAAAGGAAGCTGACCTCAAAACTCAAGATAACAGATCTTGACTTGATAGCTAATAACATCGACGATAGAGGGAGCAACCAGGTTTGCCATAACAAGATTTGTTTCTGAAAGAATACCCAGTTAAGGTCATCGATGCAATCAAGATGATGGATCAAGTGAAGGAGCAAATCAATTAAGCCAAGGCATATAGCTCAACATATATTGAGATACCATCATGGTACAACTGGACATGGCATTGTCATATATGGCTTGAAAGATGTATCAAACAAAGATGTTCAGTTGTAGGGCAAGGAGTGTTGAAAACAGAAAGATCTGTATATTACTTCTGATTAGGCACCGAATATCATGGATAAGCAGGAAGCAGACATTTATTCCACTCAAAGGCCAAGTATGTTGCAGCTTGAAAGGAAAGCTATGATGCAGTATGATTGTAGCTTGCAAAAATGGTTGATCAAGGTGCAAGGGACAACATGGCGACAAAGGCATTATATGGCCTTAAGCAAGCACCAAGGGCATGTCGATTTGTGGTAGCATCGGATGTGGTCTAGCCTTGAAATTTTGTATACAGGCTAAGACACATGTATTCCATCATACCCAGAAATGGTTTTGGAAAATTCCACTTAGAGATGGTTTAATTAAATAAATTAATCGTTTTTAATGTTTTCCTAAGTCTGAACTTAGGGAAACTGATTAATTAAAGGGTATTAATTAGACTAAGTGTGAATCTTCTAGACAAAGTCATGGATCACCTCCAAGTTAATCTCAGCCCTTGATTATGTTTTAATCTTGGTCGTTGAAGAGTCAACAGAAGAATATAAGGAGGGTGAGGGGCCTATGGAAAACACATCAGATGGAAAAAGAATCAAGAGATTGATTTCTTCAACCGAAGGAAGAATCGAAGTGATTCTCGATTGCAGAGAGGGGAAGGTGAAATCTCCAAGAGAGAGAATTTATGAAGGATAGAGAGTGAGAGAAGAGAAGTAAGAAGGGAGCCATAGCAGCAACGCAGAGATAGCCAAGCAGCAGTTACGCTGGGCCAGCGCAGAGGAGCAGAGGGAGTTTCGATTTCAGTTGGAGAGACAACTGAGGGTTCATTCAGTTTCTGGAGGGCATTTCTGGAAGAGGAGAATTCTCTAGTCTCACACAGCAGTGAGCACCGAGGCAACCATAACGAGCAGCAGCAACAGTGACGCAGTGACAGCGTGAGTGACGCAGTCACTGTGAAAAAATCACGCAGAGCCACTCAGCGTGAGTGCAAGCCAGTGCCGGAACTTCATGGTGAAGTCAAAACTATATCACTAAGCCTATTCTCATCATTTGTATTCAAATTTCTGCATAAAAAATAAACCCTCAAATCTGCTGCATCGGTTTTCTAACATTGGGTTTTTCCAGGGATGATTGTCCAAAAAATAACGTTGCCTATGTGTGAATGATTGTGCTATTTCTTTTATATTGTTATTTATAGTGAAGTCTGCAGTATATTTTATTTTGCTATTTAACACAATGACATGTTAAATAATTGTATTTGAGAATGCGATAGAAGAAATATAATAAGTAGATGCAGTAGGATTCTACATTACAGAATTTTCACATGGTATCAGAGCTGTCAAATCCAAAGGAAGCAGGGTCAGAGAAGAGACTGCGCAAACCAGAAGCTTCAGAGGGGACGCAGCATACAGAAAAGAAAGCACAAATAAGTATGGCGAACTTAGATGTTTTGTCCTCTAGGTTAAAAGAGGATTGTGCATAATTGTCAAGTTTAGCATCTGCAGGAATCTGGTATATTGATAGCAGGGCTTCAGCTCATATGACTGGAGTACAAAAATACTTCTCGAGCTATAGGGAGGAGCAAATGAACTTCAAAATCACTATGGGGAATAGCACGAAATGCACTCCAATTGGGAGAGGAGCCGTAGTGTTTCAGACAGAAGCCGAAACCAGTGTCAAGGTCACAGATGTACTACATGTGCCAGGGCTTGGGCTGAATCTAATCTCAGTATCCCAGTTGCAGGACAAAGGGTATGACATTCACTTTATCGGGAAGAAAGTGTATGTCAAGCATCCTAGTTGGAAGTAAACACGGCAAATCGGGGTTAGAAGCAACACACTGTACAGGTTGCAGCTTGAAACTCCAATGACACAAATCAGTAGTAATCATGAAGACAAGAAAGGGTTGAATGAACTTTGGAATAGAAGAATGGGGTACTTGCACCATGGTGCATTGAAGATTGTTGAAATTTGGTTAACAGGGGACAAGTGGTTCCATAAGGCTTTGATCTTTGGCCTAGGGAAAATTGTCCAAAAGGATTTATAAAGTCAAATCTAATTTAAAAGTGACTTTAAGTGATAAAGTTACTAAGTTTTAAAGTGACTTTAATAAAGTCAATGTGAAATGAGAAAGTGAAAAGTGACTTTGGAAATAAATGAGTAAGAGGGTCTTTATTAAAGTGGGGTGAATTAAAAAATAAAAAGTGAGATTTAAATGAGCATTTAATCTCAGCTCTAGATCTAAAGCTATCTCAGCCATTGGATTTAGGGATTCCCCAAAAGTCACTTAGGGTTAGGTTAAAGGAGGAAAAGGATGGAAAAGGTCATTCATTCTTTCATGAGCAGATTGAGAGAGGAGAAGAGAAAGCAAGGGAGAATTTATGAGCAATGAGAAGGAGGGCAGCAACACTTATATTCAGCAAATCCGTACAGCAAGGACAAAGCACGAAGTTCAAGGCAAGTGGGCACAAATTTCGAGGGAGGAAAATCAGCGTTTATTACAACACATTTTTCGAGATCCGTACAACACAAAGGAGGTACGGAAATCGAGGTCCGTACAGCAGAGAGGGTTGGTTTTTTGGAATCTGTGCAACAAACAGCACGCAAAATGAGGTCCATATAGCAACCGTATAGCACGAAAATCGAGGCAACATTTGCACAGATTTTTAGGGAGGACGTACAGCTGTTCCGACACTATTTTCGGTGTTGTCCGTATAGCATTTACGGTTGTACTTTCTACTGATATTTTCTATTTGTATTTGGCACGAAAATCAAGGCAGAGTTTGTGCACGATTTTCGAGATAAGTACATTTATGAGGTTGTTGTAATTTTTGCTGTGTAATTTCTGTCTCACTGTAAAAGCTATTTATCAGAAATAAGAAGAGCTTTCAAACTAGCTTTCCCCAAGAGTTGTAGGGGGTTTTTCCAGGGTCAAGTTGACCAAAAACCAGCGTGTCTATTTTCTGCGTGTGGCTGATTTATTTTTCTGAGTTTTATTTCTGCATTTTCAGCACTGTGAAATTTCCAGAATTTGTGTTTTCAGAAAATATTTATTTTTCCAGCTTGTTGAATGTATGGCTATGAGAATGGGCATTTAACTTTATGGGTGAAATAAGGAGAAACTCAAAACCGGGGTGGGAACAAAATTTCTACATGGTATCAGAGCTAATTTGTTGAAAACTGCAGTTTGGGACTGTACAAAGAAAAATTACAGGAAGCTGATTTTCACACAAAAAACAGTACCTTTACTACAACAGTGTTATTTTCAGCTTATTAGGACAGCAAGCATGTCTTTGGGCTTGAGGGTGGAAGATAGGTTGGATGGGCATAGCAATTACAGGGTATGGAAGGAAAGAATGCAGAGCATCTTTGAGGAAGCAGAATTTTGGGGTATAATGGTGAATACCCAACAACACCATGTGAATGTGCCTATTGATGTTGTTCAGTTGGGAGACTTTAACAAGAATAATAACAAGGGTGAGAGACTGATTCTGGATGGTATTAAAGACCATGTCATTCCTCATGTGAGAGGAAAGAGATTTTCTCATGAGATGTGCACAGCCTTGACCAATCTCTACCAGAGTACCAATGAGAACAGAAAAATGGTCCTAAGGGAGAAGTTGAAGGCCATTAAGATGGCTAAGACTAATAGTGCTACAGCATATCTCAAAAAGATCACTAATGTGAGAGATGCGTTGGCAGCAGTTGGAGAGGTCATTCCACCCACTGAGTTGGTGCGGATTGCAGTGAATGGCCTTCCCAATTCATGGTTGAACTTTGCTGATGGGATCTATGCACGTGAGACCCTTCCCACTTGCGAGAGGTTCTTGGATGATTGCATACAGAATGAAATCAGGAAGAGCCAGCTTGGGGCAGCCAAACTAGTTGAGCAGGATGAGGATGTAGCACTGTTAGCAGGAGGCAAGAAAGGAAAGGGAAAGAAGAAAGCTTCCACAAGCAGTGGTGGGGGCAAAGGAAAAGGTAAAGGTAATCAGGTGATCATGCAGAAGGACTATTCCAAGGTGAAGTGTTGGAATTGTCAGAGGATGGGACACTATGCAGTTGTGTGTCCAGAGAAGAAGAAGAAGGGGAAGAACAAGAGCATGGCAGCATCAGCAGAGATAGAGGACTTTTCGGATAGCTTTGACCGGGGGTTTGGGTTCATCGCTTGTGAGTCCACTAGTGCAGGATCACCCGCCACGGAGGTTTAGAGGGAGTGTGCATCTCCCTCCACTAGTGGAGCATCGTCAGGTATCTGGTATGTTGACAGTGGGGGTTCACGTCATATGACAGGAGTCCGTGAGTACTTCTCAAAGCTTTCAGAGAGTGGCACTGATATAGAGGTAGTACTCGGAGATGGCGGTGTTGTTAGAGCAATCAGTGTGGGGACATTGACATTTGATAGGGAACCCAAACCTCCCTTGAAGGTGTCAGATGTTCTATACGTGCCAGGGATGAAGAAGAACCTCATATTCGTCTCAGCATTGGAGGACAAAGGGTATAAGATATTGTTCAGTAGAGGACATGTGCTTATATATCCCAGGGGCGCTCCAGCTGAGTCAGCTAGAGTGATTGGTGTACGCCATGCAAAGGTGTACAAGTTTGCATTTCAGCGCCTTTTGGCATTGAGCAGTAGTGTCGACAGCAGAGCTAGCAATTCAAAGTTGTGCGAGACTTGGCACTACAGGATGGGGCACATGTATCATGGAGCCTTGAGGACATTGCGGGAGATCACTACAAGTGTGCCAGATTTCAGTACTGATCACCTAGACATGCAGAGGATGTGCGATGGGCAAGTTTGCCAAATCCCCCTTTCCTATCAGTGACAATAGATCGACTGGGATACTTGATTTGATTCATTCTGATGTGAGCAGTCGGATGTCTCATGTTTCCTTGAGTGGATATGAGTACTATGTTTTATTCATTGATGATCACTCCAGGAAGACCTGGATTTATTTCTTGAAGACCAAGAGTGAGGTCTTCAAGCAGTTACAGGAGTTTAGTGCTCTTGTGGAGACTCAGACAGGTCAGAAGATCAAGTCCCTGAGGTTGGACAATGGAGGGGAGTACACCCTTGGTGAGTTTGTTGAGTATTGTGCAGAGGCAAGCATCAGGAGGGAGCTCATAGTTCCTTACAACCCCCAGCAGAACGGGGTTGCGGAGAGGAAGAACAGATCCATCGTTGGGGCTGCCAAAGCCATGTTACATGATCAGGGGTTACCATTGTTTTTGTGGGCAGAGGCCTACAATACTATTGTATATTCGCAGAACAGGAGTTCGCATCGTGCCTTGGGGCATGTGACTCCGGAGGAGGCTTTTTCTGGGAAGAAGCCTGATGTTGGTCACTTCCGTATCTTTGGGTGTATTGCATACTCCTACATGCCTAAGGAGAAGAGGACCAAGCTAGAGCCCACCGCAGAGAAGGGTATCGGATTTATATTCCCACATAGAGGAGAGTTTTTGTCAGGCGGGATGTGAAGTTCGAGGAGAACAGGGCTTTCAGGAGGTCATGGAAGTTAGAGTATCTAGATCAGCCAGACCCTGAAGAGCAGCTGAGTCAAGCACAAGGATCCAGTGGGCAGGGATCAGGAGGATCAGGAGGTACATCGATTATAGCGTCAGGTCCATCAGTGAGCATTGGCTCGCAGAGTCAGAGGGGTGGTGCTTCGGGCAGCATACAAAGCAGTCCGTAGAGCAATTCACTAGGGAGTCCACTGATGAACAGTTCACATGGTACTTCAACATCTACAGGTTCAGGTTCAGGCAGGAGGACAGCAAACAGACAGTGAAGAGTTCAGGCTCCTGCTGAGGATGAGGAGTTTCATTTTCGGTGGGAGAAGTGTGCTCAGGGAAGAGGAAGCCCAAGTGGCTTCAGGATACCTTGAGAGAGGCCACATCTATTGCTAGGCCAAAGAAGCCGGTCAGAGAGAGTAGACCACCTGAGAGGTTTTGTAGCTATATGGAAATAGTTGCCAACATCATTGACTCTGAGCCTTCTAGCTATGAGGAGGCAACTAGCCAGCAGGTCTGGAGAGAGGCCATGCATGAGGAGTACTCTTCTATCATGAAGAATGATGTTTGCGAGGTGGTGCCGAGGCCTAAGGGCAAATCCGTGGTTACTTCCAGATGGCTTTACAAGGTAAAGCATGTTGCAGATGGCAGCATTGAGAAATTCAAGGCAAGGTTTGTGGCTAGAGGGTTCTCCCAGGTAGAGGGAGTAGATTATGAGGAGACCTTCGCTCCCGTGGCTCGATATACTTCGATTCGTTCCATCATGTCAATAACAGAAGAAATGGGTTGGAAGATCCACCAGATGGATGTGAATACCACATTTCTCAATGGCTTCATACAGGAGGAGGTGGACATTGAGCAGCCACAGGGCTTTGAGGTGCATGGGAAGGAGTCCCATGTGTGCAGCTGAAGAAGGCCCTTTATGGCCTGAAGCAAGCTGCTAGAGCTTGGTACTCCAGGATTGATACTTACTTGCAGGAGATGGGTTTCACAAAGGGTGACGCAGATCCGACCCTATAATTTATTGTGACAGGTGAGGAGCCTCTCATTCTAGTGTTGTATGTGGATGACTTGGTCATTATTGGTGCAGAGAGACTCATAGAGAGCTGCAAGAGAGATCTTGCGTCGGAGTTTGAGATGAAGGGCATTGGCTTGATGCATTATTTTTTGGGTTTGGAGGTGTGGCAGGAGGAGGGGCATTTCTTCCTGGGGCAGGGGAAGTATATTGTGGACATCCTTGGCAGATTCCACATGGAGGATTGTAGACCCATGTCGACATCGATGATCACCAACTGGAAGAAGCTTCACGCTTCCGATTCTGAGTTGGTGGATCCCACTTTGTATAGACAAGTGATTGGTTCCTTGATGTATTTGGTCAACACTAGACCGGATATATGTTTTGCAGCCAACACGATGAGCCAATTCATGTGTGAGCCCAGGAGGGTGCACTGGGTTGCTGCAAAACACATTTTGCGGTACTTACAGGGGACAATGGAGTATAGTCTAGATTATAGGCAGGGAGATGGAGTAAGATTGGCAGCTTACACTGATTCTGATTGGGCAGGTTGTGCTTCTGATAGGAAGAGCACTTCAGGGTTGTTTTGGGTTGGGTTAGGCAGTGGTGTCGTGGTTCAGCCGAAAGCAGCAGTCAATAGCATTGAGTTCAGTGGAAGCAGAGTACATGACAGCCAGTCTAGCTAGTTGTGAGACCATATGGCTTCGCAAGATGTTGTTTGGCTTATTTGGTCAGTCGTTGAGACCTTCAGTGATTTACTATGATAATCATGAAGTATATTGTGGACATCCTTGGCAGATTCCACATGGAGGATTGTAGACCCATGTCAACACCGATGATCACCAACTGGAAGAAGCTTCACACTTCAAATTCTGAGTTGGTGGATCCCACTTTGTATAGACAGGTTATTGGTTCCTTGATGTATTTGGTCAACACTAGACCAGATATATGTTTTGCAGCCAACACGATGAGCCAGTTCATGTGTGAGCCCAGGAGGATGCACTGGGTTGCTGCAAAACACATTTTACAGTACTTGCAGGGGACAGTGGAGTATAGTCTAGATTATAGGCAGGGAGATGAAGTGAGATTGATCATTGGCAAGTTACACTGATTCTAATTGGGCAGGTTGTGCTTCTGATAGGAAGAACACTTCAGGGCGTTGTTTTGGGTTGGGTTACGCAGTGGTGTCGTGGTTCAGCCGAAAGCAGCAGTCAGTAGCATTGATTTCAGTGGAAGCAGAGTACATGGCAGCCAGTCTATCTAGTTGTGAGGCCATATGGTATCGCAAGATGTTGTTTGGCTTATTTGTTTAGTCGTTGAGACCTTTAGTGATTTACTTTGATAATCAGAGTTGCATTAAACTCATGGAGAATCCAGTATTTCATGACAAGTCAAAGCATATCGGGATCAAATATCATTTCATCAGAGACTATGCTCAGAAGGGAGTTGTGAAGCTTGAGTATATTCCCAGTGATGAGCAGGTTGCAGATATTCTTACCAAAGCCTTACCATGGGGCAAGCATGTCTACTTCAGAGACAAGATGGGTGTGGTGAGGAACACCTTCCTTGATAAGAAGGAGTGTTGAAATTTGATTACCGGAGGACAAGTGGTTCCCTAAGGCTTTGATCTTTGGCCTAGGTAAAAGTGTCCAAAAGAATTTAATTTTTCTCCTAAAGTGACTTTATAAAGTTATAAAGTCAAATCTATTTTAAAAGTGACTTTAAGTGATAAAGTTACGAAGTCTAATTTAAAAGTGACTTTAATAAAGTCAATGTGAAATTAGAAAGTAAAAAGTGACTTTGGAAATAAATGACTAAGAGGGTCTTTATTAAAGTGGGGTGAATTAAAAAATAGAAAGTGAGATTTAAATGAGCATTTAATCTCAACCTTAGATCTAAAGCTATCTCAGCCATTGGATTTAGGGATTCCCCAAAAGTCACTTAGGATTAGGTTAAAGGAGGAAAAAGAGGGAAAAGGTCATTCATTCTTTCATGAGCAGATTGAGAGAGGAGAAGAGAAAGCAAGGGAGAATTTCTGAGCAGTGAGAAGGAGGGCAGCAGCACTTATATTCAGCAAATCCGTACAGAAAGGACAGAGCACAAAGTTCAAGGCAAGTGGGCACGAATTTCGAGGGAGGAAAATCAGCATTTATTGCAGCATGTTTTTCGAGGTCCATACAGCAACAAGGAGGTACAAAAATCGAGGTTCGTACAGCAGAGACAGAAGGCTGGTTTTCTGGAAACCGTGCAACAGCAAATAGCACGCAAAACGAGGTCCATACAGCAGCCGTATAACACGAAAATCGAGGCATCATTTGCACAGATTTCGAGGGAGGCCGTACAACTGTTCCGACAATGTTTTCGGTGTTGCCCGTACAACATTTAAGGCTATACTTTCTGCTAATATTTTTTTGTTTGTATTTGGCATGAAAATCAAGACGAAGTTTGTGCACAGTTTTCGAGATAAGTACATTTATGAGGTTGCTGTAATTTTTGTCTCACTGTAAAAGCTATTTATCAGAAATAAGAAAATCTTTCGAACTGGTTTTCCCCAAGAGTTGTAGGGGGTTTTTCCAGGGTCAAGTTGACCAAGAATCAGCGTGTCTATTTTCTGCGTGTGGCTGATTTATTTTTCTGAGTTTTATTTCTGCATTTTCGGCACTGTGAAATTTCCAGAATTCGTGTTTTCAGAAAATATTTATTTTTCCAGTTTGTTGAATGTATGGCTATGGGAATGGGCATTTAACTTTATGGGTGAAATAAGGAGAAACTGAAAACCGAGGTGGGGATAAAATTTCTAAAGGGTTGAATGAACTTTGGCATAGAAGAATGGGGCACTTGCACCACGGTGCATTGAAGATGCTCAGAGAAACAGTTGACGGGGCACCTATTCTCAGCACGGAGCATGATGATGTATGTTGAGGATGTGTACTTGGGAAGTACGCTAAGGCAGCCTTTCCTAGAAGTGAAAACACGGCAGCAAGCATATTAGGATTGATACACTTAGATATCTATGGACCAATGTCCACTAACGCTCTCAAGGGTGGCAAATACTTTGTCACATTCATTGATGATCACTCCAGGAAAACTTGGATCTACTTCCTTAAGACAAAAGATGAAGTCTTTGAAAAGTTCAAAGAATTCAAGGCTCTTGTTGAAAATATGATGGGGAAGAAAATCAAGACATTGCGTTCAGATAATGGTGGAGAATAAAAAGATGGAGACTTCACAGATTTCTACGCAAAGGAGGGCATCAAGAGAGAGTGAATTGCGCCATACAATCCTAAACAAAATGGTGTGGCAGAACGGAAAAACAGGACAATTGTAGGCGCAACAAAAGCCATGTTATTTGACCTTGATTTGCCCAGATATTTATGGGTTGAAGCCTACAATACGGCAGTGTACATCCAGGACAGGACTCCTCATAGAGCTTTGGGGAAGAAGACTCCTGAAGAGGTTTTCACAGGGAAGAAACCGGAGGTAGGGTACCTTCGGATATTTGGTAGCATGGCATACTGTCATGTACCAAACAAGAAGAGAAGCAAGCTTGATCAAACTGCAAAAAGGGGATTTCTTGTGGGATACAGTGAAGTCTCCAAGGCATATAGGATCTATATTCCTAGTAGCAAGAAAGTTGTGATAAGATGTGACATTAAGTTCATGGAGGATAGAGCTTTTCAGAAATCACATGATATGCCAACAGAGGATCATACTACAGAAGTTCCCTTGGTCCAAGAACAGCAGGGGCACCAAGAAGAACAGACAGAAAGAGAGACTTTAGTACCCAGTACAGGTACTAACGTTTTCTTAGAAGAAGATCGAGAGGATCAGGAGGATACTCAGGAACAGCCAAATCAGGAGAAAGAGTTGAGAGAGCAGCCTTCCACCAGTGATCGAATAAGCAGGGAAGCTCAGCAGATACTGACGGGAGCGCAGAAAATTTTATTGGGACTCCCAGAAATGGGAAGAGGCAGCGTAGACCCTCTGACAGGTACCAGGCTTTGGTTGCTCAGGAAGTTGTTTAGCACCAAGTATGGGTTGATGCCATGATAGAGGAGTATGCTTCTATCATGACAAATGATGTCTGGGAATTTGTGCCCAGACCTCAGAGTAGATCAGTTGTTGGATCTCGATGGATCTACAAAATCAAATATGCTACAGATGGTAGCGTAGAGAAATATAAGGCAACGTTCGTGGCTAAAGGGTATACTCAGAAGGAAAGCATTGACTATGAAGAGACCTTTGCACCAGTTGCCAGATATACCTCCATCTAGACTGTCGTATCCTTAGCAGTGCATATGGGAGGAGATTCATCAAATGGATGTCAAGACAGCGTTCTTGAATGGAGAGATTGAGGAAGAGGTATATATCGATCAACCAGAAGCTTTTCAAACTCATGAAAGGAAGTCTCATGTATGCCGATTGAAGAAGGCCGTGTATGAGCTCAAGCAGGCTCTGAGAGCATGGTATGGTCGAATAGATAGCTATTTGCAGAAAATGGGGCTTGTCAAGAGTGACACAAAACCCAATCTCTACTATTTATTGGTAGAGGACAAGCCACTACTATCAGTACTATATGTAGATGATCTGTTTCTCACTAGATCATCTAGGATGATCAAGCATTGCAAACGAAATCTAGAGGTTGAAATCGACATGAAGGATTTGGGGTTGATGCATTACTTCCTATGATTGGAAGTATGTCAGAAGAATGGAGATATCTTCATGGGACAGGAGAGGTATGCCTTGGAGATTCTGAAGAGGTTCAGAATGCAAAAATGCAGGCCCATGGCCACACCCATGATCACAAGTTGGAAAAGATAGATGCATCAGAAGATGCAGAAGTAGACCCCACCTTATACAAACAGCTCATCGGATCATTGATGTATATGGTAAACACCAGACCAGACATTTTCTTTTTTGTCAACACTCTTAGTCAATTCATGGTGGAACCCAAAAGAGTGCACTGGGCAGCAGCAAGACACGTCCTGGAGGTATGTATGAGAAACAGTCAGATTTGGTATAAGGTATGGCCGAGGAAAGGATGTCAGACTCAGTGGATTCACATATGCAGATTGGGCATGAAGCTCAGTGGACAGGAAAAGTAACTCTGGGTATTGTTTCAGCATTGGATCAGGGATGGTGTCCTGGTGCAGCAGGAAACAAAAGTCAGTAGCATTGAGCACAGCCGAAGCAGAATACATGGCAGCTAGTACAGCTAGATGCGAAGCCATCTAGTTTCGGAAACTTCTTGTGAGTCTTTTCAGGAGTAGGATGGAGCCGACTAGTGTAAACTGTGACAATTAGAGTTGTATCAAACTCTCTGAAAATCCAGTATTTCATGATCGGTCCAAACATATTGACATCAGGTGTCATTTTATCAGAGACTATGTTCATCGTGGGGCAATACAGCTCCAGTGCATTCCCACAGGAGAACAAACAACAAATATACTAACTAAAGCTCTGGGGAGGATTAAGTTCACTCAGTTCAGGGAACAGTTGGGCATGACTGAAAATCCATTTCAGTAGTCAATGGATCTTCAGTGCAGTTAAAGGAGGGAGTTGCAGTACAGTAGCAGTTGGCAGCAACATGCAGAGACAGCAGCAGTACAATTGCAACATTTGCGCAGTGTCGGTGAGCAGCATCAATAACACAGCAGCAAGTGTTACAGCAGTCAGAGCAGCACAATGAGTGTCTTGCTAGAGCACTTTCCTCGCTAAGAGGGAGTGTTGATTGGTGGTAGCATCGGATGTGGTCTAGCCTTGTAATTTTGTATATAGGCTAAGACACATGTATTCCATAATACCCAGAAATGGTTTTGGAAAATTCCACTTAGAGATGGTTTAATTAAATTAATTAATCGTTTTTAATGTTTTCCGAAGTTTAAACTTAGGGAAATTAATTAATTAAAGGGTATTAATTAAACTAAGTGTGAATCTTCTAGATAAAGTCATGGATCACCTCCAAGTTAATCTCAGCCCTTGATTATGTCTTAATCTTGGCCGTTGAAGAGTCAACAAAAGAATATAAGGAGGGTGACGAGCCTATGGAAAACACATCAGATGAAGAAAGAATCAAGAGATTGATTTCTTCAGCCAAAGGAAGAATCGCAGTGATTCTCAATTGCAGAGAGGGGAAGGTGAAATCTCCAGGAGAGAAAATTTCTGAAGGATAGAGAGTGAGAGAAGAGAAGTGAGAAGGGAGCCATAGCAGTAGTGCAGAGATAGCTAGGTAGCAATTACGCTGGGCCAACGCAGAGCAGCAGAGGGAGTTTCGATTTCAGTTGGAGAGACAGCTGAGGTTTCATTCAGTTTCTTAAGGGCATTTCTGGAAGAGGAGAATTCTCTAGTCTCACACAGAAGTGAGCACGAGGCAGCAATAATGAGCAGCAGCAGCAGTGACGCAGTGATAGCGTGAGTGATGCAGTCACTGCACAGAAATCACGCAAAGCCACTCAGTGTGGGTGCAGGTCAGTGCCAGAACTTCATGGTGAAGTGAGAATTGTATCACTAAGCCTATTCTCATCAAATTTCTTTAGGTGATTGATTGATATTTACCATCACACATTTGTACTCAGAATTTCTGCATAATAAAGAAACCCTCAGATCTGTTGCACCGGTTTTCCCACATTGGGTTTTTTCAGAGATGATTGTCCAAAAAATAACGGTGTCTATGTGTGAATACTTGTGCTATTTCTTTTATATTGTTATTGATAGTGAAGTCTGGAGTGTATTTTATTTTTCTATTTAACACAGTGAAATGTTAAATAATTGTATTTGAGAATGCAATAGAAGAAACATAATAAGTAGTTTCAGTAGGATTCTACATTACAGAATTTTCACAGGGCATGGTATGCAAGGATGGACGCGTACCTACAAAGGTTGGGCTTAACAAAGAGTTTTGTTTATCCGAATATGTACATCAAGGTTGTAAAATGTGAACTCGTGATCATTCTTCTATATGTGGATGATCTTCTCTTGATAGGTGTAGAAGGTCGAATCCATGAATGCAAGAAGCGGCTAACAGCAGAATTAGATATGAAGGATCTTGGGCATATGCACTACTATTTGGGACTAGAAGTCTGGTAGGGACCTGATGAGATCTATCTAGGTCAATGGAAGTATGTGATCGAGATGTTTAAGAGGTTTGACATGATGGAGTGCAAACCAATAACAACCCGGATGATCACAAACTTGAACAGACTAAGGAATTCTGAATCAAGCCCAGTGGATTTGACTAAGTATAGGCAATTGCTTGGCTCACTGATGTACTTAGTGAATACTCGACCAAACACATGTTTTGAAGTGAATGTTCTCAGTCAATTCCAAGTGGAGCCAAAGCATGATCATTAGATAGCAGCCAAGAACATTCTGAGATTTCTAAAAAGAACAATCCACTATTGCCTTAAATATGAAAGGAGAAATGATGTCCACTTGATTGGATATATAGATTTTGATTAAAAGGCAATGAACAGGATGGAAGAAGCACTACAGGGGGAAGTTTGAGTTTGGGATCCTCCATGGTCTCATGGATGAGCAGGAAGCAAAAATCAGTTGCTTTGAGAAGTGTTGAGGTTGAATATATTGCAGCCTGTGAAGTAAGCTGAGAAGCTATATGGTTGAGGAAGTTGTTGTCCGACTTATTTGTGTTGGAGAATGTTGTCATTGATGTCAATACATTGGAGCATTGTTGAAAATAAAAAATAAAAAAACCTAAAGTGCAAACCCTAACCCTAGCATAATTCCTAGGTACCCTTGCCTTTGTTGAAGCCCTATTAAAAATGTCCATGTTTCCCTAGGCCCATTACAATGATGAAACACTTCAAAGTTAGCCTTCTTGAAAAGCTCTAGAATCCTTGTTCTAGTTCCTTATTTAATGAAGTTGCCCTTGCATACCCTAATCCCATACACATAAAATCCCAAAGGTTGTCATAGGTCTCTAAACTCTCGACTATCATTAATGACCCTATTTTAAATTTTTGGTAATGTATCAATAATATTTCAATGCTCGGACAAGACACCAACCACTCGTAGCTGGAAAATTTACCTCATATTAATCTCTCTTGATCTCATGACCACCTTCACAACAAGCATTGTATATTTTCGACATAAACATCTATAATTCAATTTAGAAGTTTGTCTCACAACTTCCAACAAAGGAGTTGCTTTGCACTCACAAAAAATAATCCATTTAATGGTGATGACTAGATATGCAATAAGAAGACAAGGTTTGGTTTGATATGATTTAATTACCCCATAGAGCGAGCTCAAGGGACTGCCTGAAATCGTTACTCTGACAGTGGACACTGACAAAGAAATTGAACCACACTTCACCTGCTTCGCGGGATTGAATCTTAGTTAGTGTTATATAGATCAAATGTTATATTGATCTCACCCTCCGACATAATACAAAATTTATCCGTATGTCACAACTATTGAAGCTGCATACAAAGTTTTTTATCAAATCTACAAGAAGTCAACCTAGGTGCTGTCTCCCTCCCAAAGGACATAATGCCATTCATGTTAATAACCAATATAAATAGAAGAAGAATTGATCCCATTTGGCACACAAAATTGGTGAAGAAACAAAATTAGCTGAGGCATTTGAATCCTTTTCTGGAGCAAGTTGAAGTATAAACCAAGAAACAATCAGTTTCGGCTCAATAAATTCTGCAACAAATAACCTGTGGAATGGGCCCACATTATTATCGCTGGAAAATGAAGGACGGCTTCACCGTAAGTCGGCTCCTTAACCAAGAGTCATGACCATTTGAATCCTTTGCAAATGGTATTAATAAAAGTCAAATCTCATTCGTAAGGAGCATTAGTCCAGCAGATAAATAACTAAAAAATTAAAAATAAAATAAAAAACTCAGATCTGAGGCGGAAATAGAGACAAGCATCTCAGTCCAGCAGAAAATGAAAAAAGCACCTCGCATTTGAATTGAGACAAGCATTCCCAGTCCAGAAGAAAACAAAAAAAAGGGAACTCGCATCTGATGCGGAAATAAAGACAAGCAAGAACAAATTGTTGTGGAGAATTTTGATAACTTTTGTGGGGAAATTCGGGCTACCTCTCTGAAGAACTTTGGATTACTACAGTGTATCTCAGTGGTTTAATTCTCGTTCTGTGTGGAAATTTCGGTGGGATCTCTATGGCAATTTCGACACCACATATATCGTAATATGTCATAGCAGAATAGACCTTGACAGAATTATGTGTTTCATTTTTCAAATTAAACTGAGGAGCTGGAAAGCATACTTTTGTTGTTTCATGTCCTGAAGCATATCCCTTTGTATTTCGGTGGACTATGGACTATAGAGCACGGGTTCGAATTGGACTGAGGAACTGACTCATTGAAATTTTCCTAAAGGGACTTAGTCCTGTCATTCATGGAATTGTTGAAGATTTCACTGAAGTTTTGATAGAAGAACACTTTGATATAGTCTTTACTCTTGTAGAAGCAGTACTTGGACCTGAAGCTATTCTTTGGAGCAGTCTAAGTGATTGTGGTAGAGACAGACATTTTGGAACATTGAAGAGTCTTTGAACATACCTGAAGCAGCCTTAAATTTATGTTTAACCTTGAATGAAGTTATAGTAGCTTTTGTAGACCTTATCGAAGACAATTTAAAGATACCTTGCTGGAGCATTGCTGATTTGTTGGAAGACTTCTTAGAGACCATCTTGAAGATCACCAGTTTAAGTGCTTGGGAGCAGATCTACCACTTGACCTTGGGAGAGTATCTTGGAAGATTTGAAATCTTGCTAGTACTGAAGGTTACCTTGAAGATCTTAAGGGTAGAATGAAGATTTAATAAAAAAGGTGTTTGGGTAAAATGAAGAGTACTGGAGATGTGTTTGTTAAAGTTGTCATTGATGATTGGAGGCATTCCTGAAGATCTTGTTGGGGACATCGTTGGAATATACACTCTTGGAAGCTCGTAAAAGCTATGCCAGAGACTTGTTGAGATAATTTGGAGGTCTTACTAAAAACCTTGTATTGTCTTGAAGTTGAGTGGGTGGAGCCCTAATAATATAAGACCAGGTTGGAGCCTCAGTAAGTTGAGTGGGTTGGAGCCCTAATAGAAGATTACGTTGGAGCCTGGGTAAGTTGAGAGGGTTGGTGCCCTAGAGGATTGGAGTCTTCAAGAAGACCAAGTTGGTGCTTGGAAAAGTACAGGTTGGAGACTGGTGGATTGGAGATTGGTGTCTTCATCTAAGGTTGGAGCCCTAAACATTATTATACTTGATTTGTTGTAAAGATGATTGGAGTCCTCACTAATTTCTTATTATTAAAATCATTTATCTTGTTATTGTTCATTTTGTGTTTTATCTAAGTGATCTAAACTGGTAAAGTAACAATTGTAAAAGAAATATTGATTCACCCCCCCCCCCCTTTTTAAATATTTCCAACAATTTGAAGGACCAATGGACCCTACAGTGATACATTGTGACAACACAAGTTGTATAAGATTATCTAAAGATCCAGTGTTTCATGGAAAGACAACAAGTATCACTACATTCAGACGATGGTACAAGATGGTGTGTTGTAGCTACAGTATATCTCCACCGATAAGCAAGTCTTTGGCATATTGACAAAATCTCTTCCTAATAATAAGCTTGTGTATTAGAGGAACAAGCTTGGTTTCGTTGATATATCCTCCCTTGTTGAGACGGAGAGATAGACACATCATTTATGTCTTCACTTCGGAAGACAAAATGGAGAACTGGGTAAACATCTGGCATCTGATACTCTTTGAGGATGAGGTAGGGCGTCCAAGATAAGATTAGTCGAGGACCGATATTCTTTGAGGACTAGCTATCCAAGATAAGAATAGTCCAAGGAAAGACATACTCTGTGAATACCCGGGTGGGGTATGTACCTTGAGAGACAATAATGATGGTGTCTATAAATCATTGGTCTTGCCAGCATTGTGCTCTGATCTTGTGGAGAGATAGAGTTGTTAGTCAAGGCCTTGCTATGTGACAATGTTGGTTGTTATGATGCTAGAAAGATGGGTTACCAATCCGACTCTTCTTATGAGATCTCTTCAAATTGAGAATGTCCATGTACAATTTATGAATACCTCCCTAGTTAAGAGGGAGTGTTGATAAATGTGTAACTAGGTTTGGTCTTCATAAATATGAAGTGTACTTTTGATTCTTGTATTTTGTAAAATGAAAGAAAAATTAGTATTGTTATTTTTGGAGCAAGGGTTTCATGCTCAAGGTCTTTTATTTTAGAGTTCAAGCACCCATTGAGTGCTTCTACGGTTTTTCCTAGGTCAATAAGTCAAAAGAGTCATTGTCATAACTTGAAGACCCAATTGAGCACATTGTAACTTGTAAAGAAAAATATTTTTGTTATTAAAAATGTCAAAATACCCTTCAAGACCAAGTTGGCCTAGTAGGTAGAAAGTCAGCCTATTTTGAGGAGCCACATCCACCTTGAGAACCCTATATATAGGAGGGAACTCGACCTCCTTGAGAGGCATTCATCACTCACCCATCCAAGGGAAGAAGAAGAGCAAGAGGGCTAGCGAAGAAGGAAGAGGAAGAATAAAATTGTTTTTGGGCTAATTCTCTTTCACATGTGCGAAGAAGTGAAGCTAGGGTTTTTTTTGCTTCAAGGTCAAAATTATCTATCTCTTGCAGGAGGATCAGATTTGTTGGAAGGACCTACTAGGTCACCTTCTAGCCCTAGACAAGGAATCAAGGTAAGTGAAGATGTAGGGAGTCCTTGGAAGGCTAATTTCGCTCACACTTGTGGATGCAGTAGCAGTTGTCGGGGACCGAAAAATTCAGACCTACAGTAGAGGCTGAAATTTTGAAGTTGGGGGTCGAAGTTATGCTCTTGGAAGAGATTTGACTAGCTTTGACTTGGACAAGGGAAGCACATCATCAAGAAAGGTTGGACTTGGTCTTGGAGGGTATTGGTCTTGGTCTAAAGGTCTTGGAATTCGTCAATTGAAGAATCTATAAGAAGAGAAGATATTTTGCGAGTTTTCCTCTCAAGTGGAGGGGTTTTGGCCCTCGCTTGCAGCCTACATTTTGTGTTCTTGTGTACTATTGTTCTTCTTGTTTTGGTAGTTGTTTGATGATATACGAAGATAATAATAAATGAAGAAGCTAATAAATAAGAAAAAGTAAAAAGACATCACAAGCAGTTATCATAGATAGAGAAATCATCGCATATACTACCCAATAGATTTCTCGACATTTGGGAGAGTCCACTTGTCACAAGCTTTTCTTCGTTCTTCAACTTCTTCCATATGCTTCCAAAGCCTTGGTAGCTTTCACTATGTACCTATAATCTTCATTGGGAGGCCATGGAAGAACCAAGGAAAATTTTAAGTATGGAAAATTATCTTGAAGTTTAAAAACATTGGCGAGTATCACTAGTCCCTAATATGCAAAATATAAAATGTTTATTGATGTATTTGTAAAATTATTGAAATTTATAATGTTTTTATATATACTCTCTATATAATGTTGGCGAATTTTAAGGTAAAATAATTTTATATCGTAAAATTTCGACGAATCACTTTTATAGAAAATGGAAATTGGCATATCTTTTTTGGAAAAATCAACGAAAATTAGCCCAGGTGTGAATATTAGCCCCTAAAATTTTCCATGGGAAGAACGATTACAATCAAGGAAAAGAGATACAAGGTACTTATCTTTTGAGGATTATAGGGAAATGTCAACTCTCTCTTAATCTTGGCCTCCTTGCATACATCTTGCAAATTTATCAACCTCGTTCACATAATGTCATTCCTTCCTTGCATGAGCTACGATTTCTTCTTTCAAGGGAAATGTTAATCCATATCTAGGGTTTTATCAACAAACCCTAGGATTTTTCATCAAAGACTTTTAGTCTTCTAGGATAAACCCTAATTTCATTTTAGACCTCTTACAAGTGCAACAGACTTTGTAATGTGCCAATTCTCCTTTCCATATCCAAATGTCAAAAAACCATAGAGTACCTATTCCTCAATAAACAATCAGGGATATTCCATCTTGATATCAGACTAAGCAAATGTGTTAAGAACGAGGACCTTCCAATGAGATGTCTTCATCAAGAGATGAATATGATAGACCCACAGCATACTTGGATACTTCTTTAGCATTACCAATAGTGATATTCTAGCAACCATGTATTCTCAACTAGACATTGATTTTGGTCCCTTTCAACCCAAGTAGCATATACTTCATCAAAGTAGTAATAATACGGACACATCAAGTTTTGCACATCACTCATCTTCCTTGATTGGATCTTGGTCTCCAAACTTGAAGAAGACTCAACTTCTTCTTTATTGTAAGTTTGTCATATCAAAAGCGGACTTGCTCCATCAAGTTTTGCTTTCTACATATTAGTGACCAAAGTTGCTTGTGACTGGGAGAGCAAGCAAGAAGCAAGAGCAAAAGAGGGAGCAAGGAGTGACATTTTCAAAAGCTCCCGAATCGAGAGAAAATTTTATATAATATATATTTTCATAGACTTTGACGCATATATGTCAACAAAAGCATGTAGAATGATGAATTAGCGATAAAACACATAAAAACAAGGATTAAATCATATAACATCATTTATCTAGAAGTTAATAAGTTATACTTCATCAACCACAGGTCCACAAGTTGCAACATCTTGATTCTAATCTTGATTCTCATCAACCTTAAAGTTTCAAAGTTTCAAAATTTAATATATTACATTTGTCATCACTAAAGTTTTACTTGTAACCATTACCAATAACCAAACTATAACAAAGAATATCAAAGTTTCTAACATGAAATTACACGTTTCATGAAGCATCATATTCATAATTCATTACCAAGGAGTTGTACATGCCAACTTCAAACTTCAAAATTAACTTGTCATATATTGTTTACAAAAAATATCATAATAAATATGAAAGAGTCAATAGTTATAAAAAGTACTACGAAGTACAAACTAGGAAAGACATGTAAATCTATATTCTAAAATCTCTTATTTCCACGAGAAACATCTAGTTTCTTCGAGGATGATCCATGAGTCTTCTCTTGCATAGTCAAACAACCACGTCCAAAAACATAAGGCACATGACCTCCATGCAATGCCATAGATGGAGGTGGTGGCAAAGGCAAGGTTGGTGCCCATGCAACTTAAGCACTGATACAGGATGATGGGGGTGGCATCGTTGCTACTTCATCATCATCTTTCAAAAGCTTTGCTTCCCATTCTTCTAGATGTATAGCTCCATCCTCCAAATTATCCTCCTCTGGATTTTTGTCCCAAGTCATATATGATCTATCAACATGAGCCTGCTCACAATAATGTGTCAACCAAGGTTGTCGGGAATCGCCCCCCCCCCCCCTCTCCAACGCCCCGATCCCGCTCCCAAAACACGCTTCCGAGCCTAAAAAAACGCTCCATGTTTTCTAGGGAGCGTTTCAGGGAGCGCTCGAGAGTGAACACTCCCACCATTAAAAAAACGATTCGGGAGCGTTTTTTAAATGGTGGGAGCGAATGCTCCCCAAGCGCTCCCGCCATTAAAAAACGATTTGAGAGCGTTTTTTAAATGGCGGGAGCGCTCGGGGAGCGTTCACTCCTGAATGCTCCCTAGCGCAAAAAAAAATTGGGCAGCGAATTTTTTTGGGTGGGAGGGGGAGGTGGGTAATAAAAAGCTCTCCCCTCCTCATTGTTGTTATTTTTGTTTGTGAATGAGCTTGAGAGCAAGGAGAGAAGGAGAGAGCAAGGAGCAAGCTGCAAGAGAACAAGAGGAGAGAGCAAGGAGCTTGAAGGGAGCAACAAGGAGGATTGAAGGATTCAAGACTCAGGACAAAGAGGTAGGACTCTCTAATCTAGTTTTTTATTTTCTATATTTCATTTTTAAGTTGTTAAAAAATGAAAAATTGAATTTTTTTCCCAATGTTGCATTTTAATATGTTGAAAAGTGAAAAATTGAATTGTTTTTTTTCTATGTTGCATTTTTTCCTATTCCCATTTGGCATTCCTCCATTTTTTTGCAAGCTAGAAACTTGAAACTTGAAACATCATGGCTATATGGCTAGGGGTTTTCTTCATGTTGGTTCCTTTCTTTGTAATAATGGTGTCGGAGAGTAGAAGAAAGAGGCCCATTAGAGAAGAGGAGGATGAAGAAGTGGGTTATAGTGGATTTGATGAAAATCCTGAAGAGGAGGAGTATGCTGAGGAAGGGGAGAGTGGAGAACATGACGCCACAGAGGCCCCAACTACACAAGACCAAAGTTAAACGCCATTGTGGAAATATGTTCAGAGGCAGGAAGGAGGGAAAGGTGGTGGAACCACTAAATTTCTTTTCCCCCATTGCAATAAAGAATACACAGGTTCATACACCCGTGCCAGAAGGCACCTTTGTGGGAAAATGCCAGGGGATGGAGATAAAAATCTAGGAATCAAAATTTGTGTAAGTGTGCCAGCAACAAAGAGAGAGAAATACAGAAAGGAAGAGGAGGTTGCCCAGTAGAGATCTAAAAGATCTAGGGGTTTCATTGATTCTTATGCACCATCAAGTCCATCACATCATGGACAAAAAAGTCCATCAACTTCCACCCATGGCAGTGGATATGGAGGCACACCTGGACCAAACATCTCCTTAAGGCGTAGAACCATATCCGATTTCCTTGACGAAGGGTCTAGGAATGATGTGGATTCAAAAAAATTCTCGTATCTCTATGCATGTGGGGTACCATTCAATGTTCTTCGCTCACCTTATTGGCATGAAATGGTTTCTGCCATTAATGATGCCCCCAAAGGATACAAGAGCCCTGGGTATGACAAGGCCAGAACTGTGGGACTTGAGCATGAAAAAGCTAAAATAAGTCATTCTTTGAATAGAATGACAAGTTCTTGGAATGAGCATGGGGTGTCCATTGTATCTGATGGATGGACCAATGTAAAAGGAAATCCATTGATAAGTGTTATGGCCGTGTCCGTTAATGGTGCAACATTCCTTTCAGCATACGATTATTGAGACAAATTCAAGACCGGCATTAACATTGCAGAACCATTACTTGAAACAATTGAAAGTATTGGGCCATACAATGTTGTCCAAGTCATCACTGATAATGCTGCTAATTGTAAGGCCGCAGAAGCAATTATTGAGGTTAAATACCCCAACATATTTTGGTCTGGGTGTTTGGTTCACACAATGAACCTTTTGATGCATGATATAATTAAAACAAACAACCTCAATACAAATGGCTTGGTGATTTGTATAAGAGAGTGTTATGAACCTAATTCATAACTAATGTAATAAATAAAGTCATTAATAGAATAAATATAATTACTAGTTAATCAAATAGTAATTATGTAAATTAGTGATTAAGTTAGTTGAAAAGGCATGTCTAAAAGACATGCCCATTCGTGAAAATGCACCTGCATGGGTATATAAGCAGGGCCCCATTGTAATCATTCAATCGTCTTATATCATATCAATAAATATTTATTATTATAAATACCTCTTGTGTATTTTTATAATTAAAGCCATTTTTCCTATTAAGCCAACAAATCTACAAGTCTTGCTGCTACAGTAACCAAATCTACAAGTTCCGCTCCTACAGTGGTATCAGAGCCATGGCACATAATATCGTTTTACAAGCCTATGAGCGTAGTGTACGAGCCCGGGAACATTGTTTACCGTATAATGTGCCATTACGTGAAGATCCCAAAAAAATTGAGCAAATTAATAAAATTCTAGAAAAGCTTCAGCAATTAGAGAATTCAAGTGCAGAAGTCACAAACGGTTATAAAAAAAAAAATTGCATGTTGTAAAAAAATTTCTGCAGTGATTCATAATAGAGAAGATGAACAATTTCATAAAAATGTGGAAAAACAAAAAGATGAAAAATGTTGTAATAATGAGAAGGCAGTTAGTTATGCCAAGGGAAAATCAAGTAGAACATCCATGGGAAATTCAAGCAAATATATTCCCCCACCAATGCGTAATAAAGGAAAACAACCAACTAATATTAAAGGAAAAAAGGAAGAGAAATGTTGGAAATGTGGAGACAAATATTTCGCAGGACATATATGTGCCTTTTATACAAAAAATGAAATTGCCACAGTTCAAATAAAAGAAAAAGATATTAAAAAAATATTTATGATGACGATCCAAATAAAAATGATGTGGATGAGGACTATTATGAGAAACAAGAAAATGAACAATATCGCAATAATAAGGAAGATGGGAACCAGCGGCCCAAGCTGAAGCCCTTCCACTGGGATAAAGTTCAAGCAAATAGTGATCATTCTATTGTTTGGGACAAGAGTAGAGCGGGATCCTTTCAATTCAATGAAGAAATGATTGAGACTCTCTTTGGGTACAATTCCACAAAAATGAGTTCTGGAGTTGCAAAGTAGTCAGTTATTCCTCCTAGCCAGAACTTGCTCCTTCTGGACCCCAAAAAGTCTCAAAACTTGGCCATACTTTTACGGGCATGGAATAACACCAAAGAGGAAGTCTGCCATGCACTATTTGAAGGTGAAGGCTTAAGTCCTCAGCTTCTGGAGACACTTGTAAATATGGCACCAACCAAAGACGAAGAAAGAAAATTGAAAGATTATAATGGTGACATTTCTAAGCTGGGTCCAGCAGAGCGGTTCCTCAAAGCATTAGTGAATATTCCTTTTGCCTTTGAACGATTTGATGCAATGCTGTACAGGGAAAATTTCAGAGAGGAAGTTATTTATATCAGAGAATCATATGAGACATTGGAGGCAGGATGTAAAGAACTGAGGTGCAGTCGTCTATTCCTAAAGTCACTGGAAGCTGTTCTGAAAACAGGTAATCGCATGAGTGTTGGCACTTATCGTGGAGGAGCTCAGATAAAGTGTAAAGATCAGACTCAAATTAATTCTGAAATCAGCCAGAGAAAGTGTGAAGATCAACCTCTGCAGATTAATTCTGAAATCAGTCAGAGAAAGTGTGAAGATCAAACTCTACAGAATAATTCTGAAATCAGCCAGTCAAGTTATAGACATATAAAATGCTTTGAAATCAGAGAGCAATGTAGAGATGAAACAATATCCACTTTTGACGATTCTCCATTCACGGGCGACGAATTTGGGGATCCTCGGGATAAATTGGGTATCGTGGAGCCATTTTATGAGAATGAAAATTACGATGAAACCATAAGGCAGCTCGTCCGACAGTTTTTTGCTAAGATGGGATTGCATGCAGCAGAGATTCTTAAAATTGATGATGGGGGCTCTATTTCTCAGATCATCTATCCTGAAAGTGTTCACAAGTTGGTGCGGAAAGACGATGAGGGTACCCATTGCCATTACTGCACTGCTACAAAAGTTCATGGCCAGGGTTGTGACACACAACTGGAGGCCCGTGGTTTTCTTGAGCATTCAGAAAAATCTATCGAGATTAATGAAAAGCCTTGCTACTACAGTAAGATTGTTGCTTCCAGGGATTTCTTGTATGTAAAATGTCAGAATGGAATCGTGGCTTTGAGCATCCAAAACGGGACGTCCGTACCCACGCCGTTACCATTAGAGGATGTCCATAATTGGCCCAGGTGTGACGTCCTGTTCACTTGCGGGTCACGAGTGCTTCAAGGTTCATGTATACATTGTTTAAATGCGATTATCATATCGGAGTTAGACAATTCACGCTCTTCAATGGTTCGGGTTACAGAGATTGCAAGGATGCCTTTAGCTATTTTCGATTCTCACATAAGGGATGAAGAGAAGAATGTCGATGTAATTGTTGTAGCACTTGAAGGTGGGCTCTCTGTGACAAATCCTGAAATCGAAACTTACAGGAATCGAACCTCGGACCCCAACCCCGCCTACCTCAACATTACACTCCGTATAATTTGCAACCTCGTCTCGCACGAAGATGAAGCCTGCAGGGCGTTCCTTGACAAAAACATCGACATCTCCAGAACCATACATAGTCGGCTACAGCTCAAAGTCGAGTTCCCCGACAAATTAACTGACTCCCACCTCCACATTTCTCTGCAAATTCTGAGTGCCAATTTATATGTGAGCATTTTCCTCAACGAAATCGCAGAAATGCTAGCATTTGTCCTCATAGCGTTCACGTTAGACAAATTCGAAAGGCGGGCGATGCTGATCTTCACCATGCTGCTGAGTGGAGTTTCTTGTCTATTGGGAAGCCTGGCGTCGGCACTCCTCCACGTTCACGGTTCGAATTTGTCAGAAACAAAATCCCACTCAAGCGAAAACAGTGAAGTATTGAACCCTACAGTATTTATAATGTTCGACTGTGTTGACCTAGTGCAGCGTTCCGAGAACTTCTGCAAAATAGTCGTTCAAAGGGATAAGGCCCAAAGCAATCATAACTAGTCATGGGTGCGAACTTCATCGGGTAATCATCTGGCTGTCGGAATTGTTCATTGGATTTGAAAGGTCGACTTTACACAAAAGAAGAAGGCGGAGGAGCATAGGTGTGAGGCCTGAAATGTTTTGAGTTAATAATTTTTGGAATGCCAAACGAACATTTGAATAAACGCGTGGTCATTCCAATCACGATTTATTGAATAAATCATTATACTTATAAAAAATAAAAAATAAAAGAGAACCCAGTTTCAAGGAAGTATTATTGGAGAATTATACATGCCAAGGTACTAGTGGTGAATGACATGCCTAGCAGATTAAATCCGGAGTAAAGGAAATTGTCGAGAAGTTAAGCTTTGAGGACAAAGCTTTTCGAGAAGAAGGCAATGTTATGAACCTAATTCATAACTAATGTAATAAATAAAGTCATTAATAGAATAAATATAATTACTAGTTAATCAAATAGTAATTATGTAAATTAGTGATTAAGTTAGCTGAAAAGGCATGTCTAAAAGACATGCCCATTCGTGAAAAGGCACCTGCATGGGTATATAAGCAGGGCCCCATTGTAATCATTCAATCGTCTTATATCATATCAATAAATATTTATTATTATAAATACCTCTTATGTATTTTTATAATTAAAGCCATTTTTGCTATTGTAAGGCAGCGGGAGCAATTATTGAGGATAAATACCCCAACATATTTTGGTCTGGGTGTTTGGTTCACACAATGAACCTTTTGATGCATGATATAATTAAGACAAACAACCTCAATACAAATGGCTTGGTGATTTGTATAAGAGGTAAAAAAATGATAATGCTGGAGCATCACTGATAATGCTGCTAATTGTAAGGCAGCGGGAGCAATTATTGAGGATAAATACCCCAACATATTTTGGTCTGGGTGTTTGGTTCACACAATGAACCTTTTGATGCATGATATAATTAAAACAAACAACCTCAATACAAATGGCTTGGTGATTTGTATAAGAGAGGTAAAAAAGTGATAAAATTTATTACAAATCATAGCAATACCCATGGGCTTTTCTGTACTCACTCAAAATTGGAGTTGTTGAAGATAGCAAAGACTAGATCTGCTAGCTATTACCTCACCTTCAGGCACCTTTTGAAGGTAAGAGAGTCATTGGCAGCCATGGTATCAAGTCCACACTGACAGGTATTAAAGGACGGAGCAACAACAATAGTTGACAGGCAAGGTTTTGAACAGGTGGAGGAGACTGCTCTTGATCCTTTGTTTTGGGCACTTGTGAGGGAATTTTGAATTTTACCAAGCCCATTTATCACATGATTCGGTTTTCAAATACAGAGAAACCAGTGATTGGGGAGGTGTATCAGCAGATGGATAGCATGTTGGGGCAAATAAAAGATGTTGTTAAGGAAAATGATCCCAACTTGTATGCAACGATTCACGACTGTGTGCACAGTGGAATAAACTTAATGTTCCACTACATGCCTTGGCATATATCCTTATGCCAAAATACTACTCTCCATCTTGGTTTGGCCAACCTGCACCTGGAGGTGGGGTTAGGATCAAACCTCACACAGATCCAGAGGTACAAGAGGGATAAATGAAAGCATTAGACAAGTTGGTCCCCGACAGGTAGGAGTGTGCTAGATTGCGCCTTGAATTAGGCAGATACTTCAGTTGCAGTGGTAACTTTATTTCTTTCCATGCAATGGAAGATAGAGACAGATTTGATGCTCTCACATGGTGGGAAGCATATGGCGGCATGGGACTTTTTCCAAAGTTGGCAAAAAAAGTTCTCTCACAAGTTCTAAATACTTCTTCTGCAGAGAGGTGTTGGAGCACCTACAGCTTCATACATAATGTGAGAAGAAACAGGCTGAATGAAAACCGAGCAGAAAGTTTGGTTTATGTGCATTACAACTTGAGGTTGTTGAGTCATTATTGTGATCGAGCATATGAGGATCAATCATATAAAGTTTGGGACAACAACCCAGAGGACAATAATTTGGAGAATAGCACTGTACATATGGAAGAATTGGAAGCAGAACTTTTGAGGGATGATGATGAAGCAACAACAGCCATGCCACCGCCACACCCAGGGCCAATCCCACCATCCAGTAGCAGTGCGGGTGCCAGTGCCAGTGTTCGATTTCTAGCTATTGTTCCTTTGCAGATTCAGCCTCCACCTACATCCTCACGTGGCCCTCCGCCTTCTAGTTATGGTCGTGGTACTCCTAGGAGTACTAGAAGACCACCATTGCCTCGTGGTTCTCACAAATTAGACATTTCTCGTAGGTGTGGCAAGGGGCCAGCCAATAGATAAAATAGATTTACAGTTTACAAGTCTTTTCTATTTTCTAGTAGTTTGTAACTTTTATAACTGTTGAACAGTGGAAGCTTGACTCTTTCATATTTATTATGATAATTTTTGTAAACAATATATGACAATTTAAGTTTGAAGTTTGAATTTGAAAGGTGAAACTTTGAAGTTGGCATTTATAAGTTTATAAGTTATTATGAATTATGAATATGATGCTTCATGAAAGTTGCAAGTTGTTTCATTTTGTTTCATTATAACATTTCATTTCATGTTAAATATTCTTTGTTGTAATGGTTATTGGTTACACTTAGCTTACAAGTACAACTATGGTGATCAATGAATCAATGATGATAAATGTTATATATTGAATTTTGAAATCAATGAAGCAATGATGATAAATGATATATATCAATGATGATAAATGTTATATATTGAAATTTGAAATCAATGATGACAAATGTTATATATTGAAATTTGAAATCAATGATGATAAATATTATATATTGAATTTTGAAAGCTTGAAACTTTAAGATTGATGATTCATGAGACTCAAGAGTCAATATGTTGTATGTTTCCAACTTGTGGGCGTGGTTGATGAAGATGATAACTTCTAGATGATTGATGATATATGGTTCAATCTATGTTTTTATGTTTTATATGTCTAATTCATCATTCTACATGCTTTTGTTGACATATATACATCAAAATATAAAAAAAAACAAAAAATATATATATTTAAAAAAAAGCTCCCCGAAATGCTCCGGACCGGGAGCTTTTGAAAATGGCGCTCCCGCTCTTGCTCCCCGCTTTCGCTCCTGCTCCCAAGTAAACATGGTGTCAACAACCTCAAGTTGTAGTGCACAAAAACCAAGTCTTCTGCCCGGTTTCCATTTAGATAGTTTCTTCTCACGTTATGAATAAATCTATAAGTGCTACAACACCTCTCTGCAGAAGAAGTATTAACGACCTGTGAGAGAATTTTTATTGTTAATTTTGCCAAAGGTCCCATAGATCCATACATGTTCTTCAATTGCATGCAAAGAACCAAACACTCTAGTTTGAATGAAGTATTTGCCTAATTCTCAACGCAATCTAGCATACTCCGTTGTGTCAAGTACCAGCTTGTATAATGTTTCCATTGTTGGAAATACTGAGAGGGGGGTGAATCAGTATTTCTTTTCAATTGTTATTATAACCAGTTAGATTCTACACAAAAAATAGAGAAATGAATAATTTATTATAGAAGGAAGGAAAATGATTCTTTTACAAATGAACGAGTACAATGATTGTCAAGCACCAACATGGACTTAATGAGGCTCCGACCTCTAGGGCTTCGACCCTATCTTCTCTAAGGCACTAACCTTGTGCTTAGGAGCTCCTACCCCAAGGACACCAATCCTTCATCGCTTCTTTATTGGATTATTGATTCAAAGATGCTCCAATGCACCAATCTGCACCATATTGCACCATCAATTATGTATCACACTTCTTTATCAATTCTGCACCAAGAGTTCTCCTCCACACAGCACTAATATTTCTGCACTATCAAATGTTTCAATTAGCTCACAAACAATTAGTGCTTGATTGTCTCCAAGCCTTCATAGATCGAGTGACTACAAGACCAAGCCACCACAGAAAGTTTCTTTGAATTTAACATAGGTCTGAAGCACCACCCGTACACTAGTTTAATCCTTGATGGAGATCTGATCTAACAAAGATAAGAATTATGTTTTGTCCCTGCAATCCAAGGCAACAACACTTGTTTGAAGTTGTAATAAATTTCTAAAGTCCGAAGCAGCAAAGATAAAAGTCTGAAGTATATATTCCACAGGTCCGAGCCTCTAACTGAGGCTGTAATGAAATCAGGTCCGAGCTATTTTTAACCGAGACACAGATTCTGAGATACAGTCGGGTCCAAGGGTATGATGGTGGCTTAGTCTGAGCCTTTAGCTGCCTACAAGGAGATAATGTTTCTAAGAGATTTGAGCCTTATCCTATGTTGTTCTGAGCCCTTAAACTTGTTACCTGTCTGAGGATATATGTCCTAAAAGGAAGAGACAGATTGCTGAAACAGATACGAAGGCATGACACTCCTTGTCACAGGTTCAAATTATAGCCAGATATATCTTTAACCCAAAAAATGCCTTCACAAATCTTCTTCGGTGCTTTTGAGTTCACGAGTTGTGAACTGTACTTGTGCTTCTCTATGTTGTTGACCGAGTGGATGATGAGAAAATGAGATCTGCGGTCATATTTTTATGCATTATGTTAAGGACGTGATCCTTGAAAGGAGGCCGACATGAGTGATAAGTGTAGGTCAGCTCACTGAGCCAGAAATTATGTATTGACTTAAAAATTCAATAACTCTCAAACCACTTGGAGTTTCGGGCTAAGTAATAGCTCGTTGGAAAGCTAAAATTATGCTCTTTTAGATGGTAGAGGTATTATGAAAGAATTTTGCCTCAAAGGTATCAGAAAATTATTTTTAATGTGATTGATCCTTTGTGAGTGTAGAAATAAAATGAAGGACCTCTTCATTGATTCCTTTGACTTTGCTTCATCATGCTTGCCTTCATTATGCTTGTCGGTCATCATCATGCTTGCCTTCATGGATATTGACATCAATGACAATTAAAGTAACAATCTCTCCCTTTGTCATTTGATGGCAATATTTTTCTTCTCTCCCCCTTGGACATCAATGGCAAACAGGGTGCCATGTTGCTCCCCCTATCATGTTGCTTATTTTAATGTGATGCAAGAACAATGACCCCCATCTTTTGATGAAGATATTCAAATGCTTCTCAAGGAAGGGATTTTGTAAAGATATCTGCAATGCTTCACGGAGAAAGTGGTATTTGATTGGAATATGTTTGGTCTTCGAGTGCATCACTGGATTCTTTGAAGGACTGATGGCGCTAATGTTGTCACAAAAAAAGGTGATTGGTTGCTTAGTCTCTATGTTTACATCCTTTAAAGCTTCCTTCATCCATAGTATTTGTGTACAACAATTAGTTGTTGCAATATATTCGGCTTCAGTTGTGGAAAGAGAAATAGATGATTTTTTTTTGCTAAGCCAAGCTACGAGACAATCTCCCATAAAGAATGCATTCCCACTAGTACTTTTTCAATCATCCACGCTTCCATCCCAATCAGCATCAGAGTAGGTTGTCATAGTAAGGTTTGAGCTCTTGGGGTACCAAAGACCAAAGTTAGCAGTTCCTTTCAAATATCTAAGTATTCTCTTCACAGCTGCTAGATGAGATTGGTTAGGGCTTGATTTGAATCTCGATACCATTCCTACTGCTTGCATAATGTCTAGCCTTGTGGCAATTAAGTATAGAAGAGCTCCAATAATTGACCTATAAAGAGTTGCATCGATGAGAGGGGAATCATCATCTTTTCTTAATTTACAATCCGTGGTCATAGGTGTGCTTATAGGGGCACAATCTTCCATCCCATATCTCTTGAGCAAGTCCTTGAGATATAAACATGTCTGCAGTGGTTTGAGATATTTGTAGCCCAAGAAAGTAAGATAACTCACCAACCATTGACATTTCGAACCATTTGGACATATTTAGAGCAAATTCATGGCTCATCCCATCATCATTGTTGGCAAAGATTAGATCATCAACGTATACAAGAGTGAAAAATAGTTTATCCTTCTCTATCTTCATGTAGAGATTGCTTCCTGCTATTCCCTTTTTGAAACCTTCTTGTTGCAGATAGTGATCCAACTTTGCATACCAAGCTCTAGGGGCTTGTTTCAACCCATACAAGGCCTTTTTCAACTTGCATACAAAGTCTTTCCCTTCAGCTAGATCAATTTTTTCTGGTTGCTCCATGTAGACTTCTTCCTTGATTACACCCATTTGATGGACCTTGAATCCTTTTGAGCAAGTAAATGCCAAAAACATTCTTATAGCTTCCAAATGTGTTACTGGAGCAGAAGTTTCTTCAAAGTCAATTCCTTCAATTTGTGAGTATCCTTTGCAAACAAGTCTAGCTTTATTACTGATAATTTGTCCATCCTCATTCATCTTGTTTTTCAATACCCATTTTGTTCCAATTATATTTTTATCTTCTGGACGATGTACTACCTCCCAAGTCTCATTATTTTCGATTTGAGACATTTCTTCTTCCATGGCCTTTATCCAATGAGGATCTTTACTTGAGAAAAAATTCAGGTTCTATTAGAGGTAAGAGAGCAACATCATCTTTTCTTGGAGTGTTTGTCATCCTTCTTCGAGTTTGAATTCCTTCATCTATATTCTCGATAAACTGTTCTTCTGGATGATGTTTTTGAAGGAATTTGATCTTAGAAGGAGTATTTGAAGGTTCACTTTGAGGTTCTTCATCCTTTTCTTCTTTCTCGAGTTCTTTTTCGCTTTCTTCAAGGAAGGGCTCAACTTCATGATCTTCAATTTCCTTTTCTAGAAGGGCTTCATCTATCTTCACATCAATGCTTTCCCATATTTTCCGTAGACAACTGTTGTAACATTTGTAAGCTTTGCTTCTAGTGGAATATCCAAGAAATATGCCTTCGTCAACTCGAGAATCAAATTTTCCTGGTGAGTCATCATTGATCTTTATGAAGCATTTTCTTCCAAAAATCCTAAAATATTTTACTGATGCAGATCTTCCTTTCCATAATTCATAAGGAGTCTTTTCATTATTTGGTCTTAGTTGAGTTCGATTTAAGGCATAAACTGTTGTCCCAACTACTTCTCTCCAAAATTTTGGCTGCAAATCAACTACTAATAGCATTGTCCTTGCCATTCCTTGAATTGTTCAGTTCCTTCTTTCAACTACTCCATTTTGCTTGGGTGTCCTAGCAACGGAGAGTTCTCTTTCGATTCCATGCACTTTACAAAATTCATCAAATTCTTTCGAGGTGAATTCTCCTCCTCTGTCTGTTCTAAGACATTTGATCTTATAATCTTTCTCATTTTCAATGAGGGCTTTAAGATTCTTAAAACATTCAAATGCTTCGGATTTATATTTTATAAAATATACCCACATCATTCTAGTATAGTCATCAACAAATAAAGCAAACTACCTTTCACCTTGAAGAGTTGGAGTTCTAGTTGGCCCACATAAATTTGCATGAATGATCTCTAGAGGTTTTGATGTTGAGAAATCCTTAGTTTTGTGGTTGCTTCTAGTTTGCTTTCTGTGTTGGCATGGGCAACATACAACTTGATTTGGCTTGAACATCTTTCGAATGTCCTTTACTGCATTAATTTTGCTAATATTGATCAAGTTATCAAAACTTGTATGTCCCAATCACTTGTGCCATAACCAACTTTCATCTGTTTGACTCAAGTAACATTTATCTCATTGGATTTTGTTGAGAATGTAAACATTATCTGGTGTTCTTACTCCTTTTTCCACAAGTTCTCCTAAGGATTAGTCTCTTCTTTCACAATTTTTAGTACTAGAGACAACATTATGTCCTTGGTCACAAATTTGGCTAACACTTAAGAGATTGTGTTTAAGCCCTTCTACTAGCAAAGTATTTTGAGCCTTTCCTTATCCATTAATGAGGGTAACAGTTCGTTTTCCAGTGATTTTAGCAGATCCACTTCCAAAGGATACATTTCCTTTTTTCTTGTTCAATGAGACAAACTTCTTTTGGTCAACTGTCATATGTCTTGAGCATCCACTATCCACGAACCAATGATTTTCTTCACTATGAGCACATAGAGCTAGGCCACATTTATCCGTATTGAAATTTACGCTTTTAGCTTCCTCTCTTTTGAGAGGGAAATTTTGTTCATTATGATCATAATTATTACATAATGAGCAAGTCGGATCAAACTTAGCCAAAGGATCAAAAGAATTGTAAGTTTTGATTTGTCCTTGCTCTTTAGGACCACGTAGTTTGTTTGTTTGATCTTTCAATCTTGGTGCTTCATTCTTATGAGCCTTGCAGTGCTTAGCTTGATGACCAAATTTTTTACAATAGTAACAATACCCAAGAAAGATAGTTTGGTACCTGTTGTAATAGCCATAACTTGAATCAACATTCTTCCTTGGAGTTGCTCTTCCTTCATTTCTTCGTTTTGAGATGTGCCTTTGTTCTTAGCGAGATGAATTTTCTTCTTTTGGATGGAAAGAAAGTATGTCGGCATAACTCCTTGCATTATTCTTCGTACTTGATGATTCTCCTTTGAAACCAATTCCAAATTTGTCATATTGAGGTTTTTGAGTATTAAGAATGTTATCAAGTGCTTGAGAGCTTTGCCAACTCCTTTTGACTTGCTCCAATTCCTTTCTTAGAGATACTATTTCAGCTTCACATTTTTCACAGATATCTTCCTTCTCTTTTAGCTTATTATTCAAGAAGTCTTCCCTTCTTCTTGCTTCCTCCTTTTCTACTTTGAGAGAAATGATCTTCTTTAGTAAAATCTCATTTTCTTCGATGGCACTTATTAGTAATTTATCCACATTTCCTTCGTCTTCCAGTTCTAAATCATCATCATTTGTGAATGCCATGAATAACACTTCTTTGCTTCCATCATAGTCATTTTTTTCATCTGATTCATCATCACTTCCTTTGTGATGAGGGATATTTCTAGTTGATTTCTTCTTGATGACTACAAATTCATCTTCATCAAACTCATCTTGTTTGGAGAAGAAGTTCTTCTTATTAAACCCTTTCTTTTTCTAAACCATCCTTTTAGAATCCTCTTCATCATCACTATCATGTTTATGAGGACATTTTGCAGCATAATGACCTATTCTTCCGCATTTGAAACAATAAGAGGGTACTTACCTTTTATCTTAGATCCCTTCTTTAGTCTTCGTACAAATTGAGCTAATTCGGTTTCAGCATCAGAGTCATCATTGTTGTTATTCCATCATTTTCCTCTTTTTGTTGATTTTGAGGCTTTGAATGCTGCCTCTTTGGAATTTGGAATTCCTTTCCTCATCTCATAGGCAATGAGAATTCCATCAAGTTCATCCATCTAGAGAGTACCTAGGTCCTTTATTTCTTCTATAGCACTTACTTTGGAGTCAAATCTGTCATGAAGAGATCTAAGGATTTTCTGAACAGTAGTGCTTTCTTCAACATTTTCTCCTAACCCTTTAAGAGCTTTAACCACTTCAGCTACTCAGAGAAAGTATGATGCAATATCTTCTTTGTCATCCATTTTCAGACTTTTGAATTGACTTCTATGAGTTTGAAGCTTTGCCTTCTTAACTTTGGAGTCCCCATCATATAGGGCAATCAACTTATCCCATACTTCTTTGGCCGAGTCACAGTTCAAGACTTTTGTGAATTCAGAATCAGAGATTCCACTAGTGATGGAGTTTAGAGCTTTGGCATTAGCAATGTAGGCTTTTCTTTCTTCTGGATTAGTTGGAAGAGTGGATGGAGCTTTGTACCCATTCAAAACAGAATGCCACACTTCAGGACCAAGGGACATTAAATAGTAGGACATCCTCTTCTTCCAAAAACCAAAGTTTGTTCCATCGAACACAGTCAGCTTCCCTGTCGCTTCTATGTTCTTCATTGTGTCTAAGAATCCTTCTTTCAGCTGTTAGACTGATAAGGAAGAAGCTGGCTCTGAAACCAATTGTTGGAAATACTGAGAGGGGGGTGAATCAGTATTTCTTTTCAATTGTTACTATAACTAGTTAGATTCTACACAAAAAATAGAGAAATGAATCATTTATTATAGAAGGAAGGATAATGATCATTTTACAAATGAATGAGTACAATGATTTCCAAGCACCAACTTGGACTTAATGAGGCTCCGACCTCTAGGGCTTCGACCCTATCTTCTCCAAGGCACCAACCTTGTGTTTAGGAGCTCCTACCCCAAGGACACCAATCCTTCATCGCTTCCTTATTGGATTATTGATTCAAATATGGTCCAATGCACCAATCTGCACCATATTGCACCATCAATTATATATCACACTTCTTTATCAATTATGCACCAAGAGTTCTCCACACAACACTAATACTTTTGCACTATTCAATGCTTCAATTAGCTCACAAACAATTAGTGCTTGATTGTCTCCAAGCCCTCACAGATCAAGTGACTACAAGACCAAGTTGTTGATTTTTGTAGCATCCGAAAGTGTTCCCAGTCTCAAACTTTGCAGGGAGGCTTGGACAGCAGCATTCCAAAGAACCCAAAAACAGTTTGTGGAAATTCCACTCGGTTCATGACTTATTAAAATAATTAATTATTTTAATGAAGACCCTAACTCTAAACTTAGGGAAATGAAATAATTAAAGGGTATTAATAAGTCAGAGTGTGAATCTTCTAGAAAACATGGATCAAGTCAAGTTTTAATATTAGCCATTCATTAATCTGTTAATCTAGGACGTTGGTTCTCCAACAGGAAGATTATAAAAGAAGGCTTGAGGGTCATTTGGAAAACAAGTCGGGCATACACTCAGTACCCGAAGGAGATCGATTCTGAAGTAAGAGAATTTGATTTCAGTGGGAGAGTTGCAGGGCGAGGAGTTTGCAGAAGCAGAAGGAGGAGGGAGTCGGTAGTGATCGAGACTAGGGATGGAGGGCAGCAGTGGGTCACTTGAGGCAGCTTGAGGCTGCAGCGCAAAGAACCCACGCAGTCACCACGTAAACTTACGCAGTCCAGTGCTGGGACTGCACAGTGAATCACGCAGACAGACACAGGAGCTTGCAGGAGTTGTTCAGGGTGTCAAAGAATTGTCCGAGGAAGCCGGAAATTCAGTCTCAAGTGTTTCAGAATTTATCTGCCATTATATTTCCCTGTAAAGATATCATTTATTAAAGAATTAATAAAACCCTCATCTGCTGCACCAGTTTTCCTACATTGGGTTTTTCTGGGGACAATTGTCCAAAAATAACTGTGTACATGTGATTGATTCTTGTGCTTATGTTCCCTATTATTTATTTCTCTGCATATATATTTGTGAATGTTGCAATAGTATTTATTTCGATATTTTCCAGAAGATATCTGAATAATAACTTATTGAAATAATAAGTAGGAGAAATAAATCTATCACTACAACTATTTAGTTTTCAGTATGAAAATTTCACATGTTATCAGAGCCACAGATGAATAACGGGAAGGGGGGTTCTACCAGTGAGCGGAAATCTACTATTGAAGCAACAGCACATAAGGGTTTACACAGTTCTCCAGGAAGGGGAAGAAGCACGGCAGAACAGATGGATCATGATGTCTCTGTATTGGCATCCAAACTTGAGGAAGATTTTGCTTGCGTATCGAGCATTGCTTCTTCTGATGTCTGGTATATTGACAGTGGAGCCTTTACTCACATGACTGGAGTACGAGACTGTTTTTCCGATTACCAAGAAGAGCAGATGAATTTCAAAATAACCATGGGTAATAAAGCAAAATGCACTCTCGTTGGGAGTGGTACCATAGTTTTTCAGACCGAGATGGGAAATAGAATCTGGGCCACTAATGTGCAGCATGTGTCGGATTTGGGGATGAACTTGCTCTCAATGTCTCAACTTCAAAATCGAGGATATGTCATCTACCTTATTGGCAATAGAGTCTACGTCAAGCACCTCAGTTGGAAGAAGAGGGCATTGATCAGGGTAAGAAGCAACAAATTGTACAAGCTACAGCTTGACTCTCCAATGGCACTGGTTGGCAGTGCAGATGAAATGGACCTGAATGAGCTATGGCACAGAAGAATGGGGCATTTGCATCATGGGGCGTTGAGAACTCTCCAGAAGACTGTCACAAGTGTTCCGGAACTGAGCACTAAACGAGACAATGTCTACAAGGGGTGCGTATTGGGAAAATATGCCAAGGCAACATATCAGAGAAGCAACAATAGGGCCAAGGGTGTATTGGATCTGATACACTCAGATATCTGTGGACCGATGTCCACTAGAGCTCTTAGTGTTGTTGAATATTTCGTCACCTTCATCAATGACCATTCCAGGAAAACCTGGATCTACTTCTTGAAGACCAAGGATGAAGTCTTCAGTCGATTCAAAAAGTTTAAGGCTCTGGTAGAAAATTTGACTAGGAAGCGGATCAAGGTGTTGTGATCAGATAATGGTGGTAAATACATAGATAAAGAGTTCACCGGATTCTGCGCAAGGGAAGGCATCAAAAGAGAGTGGACAACTCCATACAATGCGAAGTAGAATGGTGTGGCAGAAAGGAAGAATCAGACTATTGTTGAAGCAACAAGAGCCATGATGTATGACGAAGACATGCCCAAATTCCTGTGGACTGAAGCATGTAATACAGCTGTCTACATTCAGAACAGGACTCCTCATGCTGCATTAGGAAAGATCGCGCCAGAAAGTGTCTTCACTGGCATTAAGCCTGAAGTGAGTCACTTTAGGATCTTCGGCAGTACAAATTACTGTCATGTGCCCAGTGAGAAGAGGAAGAAGTTGGAGATGACCGCCGAAAAAGGGTATCTCGTAGGATACAACGAGAATGCAAAGGCATATCGCATCTACATTCTTGAGAGCAGGAAAGTTGTGGTGTGAAGGGATGTGAAGTTCATTAAGGAGAAGGCCTTCAGAAGATCCTGTGAGCTGCCTTCTGCTGCGCAGTCTAAGGAAGAGCCTCTGGTTCAGCCCCAACAACCAGCAGCGGAAAATTCAGTTGCCTCTCCAAGGCATAAGGATCCAAGGGATGCGTCTCCCGAGGATTTGCAAGAGGGAGAGCCGGTAGATCCACCCACTACCAATGGGAGAAGGAGCAGGGAGCTTTGAAAAATTCTGAAGGAAGCAGAGGACTTTGTCTCCAAACCCTCATAGATCGAGTGACTACAAGACCAAGCCACCACAGAAAGTTTCTTTAACACATGTCTAAAGCACCACCTTACAGTAGTTTAATCCTTAATGGAGATCTGATGTAACAAAGATAAGAATTATGTTTTGTCCCTCCAATCCAAGCCAACAACACTTGTCTGAAGCTGTAATAAATTTATGAAGTCTAAATCAGCAAAGATAAAAGTTTGAAGTATATATTCCACAGGTCCGAGCCTCTAACTAAGGCTATAATGAAATCAGGTCCGAGCTATTTTTAACCGAGACACAGATGCTGAGTTACAGTCAGGTCCGAGGGTATGATGGTGGCTTAGTCCAAGCCTGTAGCTGCCTGCAAGGAGATAATGTTTCTAAGATATTTGAGCCTTATCCTATGTTGTTCTGAGCCCTTAGACTTGTTACCTGTCTGAGGATATATGTCCTAGAAGGAAGAGACAAATTGCTGAAACAAATCCGAAGGCATGACACTCCTTGTCACAGGTTCAAATGATAGCCAGATATATCTTTAAACCAAACAATGCCTTCACAAATCTTCTTTGGTGCTTCTGAGTTCATGAGTTGTGAATTGTACTAGTGCTTCTCTATGTTGTTGACCGAGTGGATGATAAGAAAATGATGTCTGTGGTCATATTTATATGCATTATGTTAGGGATGTGATCCTTGAAAGGAGGCCGACATGAGTGATAAGTGTAGGTCGGCCCACTCAGCCAGAAATTATGTATTGACTTAAAAATTCAATAACTCTCAACCTGCTTGGAGTTTCAGGCTGAGTAATAGCTCGTTGGAAAGCTAAAATTATGCTCTTTCAGATGGTGGAGGTCTTATGAAAGAATTTTGCCTCAAAGGCATCAGAAATTTATTTTTAATGTGACTAATCCTTTGTGAGTGTAAAAATAGAATGAAGGACCTCTTCATTAATTCCTTTGACTTTGCTTCATCATGCTTGCCTTCATTATGCTTAATGGTCATCATCGTGCTTGCCTTCATGGATATTGACATCAATGACAATTAAACTAACAACCATAGACCCAACTTATATATTTGGATATGGATGGGTTTTGGTCCCAACCCCACCCCCAGGTGGGGGTTTTCCAAACCAAGATGGAGAGTACTATTTTGGCATAATGATATAGGCCAAGGCATGTAGTGGCACATCAAGTTTATCCCACCACGCACACACATATTTGTAAATATGATCATACAAGATGGGATCTTTTGGCTGAACAATATCTATTATTTTCCCCAACATGTTATCCATTTTCTCTTACACCTCCCCAATCACCTAAGCATCTGTATTTGCAAAACAAATCATGTTATAAATGGGCTTGATGTATTGAAAAACATCCCTCACATTCACCCAAAACAAACCATCAAGAGTGGCATCCTCCACCTCTTCAAAATCTTCCCTAGCAGTTGTGATTGCAGCCTCGTTCTTTAATACTTGCCAATGTGGACTTGATACCATGCTAGTCAATGACTCTCTTACCTTCAAAAAGCGCCTAAAGGTGAGGTAATAGCTAGCAAATCTAGTATTCCCAATCTTCAATAGCTGCAAATTTGAGTGACTACAAAAAATCCATGGGTATTGCTATGATTGGTAATAAATTTTATCATTCTCTTGCCTCTCTTGTACAATTCACCATTCCATATGTATTGAGGTTCCTTGATGTTAATAAAGTCATGCATCAAAATGTTAATTCTGTGAACCAAACACCCAGATAAAAATATGTTGTGGTATTTATCATCAATGATTTCTCTCACTACTTTACAATTAGAAGCATTGTCAACGATGAATTGGATCACATTATATGGCCCAAATACTTTCAATTGTTTGAATTATGGTTCTGCAATGTTGATGGAGGTCCTGAACTTTTCTGAGTAATCATGTGCTGAAAGGAAGATTGCACGAATAACAGACACACCAAGAACATTTATCAATGGCTTTCTTTTTACATTTATCTAGCACATACAATGGATAAACCATATTCATTCCAAGCATTTGAGAATTTACCCAAAGCATTTGTTATTCTTTTTCACAACTAAGTCTCACGATTCTAGCTTTGTCATACTCGGGCCTTTTGTATCCTTTAGGGGCATCATTGATGGCGGAAAACATTTCATGCCAATAAGGTGAGCAAAGAATATTGACTGTTGTCCCACATGCAAAGAGAAATCGGAAAATTTTTAGATCCACATCATCCATAGTTTTAAAAACTGGAACCAGTGACCAGGCAAGTCCACCTAATAAACCGGGTTTCGAACCAGAACCGGTCAAATTGAGACTGGTCAGATCTCAATGAACCGGTTTTAAAAATATATATTAAATAATTATTTTTTAATGAAAAAAACTATTTTTAAGATTTAAAACCATGATTCCAAGCCAATAGAAACAAAATATACAAAGTTTGCTCATTTATATACCATGTAGAGGTGAATATATCAAAAAGGCACCGAGTGCAATACATATCATCGACAAAATATATAAGCAATGGGGCTCTAAATGGCCTATAAAGTCCAAAAACAATGCTACAAGCTATGAGGCCATTGTCCTACTACAAGACTACAAGTCTAGACTCTACACATGATCAATCATCAAATTCACACCACTACTAGACACAGGATCATCATCAGGAGCTACATAGACATCATCTTGTTGAAAGTCTAAGGATGCCTCAGCCTCATCTACAACCCCAGTAGCATTGCCACCAATAACAATAGAAGTGGACCTAATGGAAGCACGAGTTGGTCGAGTTGCACGACTAGTGCCTTCCATTGGTTGTTTGTCTTTCCTTGATGCAGCTACTAATCCTGGTTTTCATGGTGCCACCAAATTTGCTTCATCCCCAGCTAATACCATGTTAATATCAAAATCAGCATCAAACACAAGATCTTCAATCTCCTCCACCAATTCTGATGTAGGATCAATAACATCCAACACAATGGGATCTAGATCAGGTGTTTTGTTCATCATTTGGTTTCTCCTTAGTCGAAGGTTGTATTGCACACAAAAAAGATCATTTAGCCGTTTTTGTTCCAAATGGTTTCTCTTCTTCATGCGTATGCACTCAAAAACAAACCAATTGCGCTCAACCTGAAGCACTGTAAGTTTGGCTGAGGACTCTAATTGCAAACTTTGCAATTGAGGACATTGGCCGCCAAATGACTCCCACCAATGTGCTGCAAAGAAAAAGACATTAATTAGTAACTTAGTTCATTTCATTACTTATTTACGAATTACAAGTACTTTTAGATAATTTGAATTGTAAATTTGTAAACAATTTAACTTGAAAAGAAAAACAACAAATTGGAATTGCTTACCTGGTTGATCCACATCTTTTGCTATCTTTACCAAGTTTTTTCCAAAGGTACCCATTGCCATACTGAAAAGAGTAAGTTGTTTATGTATTTCCAACTAGTCTGCATGGATAGGGACCATGTGCTCCAAGCAATCAATCAATCCATCTCTGACCTCCCCATCTTGCAAATCTCCTAGCCAAGCTTTATAATGATACTTTGGCTTCAAAAAATACCCAGTTGCATGTATAGGACAATGGATTTGATTCTTCCATCTGTTATCAATTATCTTCTATATACGGCCATATTTAGCTAACCTGTCTTTGTAAGTTGCCCGTATTTTCTCCTTTGCCTGATCCATAGCATCATAAATGTAGCCCATGGCCAATTTTTACCCATCCACCATCCTTAGCACCTTAACAAGGGGCTCAGTAATTTTCAACGGCTTTGCAGAGGTTTTCCAAAAATAATTGTCAAAAACTTTAATTTTGGTGTCTTTGTCAGCTTGTCTACGAGCCCACCGATATTCAGTCCAATCATCAAAAGAAAACATTTTCTGCGGGTTTTTTCTGTTGAGAATTGAGACATTGCAACGTGAGGAAGTGAGTTGCAAATCTCATAATTGCAGACCTAACAAGCTCTTTGGCCTCGTGTTTTTCCTCATTAGGCTTGTTGACCACTGGAGTGGCACTTGATGATTATGTGATGACTCCATGCACAAAGATGAACCATAGGACACTTGTACCATCAAATATCATCATTTCAACAGAGTTTTTAAACTCTACTTCTACTTCTCATCATTTTCTCTTGTACCCAGATTCCACGCCCTACGAAAAAATTGTAATAAGTGATGCTAGGAATGATGAGTTTTGAGTCAGTATTGAGTCTGTAGCAGGCCTAGGTAGCTTAGTACCTTGCCAACAAGTGATTATTACTCTGGGAGGTTTTTTCACTCAGTTAATTATCATCTCCCCACAAAGACTGAATAATTAATTGAGTTTTTTCGCCCAATTTTACCACAAAGTCGGAGTACGGCTTGATGGTGAGGCCTTGGGTGACTCTAGTGTCTAGAGTAGATGTATCTTACCATACTAGATCACACACAAAATTGAGTGGAATTGGGTTAGGTCTAGGTATTTATTTTTTAATTTTTTAGATTTCCCGCAGGTCAAAAATTGCGATAAAAATTGTAATTGGATTGTAATAAGTGTTGTCTGGAGAAGTTGTATGGGGTATGAGTAATCAAAATTACACCTTTCACCCTCAAACTTCTACTATGATACACTTTGAGAGGTTAATATGTGTTTTGGACCCTCAAAACCCACATTTCCTAAGTTTAGTGGAAATTGTGCCAGTTAATTAGGCTAGAATTAAATAAAATAGAGAGAAATAAATTATTCCATGTGACAGAATGACGTGGAAATGACTTGGAAATTATCCTAAGTCAAGGAGTTGAGTCAACGGACATCTGGAGGATGACTAAGCACACTGCATCACTTATTCACCATTATTTTATCAAAATCGAATTTCCCAGAGATAAAGCAACAGTTACACATACGAAAAATCGAATTTATTAAAGGCAATTGGGCATCAAAGGAATATTCTATAGGATCAGTTGACTGAAGACCATGTGGGGACCTCTTCTCATGAGTTATCTGAAGTGCAGCTTCACTCAGAGGATTTACGCTTTCCCTTGGGCCTAGACTGCGCAATTAACCAGAGGAATCACGTAGTTCTCAGGGGCCAAAGCAGAGCTACACCTGGATCATCTACAAGTAAGGTTTTTGTAATATCCCGAAAGGGATATTTTAACTAAGAATGCAGAAAAATAACTAAACTCCACAATATGCCGTAAAATCACTATTAACTCAACAGAAGATTGCCATGTAAAATAAATATGCATAAAACACTACAATCCATTAACAAATAGAACATGAAGAATCTCAGCATTTTATTATAAGTAATAATTGGGGTTACATATAAATTTGACCCAAAATAGCTGAGATGGAAAACTGGCCACCAAGATGAACTGCTGCACTACGCTGGCCTCCAAAACTAAACTGTTGCACTCTCCCTCCGGCAACAGCTATCACTGAACCCACTGAAGATAATGAAGCACAAGTTGAAGACCTAAATGATCCTCACACCAATCCCTGAAGCTCTGCGAAACTTCTGAGTGAATTCTCCTCAAGAGAGTTGGGTTTTCGTCCAACACTCACAAATCACCTGAGGGTTTCCATCCTGGGGCTACGGCCGAAGTAGAGAACCACGTCTCACACCTCTCATACAATAAAATGATATGATCCAAAGATATCCCTCAATGGCCTCCTCCCTTTCTTTTATAGATTTCTTGGAGCCTTCTAGAGCATTATTTTATTATTATTTTATTCATGGTACACTTTTCCCTCTTATTAAAATATTCCTTTTTAATGCAGAAAAGAGTAAATCGGCTACCATGTCTCCTTTGGTCACTGAAACTCATGCCCAACCATCCCATCATGTAGGTATCCTCGTCCCAGTTCCAATCAGCTATTACACTAAGGTGTGCCATCGTGTATTCCTCCTGGAATGCCACCTTGAGCGTAATCAGCTGAGTTAAACCCACAAATAACTCAAATTTCCAAAGGTTGTCGGAATGCACCGGAACGAAAGCCAAACTGCTAGGATGATGGAATATATCAAGCGAATGCCACCGGACACCATGGAAACTCCTCAAAACTTCTCCAAAAAGCCCCTGAGCCTGTTGATAGCACCAATCTGTACCTATGACCTGTCTGCTCCTAACTCTGGAAGTCCCACCTAACCCTTTCGTAGGTGACACCAAAAAGAGGAATATTACAGACCTTCCACCCCAAGATTGCTTGCCCTCAAGCAAACCAAATATGTGGGCCACCCTGTTGGCCTGATGTAACTGAGACCCAATGCCTGGATCCCATACAAACCCCTGGGTGCAGCTATGCACCTGTGTCAAGCCACTCGAAATAGACCCCTCAATGCCGGGATCCCAAACTGATCTCTCCCTGTATCTGTCAACAAACAATCCTCCCAGACCCCAACGCCACCATGGCCAATCATCGCCCAAGTCCCACGGCTTGGACTGCACACTGCCTCTAGCTATAGATGATGCCCCAATAAGTGAAGACTGCCAACAAGCAGCAATGCTCCCTAACCCCTGTTGTGATGTACCTCTACCTATATAAGCTGCCCCACCAATTGCATATCAACAAATCACCTCTCTAGAATCCAAGTCCTGACTCAATCCCACGTTGATCCTACTCTCCTGAAATCGGGATGGAGTGTTGAAGAAACGACGACATGTGCCACACTGCCAGCTGGAATCTATAACATCTGCTATATCTAAGGGCCCCTGCTCTGTTGTGCTCCCTACGAAGAAAATCGTACCATCAAGAGGGTACCAGCTCATGATCTCCTGCCAATCTATCCTGGAAGAAGAATCCAATGTAGTGTCAACTGCACACGGAATATGCGCAGTGAGCTATTGCCAACTCATAATCAACTCAAGCTGCTCTGTCGCGTCTGCCAACGAAAGTTGCCTGTAGAAGAAAGCCCCTCTCTCTATAATGGGCCAAAGTGGGCAAGATATGCTGCAAGCCCCATCGATGTACTCCTGGAGAGTGCTACTCCCTGGAAGTACTGCAACTCTGCCGAATGCATGTGCATCTATCTATACCTCATCAGTGTGTCGGTCCAACGATGGATGCTCCACCATCTCCAACAGCTCATCCCTCTCTTGATCAGGAATGTAATGCTCCTACTGTCTACTAGCCCCCTGCAGAACTATCCCATCAACCTCCAACATCTCAAGAGAATATGGATCTGCAACTGTTGTCACCATACTCGGTATCTGTGCATGTGACTGCTCCTCCTCAATGGCTGACCCCATGGTTAGCCGCATATCCATCACAGACACAATGTGAGCCTCCATCTGGCTCTCCCCCAAAGGACTATCATGCATGATGTGCATAGTATCCTCCTCTGCTGACTCAGGCTCCATCATATGCTGCTCGGGCTGAATCGTCACAAGTGACTCATCACCCAGAGTATCTCCTGGAAAGTCCCCTGACTGCTCACCCTGCACCCTGGAATGTAGCTCCGGCCTACTACCATCAACTCCGCATGACTGCTCTCGCTCCCCAAAAGCATCATCATCTGTTCCCATGGACTCATCTGAAGAAGAGTCCTCATCCTAACATACAGAAGGAACGTCTACCTTCTCTACCTCTACCACCTCATCTGCATCTCTCAAACATGAGTGATCAGGCCCCCATGGTCCTTTGCAAATGAAGCAAAGCCCATTCCTCATCAATTCATTTCTACTGCATGATCCACCAAACTGGAACAGCTCCTCCCGGGTCAACTGTCTCCTGAAAAGCTCAATGTTCTGCTCAACCAGCCCTTGGGCTAGTTCATAAGCAGCAGGTGAGACCAACTGCTCTCTCTTCCAAATGCTCAACAACCTAGTCTGCAACTCCCAGCAAATGGCCTCACGGACTCCCATACATGACGATAGGATGGACTGCATGTGTGCTATGACTGTGTCAGAATGATGTCTCCTAACGCTGAAGAAGCATTGGAACATCTGCAGAATCAAGCCATCACACTCAAAGTCAAACATGATCTCATGAGTCTGGGTCATGGCCATGACTTCTAAAACTTTAAGCTTCCTCCCAAATGTAGAGCCTGCACAATTGTCCAAATCCCGAAAGGTTCCTACTATCAGTCTGAAAATTCTTTTCATAATGTCATCATTGCAGGGAGGGAAGGGTGTTGTTATCCTCAAAATATCACTGAAACAAGAGGCAGTTGTAAGCTTGATTCATTCACTTGGATGTTCCAAGAATCTGGCTTGTACCAATGCAAGCATAGATGGCTCCAAAGCCCAATTTAAACTCCAATCAGATTGTTCTACCTTTGAAAGGCAGGATTCCAGTTTCTCTAACATGGGAAAGTCATTTTCTAATCTTCCACTCTTTAAGTCCATCTCAAGTGCATAAAGCCAATTTCCCACTTCTTCCTCCTTTTGTAAATTCCTCGGGTGCCTTTGTTGGAGCAAATTATGTACCTCCTTGGAGAAGGGTCTGTTGTTTTGTTTCAAGGAACTAACTTCTACATTGTTTAATCTTTTGGATCTTTGGTTTAGATTGCAACCCACTGAGGCACTGCTATGTTGATTTAGGAGTTGTTTTAAAAACTTCATTGTTTCAATGGCATATATGGAAGTAACAGTGGTTTAGCTGGACTTGCACAAAGAAAACTACAAGCACCAGGTGATGATTGCAAGGAAATCTAACCGCTTCAATAGCAAGCTCCTCCAGAAACTGCACTGCTGCTCCAAGACTACACTATTTCTTGACTTTGGCCTCTGATTTACCGACTGAAAACTACTCAGAAAATTCTAGGAATTTGGGAAGGTGATCCTTGCCCAAAACCCAGAAAAACCCAAAAAGGGTTTCTTCTAATTCCAACCTTCAAAATCTAACCCTTTGAAGTTTGGCCATCTTCCAATTTCGTTTTCTGGCACTGCAGCTGCTACTGTCCATCATTGCTCTCCAAAATCCCAGCAAACCTCCTCATATGGCTATCCTATCAATTTCCCAACACCCCAGCTCTAAAATCCCACCAATGCAGCTCCCACAAATGAGCCTCCTCCAATGACTGCGTAGGCCCTTCTAACCAAAATAGTTGCAACTGAAAACTGGAAACCCGCAGACTGATCCAAGATTGAAGCTCTGATACCACTATAATATCCCGAAAGGGATATTTTAACTAAGAATGCAGAAAAATAACTAAACTCCACAATATGCCATAAAATCACTATTTACTCAACAGAAGATTGCCATGTAAAATAAATACGCATAAAACACTACAATCCATTAACAAATAGAACATGAAGAATCTCAGCATTTTATTATAAGTATTAGCTGGGGTTACATATAAATCTGACCCAAAATAGCTGAGATGGAAAACTAGCCACCAAGATGAACTGTTGCACTGCGCTGGCCTCCAAAACTGAACTGCTGCACTCTCCCTCCGGCAACAGCTATCACTGAACCCACTGAAGATAATGAAGCACAAGTTGAAGACCTGAATGATCCTCACACCAATCCCTGAAGCTCTGCGAAACTTCTGAGTGAAGTCTCCTCAAGAGAGTTGGGTTTTCGTCCAACACTCACAAATCACCCGAAGGTTTCTGTCTTGGGGTTACGGCTGAAGTAGATAGCCACGTCTCACACCTCTCATACAATAAAATGATATGATCCAAAGATATCCCTCAATGGCCTCCTCCCTTTCTTTTATAGATCTCTTGGAGCCTTCTAGGGCATTATTTCATTATTATTTTATTCATGGTGCACTTTTCCCTCTTATTAAAATATTCCATTTTAATGCAGAAAAGAGTAAATCGGCTACCATGTCTCCTCTGCTCACTGAAACTCATGCCCAACCGTCCCATCATGTAGGTATCCTCATCTCAGTTCCAATGAGCTATTACACTAATGTGTTCCATCGTGTATTCCTCCTGGAATGCCACCTTGAGCGTAATCAGCTGAGTTAAGCCCACAAATAACTCAAATTTCCGAAAGTTGTCGAAATGCACCAGAACGAAAGCCAAACTGCTCGGAAGATGGAATATATCAAGCGAATGCCACCGAACACCATGGAAACTCCTCAAAACTCCTCCAAAAAGCCACTGAGCCCGCTGATAGCACCAATCTATACTTGTGACCTGTCTGCTCCTAACTCTGGAAGTCCCACCTAACCCTTTCGTAGGCTACACCAAAAAGAGGAATATTACAGTTTCAGTTGGCTCGAGTTGGTGGACTAGATGTAGCACAAGACTTCGCTTTGCTCATGGATGAGTTCACTGGATCATTTAGGGAATTCGATTTCCCTTGGTATGCACAAAAGGAATTCTATTTGTTATTACAAGTGAGCAATATCTCATTTTTATCTCTTGCGAAATATTGCATGTATCATTTAATTGGGATAAATCAAAATAGCTTACATACCAACAACCACTAAAACTTTACCTCCAACATAAGTTGGTTATATAGACCTCTTAGGGACCCTCTACTCCCCTATTGACTCCTCATTGTGAGATCCACATGATTTGGGCGAGGGTGAGGTCTGGGGATTGAAGAGTTGATTTGAAATCTTTGTTGTAGAGATAACTAACTAAAATTAACCAAGAGCACTCTCCATCACATTTCCTTTTACTTGTGTCTTGACGGTTTTGGGTTTTATGCAAAATTTATTCCAAAAGCAAGTATTGTGATGCTTTCTTTCCATATTTGCAAAGTCTAATTTCACATTTAGCATCTAACATTTTTAAGTTGTTTCTAACTACGGCAAGATAGGTTTCAATGTTGTGATTTGGTCATCTCATAATCATTTTATTTTGCAAATATCATGTGCTAACAACTTTTGTTTCCATTTCAGGATTACTTTGTTCTGACCTTTTGAGAGCATTACTTTTACTTTTGAGCAAGTTATTTGTAAGGCACTGGTTGTATGGTTTTATCATTATTATTTCAAAGTTGCTCATATATGCTCATAAATCTCTAAAAAGTAATCAATTTTTCACTCTCACAAAGTCTCTTAGAACCTCATATTCTTTTAACTTAGTTTCTTCACTCTAGGGACCACCCACCTTAGCTAACCTAGGAGAAAGCTAAAACGAAGAGAGTCAGGATTAGTGTGACAGCCCCTTCTCTGAGTTCCTTGCCACCAACCACACCTTGTGGGGTTGAAGGCTTTTCTCATTGACTTGGAGGCAGATGTACGCGGCAAGGAGATTAACAAGGCTCAATCCCCATCAGTAGGTGTAAATGTATTTTGTAATGCACTTGGCATGCTCTAAAGTGTTTTTAACCCATTCCACTTTTCTTATGTCCTCAAGCATGAGATCTATGCAATGTGCAGCACGTGGAGTCCAAAATATGGTCCTATATTTGGACTCAAGCATCTTTCCAACAAGAACATAGTTTGAGGCATTATCTGTGATGACCTGCACAACATTCTGCTCCCCCGCTTCCTGAATAATGTCATCCAAAAGTTCAAATATAAGGCTTTCATCATTCACCTTATCGGATGCATCAATTGATCTCAAAAACATGGTTCCTTAAGGGCAAGAAACAAGGAAATTAATGATAGTGTGATTCTTTCCACCGGTCCATCCATCTAACATGATGGAACAACCTTTTTTGAGCCATGACTCTCTATACTCAGCCAAATATTCATCAATGGAAGAAATCTCTTTTTGCAAAAGAGCTCCCCTCAAGTAATGCATATTAGGGCCTTTGAAGCCCTTTCCTGCAGCTATAACAGAGTCTCACATAGCTTGGTAATAAGGTGAGCGAGCAGCATTAAATGGGATATTTGCATCATACCACCATCTAGCAATGTGTTGATAAAAAGTTTCTTTGCATTGTTTTTTTCCAATGTTGATCCAAAGTGGGTTGACGACTTAGCTGGGAGGAAGTGGGATTAGCAGAGGATGAGAAATAACTCTAGATGTTTGGTCTCTTTGTTCCTTTTGATTGTTGGCCAAGAGAAGGAGGAACATAGTGAAAGGGATTATTGGTGGAAGGGATAGAAGAGGAGTCTTGAATCTCATAATCATCATACCCACTCTCTTTCATGGCCTTTAATAATTCCCTCTGCCTTGCAATTTCATCTTGGATGGCCTTCTCCCTAGCCTTATTCTCCTCAAACTTTTCAAACTTGGAAAGGTATTCTGCCCTAACATGACCTCAACACTTCATTTGGTGCTTCACATGGCTTTACTTGGCGTCTTATCCCAACCAAGTGTTGTTTCAATCTAAGAATACCCCCACCTCCAATAGATTTATGGAAAATTTGCATGTCATTTTTCCATCAATCAACCACAATGAGCCCATGCACTGTCCTTGGCTTTTGGAGCCACGCTGGCTTGAAATAATTAAAATTTGCAAAGAAATCTCTCATTTAAAAAAAATTGCAGCTAAGATAAATGGAAAACCAAAGCTAAATTTAGGAAAGAATAAGCACATTGTAGCCTACAAAATTTGATAGCATAAAACTAGAGATTTTATAGCAATAGCATAGAACACAATGCACATACAAAAATTTAACACATGGATAGCAGTGAAATGAGGAATTTTTCAAGTGAAATCCTTACCTGGAAAGGCAAACTAGCTTCCTTAGCCTCCTTTTGAAGATGCCAACTCTATTGACAACTCCAAAATAACTCCAACTTCAACTCCAAGCCTCCAATATGACTACTCCAGCAAAAACTCAACACTCTCCAAGATCTGAATCAAACTCACAAAAGCTCCAAATGAGATGTGTGAGACAAATGAGAGGGGTAACCTCCTTTTAAAGGCTTCGAAACCACCCAGAACCTTCCTAAACCACTCCGTGTGGGTCCGCATGATTCCGTCGCAGCCTTACCAGTGAACTGGCCAGTTTGACCATAAACCAGTCGATTCCGTCCTAAATCGGCTAGTTAGGACCAGTTTTTCTATTTTTGGGGGGAAATGAGGGCCCAAACCAAGTTTTACTTTTGGTTTGACCATATCGGCCAATGATCCGACCGGTTTGAGCGGTTTCCGGTTCAATCCAACCGGTTTTTTAAACTCTGACATCATCCCTACACCCTTACTCAAGGAATTTTGATATTGTTCTATGCGATAAAGAGATGTTTGTGTATGTGCCTCTGTATCCACTACAATGGGTGGATGTCAATCGAGTTCTTACCCTATGTGATTGTGGGTTAGTGGTGACATGTTCAAAGTCACCCTTTGATCTTTTAGATTTGTATTGGGCTTCCTCTTCTTCCCTTATGTATTTGGCTCTTTGTTATGCTAACACACTTCCAGAGGTTTTGATTACTATTTTCTTAGTTCCATCCCATGCCAGTTTCCCACAGAAATGCTTTTCGGCACGAGTATATGAACTTGTGTAAGTGATTTTTCAATGGGGGCATGTAAATTTAGTGGTTCCACCCCCTTTCCCTCCTGAAAGCCTAGTAACATATTTCCACAAGGGGGTTTGGTCTACCTTCGTTTTCTTTCCATCATCATCTCCACTCTCATTATCCTCCTCGTCCTCTTCCTCTTGGTACTCATCTTCTCTGAGGTTTCCTAATCCACCACTATCCACTTCTTCATCCTCTTCATCACTTCATCTTCAGCTCCCCAACACCATCATAACAAAGAAAGGAACCAATAAAAGAATGACAAGCCATATATTCGACATGTTTGGTGTAGTTATAGTTTCTTTCCTGCAATAAAATTGAGGAATGGGAATTTGGAAAGAGTAGAAGAAGAGGACATCTTTCATTCAACATATAAAAGACACAAATGCTACAAGGGAAAAAAAAAAATGGGATTAGACCCTACCTCTTTGGCTCTCTAATGGTGGTGCCTTCAATCTCCCAAGCTCTCTCAAATGGCAACCTTCAATCTCCCTTGCAAACTACTCAATCTCCTCAAGCTCAAACTTTCTCAATCTTCCTTTCTCTCAAGCTCCTCAACTCAAATTCCTCAAGCCCTCTCAATCTCTCTCAATCTCATGAAAATGATACATTGCGGGAGGGGAGGAGGCTTTTTATTCTTTTGGCCCCTCCATTCCCTCCAAAAAAACCTGTGCGTCATTTTTTCCTATGAGAGCTCTTTTTTCGTGCGGGAGCAATTGCTCCCCAACTTTAAAAGTTGCTCTCGTAGAGATATGTGAGCAATCGCTCCCGCTATTGCTCCCTACAAAGTAGGGAGCACAATATTTTTTAGGGAGCATGCTCTCGAGGACTCTCTCGATGTGCTCCCCAGGACACTCCTGATGCACTTCCCATTGGAGCGTGCTTCGGGAGCAAATTTGGAGGGGGCCACTCCCCCACAGCTGTATTAGTGACAATGACCTTAAGCATCTATATTCCATAAAATAGGTCCCATCCTTTAGTATTCACATTTCCTCACATCAATACTTAAAGAGCTTTCAAAATACAATGCAACATCTCCAAAGAAAAAGCACAGGTTTGTTATATCACACTTCAAATGTTCAACACATGTGTATAGATATTTCCCTTACGTGGTTTTGAATTTCTTTGAGCCACAATCTGAATGAGTTTCATACTTTAGATCAAAGGTGTATCTAACAATATGAACATGATTGAAGATCACTTGTGAATCTTATTATTGAAATTGTAGGTTGAAAGTACTCCTTCAACATTCATAGCTATTACAATTATTTCTCTTCAAGAATTCCTTCACAACTATTGTAAGACAACAGATTAAATATTTTCCACAGACTTATGATCTGACTCACACTCCAAGGAGGCATCAAACTTCAGATTTGGCATCCAAACAACCCAACATTATAGTTAGCTTCTCATGAAAACCTTTTCAAGCTCGGAACCAACAATATGTCTTGTTGAAACACTTCAATCTTATCAACTATGAGATCCCATTGTGACACAAGCATTTAGAGAGAGAGGCTCCTTGACATCAAAATGTATAGTGCTTTCACCAACTTTTTAAGCACAAGAGACATGTTCTTGGCTTTTCCACAGAGGTATTTTAGACATCTTTTAGGGTCTGGCATTCACACAAAATTCCAGTGAGCTACTTGACGAATTTTCAACCTTCAACTGTAGGTCGAATCTCGGGCTTGTTAGGTCTCTTTCAAAGGATTGTCCTCCTTTTGCACAGAAAATAACTTGCTCTTTTAGCTAGAATTTTGTTGATCACTCCTTATTTTGGCCTAGACAAATCATACATTATCCATTGTAATTTGCTCTAACTTCTGATTAGACTCGACCGTCTTCAATAGATTTTGAGGCCTTCTCAACCCACTGAAACAGGCTAAGGCCTTTCAGCCTATCTTTAAAGCTTTGACCCTCTTCACAGATTGGTTATTATCATGACCTTAAAATTGATCATGGCCTTTTCTTCTAGAAAAAATTAATTTTTGCTTCATACTATTTTCAACAAAAAATGAAACTTCAGTGTTTCTAGAAGTCACTCAGTTCTTCTAAGATTAAACTAGGGCTTCAACCCTTTTTGTTATTTAGCACATATACAAAACATATTTTCCTTTTAGAATTAGGATTTCTAGGACTTAATGCCAAAACAAGCCCTAGAGAATAACTTGAAGTAGAATAGCATCTATCAAGGCTACTCTTTCACCCAAGGTTTAATTCCATGTTGATTTTTCATAGGATCTTCAAACTAATAATTACTTCTTATGGTTTCTTATGTTAATCTATTATTGCATTCAAATTCATCCTAAAGCAGTTACATAGAAGATCTCAACAGTAGAAACAAAATGCCAGTAGGATCATAAAGAGACAACCAAACAAGAGGCACAAGAATTTACCCTAGGAAAAACCCAACCTTTTCCTTAGATAAATTATTCAATTCAACAGAGATGCATCTAATTCTTCTAGCTAACAACAAGGTCAAACTAAACAGCAATATCACTATGGTCAAAATTGGTCAAATTGTCCTTAGGTCAAGTCACAAAGGCGCACAATCAACTTGACCTAGACTGATCTATCAATGCTAAAGTTCAGCCTCCTAGATTTACACAAAAACTAGACCCAGTTGCTAGCCAAAAACTCGGACGACTACCCAGAAACTGTGCCCAGAAAATCCTCAAAAATTCACACGTGCAAGGTCAATCAAGAGAGAGAATTCATCAGACATATTTTCCCTTCTTCTTTGTCCTCCTTTTATTCTTCTGCTTTGTTTTGATGCCAGAAAATCTCTTCTATCTTGTGTGATACAAATTGCCCAAGAGGAGGTAGAATGATATATATATATATATATATATATATAGTGATTTTGGCAACCCAAATGGGTGTCTCTCTTCCTAGGGCCGACTTGACTTGAAGGACGGCTAACTTGACCTTATTTGGAGCCAAACATTCAATATTGAAAATTCGAAATTTCTCTTTTGAAACTGACATGAAGAAAATGTCTTATATAAATCATTTCAAAATTCAACAATCATAACATGCTAGAGAGTAGTTTCAACACACACCTGTGGGCTTTTATTGCCTTATTTTATTGTATTGAGCTATTGGGTTGGCTTCCAACCCATTTTTTTCATGTACACTCAAAATTAAACTTGTCATAATGATTTCAAGCTAATTATTGAGACTGATTGACCTTGTATACATAGATGTACACTCCATTGTATCTTTTCACCATCACTCATGGATTTTGGCCTTTCAACCTCCTTTAGAGAGGTCAACTTAGCTTGTGTAAACTCGCTACTTTTGGATATGTGATCTTTTTGGAGCTATTGCTATTGGAAATTGATTTGTGTCTTAGAGATGTCCTTTTGGGATTGAAGAGGTTCTTTCATGGAAGAATTGTAACTTTAATTGCAATTTGTTGTTGTTTTTCATATAATTAATTGTTGTTAGGCTCTTTCTTGTTCCATGTCTAATTGCATATTATTTATGGAAACCTTTGGTTGATTGTTGCATGTTAAATTTATTTTCCTTGAAATTCATTGAGGATCTCCTTAAAAGCTTCCCCTATTTAACTTCTTCCCTCACAAATAAGATAGCTAGAGTTATAACAAGTGAATAAAAGGGTTTCCCACTTACTCCAAGCATTAATTGATTTTTTCTTAAACTTAGCCCTAAAGACTCCATCACCCAAGTAGGGATAGGCATTGGCATTCTTGGTGTTGGTCAAAAACTTCAAAAAAACCAACATATTCATTTTCTTTTATTTTTGTCCTTCAAGGCAAGCTACTAGGGCTATTTTTTAGGGCCAAATTCAATTAGGGCACCTCTAGGTAAATGTTGGAGGTAATTGACCTTGACTTCAACCTTGTTAAGCCATTAAACCCAAAATTTAGCATTTTACATGGTTGCAATTGCCCTAGAAGGGACAACATCAACCTCCCTAAGCAATTTGTGCCCTAGTAAAACCCTAAACTTAGTTAAGGCTTCAACATAGGGCTTAATTTGAGGGTTTGATTTCTCCTTTGTTGATTATAACAATTGTAAACCCTTTCTTGCATACATGTATGCCTAATAATTCCTTTGTTGCTATACATATTGAAACCCTAGGTCACACGTGCCTCTTTCTAAGATTGGTGTTTGATATTTTGTTCCTTTACAAAAAGAATTGTGTCTTTGTCCATTAAACAGTGTCTCCATCTAAACCATATTCACATCACCTTGAGCCATATAATCTAGAATACCCTTTAAGTGATCACTGCGAAGCCTCTTTGGCAGTGTGATTCCACTAAAGACTAGGAGGAAGATTGATAAGGTGGCAGTGGCAATCTCCGTTATTGTTGCAAATGGGTCTAGCCATTGCCTTGTGAGGCCTCTCACGAGGCCTGCAGTATTTTGAGGGACCAAGAACAATGGTATTAGGCTATTACTTAATGCCCTTTTTGTTTACATAATGTTTTATAGAAATAGAGAAAGCTAAGAATAAATAGCCAATAGCCAAGAATAAATTCTAACAATTCCCTGGGTAAGTGCACCATCTCTAGGCTCCAAATTCTTCATGCAAAGACCAAATATAGAGCCAAGAGGTACACCCTCTCTCTAAGTATGGAACCAAGGTGATAATAGAGCAAACTCCATCCCTAAAAATAGCTCAACAGGGATGCTTCCCCCTAAATCTGAGACCTAAACCTAAAATAAGCCTTCATCTAACCTTGAAATAGCACAAGTGAATGAGCAAGGAGTGATGAGTGATGTGAGAAAGCTAACCCTCACTAGGGCGCACTTTCAAAGCTAAATAAGAATAAATGTCTGAGATACAAGCCATCTTAGAAATATAATCTAACTTAGAATGCAACAAAGACTGAAAAAAGAAATATCATGGAGTACAAGTCACTCCATGTGAAACTCAAAATTCAAACCCTATCCACAAGTAGGATGCACTTCCCTAGGCCAATAATAGATAAGATGAGGCCCACATTAAGGTTGAGGAAGCTTCCTTGTGTGGTGCATCGTAGGTCCAAAGATGATTCCAAAGCAAGGAATCTTGCAAATTAGCAGTAAACACAAACTGAAAGTCAACTCAACTGAATTGAAGTGAAACTAGAGTGCACTGAAGTCAACTACATGATTCTGATATAGAACATCCACCAAGGTAGGGCGCATGTCTCCTGGCCATTAATAGACCAACTTACCAAGGATATGCAAGAAAGTCTCAAACAGAATTGTAGTGTTAGTCAAGTCAACTGGAATGATCCCTTAGTCAAGCAGAAGTGTAACAGGAGTATATTGCAGTAAGGTCAAACTCTATTAATTGCATCCCCAAGTCGAGCACACTCCTAGAAAGACAAATAATACAAGTGGACAAGCTTGAGACATTAAACTTCAACAGTAAATTATGCAGAACTGGAGAACGCTTACCTATCTAATTGTGTTGTAACTGAAAACCAAACCTGTTAAGCAATCAAACATAAAGAGAAGGTAAGTCACATAGAAGTGCATTAAAAAACACTTACCTGCCTAACAGTTTGACGGTTGTTGCTTCATCCACAACATCTTTACAATCACTCAGAAAATCCCGAAACTCCCTAAGTATATTTTGGTATTCAGTATTATTTTCATCTGGAGATGATGGCACTACACCAGCTTGCTTATCATCATCCAACAGAAGACGATTAATCTGGACGATAAAACAAAACACAGTTTACACTATTTTTCAAATATCCTTAGGACACCTTAAACACAATACCACTAACACTTCCAAAAAGGCAAATCATGTTCATAGAAATAAATTAATTTCCAACTGTTAACATGTTTAACCTTGTCAAGGTACAGCTCAGTAGCCCAAGTTGAGATCATTGTTATTTGAGAACGGTCCTCACGACCAAGATTGTCTAACTTCCTTAGCAAGAAGGTTCTCAAAGCATCCTGCAAAACAATAAAACATAGTTCATGGCCTATGAAAATGGGGAAAATACACAAGTCTAGAATTACCAATAAAATGGCATAAATAGACAAAATGCTACTAACAAAATGATTACAAGTATTCACCATGCAAAAACAAAACACATCCTATCAAACACAAACAAAAGAATAGTAATGGAAACAAACCACGATACCAACTACCACAGTGGTGAAGTTGATCCATTCACAAATTTAGAGAGGTAAAGCGTGCCACACATAACAGTGGACAAATTCCAAAAATTGACAAGAAAAATATATAAGAAGACCAAATATTCCAGCACTATTTCTTACAATGGTATAGCTGGGGCCATATATCGCTCTAGTACAATTTATTTCAGAGTTTTGCCTTTTCATTGTGACATTTAATATTAGTACTATGTATCACTAAATGGGTACATTATAACCCTACTTTTGAAAAGCTCTCTCGTAAGAGCAATGTTATTGGAACTGGTTGAACCAGTTCGATACAGTACGACTTTGGACCCCAAAAAGTCATTTTTTTAAATATAATTATTTTTTGTGGGGCGGCCTACCTCCAAATTAACCAAGACCCATGAATCAAGAGCTTTGAATCAAGCAACATAGATTAGAGTGGCTTTCATCCATCATTAGAGTGGGTTGTGGAGAGTTAAGCACCAGCATTTGACAATCAAGATATTTCTTGGATGGGCTTGGATCGATACCTTCAGGGCCAGGGGAATCAAGCCGGAACCCCACTGTACAGTCTACTCATTTTAAGGCTGGGGATGAGGAGGATGACAAGGATAATTCTAGTAATTCTAATGATAGCCATTAATACTAGTAGTTGTACTACGGTAGTACTATGCTTATTTCTGGACTCTAGAGACCATTTAGAGCCTATTTCTTGATGCATTTTGGTGTAGATATGCATTGCAGTAGGTGCTATTTTGGTTATATGCATTCTTGTTGCCATATAAATGAGAAGTTTTGCAGATTTGTGTATAAATGGTTTGGATTCATATAGATGCACATGAATATATACGATTTTCTTTTAAACTTGAATATTTTATGTTCTTTTCGTCAATGGGTAATTTAATCCGGTTTTCCCTGCTTGCAGGATGGTTCCTGCCTTGCAAACTAGTCTGGTTCGATGATCAGTCTGGCTCTAAAACACTGCTTAAGAGCACAGTGAAAGTTTGCTTCCTTAACTAGATCATCTCCTTATTTTGGATTCAACATACAAATTGTATTGACCAGGGAATCCATTATCCAACGTCCTTTTGGAAATCTGCAATGGCTTCCTCGATAATATAGTCCCTGTTACCCACCGAAAGTGATTAACCCATAGGAGAAAACTTTTCTCCTAACTTGGACAGCCAGCCAATATACATTGCTCAGTTATGATGATATGTCACATTCCTCCGCAATTTGCACCAGTCATACACCTCTCGCAATCCAACATTGCTCTTGAATGAAGGTTCGTTAACACTTGACAAGTACTTTAACCATTTTTCAATAAAATGCTTTTACTTAATGTTTTGGGCATTCTAACATGGATAAAGGTGATATGGATGATTAACCCATCTTGACTGTAAACTTGTTCTCTCACCTACCAGGGGATTAGTCTTTTGCTGTAGTCTAGTGGGGCCTCGTATGAGGCCTTATGGTTACACCAGGGGCACTATTTGGGAAAATTGGATTGAAGTAGTGTGTCCATAATCATTCATACTTAACACTTTTCGTCATTCCCTTGATTTCACATTCATTCATCGGGTTCGCTGTCATTGGTTCATTGGGATTTCACACCCTCACATCCACATCCTTGAGTCAAGGTTGAAAAGATTTTCCCTCCAGGTTAATGCAGCTGAAAAGAAGATAAACGAATAAGATGACCACAACAAAAGAAAAAGAAAAGATAAAATGCAAAAGATGGTTGGGACAATAATTAGTGTGTACTATGACCATGGCACCTAGCCATGAAGCCTTTCCCCTCCTTTGCAACCACATTATCACAAACACCTATGGATTGAAGGGTTGACCTTGGACATGTCACCTCCCATTAGGATCTAGAATCACCTAATAGTGTTGAATGTGTAGTCACCCTTAATAAGATAGGAACACTTTTACGGCACTTGGTCTAGTTAGATATCTGAAGGTGATCCCAGATTAAGGTCTTACTATGCCCTTAATAATTTAGTATGGTCCACTATGATGCACCTATGGTCATTGTTTCTAATGAATGGTAACTTTCACTTGAGTTTGAGATGGTTTTTCCAAGTGCTCTTTCATAGATCAGCAATGGCCTCAACGGCACACTATACATACCTACACTCCATATGATGCCCAGATCCTACTACACTTCTAGAGAACAATGATGACCTTGCAGATCCAACATTGCCCCTCCATAGTAGAGCATTGAGCACTTTGATGATTACAGCAATTGATTGACATCTCAGAGCACCCAAAAATGTGGAATCACTCAGCTCACTTTTCTTAGTATTGGATATTTCTGATGATGTACCCAACGAACCCAACATGCTCCTAGGTTGTCCTTCACAATGTTTGATGGGCATAGCTTGATATGGAGTCTAGATGATGATTGTCATCCCTAAGATGACAAGGGAGGGCTCGTACATCCACTTGGAGCCCCAACACTTGAGAAAATTTGTACCACATTGTCCTTCTAACACCCTTCGAGATGACAAAGGGCACCCAAAGCAAGCTTTAGACACATGGCGACATTTTGAAGCATGACTTGAGGGTTTCAACAACAACTACAACTCCTCCAAATGCTGCAAAACATCTTCAAACACCAATTTGGGCTCTCTGCGCTCCAAATGGGTCTCATGGGTCTCCAAATGGCTCAAGATCAAGTCGATGCTCCATCAATGAGGGCGATGACACATGCACTCCCATGTCTCCGTGAGAAAGGAAAAACCTCCTTTGTGCCTTGGATCAGCTGCCAAGCGTCAAGTGCAATGTGTAGTCGGTTGGGAAATGTGGTCCAAGTGCATCATCATCTTTGTATAACTAGGGCACGAACAAGCAATGTGATGGTGCTGAAGAGGCCCATGGTGTGGCAATCAATGCTTTGCATGGCAAGAGGCCCATAGCTATCAACACTCACCCTACAACTGCCATTATGACCCTCTAGAGGACATGGATCTCGTATAGGGAGGCCAAGTCCAAGATTAAAAAAAAACCACCTGCAATCCTATATACGATACAATGTGTCTCCTCACCCTCCAGTACAATAATCCATTAATGTAATTGATTAAATACTCTTGCTAATCAAGGGAAAATGTGGACTCTTCATAGTGGCATGCTCTTCCAAATGGGTTTTGAACATCTACAGTTATTACCTTCCTTGACAAGAGAGGTCAATGAAGGACCTTATTAGATGGTTTCAATCTCTAAGGGAATAATGGGTCCATGGTAAAAATATCAAATGTCAAGCATCATGTGAAATAGTGGTGGAACAGAGTGGCGGGCAACAGAGGAGAATCCAAGCCAGATTCCATGGTACAAGGGTTGCTATGATGAAAGAGACACACACCTTGGGTGTATGAATGTAGGAGGGAGCAATCGTGGTACATGAGTTACCCTGGCCTTTGTTTTTCCACCCTTCTTCATATGTCATTTGCCTTTTATTGATTTTTCTTCATTTTACTGCTAAAGGCTCAAGGGAATAAGAGCATGATGTGTAAGATGTAGTAGTGACTACCCCCTTAAGGTAGGGCATCTCATCGCCCACTATGGATTGGGACAATCATGGGTTCCTTAATGATGCAAGGGCACTCATAAGGGGTAGAGCTCACATTTGGCTTTTTCCCACACACTAAATTTTATTGTTTCAACCATCTTTTGCATTTTGTGGTACATATCTTGTTGTATGTGGCCATATTATGGTTTTATCTTTCTTTTTAGCTGCATCAACCTCTAGGGCATCGTTCCAGGCCCAACCCAAGGTCTGTACAAGGGGAAGGGGATGCTAACACCTTGTGGACACAATGGAAAAATGTGGACCCAGATGGGGAAAATGTGAAAAGTGTTTGTAATGAGCGGAGGAAAGTGAGATATGTGGTGTCGGGAAGCGGTACCACACAACCAAAATCAGGCTTTCCCATGTACTACCACTCCTAAAGCTAGTAGCCCATAAAGGATATCCCATGGGACTAGGATATAGGATTAACACACCCAGTTGAGGTAAGGGAACAAGATTACAGTCAAGGCCCTTTATTTCCACTAACCCACTAATCCATGCCCAAATGTGCCCAAGAAAAGCAAGCATAAACACCAATGACATAATGAAAAATCATACCTTCGAGGTTAGATGGCCCACCTTCAAACATACAATCATGACAAATTGCGAAGGCACATAATGGTTGGCTCAGGTGGTGGAGAATGGTAACACATCGAGCTATCAAGTGGCTGCAAGGGGCTATTGGTTGCCGACTAAAGACTAATCTAGGAGAAATTTCTCCTATAAGGGTCACCAGCTGGTGGTGGGTAATACGACTGTAGACCCATGTCTACGCCTACAATAACCAATTGGAGGAAGATTGATGCATCGAAGCAAGAGGCAGTGAACCCCACCTTATATAGACAACTTATTGGCTCTCTCATGTATCTGGTAAACACAAGGCCGGACATTTGCTTTGCAATCAACACTCTCATTCAATTCGCATTAGAACTAAATAAAGAGCATTATACACTGACAAAGCATGTGTTGCGATATCTACAAGTTATAGTTGGGTATGGGTTGAGATATACTCAGGGAGATGGTGTCAGATTGATGGGTTATGTTGATGCAGACTGGGCAAGCAATGTAGTTGACCGAAAAAATGCTTCAGGGTGTCAATTCAACATTTGATCAAGGGTTGTTTCTTGGTACAGTAGAAAGCAGAAATTGGTTTCATTAAGCTCTACAAAAGCAGAGTACATGGCAGCAAGTGTGGCTACATGTGAGGCCATATGGCTTTGAAAGCTGCTAGTGGCAATGTTTGGTCAAAGGATGAAGTTGACCATTATCTACAGTGATAATTAGAGTTAGGTCAATTTCTTTGAGAATCTATTATTTCATGATCGCTTGAAGCATATCAACATCAAATACCATTTCATTTGGGATTGTGTACAATGTGGATCAGTTCAACTAGAGAATATGCCTACATATCAGCAAGTGGCAGACATTTTGACGAAGGCCTTAAATAAAGGAAAGTTTGTTTTCTTCAAGGATAAGTTGGGTGTTGTAGAGAACACATTCCTCGCAAAGAGGGTGTGTTAAATATTGTAGCTCAGACGGGTGTTCTAGCCTTGAGAGGTGTCATTGAGGCTAGGAACACAAAGGATTTAATTACCTCCAAGAACATGTTATTTTTCCTAAGTTTCACCTAAGGAAAATATCTTAATTATTTCAACTAGTGATTTTTAAATCTTTCCTAAGTTAAAACTTAGGGTAAGTAGATAATTAATTGATATGAGTTGAGATAAGATCAATTTTCCTCCAAATGCATTTCAATACCACACATTATCATTCCAAGCAAGGTGTTCCTTCTTTATCTTCTTTCTTTACTACCTGCCATTCCATGCGCTTTCCAAGGTAAGGAAATTTGTTCCTTTCGGCATTGACTTGCCAAATGCCATCCTCTAAACCTCTAGTACTATAGGGAATTCCTTTTCAGGGTGTGACTAGTCCTTGCCTCACCATGAACCATACCTTCGACACTTCTTCACGTAGTGTTGAAATTTGGTACCGGAGGACAGGTGGTTCCCTAAGGCTTTGATCTTTGGCCTAGGGAAAAGTGTCCAAAAGAATTTAATTTTTCTCCTAAAGTGACTTTATAAAGTTATAAAGTCAAATCTAATTTAAAAGTGACTTTAAGTGATAAAGTTACTAAAGTGACTTTATAAAGTTATAAAATCAAATCTAATTTAAAAGTGACTTTAAGTGATAAAGTTACTAAAGTCTAATTTTAAAGTGACTTTAATAAAGTCAATGTAAAATTAGAAAGGAAAAGTGACTTTGGAAATAAATGACTAAGTGGGTCTTTATTAAAGTGGGGTGAATTAAAAAATAGAAAGTGAGATTTAAATGAGCATTTAATCTCGGCCCTAGATCTCAATCTATCTCAGCCATTGGATTTAGGGATTCCCCAAAAGTCACTTAGGGTTAGGTTAAAGGAGGAAAAGGAGGAAAAGGTCATTCATTCTTTCATGAGCAGATTGGGAGAAGGAGAGCAAGAAAGCAAGGGAGATTTCTGGGCAGTGAGGAGAAGGAGGCAGCAGCTTGGCACACATTCCAAGGCAGCATTTCAGCAGACAAGTGCAGCAGATTTAGCAAACAGCAGGCTGATTTTTTTGCACGGTTTCCTAGGCAGGGAGGCCGTACAGCAAGGCCGTACAGCAGGGCCGTACAGCAGTATTTGGCACAGAAATCGAGGCAGCTAGTGGTTGTTCCGTACAGCTGAGTTTTGCAGCATTTTTGGCACGTTTTTCGAGGTCCGTACAGCAGCATTTATTGATGTTTTGGCACAGATTTCAAGGTGGCCGTACAGCTGCATTTATTGCAGATTTCTGGGCACGCAAATCGAGAAATCCGTACAGCATTTATTGCTGTTCCTGTTTTGCTGTTTGTGCGTTTTCCGAGGCGGTGGTTAAGCACGGAAAAAGAGATAAGTTGTAAAAGTCTGTTTGCTGATTATTTATTTTGCTGAATATTTCTATCACTGTAAAAAGCATTTTTCCAGAAATAAGGAGGAGCTTTCGAACTGGTTTTCCCCAAGAGTTGTAGGGGGTTTTTCCAGGGTCACCTTGACCAAATACTGAGTTATGATGTGTTGAATGACTGTTTGTTACTGCTGTTATTTTATTTCTGCATTTTCAGCATTCTGAAAAATTTCCAGAATTTGTGTTTTCAGCAAATTTATTTTCCAGTTTATTAAATGTATGGATATGGGAAAGGGCATTTAATTATTTTGGAGTAATAAGGTGAAAACTGAAAACCGGGGTGGGAAACTAGAATTTTCTACACGTAGGGTGTTCATCTTCTAGAGATCTCTTCCTTGCTCGCATGCTCCATTTAAATGGTATGAGTTCCTAGGCGCAACCAAGAAAGAAAGCACCTCATCAATGGCACAACACATGATAGTGTAAGCCATGTAATCGCGACTTCAAATTACAGTCAATTGTGCCTAAGTGGAACCTCAAGGTGAAGTGTCTTTGAAAAATATTCCATCAAGCCATCAATAATCCTCCACGCCTTGTCCTTGTCCCAAACGATGAGATCTGCTTGAGCAATGTAGAACAAAGTGCATGACCTCCAAATATCTCGAGCAAACTTGAGACTGTCATTGAACGCCGAGATCTATCATGCTAGTGAAAAACGAAAGGCTTGTGAAAATGCAGAATGGACCATGCATTTCAAAGAATAACAATTCTGATTATCAGATCCAAGAGGATAAGCTATGACATTCTTCTATATTATTTTGTATTTTCCATTAGCATTCTCATCTATCATTTTATCTATGTAATAAGTTTTGATGACATCAAATCAGAAAACCATATTTCATGCTTCTATACACATGATACATGGTGTATTCTTGTGTGTTGGATGCATTGTATCCTATTTCGAAATGTAAAAAATTACATCAATATATCTATATTTTGTTATGTGATATATATAATCATGCCCCGTTGCAAAAGATCAATTTCCCCTTGTAGTGGGGTCTATATATATATATATCACAGAGACAGAGAGAGAGAGAGGTAATCATGTCCCCTTGGAGAGGGATCTGTGTCCCATGTCCTTCATCCATGCCCCCAAGTCACTATGTCCCCATGTAAAGTGACTTAGGATATAACCTACACATTCAATGTACATATGTTTCTTTATAGATAAGCTCTATAATCAATGTACATTGTACTTAAATTCTAAGGTAAACAAACTCGATAACAATAAGTTGACAACTTAACATAATAGGAAAGTTGACACATGACAAACGTATAAAACAAGGAAAATAAAATTTCAAAAGTATACCAAAATTCTTAAGGTTGTTTTTGAAATGTCAGTCTTCTAAAGTGTGAGCGCTATACCCCTTGATATAAATTTGATAATAGAAACTTAAAGATTTTACAAGAAAAAAGGACATCAAGCATAGAATTTACCTGTTCACCTACAGCAACAAACTTTAAAGCAATCTCCTCAAATGACAAGATATAATTTGTCTGCATTACAAAATCATAAATTAAGTCATATCCAATGAAACACTATTTCGAATTAAGAACTAAGAGTGTCATGCCAAATGAAAATAAACATAAAATGCAGCATCAACTATACCTAGACAAGAAAACTTCACCTAGTGAAAATAAATAACCATATTATTACTCGTTGACAAGAATGGGAATTCCACTTTCCAATTAACAATAAACATGCCCTTGCAGGTACTTGATGTTTTGCACTTCATTCCATACAAGACCATGAGCATTCCTACGATTTGAACATAAAACAGATAACTTGAAACGTTGAAGACAACCTTATGGCATATTATACTATTCTCTTCCATTCTCTCAATTAGTTCTCTGCAAAGCGATATTAAAATACATAAAGCAATAATTATCATAGCAATATATGAAGCTAAAACAATTACAAAACAAACAAGCAAATTAATTTGAAAAACAAATTAGTAGCACATTCAAGAGCAAGGATGGAGTTCAAATACACTTGAATCCTAACATCAACATAAAAGAAATAATTTTTTCAAAATAGTTTCCACAGCACGTAAATTTTCAGTTCCATGTTCCATTTGAAAAAATAATCTCATGGTTGTGATGTTGGAAAAAAAGGAATTAGATATTATGGATCTAATAAATTTTTAAAGGCTGCTAGATACACGCAAGATCACTTGACCTTGACTTTAAATGCTTTAGGACTTGCTCGTGCTTAACAATATTGACTACGTATTTGTCACATTCATAATAACAAGTTCCACTAGCAAGTTGAAGTTCCACTGTCAAAGATATCATCATACAAATAAAAACTTAACAGCTGCTGTAACCATATCAACCACCAATCAGCCTTTGCAACACAACAAAGCCTAGCTGTACAATTCTTGCTTAACAATATGAGACCTAGGCTCATCAGCAAGCTTGACCCAATACTGTCAACTATACTCTGTATTTTGGCTATGCAACAAGGTTATATAACAACAGCATATATTTGTCAACAGCCATCATTACATAAACTAACTTTGTGTGCAACAGCAACTCAAGAGGACTGACCCATTCAATATAAACCCTATGAATCAAATCACAATAAGTTATGGCCATACATAAGGATCTCAACAGCATACACAATTCTCTCCCGTCAGCTGTTCATGGCATCAACACTGTCACTTTTATGCTTGCAGTCAGATATAAATAGGCAGCATATAATACGTTCTGTAACCATACAATATATATACACAAAAGCTACAACACCCAGCTATACATGGCATAACACTGCTGTACTTCTGGCCTTCAAACTTCACTCCTGTAGCTGAATTTGAACAGGGAACTCATCCCACTAGTTAACTGTTGATGTCACGGAGCTTCAGCTCTTTTGGTCACAAGCTAGGGCTCAAGGATATTTGCTTGAATTAGTCCAAAAGCAAGCCTTGAATTTGTCACAAGGTCCTTTCAATAATTCACAGATAATTTCTTGATGTTCAGTGATACAAATTGCAGATGTAACAAGGAAGGAGTGACACATACATCCTCCAGATTGTCAAGTTGGCAGCTGAGGGATAAATTCCCTCCATTGGACAGCCTTCCTCATCCAAAGAAGACCCTCTTTCCATTTGGAAGAATTTAATTTGATCAAGGAAAAATATTATTTTTAATGGAAAACCCACAAGTACACAAAAGTACAGGTCGGCTTAAAGTCATAATTAGGACTCCAAAGAAGCATATAAATACACATCAAGGCAACCTCATCTGGACATCACATCAACACATCTCTCTCTCTTTTCTCTTGTGATTGGTTCGTACAAGTCTGAAGCAAGGTAGCTGAGCTCACATGTGCGAAGAAAAGAAGGGCATTCTGATTTTCTGCGTACACTTTGTGATTGGGCAGCCGCTGACCAAGTTTGACTTGGTGTTTTGACTCACTTTGACTTGCGAGAATTCAATTTTCGAAGGCCAATTTTTTGTGTGCAGAGATCAAACTTTTCTAGGCAGTTTGACTGGGGTTGATTGCAGGTCCGTTGACTGAAGTTTGACTGCATAAATCTGAAGTTTCACCACAGCTTTCTTTCTCCTTTGACCAAGCTCTTTTGGGACTGCTTTCACTTGATTTTGACTAGCAAGGAAGGCCGAATATTTTGACTGTTGACCGAGCTGATTTGAAGCATCTCTGACTGCTGAACATTGACTTGTCAGGGCATCTTTGACTGCTGTTGACTTTCACCAAAGTGCAGGCTTTGACTTTGGATCAGATTTGACTTTTAGGCTCATCTCTCATTGGATATTGGTTGGTAGATTTGGATAGTCAAAGTTGTTGACCTTTGACTCTTTTATTGATGAATTGGAAGATTGTACCTCTGCTGAACATTTGATGACAATCTAATAGACGAAGAATTTGGAAAGGGTTTTCCCCGCTGTGAGGTTTTTCCCTGGTCTTTGACCAAATCTTGTGTCATTTGTTATTTGCTCGTGGCTGTCTTCTATTGTACATTGGATTTACTATTCTATCTACAATTGATATTGGTTATTGGAAGATTAAATTGATTTTGAAAGTGATTGCTAATTGAAGAAAGAATTGGGCTAAGTGATTGTACGAAGCATAGAACAATGGAAAATTAACACAAATTCGTCTAGAACTTTGCTTGAAGATTCAACTTCAAGACATAGATTAACTATCGTTGTAAGAGAGAAATCCTTGCCCAGAAAATGTTCTAAAAATGGAGATAAATGTTCGCAAACGAATCGAAATAACCATCCGTCAAGGTGCCACCAGATCAAATTCGAACAAGTCGTTACGAAAGATCTTGATCTTTACAAGCTTCAAAGAATGTCCATATTACAGAGACACTTGAGATCTTATGCACAAGAGAGACTAGCACACTGTCAACCCTCAACGTGTAACTTCTATCCACAAAGCATGAAGCTACTGGTTAGGGCATAAGTTAAGGCTCAAAATCTTCACATTTTAGACCTCCTCAGACAAGTTCAAGCCTCAGAGATCAACGAAAGGCTTTAGTCATAAATGCTAGTCTCAATTAAAATCTCAGAGGACCCACGACTAGATGCATCAAAAATGTCATAAATTGTTTGCATTTTTGTTCAAAGGGAGACCATAGATTTAAGATTCATCCATTCAGGAGAGCTGCAGTATGGAATCTCCTTAGAAATAGCTGTAATATGAAATAGTCGTAGTGTGAAATAGGCTCAAAAATATATTGCATCCTTGTTTAAATACCAACGAAGTTCCTCAGAATTTCAAAGAAACACAACACAACAATGCTTCAGATTTGGGAAACCATAAACTTCTTTATCAATAACCTCAGGTTCAAGCACTCAAATTGCTTAAAAGGACAGGGCTAAAAAATATCACAGAGGTGCTTGATACGCCTTTGATCAGATCCTCCTAAAGTAAAAGCCCCAACAAAAAACGTTATCAAACAAAGAAAAATAAAACAAGTAGACCACACCGCAGAATTCGGCATCTTTCAGATAGGCATGTCTTTCTCTAGGCCGCAAATCCACTTGCCAAAGATGTCCGTTCAAAGCCTTTCACATCAGCGTCAAGAGCATACCCTTGAGGAGAAGATAGGAGCCTTTTTATAGATGTTGAAAGGGGTTTCATAAGAGAGCCAAGCTAACCAATAAGGTGGGAAGAAAATATTGGAGTTAAATTTTCCCTATTGACTTTGGATCACCATAAAATTTAAAATTTTGACATTACCCTCCAAGATTTCGACCATTGTAAATTTAAATAGATGAAATTTCTTTTGACTTCAAAAAATTAAATATTAACCCCTTCAACAAAGCATCATTATTTTCCTTATGTAATGTGCCATAGTCAACCAATAATATGTTGCCACGTCATCAGCCTTTTTGGGGTTTTTTACCACAAGGACGAGACATCATCTTTGATTGGCCATATTTCCCAAACCATGAGAAGCCTCATGACGTGCCACATATAGTTGGAATCAACATGACGAGGACTATCCATTGATGATGGTCTCCAAAGAAAATTCATTGATCTGCATCCTCATAATATTCAACAAGTGCAGGGCTTCTAGGGCTATCCAGGGCTTCATGTCCTTTGGTGCTTACAATCGATGCAAACTAGACGAATATTAAGAGCGTTCAAAGATCAATGTTGGTATCAATGACAACACCATTCATCAATCACCCCCTTTGTCATTTAGGGCAACACATACTCCCTACAATCATTGCTCCCCGTGACTCCATGTCTCAATCTTCTTCTCCTGATTTCTCTCCCCCTTTGACAATAATGGCAAAGGGTTACTCCCCCTAACGAAGTACTTTCCTCTGTCTTTCTACAATAGATTTTCCTTCTCTCCCTAACATGCTATGCTTCACACGGGTTACCACAATTGATCTTGTCCATTACTTTTGTTGAACCCCAAAATTGCTTCTTTTTTACAACCTTTTTCACTCCATCTTCTTCTCCTTGATCTTCATAATGTCACATTGGGCATCAAATTACAAGACTTGTGCTATGGCAGGTATACAATTGTCTTTTATTTCATAAAATGATAATGTTTTTTCCTATTTAGTTTAATATTATATCAGTTATCGAATTGCAGTGATCCCGCAGCTAACACATGATTCTGCAGCTAAGTTCATGGTCTGATAGGTTCCGAGTTGCCAGCTAGAGAACGGAACACATGTGTAGGTGGCAATTGATGAGCACAACGATTTCCTCCTACTCTCATGATCCAGATCGATGAAAACAACATGCTAGCAATGCAGTCAAAGATGAATTCAACCTCCGTAGTCGACAACTCAAGTGAGCAAGAACTGGATTTTATGCCTCGTGATTTGCTGCAATGATAGCAAATCATGAGAGAATCATGCAATGCTATCTTTAAGAAATCATATTAGTTTATGTTGATAGGTATTAGGCGTATAGCTCTGAACAATTAAATGCGCAAGGGCTTTATAAATATGCCTCTCGGCAGGAATGAACACAGACTGAATTTTATGTTAATAATATTCTGTTTTATAAGTGCAATTTCGTTTTTTCATTGAATATTCAAATGCGTGGTTCAGTGCCTAGTTGAAAGTTTCATAGTGTTGCTTCTCATTGAGGGCCCCCTCGAGACAGTAAGGTATTTTTTTTATTAGCAGTTCGTATTTTAGTTTATGTTCCTATATATTTTTGTCAATTCGACTGAGTATTTGCATTCTTATTTATTTTAGATCTGAGTTTGAAATAGTTTTGCTAATCATTTTTATTTCAGAGATTTTAGATGCACATGGATAGAATAGAGTTTAACATTGTAGTAAGATATATCTCCTTTGCGTAGTTAATCTTCCTTTTTGAAGCAGATCCATTTAAAGTGTGAAGAGTGATCTCCATTTGAACAAGTGTGATTTCCATTTTTGCAAGTAAGTGATTTCCATTTACGCAAGTGAGTGATTTTCATTCGAGCAAGTGTGAGCGAGAGTAATTTTCCTTTGAGTTAGTGTGATTTCCATTCATGCAAGTGTGTGATTTTAAAAGCAAGAGTGATCTTATTTCAAGCAAAGTGTGAGTGTGATCTTAGGAGGCAAGTGTGAAGTTCCTTTCAAGAAGAGTGTGATTATTATCCTTAGAATTAATTTCCTTTTGTAAGAGTGATTAATTAACTTACATAGCTTTAAAAAAACATGTGCATTTTGATAACTCAATTTAACTTAGAAATTGTGTGAGAAACAAAGACTCCTAGCACATACAGTGCACATACATTTCATCAATTTACTAGCCTTGGTTGATAGTTCATGTAAGTAATTTAACATCAATTAAATTATCAAACATCTTGGCGTCGTTGTCGGGGAAGCGTTTATAGGAGTTCTTTTTTATTTTTCCTTCCATTAAAATATATATATATATATATATATATATATATATATATATATATAGGGAAAGAGACTCTAGAGGTAGATTTATAGGTAGAGGTAGAATTTTGATTCCGACAACACCACTCACCCCATCATGACCTCATAGTGCTACACCATCCACCCAAACTCGTATTCCATCCATTGCAGGCAGACACAAACTTCCTGAGGTACTTAGATCTAAAATCCAACCTCGAGATTCACCAACTTCATCAACTGAAGCCATAATAGAAGAAGAGGATCCTACATCCCCAACAAAAGGAGTCATTTTTCTATCTTCAACTGGACGAGAACTAGAAATCCCTAGTGAAGAAGAAGAAGAAGGAGAAACATACTTTAATATTCCATTGATAGAAGAACCAGAGGAACTAGAAAATCCAATTTTGGAACCTTACATTAGTTCCGAGGAATCTACAATGGTTAGACAAGGCAAAGGAGAAGTACACAATATGAATGGTGAACAACCTAGGGTTGGAGGTGGAAGAGGAGGTAGGATTGGAGGTGGAAGAGGAGGTGGTAGAGGAGATCCATAACCTTTTGGATTTCCCATCTTCGATGAAGATACCACAGCTACAATTTAAAATATATCACCTTCTATCCTCCCTAATTTCCATGGATCAAGAAATGAGGATCCTAAAACATTTCTCTGAGTTCGAAGTCTTATGTAGTTCCTATGAATATTTGCTCGATACTCAAAAGTTGAAATTATTTCCAGCTACTCTTAAAGATGCACCATTAAAATGTTTTATGGGCTTAGGAACACACTCTATCAGAACATGGGAACAAATGAAGAATGCATTCCTAGAAAAATATAAGGACTATTGTATGCCCCATAACCTTAAAGAAGAAGTCTTTAAGATGATGCAAAAAGAAAATGAAAATCTTGAGGATTTGATTGAAAGGTTTAGCTATAATCTTAAAAGAGCTAAAATGGAAAATCTAGATGAAGAAACTTTGAAAGCTATTTTATTAAAATCCATCAAGGATGAATGGATAGATCTTCTCAACTTGATGGGAAAAGGGGATATTTCTCAATTATCATTACCAGATGTTAGATATTTTCTTGGATTTATTGGTTACTAAAGAAGATTTATATAAAAATTGACAAACACTGCCTCTCCACTTTTAAATTACTTACAAAAAATTGTGAGTTCAGCTAGAATTATGATTGCAAGAAACTTTTTGAAACACTGAATGAAAATATTTCTGAAGCACCCATCTTGTGAGGAACAAATTGGAAATTACCTTTTTCACATCTCAACTAATGCATCAGATACAGCGTTGGGAGTTGTGTTAGGCCAAAAAGACTTGACTCCTTATGCCATTTACTACACAAGTAAAAATTTGACTCTTGTAGAGTAAAATTATACCGTAACTGAAAAGGAGTTTTTAGCAGTTGTACATGCCATCAACAAATTTAGACATTATATCACTGGTTATGAAACCTTTATTCACACAGATCATTCTGCAATTAGATATTTAATAAATAAATCAATTACTAATGGAAGGATTACAAGGTGGTTACTAATGTTACAAGAATTCAATATTACTATTTTGGACAGCCCTAGAAAACAAAACACAATTGCTAATTTCTTATCTAGAATCCAAAATTATAATAATGATATTCCTATAGAGGATGATTTTCCTAATGAATATATTTTTGCAGTATCTATTAAATCTCCTTGGTTTGCAGATATTGCTAATTATTTGGCTACAGGAAAGTTACCATCATACTTATCTCCTCATGAGAAGAAGAGAAAGGTAATTCAAACTAGTGCATCTTACTCGTGGATAAATGAAGAATTGTACAAAACAAGGCCTGACTTAGTTATTTGAAGATGTGTCAAAGAAGATGAAGTACCAGAGATACTGAAAGCTTGTCATGATGAACCATGTGGAGGACATTTTGCTGATAAAAGAACTACCTATAAAGTCCTTCTCTTAGGATACTATTGGCCTTCTCTTTTTAAGGATGCCAAAGAATATGTTAAGAGATGTGATAGTTGTCAAAGAAAGGGGAAACATGTTTCTTCAGATGAAATGTCTTTACAACCTCAAGTACTTATAGAACCTTTTTAGAAATGGGCTCTGGATTTTGTTGGTCCAATTAATCCACCATCAAGCAAAAAAAGTACATTCTTATTTGCACTGATTATGTTACAAAATGGGTAGAAACTAAAGCACTTCTTTTTGCTACTAAAAATGTTGTAGTTTCATTTCTTTTCGAGGATATTTTCACTCGTTTTGGTGTCCCAAGGGAAATTGTGACAAATCAAGGTACTCAATTTACATCCAAGTTAGTACAGAATATAATTAAGGAATACAAAATTAAGCATAGAAAGTCCACTCCATATCATCCACAAGCAAATGGACAAGTTGAATCCACCAATAAACTAACTGAAGCAATTGTTACCGAGATTGTGCATCTGCATAGAAAATATTGGGAAGAAAGCTTCCAGAAGCTTTGTGGGCATACCGTACTCCATGGAGAAACACCAGAGGACATACTCCTTAAAAACTTGTTTATAGCAAGCAAGTCCTATTTCCTATTGAGTTTCAGATAAAAACTTTCAAGACAACAGTCAAAATGGGTTTTGATCTATCAGAAGCACAAAAACAAAGAATGGAGCAATTGAATGAACTTGATGAGATAAGGCAAGATGTTATTCACAGGACCAATATAGATCAACAACAAAGATCCAGGTGGCATGATAAGTTTATCAAAGAGAGAAAATTTCAACCTGGTGATTGGGCATTACTTTTTGATTCAAAGTTTAAAGGTTTTCAAAGAAAATTTCAAACTCATTAACTTGGGCCGTATGAGATTGAAACCATATTTGATGATGGAACAATCAGAATTATAACCATTGATGAAGAAAGAGTAACCTTCCTTGTAAACTGTCGTCAATTATAAATTTATCATAAGCCATTGGCAAGGGAGGAGTTTGTTAAACATCTGCAAGACAACATTGATTTGACGGTGGTTAGGAAGGATTCTCCTTCCTCTCCAACTTAACTCACAGAAGCCTTTATTTTCTATATAAAAAAAAAAAAAAAATTGAAAAAAAAAATTGTATAAACATTAAAACCAACACTGTTGGTATCTTTATACCGAAAATTTAGGATGAAAACCAAGCACCCTTGGCAACCTATATTTTCTTTGTAAACACTATTCTAATCCCATTTTCTTTATTACCCTCTTTTTCTTTTGAAAATAAGCAGCTACAGAATTGATGAAAATCTGCAACTTTAACAAAATTCTACAGTTGACTTGACAGGGGTCAATCAGGACAATTGAAGATCTTGGCACAAGAAGAAATTGATCAAGTTTGCAGCTAAAGGCATCCAAGAACAACCTACAAAAGACCAATTAGATCATTAGAACCATGGATTTAAGGTATGTAAATATTAAATTAAATGATAAAGGTAAGAAACATTAGATTATGAAATATAGACATTGCTACTGCCACTTAGAGTAATCATTACTCTCATTAATATGGCTTCGGTCTTAACCAACAAATATCTTTGTCTTGTCAATCGGCTATAAGCCCATCATAATTCGAATTCACAGCTTCTTTTTATTCATCATTTCCTTTAATGCGCAGCTATTCCACTCCATTTAACCCTGTTTCATTGACAAATCCCCTCATTCATACTCTGTTTCACTTCAAATCCGAAGCTCTTTTTGCTCCATACCCTTGTCAAAAGAAGCAATTGCGGGTTAAAACTTCTCTAGCATGGGGATTATTGTGAGGTCAAAGCCAAATGGGAAGAAATTTATGGAGGGTTATCCCCAAGTCAAACAGATGTTACAGCAGGCACAATGGCTAGAGTTCATAGAAAAATTCGATGGCCATGAAAAAGAATTCACAAAGTCTTTTGCCTGAGCGTTTGATGGAATTGAAGAAAAATTAGAGATGTGAAGATACTGTTGACAGAATCCTTTGTAGCGAGGGTTTCTGGACAACCTAGGGTTGGTGAAAGATGGTTCAAAAATAGAAAGATTGAAAAAAAGGAATGGAAAATCTTTTTCAAAAATCCAAGTATGGAGACTTCAGTATTTAAGAAAGGGATACCAGTTACAGCTCTGAAAAAAAATGGAGAAATTTACTGTTGGTTATTCAAAAATTTATTATTTGTGAAGGAAGATTTGGCAATATGTTTTTCTATCATGCACGTTTGATGATGCATTTCCTTAAAGGAAATGAAATAAATTTTCCCTGTTTCTTACTCCATAGTTTAAGGAAAATGACTGGTAATACTCAGAGAAAGATACAATTCATCGATAATACAATATATCATCATGGTTTGATAAAAATGTTGATTAAATCCCACCTCAAAAATATAGGAGATGATTGGGAAAGTTTCTTAGTTAGAAACGATTTTAAGGAGATAGATCAAGAAGAACCCAACTGCAAAACAAAGAAAAGTAGAAGAAGGTTATCTACAAACCCTACTGATGACTTACCTCCACAACAAGAGAAACTCTCCAAAGATGAAACTCCTCTTGCGGATGTATTAGAAAATCTCAAAAAGAAGAATGTTAGAAGAAAGAAAGCCAGTGATAAAGTAGAAAGCACACTGAAAAAGAAAACAAAGGAAATAGAACAAGGGAAAATTCAAAAGAAAATTCCTATTACTAAGTTATCTTCTAAGACATCATCCACTGTAAGGAGTGCAAGACTCAATGAAACAATGAAGGAACCATCTCAACAATTCAGAGAATTTGTCAATTGTAACGACCAACAATCGTATACGTAGCGGAAATATTTAAAGTACTTCATAGACAAAAACATCCAATGTAGGATAGCAATTGTAATTGTATATTGTATAAAACAATTGATGTAGGATGATTACAAATGAGAATGAGGGCCTGCTTATATACCCTACGCAAGTTCCCTTTCAAGAACGGTCATGTCTCTAAGACATGCCTATTCATTACTAACTAACTTAATCATTAGTTAATTACTTATTATTTATTTTTATTTTTATATTTATATTTATATTTCTTATTATTTCTATATGAATTATATTCAATACATAGCCTTCCCCTTCAAAATGCTTTGTCCTCAAAGCTTACTAATGAAAGACTTGATCTCCTTTTCTGTTTCGAACGTATTTTCGTCTCAGCATTGTCATCTTCGTTGATACAAGTTGATATCATACTCTGAGTGATAGACAAATTTGTCGTACTAAGAACGAATCAGAGCATCCTAGATTGATCTTTTGTGGAATCAAATTTTGTGATGAATAGTTATTGAGGGACTAGATTCTGCAAACTTAAGTATTCCTGGGAACATAAATTTGTCGTTCATGTTCTGAGTGATACTGGTAAGTAGACTATTGGAAAGTTTTCTCTTGTGATTTGGATGTTAATACATAACTCCTTTGGTTTGGATTTCTCTTATCATGTTAGTGGTTGATTCCTGATTTTCTTTAGGCGTTGTTGTTGTTGAGTGGGTGACTAAATCATTAGTTGGAATGTCCATCGTTTGAACTACAACTTCTACATATGTTTTAACTTCTCTAGATTCCTCTTCCTCCTTATTTCTGATATTGACTGGATCAGTATTTATCCCTTTATCTTCAACGGGGACTGAAACGATTCATGACTTCAATACTTCACCTTGAAGTTGATATAACTTGTCATTCCATGATTTCTTGTCATTTTTAAGTTTTTTTTATTTGTGTAAGTAGGGATTGGTCATGATTCCTTAGACGTACAAGTTCATCATTTTCTGAATTGTTGACTTTATTCTTAGTAGCATCATCATCTTTTAAACTTTTGATTTGTTCTAGTAATGTTTGGTTAATGCTTTTGTTCTAATAAACACTTCTTGAGTTCCTTTTTTGTGGCCTTAGCTTTCTTGACTTGTTCGAGTATTTTTTTCTTGGTGATCTCTTAGGCACAAAAATTCCTTGTCTTTGCTGCAAATGATTTCTTCAAGCTCTTTTTTCTTCCTTGATATAGTTTTTTTGTTATCTTGAAAAATAAAGTCTGAGATAAGCTTAAAGTCTTCTAATGAAGATATTATTGATTTTGATTTACTTGTTATGTTTCGAAATATGACCATCTTCCCCTTATAAGGAAACGTCAAAAACTGTTTCTTTATGTTTAACATGAATGTACCTAAATCCTTAAACCAAGATTGACAAAGAATGATGTCAATCTTTCTATCATACATAGTTACAACACGAAATTGAGATATGTACTCATAATGGTCTATTGTCACTTGTAAATCAATAATTTCATATTCTTGTCGACCACAAATATTTTTCCTTTCACCAATGTTTGACTCTAGGATTAATAGCTGATTTGCCAAATTAATGTTGATGTAGTTTTCCTCGCCGCTTGTGCTGATAGCAATATTAATTTCTTTTCCTTGGATACTTCCTTTTAATATAATTAATCTATGATCTATGACTAAAAGACCTTCGTAGGAAAATCGTTCTTCCTTTGTCATTTTCGAATTGGCCTCAATTTTTCTTTGACTTTTATAAGTTCCTTGGTAATTTAAATTACTTTTTTAATAACTTGGAACTGCCATCCTCTTTTCTTTTCTTTTTCATTTTAATAATATACTCAAAACTCCTTTATTCCTTCCTTTAATATGAACTTGGTGATTGATAATATATTTCCTTTTTTTTCATGTATATATACTTATACATACCCTTCGAATCCAGTTATACTAAATACTCCTTTCACTGTTAGTACATTTTTCTTTTAAATACTTATTTTCCAACAATGATTATATAAAAGTCACAACTTATGAATACCCTTTTTATTTTGTTTTATTTTTTATACTCCTTTATTTTTCTTTTAATCTTTTTGTGTTTATTTCAACTTTAAACTTTAACGTTGAAAAAAATAAATAACTTTTGCATCCTCAACTAATGCGTTTTTTTTTTTGCTCAAGAGTTGTGTCTTCTTCTAAGCATAGTTACGTTTCTTTCATCAACATTACTTCCTCTTCCGATTGGACCCTTAGATACAATTCACGCAATGGACTATGATGGTTGGTGATGTTGTCACAATTTTTTTTTTGTCATAGTTCGCCCGAGGCTACGATTGTTGAATTTTGGCTTTCCTCGTGTGTGTACAATTGTACAGTTATGTTTAGTGTGGCGACTACAATTTACAGTGGATACGTGTGCCATTTATATGGCTACTGTATTTTCTTTCGATTATTTCAAACCCGGATGCCTTTACACGATGGGGTTACACAGCGAGGACAGCGGTTGGCAATGACGCAGTTGCATACAGGGTCAGGGATCTGGCGGCAACAACGTAGACGACAGAGGATGGATGGGCTCCGACGGCGGCAGTATGGATGGCGGTTCTTACAGATGACAGGAAAAGGTGGCTTGTTAGTGGTTAACGGAGGGAACAGACACCGGTAGTGTGAGAGTTAACGGTGGGGTCGACGACTGTTGGGTTCCTCATGTGGCAGCTCCAGCAGTTGTCGACCTGCGCGTCTCGGCGGTGGTGTGAGTGTGGCAGATGCAACTGTGGCGTCTGTGGAAGTGGCTATCGGTGTGGAGGCAGCTAAGTCGTGGGATGGTCAGGCTGCAGTTTAGGCAGTTGTAAGTCGTAAAAAGAAATTTTATTTTATTTTTTATTTTTTTTATATAGTTTCCCTTTTATGTCTTTTTTTTTTAATTTCCTTTTTTTCAAAAATCATTTTTCTTTTCACTTTTTTTTATTTTTATTTTTTTTCTATGTATTTTTTTAATAAAAAAAATTTCAGAATATTTTTTCTTTGGCCCCTTTTTTTTCATTTTTCTTTTTTTTTTTTAATGGCCAAAGACCTATCGACAAATCCAGTGGAATGGAGAACCTCCAAGACTGGTGTAGCGAAACACTTAACTCAAGACGACAACAAGGTTGATGATAGGTTGATGGCCAAAGGTTGGATCAGACATAGCTCTGATACCAATGTAACGACCAACAGTCGTATACGCAGCGGAAATATTTAAAATACTTTGTCGACAAAAACATCCATTGTAGGATAGCAATTGTAATTGTATATTGTATAAAACAATTGATGTAGGATTATTACAAATGAGAATGAGGACCTGCTTATATACCCTACATAAGTGCCCTTTCATGAACGGTAAAGTCTCTAAGACATGCCTATTCATTACTAACTAACTTAATCATTAGTTAATTACTTATTATTTATTTTTATATTTATATTCATATTCATATTTATATTTATTATTATTTCTATATGAATTATATTCATAACATCAATATGGAGAAAGAAGAAGAGCTAAGGGCTCCATCACCAACAATTTTGTCACCAATTTCTAGTCCAGCAAGAAAAACACCTGAAATTGACCTAGTCCAACAGGAAATATATGATTATATAGAATCTTTGGAAAAGAAAGCTACAGATAAGGCTACTGCATCCTCTTCAAACCAGGAAAAAGAAATTCATTCTGATATTCCACAAGAACCTCCAATTGTAAATACCCTCAAGCAAGAGATTTATGAATTGGAGACATTAAAAAGGCACTTAAAAAAAAAGCATGAAACATTGAAAGTGCGGAATGAAATACAAAGAATCAAGAATGACAACATTCTTCTACATCTTGGTCTATGGTATGAAAAGAATTAGAAGTTGAAAGAAAAGAACAAATCCCTTAAGAGAAAAGTCGCAATTCTAAAGTATTAAATTTTGATGAAGAAACCAAGGATGGCAGTCACCAAGAAGAAAGCAACAAGGTCAAATCTGGATGTTTTGGCAGAAATATCTGAAGAGGTTCAGTAAAAGGAGGGGTTCATCAATTTTGAAATTTGAAATTTTGCATGAGGACATGCAATGACCTCCATGGAAGGGAATGTTGAACCCCACAATTACTTCTTTTTGACACCCTTTTTCACTCCATTTTCATCTCCTTGATTTTCATAATGTCACATTGGGCATCCAATTACAAGACTTATGATATGGCAGGTATACAATTGTCTTTTATTTCATAAAATGATAATGTTCTTTATTATTTAATTTAATATTTACTTCAGCTACCGAATTGCAGTGATCCCGCAGCTAACACATGATTCTGCAGCTAAGTTCATGGTCTGATGGTTCTAAGTTGCCATATGGAGAACGAAACACATGTGTGGGTGGCAATTGATGAGCACAATGATTTCCTCCTACTCTCATGAGCCAGACCGGTGAAAACAACATCCTAGAAATGTAGTCAAAGATGAAGTCAACCTCCATAGTCGACGACTCAAGCAAGCAAGAACCGGATTTTATTCCTCATGATTTGCTGCAATGATAGCAAATCATGAGAGGATCGTGCAATGTGTAATATCCCAAATGGGAAAATAACATAAATAACAAGCTAAAAGATATTAAGGAGAAAAAAAAACAAAAACTGATATCAAAACAACAATGGAGCCATAAAATACTGCGAAGCCATTTTATTAATTAGCTAGAAATGAGTAAAATGGAGGTGTTCGAATGAAGACACCTGGGCTTGCTCAAGGCAAGCTAGAGAAGCCCTCTGAATCAATGCTGAAAGCCCCCACTGATGGTACGATGTATGGCTATAGCTTTGTGTTACAATCTACCATAAATGATGTTGTTGCTCCCGAAGAAATGCCACTAGGGCCTGTTACACTGCTCAGAAAATTCAGGGACTTTAACCCCAGACTCTACTCAAGGAACCCACAAAAACCAACAAAGGAATTGGCCAAATGTTAACCCCGGAATTTCGGCCCAATTTCCCCTAGCTCCTCTAGCTGCTAGCTGAGTTAGGATCTTTGTTTGACACCCCAAATCTGCCCAAAACATTCTACCAAATTAATATTGGCTTCTCCTCAATAAACCCAGAATAACCCAGAAAGGGTTTGCCCAAAGCTTGACTCTGAAAATTGGCCCTCTTGAGCTTGGCTCATTGCATTGTTGGGTAAATCGATCCTCTTGTAAATCCTGTTGTTGGAAATCTCCATAATGCCACTAAAATCCCTGTTATGAAGCTCCAAGCCTCCCAACCAAATCTCAGCTGCAACTCCCTCTCTTCTAACCTCCCGAAACAACCAAATCCTCTCTGCACTGCGTCTTCCCCTACGCAGTCTCCTCCTCCTCTGCAGTCTAGAACTGGCTACGCTTCCTCCTGATGTTGCTAATAGAAATTCTACTCACAAGGTGTGTAACTCCTCTCCTGAGCGGCCACTCGATGTCCACCGAGGTAGAGGTTGAGATCTCCACTTGAAGATCTCGTGTGCTAAACAGCACTGCAAACTTGGCTCTCTGGCTCAAGCGTGCTTTGTTAAAATGACAAGAAGAAAATAGTTGAATGAATGAATGACCAAATGAGCCTTCCCTTCTTACTTTTATCCATTAAGGCCCAACGTATGCCTTGCGTCCCACCTTGGCCTGCGTTACCTCTCCTTGGCCAATCCCGTGCTGCCTTCCTCTAGCCAATCCCACGCTGTCATTTTCGTTCCTCTTCTACGCTGCCACCTAAGGCCAACTCGACCCCACCACTAGAGCCACAATTTTCCCTTACGGACTTTAGGAAAACACTTTATTTGGCCTAATTATTAATTGTGGGTCCCCTACCCACTTTATTTTCGCCCAACATTAAGATTTGCCAAAATTAATCAAAATTAATATCCCAATTAGTTGACTGCTAATTTGGGGATATTACAGTCCTCCCCGCCAGAAATTGTTAGTCCTCAAGCAATGCCTAAACAAGCCTCCTCTTTAGCTGACGCTCCCCACTGTCACTACAAAATGTGCCTGGGTCCCAGACGCACCACTAAATCCTTCTTGTCCTCTGCATCGCCCTGATACAAAGGGATCTCTCAATACCAGGATCCCAAGCCATCCTGTCTAACATGAAGCTCCACCTACTCCACTCACCATCCTGCCATGCTAATGAAGTCCCCCACTCCATCAATGACTCGCTAAAGCCCAATGGAAGATCTACATGATCTTCCCATGTAGTATACAGCTCGCCCCTAGAGGTTATCGAGTTGTCTAGAGTTGTAATGCTTGGGTCCCCTACTAATCTCGTAGAGGTGCCACCATGTTGTCGTTGCGCCACTCTGACTATGTGATACCCCCCATCGTGCGCAGATAGTATCCCTCTCTCCCAGGGCCTTATGGTGAAAAATTTGTGAAGGCAAAGCTCATCCTGCCCGAGCATCTCCATGATGTTGATATCTACCCCACCACTGTCGATCATGACCCTGAGCAACAACATGATAAGTCTGCCTTTCCATGCAATGGAGGTCTCAGTGCTCCCCCACGAGTCAAACCCAAGGTGGACTGGATCACCATCTGCTCTGTCCCTGCTCATCATGAAGTGGAGTGATCCACCTGCCCAACAGACACCTGGATCCCCCAACCATACGAGGAGCTCACAACTCCCACTCCCAGCAGAATGTCGCTGCATAGAACTGCTACCTGCTAGAACCCATCTAGCCCTCATCTCTGACCCCTGTATGTATCCCCTGGGTGGACCCCAAGTATCAGGAGTCTGTCCCACGCATACGTACCTAAACAGCTCCTGCCAGACCATGGCGTGATATCCACTATCCCAACTCTTGTTGATACACCTAGATACTGCTCGGAGTCTGGGTACCCTCCTGTAGACGAAATCTACTATCCACCGTTCCTCAAATATGAGCCCAGGGGTGGAACATATGCTACCTTGGCAATCAACCATGCCATCCCTAAGCCTGGACCAGTCGACTCGTGCACCTACCAAGTGTCTCAACTGGAGTCTCCTCCCGACTCATGACACACAGTATCTCATCCAACTGTCTAGGGTGAGCCTCCCATGACCTACTGCCTGAATGGAGAGTGTCAAGGGGCACCAACCAAACACTCTGCGACCATAAGCAACACTGGAGGATGATGGGTAGGTATGTCCCCAAGGGTGTGACAAAGGGTCTACCTGAATGCTCAAGAGTAATCCTCCAGATGACATTCTCTTTGCCTCGGAATTGTTGATAGCACCCTCGTAGCCCTGTCTCCGCTAAACGTGGTGTCTCCAAATGCTCAACAAGATCCTCATCGATCCTAAGTGAGCTACATCCCATGGTACACCTACTGCCCCTGTCCATATGTCTCTTTCGAGGCAAAGCTCCAAGAGCCCACTACTCTGCATCACGTGTCACTGCATACCACCAAGTATCACCGCACTCCTCGACCTGCCACTGTATGTCGCAACCTGCCTCTATACACCAATGGATACCCCCGACAACAGCTATATTGTCCTATATCGTCATGTGTCCATCCTGCGTCACCGCACTTGTCACTCCCCTCATGTACTCAATGCGATGGGAAACACTCCTACTCCACAATACATTCTGACATACTACAACACACCCCCATGTATCTCCATGCCCATCTACAAACCACTGCCCAATGATGGATGCTCCTACACATCCTAGGGTGTGATGGCCTAAGGCTGTATCCATATGCGTCGACCCATACTCGATCGGTACCATCACCTCCGCTGTCGCATCACCATACTCTCTAATGAATGGATCTCCCTTCCAAATCCTCCTTGAGGAACCCAAGAAGTGAATCTCCCTAGGTACCAGTAGCAATTCCAATCTCGCTCTGCTCCTCCATGTCCCACACAAATGCGAAGAATCTCCAGCTCCATACAAGGCACTGTCTGGTGCCCTACCAATGCCCCCCCCTTTGTCAAACTCCTACTAGAGTATGTTGATCATCTCGTGATCCTGTGTACAATCCTCGTACCAAGACAACTCAAGAAGTTTGTACCTAAATTGGTTGGACACTAGTGTTGGCTGAAACTCCCCTAGTGAATGTGCACGCTCAACTGCTAGATCAATTGTGCCCTCCGGGTCGTAGACAACCGGCATACCTGGGAAGTGATATGTAGTCCTGCTCGTATCCCAATGCCAGTCCGGGCTTTCGATAACCCCAGTGCCTCGAAACTCCTGTTGAACTACACCCAGGTCCACCACCATCTCCATAACCCACTCCACCGAATACCAACTCAAAATCGCTCGCCATCCAACCTCAACATGTGGATGTTGCACCATGTGCAACTCCGATCGTCTCATCCCACTATCCAAGTCAACACATGAGATCTGACTAGGTAGCTTTGTCTCTCTCTCTCCAATGGCCAAAGGTGACCCAACCGTGTTGCTAGCCCCATCTATGTATGCCTGAAGGGGGTTGCTCTAACGCTCCAAGGTGCCCTCTAGCTATACCATAAGTTGTTGCGGATGAATCATCATAAGTGACTCATCATCCTGAATACCTCCCATAGAGTCCCTTGATATTACATGCACACTGGAATACGAAACTGGCCTACTGTCATCAACTCTGCATGACTGCTCATGCTCCACAGAAGCATCCTCATATGACCCCATGGACTCATCTAAAGAAGAGTCCTCATCCTGACATACAAAAGGAATGTCCTCCTGCTCTACCTTTGTACCTCTTAGTGCCTTATCAAAGGTGGATACATCTTCTGGCACCTCACCCATCTGTTGCATGTAGTTGTCACCCAAAAACTCAGACACGACTCTGGTCATCACCTCAAGGGATGGCTCTACTGGGGTAGGCTCCACTATCTCCACTAAGATGTCAACCAAAATAGTCAAAGAAGTCTCCAACAAGGGTGAAGAAATGGAGGTCTCAGTGCTCCCCCACGTGTCAAACCCAAGGTGGACTGGATCACTGTCTGCTCTGTCCCTACTCATCACAAAGTGGAGTGATCCACCTGCCCAACAGACCCCTGGATCCCCCAACCATACGAGGAGCTCACAACTCCCACTCCCAGCGGAATGTCGCTACATAGGGTTGTACCTGCTAGAACCCATCTAGTCCTCATCTCTGACCCCTGTATGTATCCCCTGGGTGGACCCCAGGTATCAGGACTCTGTCCCACGCATGCCTACCTACGCTACTCCTGCTAGACCATGTCGTGATATATGTTATCACAACTCCTGCTGATACACCTGGATACTACTCGGAGTCTAGGTACCCTCCTGTAGACGAAATCTACTATCCACCATTCCTCAAATATGGGCCCAGGGGTGGAACATATGCTACCTTGGCAATCAACCATGCCATCCCTAAGCCTGCACCTACCAAGTGTCTCAAATGTAGAGTCTCCTCCCGGCTCATGATATGCGGTATCTCATCCAAATGTCTAGGGTGAGCCTCCCATGCCTTGCTACCTGAATGGAGAGTGTAAAGGGGCACCAACCAAACACTCTGCGACCATAAGCAACACTAGAGGATGATCGGTAGGTATGTCCCAAAGGGTGTGACCAAGGGGCTATCTGAATGCTCAAGAGAAATCCTCCAGATGACACTCTCTCTGCCTCGGATCTATTGATAACACCCTCGTAGCCCTGTCTCCGCTAAACGTGGCGTCTCCAGATGCTCAACAGGATCCTCATTGACCCTCGGTGAGTTGCATCCCATGGTACACCTACTGCCCATGTCCATATGTCTCATTGGAGGCAATGCTCCAAGAGCCCACTGCTTCGCATCATGTGTCACTACATTACCACCAAGTATCACCGCACTCCTCGACCTGCCACTGTGTGCCGCAACCTACCCCTGTACACCAATCGATACCCCCGGTAACAGCTATACCGTCCTATAATGTCATGTGTCCATCCTGCATCACCGCACTTGTCACTCCACTCGTGTACTCAATGCGATGGGAAACACTCCTACTCCACAATACAGTCTGAAATTCTACAATACACCCCTATGTATCTCCATGCCCATCTACAGACCACTGCACAATGATGGATGCTCCTACACGTCCCAGGGTGTGATGGCCTAAGGCTGTATCCATATGCGTCGGCCCATACTCGATCAGTACCATCACCTTCGTTGTCGCATCACCATACTCTCTAATGAATGGATCTCCCTTCCAAATCCTGCCTGAGGGACCCAAGAAGTGAATCTCCCTAGGTACCAGTAGCAATGCCAATTCTGCTCTGCTCCTCCATGTCCCAGAAAAATGCAAAGAATCCCCAGCTCCATACAAGGCACATTCTGGTGAACTACCAATGCCCCCTCCTTTGTCAATCTCCTACCAGAGTATGTTGATCATTTCGTGATTCTGTGTACAGTCCTCGTACCAAGACAACTCAAGAAGTTTGTACCTAAATTGGTTGGACACTAGTGTTGGCTGAAACTCACCTAGTGAATCTGCACGCTCAACTGCTAGATCAACTGTGCCCTTCAGGTCGTAGACAACTGGCATACCTGGGAAGAGATAGGTAGTCCCGCTCGGATCCCAATACCAGTCCAAGCTTCCGGTAACCCCAATGCCTGGAAACTCTTGTTGAACTACACCCGAGTCCACCACCATCTCCATAACCCACTCCACCGGGTACCAACTCAAAATCTCTCGCCATCCAACCTCAACATGTAAATGTTGCACCCTGTGCAACTCCGAACGTCTCATCCCACTATCCAAGTCAACACATGAGATCTGACTAGGTAGCTCTGTCTCTCTGTCTCCAATGGCCAAAGGTGAACCAACCGTGTTGCTAGCCCCATCTATATATGCCTGAAGGGTGTTGCTCAGACACTCCAATGTGCCCTTTAGCCGTACCATAAGTTGTTGCGGATGAATCATCACAAGTGACTCATCATCCTGAATACCTCAAATAGAGTCCCCTGATATTACATGCACACTAGAATACGAAACCGGCCTAGTGTCATCAACTCCGCATGACTGCTCATGCTCCCTAGAAGCATCTTCATATGACCCCATGGACTCATCCAAAGAAGAGTCCTCATCCTGACATACAAAAGGAATGTCCTCTTGCTCTACCTTTCTGTCTCTTAGTGCCTCATCAAAGGTCGATACATCTCCTGGCACTTCACCCATCTGCTACGTACGGTTGTCACCAAAAAACTCAGACACGACTTCAATCATCACCTCAATAGATGGCTCTACTGGAGTAGGCTCCACTCTCTCCACTAAGATGTCAACCGACACAGTCAAGGAAGTCTCCAACAAGGGTGAGTCTTGCGTCACACTAGGTGTATCTACGAACTCCCCACAATCCTGTGTGCCCTCATCCTGCAAGTGTGAGGTAGCCATTTTGATGGCTTCCTGCTCTGTTATTTGGTCAGGATGGAAAGACGTATCCAACTTTTCCACCCGACCCCGAGCCGTGCAATTAGTGGATCCATCATACGTGGGAAAAATTGTCCTCCCAATGGTACGCTGCAACTCTGAACTCTGCGTGCTAGACCCCCCACTATTCCTTCCTTCTTCATCCCACCTGAGCTGGCAGTAATCTCTTAAGGACAAAGTTGCTCTGAAGTTTTCCCCCATGGGCTGCCATTCTCGGAAATAATCTCCCATGGGTATATGATCATGCCGCTTACCTTCCTCACTTGGTACTAGAGGTAAGAATGTAGGCATCATGATCCCGGTTGGCCTACTGAAGGTTGGTGGGTGAGTGGTTGGTAAAGGGTACTCACACTGTTGTGAGACCCCTGAAGTCTCCCCAACTAGGGATTCATGATGGATGCTCTCATTCCTATTTTGTTGCCTGAGTCTTTCCAACATTCCCTTCTATCCTTTGGCTAAATCATTTAGGGCCTTAAAGATGCTACCAAATGTTGCTTCCCCTTTGCTCCTTGACTCCCCCATATTTGCCACCTCTACTGCCTACCCTCCTTGTTCTTAGGAAACAATCCCCACGGCTGAGCCAAGAACAAAGCTCTGATACCACTGTAATATCCCAAATGGGAAAATAACAGAAATAACAAGCTAAAAGATATTAAGGAGAACAAAACAAAAACTGATATCAAAACACCAATGGAGCGATAAAATACTATGGAGCCATTTTATTAATTAGCTAGAAATGAGTACAATGGAGGTGCTAGAATGAAGGCAACTGGGCGTGCTCAAGGCAAGCTAGAGAATCCCTCTGAATCAATGTTGAAATCCCCCACTGATGGTATGTTGTATGGCTATAGCTCTGCGCTGCAATCTGCCATAAATGATGTTGTTGCTCCGGAAGAAATGCCACTAGGGCCTGCTACACTGCTCAAAAAAATCAGGGACTTCAACCCCGGACTCTACTCAAGAAACCCACAAAAACACACAAAGGAATTGGCCAAATGTTAACCCCGGAATTTCGGCCCAATTTCCCCTAGCTCCTTTAGTTGTTGGCTGAGTTAGGATCTTTGTTTGACACCTCAAATCTGCCCAAAAAATTCTACCAAATTAATCTTGGATTCTCCTCAATAAACCCAGAAAGAGTTCGCCTAAAGCTTGACTCTGAAAATTGGCCCTCTTGGGCTTAGCTCACTGCACTACTAGGTAAGCTGGTCCTCTTGTAAATGTTGCTACTGGAAGTCTCCAAAATGCCACAAAAAATCCTTGTTAGGAAGCTCCAAGCCTCCCCACCAAATCTAAACTGCAACTACCTCTCTTCTCACCTCCTGGAACAACCAAATCCTCTCTGCACTGCGTCCTCCCCTAAGCAGTCTCCTCCTCATCTGTAGTCTAGAACTGGCTACGCTTCCTCTTGATGTTGCAAATAGAAATTCTCCTCACAAGGTGTGGAACTCCTCTCTTGAGCGAGCACTTGAAGTCCCCCAAGGTAGAGGTTGAGATCTCCACTTGAATATCTCGTGTGCTAAACAGCACTGCAGCTCTCCAACTCAAGTGTGCTTTGTCAAAATGACAAGAAGAAAATAGTTGAATGAATGAATGACCAAATGAGCCTTCCCTTCTTTCTTTTATCCATTGAGGCCCAACATATGCCTTGGGTCCCACCATGGCCTGCGTTGCCTCTCCTTGGTCAATCAGGTGCTGCCTTCCTCTAGCCAATCCCACGTTGTCATTTTCATTCCTCTTCTATGCTGCCACCGAAGGCCAACTCGACCCCACCACTAGAGCCACAATTTTCCCTTAGGGACTTTAGGAAAAGACTTTATTTGGCCTAATTATTAATTGTGGGTCCCCTACCCACTTTATTTCCGCCCAACATTAAGATTTGCCAATATTAATCAAAATTAATATCCCAATTAGTTGACTACTAATTTGGGGATATTGCACAAGGTTATCTTTAAGAAATAATATTAGTTTATGTTGATAGGTATTAGGCGTATAGCTCTTAACAATTAAATGCTAAAGGGCTTTATAAATATGCCTCTCGGTAGGAATGAACACAAACTGAATTTTATGTTAATAATACTCTGTTTTATAAGTGCAATTTTGTTTTCTCATTGAGTATTCAAATGCATGGTTAAGTTCCTAGTTGAAAGCTTCATAGTGTTACCTGCTTTTGGTGGAGGGCTCCCTCGAGATAGTAAGGTCTTTTGTTTATTAACGGTTCGTATTTTAGTTTATGTTCCTATAGGTATTTGCCAATTCGATTGATCATTTGCGTTCTGATTTATTTTAGATCTGAGTTTGAAATCGTTTTGCTAATCATTTTTATTTCAGAGATTTCAGATGCAAATGGATAGAATAGAGTTTAACACTGTAATAACATTGATCTCATTTGTGTAGTTAATCTTCCTTTTTGAAGCAAATCCATTTAAAGTGTGATTCGTGAAGAGTGATTTCCATTTGAACAAGTGTGATTTCCATTTATGCAAGTGAGATTTCTATTTATGAAAGTGAGTGATTTCCATTTACGCAAGTGAGTGATTTTCATTCGAGCAAGTGTGAGTGAGAGTAATTTTGCTTTGAGTAAGTGTGATTTCCATTCATGCAAGTGTGATTTTAAAAGCAAGAGTGATCTTATTTCAAGCAAAGTGTGAGTGGTGATCTTAGGAGGCAAGTGTGAAGTTTCTTTCAAAAAAAGTGTGATTGTTATTCTTACAATTAATTTCCTTTTGTAAGAGTGATTAATTAACTTACATAGCTTTAAAGAAAACATGTGCATTTTGATAACTCAATTTAACTTAGAAATTGTGTGAGAAACAAAGACTACTAGCACATATAGTGCACATACATTTCATCAGTTTACTAGCCCTGGTTGATGATTCATATAAGCAATTTAACATCAATTAAATTACAAAACAACTTTGTTTTTCAAGCCTGTTGACTAATCTGTCCAATATGCTAATCATTGCATTAACTTCTTCACAATTGTCATCTGTCAAATATCAATAGGATAGATCTTCAAAAGTGCAATTGCTACTACATAGACTCCCCCTCTTCAATGTTCACAGGGAGTCAACAAGTTGAATTCTTCAGAATAACGTATGACCCAGCGCTTTGACCAACTCATCCTAAACCTTGACATCTTCCATTGTAGATTCATCATGAACTTTAGATTTTACAAAACCTATAAAGAATGCCTGGAGAGACTTTTCCATCCACTTGATCTTCTTGCTTTTGTTTTCTTCTCAAAACTTTCTTGAAACTAGTGTTAGGTCTATCTTTCAAGGAATATTCCATCTTGTACCTACAGTCGCAAGCTACATGCCCATAGTTATGGAATCTGTAACATTCGATGTTGGGCTTGAATAATGAAGCAAAGACATATACATTCTACTGGAAATGTCATTTTGAAACATCCCTTGCAATCCTAGAAACTTGCTTCTAGGGTTTTGATAATGTGTTTGATAATCAGCCTTGTCATAAGTTTTGCAATCCCTATTCATATGCCCGAAATTAGAACATAGGAAGCAATAATCATTAAACAAACAAGGGTACCTGGATGAGATGTCTTGTCTTAATGATCTTCTATAGACATCTTTCTTGGAGGTGGTACGGCCTTTCGTAGATCCTTGTCCTTGAATCCTTCAACATTGCTTCTTGGAGCTGCAACATTTTTAACCATCTTCTGTCCTTACATTTCAATTTGGCCTATAAGGGATCCTTCTATCAGTATTCTCATCAATCTTATTCTACAGGGAGTTGGAGCTTGTGCCTTCATCACATGGAGCTTTACCTGCTTCTTTTGCCTTCATCTTAAACTCAGCCATTTCTTGATCTTTCCTTTCAATATCCTGCAAATATTCCTTTTGCCATTCCTTGGGCCTGTTGATTTCAGTTAGAGCAGCATCAAGTTCCTTTTGCTTTTGACTGACTTCTGCCTCACACTTCTGAACAAATTCTTCTACTCGACTTGTTAAAATTTTCTCTTTCATTTATGCTTCCTACACTTGAAACCTTAGAAGGCCAACTTATTTTTCAAATATCCAATTTCACTTCCTTGCTTTGTTAAGATCACATAAGGCGTTGATCAATTTTTCCTTCATGTCAACACCTCCTCCTTTATCATTGTCAGATTCTTTGACCTGAGAATCTCCTTTATTTTAATCATGATCTTCATCACCATTTTCATCTTGACCTGCATGCTTCTTTGAGTAGATATTATGAAGCTTTTTCCAAAGACTTTTGGCATATGAGCATTGATCAAATTTCGCTTTTACGGTGTTTGGTCGAGCACTGAAAATGATATTCATGAAGTTTGTATTGAACCTTCCAGATTCGTCGGTAGATGTGTCTCAAGAAACAACAGAATGCCATACATCACATCCATCATATATGTGTGCTTCTTTGACTTTCCCATCTTGATTCACTAGAGGTTTGCCTTACAGTGGTTAAGTTGCAACTCAAGGAACTTGCTCTGATATCAATTGTTGGAAATACTGAGAGGGGGTTGAATCAATATTTCTCTTCAATTAGTTAATTTTAATCTTCAGAGCACTGAAACTAATATTAGCATTACCTCAAACACAAATCAACATCACATTAGTAAGCAACATCATTCAACAATGTGTGACATCAAGACAGTATACAAGAGATTTTTTAGGTGGAAACCATTCCGAGAGAAAAACTACCAAACGTTTCTTAATATTTGTCTTCAATAAATTTACATCAATTAAGAAGCTCCAACTTCCGAGATTTTCAGCTCCAACCGAAGGGGGCTCCAACCCCCTACTTTACAGGTTCCAACCTTCAGGACACTCCAAGGTCCTAGTTTACTAACTCCAACTAGAAGGACACTCCAACGCCCTAGCTTTATCAGCTCCCACTGAAAGGACGCTCCAACGCCCTTCCTAAGCTCCAACCTACCCTAGTAGCATCTGGTCACCTTGAAGTTTTCCCAAGCTCCAACCTGAAGGAGACTCCACTTTCCTGCCTTGCATCATGTTGAAATTTGATGACTAAAAATTTTCCTGCAATCCTAACCCAGTTTTAATTTCACCTTATCACTCCCATTCAGTTAAATGCCCTTTCCGATAAACATACATTCAACATAAAGAATTCTGCAAATGAAATTTTCAGATTAAAACACATGGGACTGTCAAGACATGCTGAAAATAAATATGGACATAAACAAACCAACAACACATAAAAAAAGTACACAGATTTTTTGTCAACTTAGACCCAAGCAAAACCCCTTCAATCTTCTCCGAGGAAAACCTGTTAGAAAGCTCTTCAAATTTATTTATCTTTCAAGTTCAGGAAAAATACATTTGCAGACAAAACAAAACAGCAAAATAAAACTTATCTCTTCAGCCCAAAACTCCTTGAAAATTGTTCCCACTTTGCTTCGATTTTCATGCCCACTTGAAGCTGAAAATATGGATTGCACGAATAACGGCTGTACTGTACAGATTTCGCATGGACTGTATGGATTCCTATACCACTGTACGGACTATACAAATTTTTTTCCAAAAAAACAATCTCAAAAACTTCTTTTGAACTACGTGCATCTCACAGGATTAAATGTTGTTCGTAATGTACCTTCTTTTGTCTTCTATGTCTTGATTTCCATGCCCAACTTTGCCCAGAAATCTCTCCTTCAGCATGGTGCAACAAATTTCTCCTTCAAAACTTTTCTCCAGCCCCCGGCCTCCTTTCTCCAATCTATTCATGAAGAATGAATGAATGAATGCAGTCTCCCTTTTCTTTCCCCCTTTTGTTTCCCTAAATGAGTTTTGGGCAACCTAAGATGTAATGGCTCAGATTCATTTAGAACAAGGGATGAGAATAAATATGCATTTAATACTCACTTTCTATTTTTTAACTCACCCATTAAATAAAGTACCCACATTGTACTTTATGTCTAAAGTCACTTTTCACTTTATAATTTAACATTGACTTTACCACTTATAAAGTCACTTTCACTTTATAATTTAACATTGAATTTACCACTTCTAAAGTCACCTTCACTTTATAAAGTCACACTTAGGAAAAAAAATATTTTGGACATGTTTCCCTAGGTAGAGACTAACCCATGGGAAAACACTTGTCCAAGGTACATTAAAAATCAACACTCCCTCTTATCGAGGAAGTGTTTCTCACCACACCCATCTTTTCCCTGAAATGGACATGCTTGCCTCTTAGCAAGGACTTTGTGAGAACATCAACCACCTACTCATCTATCAATATATACTCTAGCTTAACTGCCTCCTTCTGAACATAGTCCCTGTTGAAATGATATCTGATGTTAATGTGTTTTGACCTATCATGAAACAATGGATTCTCTGTTAGTTTAATGCAACTCTGATTATCATAGTGAATAACTGTCAGTCTCAACTCCTAATCAAATAGACCATACAACAATTTGCGAAGCCAAATGGCCTCACAACTAGCCTGGATAGCAGTCATATACTCAGCCTCAGAAGAGCTCAAAGCAACTGACTTTTTCTTTCGACTAAACCACGACACAACTGCCGAACCCAATCTGAAACAACACCCTGAAGTGCTTTTCCTGTCAGAAGCACACCCTGCCCAATCTAAATCTGTGTACCCTACCAACCTCACTCCATTTCCCCGCCTATAGTCCAGACCATAATCAACAGTCCCCTGCATGTAGTGAAGAATGTGCTTTGCAGCTACCCAGTGCACCCTCCTAAGCTCAACCATGAACTGGCTAAGTGTGTCCACTACAAAGCATATATCTAGCCTAGTGTTGACCAGATACATCAAAGACCCAATAAGCTACCTATACAAAAAGGGATCCACCAAACTAGAATCTGAAGCATGAAGCTTCTTCCAGTTGGTGATCATAGGTATAGACATGGGTCTACAGTCTGCGATGTGAAATATGCTCAACACATCCACAGCATACTGCCCCTGCCCTAGAAAGATATGCCCCTCCTCCTGCCACACCTCAAGCCCCAAAAAGTAATGCATCAGCCCAATGTCCTTCATCTCGAACTCCATAGCAAGGTCCTCCTTGTAAGCACTAATCAGTCACTCTGCCCCAGTAATGAACAAGTCATCAACATATAGCACAAGAATGAGCGGATCGCCCCCTACAACAATGTAGTATAGGTTCGGATTTGCGTCACTCTTCATGAAACCCATCTGCTACAAGTAACTATTGATCCTTGAATACCAAGCTCTCGGAGCTTGCTTAAGTCCGTAAAGTGCTCGCCTCAACCGGCATACATGGGTTTCATGCCCAAGTACCTCAAATCCCTATGGCTGCTCAACCTACACCTCCTCCTCTATAACTTCATTTAGAAATATGGTCTTCACATCCATCTGATGGATCTGCCAACCCATCTCTGTAGCAATAGAAATAAGGGACCGGATAGAAGTGTACCAAGCTACATGAGCAAAGGTCTCATCATAGTCAACTCCCTCTATTTGTGAGAACCCTCTAGCCACAAACCTCGCCTTGAACTTCTCAATGCTGCCATTCACAACATGCTTGATCTTGTAGAGCCACTCGGAAGTCACAACTGACTTGCCCTCAGGCCTAGGCACCACCTCCCATACATTGTTCTTAATGATATAGGCATACTCCTCCACCATAGCCTCTCTCCATACCTCCTAGCTGGCAGCCTCCTCATAGCTACTAGGCTCAGAGTCAACAACATTGGTAGCCTTGGCTACATAACTGCAAAACCGCTCAGGTGGCACACACTCCCTGTTCACCCTCTTTGAAGGACCAACAGACTCTGCTTCCTTCAAGGTGTCTTAAAGCCACTTGGGCCTCCTCTTCCCTGAAGAAGCTTCCCCATAGGGAACCTCATCCTTTGCCCCCCAAGCTAGTGAACCTGAAGGTCTACCAACTGACCCTGGTGTGCCTATACTAGCACCTGTCCTCGAAGAACCTGTGCCTATGTCAGTTGAAGTGCCATGTGAACTTTGTACCAATGGACTCCCTAAAGAAGTGCTCGGTCAACTCGCCACTAGTGCCCCAGATGTCACTGACACTGAAGTACCTTTTGTATCAGTCAATCCAGAACCCTGAGGTCCTGTTTCCTATACCTGACCTCCCTACTGAGGAGAAGTCTCGGTGTTTTTTCCAAATGACCCTCAAGCCTTCCTTTATAGCCTTCTTGTTGACATATCAATGGCCCAGATTAGATGTCTAATCAACGGCTAAGATTATAACATGACTTGATCCATGTCCTCTAGAATTTTCATACTCTGTTTTATTTAATACCCTTTAATTATTTAATTTCTCTAAGTTTAGACTTAGGGTCCTTATTAAAATAATTAATTTTTCAAATAAAACAAAATCCGAGAGGAATTTCCAAAAACGCTTTCTGGTTCTTTGGAATACTAGTGTCTAAGCCTCTACGTCAAATTTGAGACTTAGAGCACTTTTTGATGCTACAAAAATCAACAGAATATAGAATGAGGGCCCAATGAGTCTCTTCATAAAAAATTGGGAGGAAATCCCAATGAAAAAATGCATCAACAAGTGGCAAAGGATTGACAATCAAAATGCGAAGGTCAAATCACAAGTGGAAAAGATGATTGTCCCATGTGTTTTCAGATTGTTGTAGGTGGTATCCAAAATGAGCAGCGTACATCCTTCTTCGTCTGTGCATATTTCTTAATTGTTGATGAGTCTGAGAGTTGTTTTCCAAGTACGTATATGACTGAAGTAAATAGGAGACAAACTCCGAACGAATTTTCAACAATAAACCATGTTGATAACACCTCACAAAACGTGCCATAAAACTGATCCTCAAGTGCTGCATAAGCTGTTGTAGAAGATCTGCATATCCTCTTATAATCTCTGCCTGTGTATCCTTGTTAGCTAGTACATAACTTTTGATAGGCTGGCAGTGTTTAGTGCGTAATATTTTAATTTCTATATGTTCCAACATGTGGGGAACACGTGAACATTAGTGGGGGACAAATTTGTCCCATGTGGCAATGTCATCCCAACGTATCCTTTAGTAAATCCATGACACTTTAAAACTGATTTACAACTGCCCCTTTGATAATTTTGGCCCATATTTACTTATTGTTGACTTTTCCCACGAGCTCATGGCGATGAAGTGGCTGCCATGTCACACATTTTGTCCCCCCTTATCCTTTTAATGTGCACCACCTTATTTTGAATTAAATCAAAACATTAAAATTTAGTCATATGTTGTGCCTTCCGACTTCAACATGGAAACTTATTTGGTTTGACTTGAGTTGTGGATAATGTGGTGGGCCCCACATGGTTGCCACATCATCTTTGAATTTCAATTGAATTTCATGTCAAGATTTGACTTATTTTGACTTTTGGAAAATTTTATAAATTTTTACAATTATTCATTTTTTTTATTTTTTCTCATTTTTGCCACTAACATTAGAGAAATTGACTTTTGAGGGACTATAAGTATTTTTTTGACCCTCAAAGTGAATCGTAGGATAATGTACCTCTGAGGATGAATTTTGAGGAGTCACGTGCCCCAGACATTTCCTAGGACCACTTATTTACATCATTACATAAAAAATAATTAAAAAATCTCGTTTTGCGAGAAATTTTAAAAATTTAAAAACTGATCACTAGACCGATCAAATTCCACGAAATTTCTTGAGTGATCTAGTATGGTAATATACAATGACTCTACACACTAGGACTCATCCAAGGCATTGCCATGAAGCCACACTCCAGCTTTGGGGTTACTGCATGCAGGAAAAAACTCGATTAATTATTACGTGCTAGAAAGTACTAATAATTAACAAAGTAAAAAATATCTCTCATAGTAAATTCACTTGCTGACAATGTTCCAAGTTACCTAGGCCTGTTACATGACTCAATTCATCACACTAGCATCACTTTACACCATCCCCGCAGTGCTTGCGGAATCCGAGTACAATATAGAAGAAGAATGAGAAGCAAAAGATAGAGTTTAAAAACTTTGACGATATATGAACTATAATGGTACATGAACTCTCTGACACATCCTCGAGCATGGAGTCATTAAATCTTCAAGTACATTTCAGTAGTCAACACTCCACAATCCTGGAATCCTAAAAATTGTTAAGTCTATTGAAATTTGAGTGGGATCTAAAATTTTACATTCTTCATAAGAAATCCAATGAGGTCGAAACCACTCTCAAACCTCCTAAATCATTTCATTTTCATCCTTTTACTTTCAAGTTTTAACATTACCATTAATAGCATTAGTAGGGCCTCGAAAAATCCACTTCCCAACACTCGACTCCCTTCTAACATTACTTCATTTCCCTTAGCAGCACTCCAAAACCTTTGAGAGCTCCAAAAATGTGACTGGAATGCATGAGAATGAGGTAATAAATCAATTTCATGATGTTTTTTCATAGGACGTGTGTCCAAATTTTGGGACACCAGTAGGGCTCATGTCCAACACATGTCAAACTCATGTCCTACAAATAGGACATGATTCAAACTCATGTCCGACACATGTCATGTCCAACACAAAGGATTTGCAACACAAGGGAGTGGGGCGACGTGTCCAATGACATGGGTTTTAACACTTTGAGAAAAGACAAGAGGCTTTGAATAATTTATTAAATTTCAAAACAATGTTTGATCACATGCTTGATTTTTGATGTAGATCAGATCAAGGCCATTAAGAACATCAACAATTCAGGGGGGGAGAATGTCACATACCCATCTTCCCTATGTTATGTGTTACTATTGAAAACGGAAAAGAAAATAAAAAGGGGCATATCAACTCTAAAATTATGTAAATTATCATTACAAATAATAGCTATATGGAAAATTTATTACTTTTGGCTATTGAGAACCTTACACTATTCGTTGGAATTTAGATCATTGGCATGGGGAGGGGAGGGAAATTGCGAAATTGGTTGGTGATAAGAGTAAACTTGGCTAAGTATTGTACGTGGCTGGTGACCCAATATAATTTTTCCTTGTCTGAGAAGGCAAGTTAGAATCTCCTGCAATGACCTCAAGCCCAAACCAACTGTTATCAAAGATAAGTCCTAGCACTTGTGTTTTTATTTAAATGAATATAAAGAATGAAATATTTTCCAATTATTGCCTAAGTTGAATATTGCTTTACTTTTAGATTATAATTCTATAATGAATTGAATTCTTAGACATTATTGCTATCAATAATATTATTACACTGAAAATCATGTGTAGCTATAATTTACATCTTTTCTTCTTCTTCCTTTATAAGAATTATTATTATAGAATCCATGAATTAAATAAGGCATTTCAAGTAAGGAATGCAGCCCTTGTTGAGAATTTGGAGGGCTGTAGGTTAATACAATTTTTCATCTTGATAATTACTTGTGATCCTGATGTCTTCTCTTCTTTTAGTTTAGTTAATCTTTCATCAAGTTAATTATCAAAAGCACAAGACACGAAAGTTAGGCTCCTAGAGCCAGGGCAAAACCTCTCCCTCTTGGAGAGGAAAACCCGCAAAGAATTCTCCTTATAGATCTTCAAATGACAAGTACCATGACCCAGACTTAGACCCTTAACCTAGATGTGCTTCCAAGACTTTGATCTTCAAACTGTCCTTAATAATTTGCTGACTGCTCTTGACTATCCGCAATCTTTCTTCCTGTACTTGACTGTATTCAGGTGATGCCTTAGTGTACTGTTCTGCCTGGACTTATCTTCCTTCCTGCACTGTGACCGAATTCAAATGTTGCCCTCGTTCACAGCACTTGACCGCACCTTTTCTTCAATTCCGCAATTCTTGATCAGCACCTTGTTCCTTCTACGCACTTATGCTTCTTGTATGTCCACGCTGTAGTCTTAGTATATGTCCACGCTGTGCATATATATATATATATATATATATATATATATATATATATATATATATATATATATATCTGCATTTATATCCGTAATTACTTCTGTTCCTGTGTCCGTATTTAGTTCACTGTCATCCCACAGAGATATCCGCATTTCTTCATTGGAATAATTCGCACTGTATGATATGTATTATCCGCGTTTCTTTATTTGAATGATCCGCACTGTATGATTCAGAGATCACCGTTGAACGCACTTCATATCAGGTTTTATCAGCATTGTATTCATTGTATTATCCGCATTGTATGTTACAGAGATCACTGTATTGACTGCACTTAATATCATGTTTTATCCGCACTGCATATCATTCATTATCCGCACTTATTATTACGGAGGTCATCGTTCAACCTTGTATAAAAGAGCCGCAGGCATAGATATATATATAGAGACATATTTCCTGTCTTGAAGCCGACCATAATAATAACTTTTAGGCCAACTCATCCAGCATTTTAAAGGTCGACTTGTAGCATATTATAAGTGCTTGACTTCCAGCAATGGTGAGGGAAATTACAAGCCATTCTTCCACAAGGTCTTGGAGCATTCTCTAGACTCGATCCTTCATATGAATGACACTTAATTATATTTATTCTAGAAGACACAAACCCTAATAGACATCAAGAAGAAGTCTATAATAAACTCTTGTTCATGAAACTCATGAAGCATTCAAGCAAGTACAAAATACATTTTATTATCTGTCTTATAAAATACATAATTACATAGTCAATATGAAGACCGACCTAGTTACACTTTTCAACAGCCCTCACATCAGGAACATTCCCGAGTAACACTGATCTGAAACAACTAGTAGCACTGAAGATATTGCAAACAAAGTTCTGAACATGAGAACTGGTATCCATAAATATCTGCAACACCAATAGGCAGCAGACCACAGGACTTGCAACTTCTTTCAACTCAATCCTACAAGCTACATTCAAGATAACCTTTCTACTAGTCAACCTGTCAGAATTTACAATTTTAAGGGGGAGCCCCTGATACATAATGAAGTCATGTCCTTAACGTTCCTAGACTTTAATTTGTTTGCACTTGTTATTTATTACCAGTTCTACACAGAACCTTTTTCCTAAACCAAAATTTTTGGTACCAAAGCACTGTGCTCAGTTATAAAAATAAAAGAGTTCTCGACACTGCTTCTCTGAAAACATTTATTCAAACGTTATCCATCCCCCGTTACGATTTTCTAATTAGCATATGTTTATACACAATTCTGTTCCATCTTTTCCAATATTTAAATAATAGATTGAGAAGTTGATGTGAAGTTCAATAAACAGTGTTACAATTATCAATCACATAACATGAAGAGACTAAGAAATAGCACCTTGGCATAAAAGGATGCTGCTCTCATGAAATCTTTAGTAGAGAAGGCAGCTTCAGCCTGCAGGAGAATCAGAGCTGCAAAATTCAGTGATCATATTTATTTTGAATTAGAAAGAAGAAACTTTTTCTTTATAGATAACAAACAGTAACCTAAAGATTTCCCAATGAAATCCAATGTGTTTCATTGAACCATAATGAAATGCAAAAAAGACTTAAGTACAACACAGTTCAGGCAATTGGTCTTGAAAAGGAACGATGCATACATAAAATTAAATTAAAAACATCATTGTACAAGAAAAGCTTCACACCATCTATCGCATTGAATAAATGTAGAATGGTCATATCACCTGTGCCAAGTATACTTGGTCTCTCTGTAGTGCATTCTTACAGTGCTCTAAAGCAGCAGCATATTCCTTCAACTCTAAATAAACTTGCCACATATCTTGGCCTTCATCATGCACAGATATCTGCAATATATCCAGTGCAAAAGAAAATTTAGGATATTAAATAGAAAAGAACTTGACTCCAACGCAAACCAATGATTAGTTCTCAAAAGAAATGCCATAGAAATCTTCAATCAAATACAAACCTCAAATATGGAGTTTTCATCATAAGCATAAAACACACCAGCAGTAGCATCACTGCAAAGTCCAAGTATTCCGCCAGAAATAGAGTCAAAATCATGGTCAAACTGCAGTTCTTCTCTGATTTTTTGATTCACTCTATTTACAACCTGAATCAAGGGATAAAACACAAGAAAATCATAAACTAATCATGACCATATACATCTGAAATGAACTTAATAATGATGCCCATTAATCAAAATGTGCAGTGCTTGGTTGAAATTTGCAAATGATTCAAGAGATAGAGGCACAGCCTTCGTGACTTAATTTCTTAATTTTCAAATGATACCTTGCATCATGTTTGTTTATCAAGTTCTCATTGACGAGGCAAATTAGTGTGATGAATTGAATTTCACCTATCTGTTGTTTAAGAAATATATGTGTAGTCATTTATCTAGTTTCAAATTGAAAAAGTCACAACTCCACTAGTCCACAACAATGATAAAAACAACTCACCTTAACCTTGTTATCACAGAGCAGCAAAAAGTGGAACTCTGATAGCACAAATGATTGTGGCTTTGTCAGTTCTTGCTCTTTTTCTAACTTTGAATACTCAAAGAGGGCCTTGTTTTCCACAAAGTTGTCATCCCCATGACCTGAGTTGCTAACAAAGAATTGAACAAAGAAGACAGGAGGAGATTAATAGTTCTGGCAAATCCAACTCAAAATAATATAGTCTCATTAATGATTAGGATGCACTGTGCACACCAATCAAATAGTTTAAGCATCCACATGATTAAACATAGTATGGAATTTCCAACTAACAGATGTAGAGCTTAATTGCAAATCCACTTTATGTTTACCCTAGATCTTCAAGGAGACAAAACCATTTAAAATATTTTCTAATATGCAACAAATTACTACCGCAAAATAACATGCAGAAGCAAATTCCATAAAAGATGCTTAAAATTTTACAGTGAAAAACACATGATAATTTATAGAAATGGGAACCCTACCTTTGTGATGCCCCAAGATACAGATTACCATAGTATATGCCTGCCCCAGAAAGCCAAGCAAAATGTGCTGCCTGACGTTGCTTGTAAAAGAAGTGAATTTCACTGCAAACAGAAGCATGGATTACTTGTCAGAAAAGTTCTATCAAGTGGGGATTTCAATCCTCCCTTTTACCGAATAACTCAATAATTCAGAGGTGCCTTCTAGTATATTGCATGCTTGGAAAAAATTTAGACATTGACTGGCAAAGTCTCACATCAAAGGACGTTCTTCAATTACAATGTATTCGAAGGTTATTAATCCAATATTAAATCTATATTACTTGCATAGAAGTACCAAAACTTCCCAAGATCTTTGTATGGACAAGCAACACAATTCATATTTCATGCACTAAAAATTTAAAGTAGAAGTACTTGCTTGGTAGTCTAAACAAAATAGTATGCATATCTCCCAGAATGAAACTAAAAATTAAAAGAGAACAACTGCATGTTAGAATCATATCACATTTAGTAGAAATCAAAACTTTCCTTAACAATAATTATTTACCCCAATAAACAGGAGTCATCCTACCAAATAGACCCAAAAAATACTCAGATATTCTATATAGAAATTAGTCCCCTGAAACCATGTAAATTTAGTGGCAGTCCATGATACTACAAGGATTTTACTGTGCCTTCTAGATCTCCTATGTTAACAATACACCTTGCTTAAAGAGAAGGTGATATAAGAAAACTAAAAACCAGGATGTAAGCAGCTATAAGAGAGGTGTCAAGTCGCTAGTTCTAAAGAAATATTGAAGGTTTGACACTTAAATCTATATGAGAAGGCAGTTAATTTGACATTATTTCTTCGTTTTCATACTCCAAAATTTCAAGGTGAAATAAGAAAACTAAAAACGAGGATTTAAGCAGATATGAGGGAGGTGTCAAGTTGCTAGTTCTAAAGAAATATTGAAAGTTTGACACATAAATCTATATGAGACAAGGTGGTTAATTTGCCACTATCTCTTCTTTTTCATACTCCAAAATTTCAATAAGAATTTTCAAGAAGAATACAGTTCATCTTACACTTGTATGCCAATTATCAATGTATAACCAACCATAGGTCCACTAACTTGACCTGTGTGCATTGGGTCGTGTTCTGTTTATTAAATTTTTTTCCTAAATGCGTGGATCTGCACTCATAGAAGTTTGAGCCCTAATATTGAATCTGATTTCCACAAAAACCCCGTCAAAATGTCAGATCAGCAAAAAAGAACTAATCAATGTAGGAAACATTCAAGAGTGGACACACCACACATTCAGAACATTCAAGAGTGGACACACCACACATTCAGCAGCTACTAGGGCTAGATCTAATAAAATCAGATCTGAAAATGATATTAGCACCAGGCTCAACCTAACAAAAATCACATCTGTAAGTAGAAATTAAAGCATGATAAAACATACAATAACCAGGTCTGTATGTCAAATTGGAATGGCATGCCCGTCTCCTTCTACTGTATATATGTTGATGTTTGTAGCTCAGGGCAGGTACTTCTGCACAGGCCTAAAGTGTCTGAGCATGCAGAAGTCAACCAAAGTCTCCTTGGAACATTTGCTCAAGCGTAAGTTGCAATTGTAACTTAGCCCAAGTCTAACTTAGGAAAGAAGTAAAGTATTTACTTTAGTGATTATGTTTTAATCTCAGCCATGATCTCACGTGAGGCAAGATCTAATCTTGGTCGTCAATCACTTTGGAAATTAGGGTTAGGGATTTGGCTCAATGTAAAGTTACAAAAGCAAGACTGAGAGGAGAAAGACACACCATACAGCAGCACAAGACATTGACAGAGGCATCTCCATGGTGAGTAGAGGACTTCCATTCTATTGTGTCGAGTCTGGACTCTGAAGAAGGTGCAAAAGTGCAGCATAGGAGATCCAGATCAGCCATGGAGATAGCAGACAGATCTAGGGACTCATCAGTTGGATCATATATAAGGTATGTTGTAGCTGTAAATTTCTCAGTTGGGCCGTTAACCCAAGATGGGAGCCCAAGTAGGTTTTGATTCAGTTATTAATGAAAAACTAATTTGACTGGGCAGAAATTGAGTGTATCAATTGTGATTGAGATTGGTTGTATTTTACTTCCACTGAATGTTTATATTGAGAACCTAGTTGTGAATTTATTTAGTAGATCTGTAACCTGCTAGGTTAAGGTTAATTTAACAATATAAAAGATTATTACATTACAACAAATCAGCTTCTGCCAAGCTGTCAATGCAAAACCCAAACAACTAACTATCGCAACTACACCCTTCATTCAAGCACGACCAACAAATAGCAAACACGTGCTATTACAGCCCCTTCTCACGTCGCTCTTCTCTATCTCCCATCAATTGAGCTAATAATATACTAGAATAGAATTTATTTTTTTATTTACAAACATGAGAGACCCCATAGGATCTAAGGGAACAAGTATTCCAAAAATTTACATTTGCAGCCTTGACTTACTTTACCCTTAGGATATCTCAACCTGCAATCTATTCATTTTTTGATCTTCTAAAAACATCCTTAGTATAACAGCAAACTTTTTATGTTGACAAGTTTAACAAGCTATGTGAGCTACTCAATTCTTCATGTCAAAAATTGTTCATACATGGAAAATGCATCATCACGTGCAGCTGCTCATTAATCCATCCTTGTTCACAAAGAAAACATAGACATTCTTCTTTGTTTATAGTTTGCCATCTTGCTATCTCAACTCCCAGGTAATGAGAAATTACCCTGAATTGCCAGAGTAAATGTATTTAATGCTTAGATATTTTCTCTTGGAGGTGATACTGTTCTTGGTTACTAATTACTGACTGGATCTCATATTGATAGAATCTCATTTTCTCACTAGATTCTTACCACAGCTTCCCTATTACACTATTTTGTACCAAGTCTTAAATAGCCAATGGTTCATCTGAAAAATCTTCTCCATCATTTCCCCATTTTTTAATCCATTTCAGCCTGTCACAATATGAACTCTTATCTTGAGACGCAATATTTTCTTGAATTGGTAATTTGTTTGTATCCATGTGCTTTATTTTGATAAGACATGTAATAAATTGGCACAATGCTCCCCTTCTAAAGACATCTTTGTTTGTACTAACATCATAGAGTAAGGGAGTTGTCTTTTCACTCCTAGTTCCACTAATAAGAATTGTTTCTAAACTCTTCAACTTTCTTCCAAGATTTTTTGAAGAGGCCCAGACCTTAAACAAGACAACCATACAAAATTATTGTTTTTACCAATCTTTTGAAAAGTAAGCTCCTCAATTTCCAACTCCACAGTTGAATTTTTTAGCATTTATTCTACATAGAATAGAGAATGAGCCTTCATAGCCCCTATTACCCATTCCTCCACATAAGAGTTCCAATTATAACTACAATTAAATTCAAGGCTCAGGTACATGTAAGAAGGAACCACTTCCAATTTGACACCCTTAAATGTGATGGTTATATTCCTATCAAAGTTGTTCTTACGACTATGTTTTTCTTACAGAGACTTTCATTTCAAAGGAAATGAAAAACCTGTGCCTTGTCAATAACACAACATCATTTGCATATATCAACAACAAAAAAGCATCACCTAATATGCATAATCCTCCTCCCCCATTATTTCTTATCCAATATTCTATTTATTCTATAAATATGTCAAATAATGAAGTGATGTGCTCCTTCCTTTTACAGAGTAAGAGAAGTGAGTTACAAGTAGGGTGAAATCCTAACCCTAGACAACAACCACAAATGGAGAAAGGGTCCACAATTGGGCCACTCTACATGTGCCAAGTAGGAAGGCACATACCCACAAGTGCCAACTCACCCACTACACATATTTTAATGCAACAAGTGCACCCTCCTAGTCCAAGTTGTGAAATAGATGAAAAGTAGGCTATGAGGCAAAATGCCCTCACGAGACTTTCTACCATAATGCACCCACTCACATCATCAATCAAACACTCTCGAGCAAACAATGAACTAAAATGATCCATTTTGGAAACATCCTCTTTGCTACTGTAGGTTTTAACCTTGTACAGAAATCACCTGCAAACAGATTCATAAAACAGAAAAAATATACAATGGTGAGAACATAAAATAAACACAGAGATTTTCTCTTGAAACCCAAACTGGGAAAACCAGATTGATTTTTCATTATATTACATTCAATGTTACAATACATTATATACATATCGAAGCATTCATAAACCCCAATCCATTAACCCTGGATTAAAACATAATCATAGTTCCTTTGCCAGAATCTACAAAATACCATGGGAAAAAACCATCATGCCCAAAACCACATTCAAAACCATGCACAAAACCATGGGTATGTCCGCCCCCATCCTTGGGTCTGCCCAACTATTATTGAATCTGCATTAAAAAAATAAAAATAAATTACCAGGGCACTGCCCTAGACTCAGTGCAAGGGGGCTACCGCCCCCCTACAAACTCCCCGATGCGCACAGCGGAACATAACAACGCGTCGTCCTAGTCATGGAAGGAATATAACACAGACCCAACATTCTCCCACATGTTTTTTTCCACACAAGGGACCACAAGAGTGCTTAGTCATTGGTCCAAGGTTGCAATGCCCATTGCTTCTCTACACTAAGAAAAATTCTTAGTGTTGATAGACTTTGTCAATGCATCTGCAACATTCTGCGAAGTGTCCACCTTTACCAACAACACCCTTTTGTCTTCAACCATATCCCTCACAAAGTGATACTAAACATCAATGTGCTTTATCTTTGAATGATAAACAGGGTTCTTTGCCAAGAAAAATGCACTTTCACTGTCACAGCCTATCCTTATAGTTTGTTGTACCAACTCCATACTTTGAACACAATCTCTGCAACCAAATTGCTTCCTTGCTTGCATGAGTGGTTGTCATGTATTCATCCTTTGTAGTTGAAAGTGCCACCACCGACTATCTCTTGCTCATCCAACTGACAACTCCTCCAAATAAGTTAAACACATACCCACTTGTAGATCTTCTCCAAACTAGATCTCCAGCCCAGTCTGCATCAACAAAGCCATGTATGTCCAAAACTCTGTCTAATCCTTTTCTTCCTTGGTAGCACAAACCATAATCACTAGCGCCATGCAAATAACTAAAAACTTGCTTCACTGTTGTCCAATGCTCCTTCCTTGGTTTTGACATAAACCTACTCAATCTTTCCATTGCATGTGCAATGTTTGGTCTGGTATAAACCATTGCATACATCAGGCTACCAACTGCACTCGCATATTGAACACGAGACATGGCCTCTTCCTCTTCTTGTGCCTTGGGACATTGTTCACAGATAACTTTACCCCACAGGAATAGGAACCTTCTCCGGTTTACTATCCTGCATATTAAACCTCTACAATAGTATCGACATACTTCCTCTAGTTTAACCAAAGGTTCCTCTTTGCCCAATCTCATTTAATTTCCATGCCCAAATATTGTTTGCAGCACCAAGATCCTTCATGTCAAATTTAGAGGACAATTGGGTCTTCAAATCCTGGATAATTTTTTTGTCATGTCCAATCAACAATACATCATCCACATACAAGACCAAATAAATAATACAGTCACCAATTAATTTAAAATACACATAGTGATCCGCTTTGCTCCTTGTGAAGCCAAGTCCCTGTATATATGTATCAAATTTTTGATACAACATCCTTTACCAATCTACCAATCTCAGAAACCTTTACTATAGGTTCACTAACTCAGCACACTTCTATTCCTTGCCAAAATGTGTCAATGTACACCATTTTTGCAAAGGCTCTCCCATCTTGTCTCCTGTTGTATCTACAATCATGCCACTCATTAGAAACAAACATTTGCTTCAACTCAAACTAGCATTGAAGCAAACAATGGAGAGTAATAAAGTTGGTGGCAAAACATGTGATTGCAGGACGCCACAACTCCCAGTTTCTAGTGTATCTCCTCCTCATGAGGCCAAGAATAAAAGCATGGTTATATATAAACTCGAGGATGCTCCTAGCCATAACAATAACCTCCTTGATGAAGGAGATTTTCCCCATATCCTCAAGCAACAAATCGATACAATGTGTTGCACATGGAGTCCAAAACAACGTGTGGTGCCTCTCCATAAGCATCTTGTCGGTAGCCACATAATTAGTTGCATTATCTATGTAACACCCAGGCTCGAGATTGGATGAATTTTTCCAATGTAATTACAAGTACGTAATTGGAGTTGGGTTGAGTGAGGAGCACATATTCCAAAAGGACTAAGGGAGGTCAATTGCTTAGGATTTTCAACTTACTTGTTGAAGGAAGAAAAACTAGATAGAATGGACAGCCATTGAAGGTTGGTTGTTGAATTTTAAATGCACTAAAATGGTGTAGTAAACAGAACTGTTGTTGGGAAATTATGAACTGCAGACAAGGAACAAATTCCATGTTGGCTTGGGAACCACAACAGACAAAATAGAAACAAGAGACTTAATGTGCAACAGCAAGTAGGGGAATAATGAGAAAATGCCAGGGGGGCAGACACGAACAGTCAGACACCAAAGGGAGAAGAAAAATATGAAGACAAGAGGGGAGCATAGCTCTGTGGGGGAACATAGATAGAGTGAGAGATAACTATGTGGATAAAATGAAAACAGAGGAAAAGAGCAGCATGGTAGTGGATGCACGCAGCTGCAAGACAAGAGAGAAGTGCGGGGAAAAAGGGTGCTCGCACAACAGTAGAGAAGAGTGTTGTTCTTCTTAATAGCAAAACATAGCAACAATTTCATGCATTCGGGAGGATATTGAATTCTTCCTTCACTCTTAAGAGGGCCATCGTCTTCTCGATTGAGTGATAGGAGTACAAGAGGAGTTCTCCTTCAGGTGAGGGTAAATCTCGGGATACCTCAAGGGGCTGGAGGGTGGAGACGGCGTTCTCTGGATTTCGTTGACAGTCTATGGTAGAGGTTTAGCCCTTGGATTCCTGAGGAAATGAGACTCTAGAGGACTCCATTGCCTGTTATTTAACTTGGCGGTGGGTTCTGGATTCCCTCCATTGGGTGGAACCATTGTGTGGAAATAGGTTTTGGATTCCCTTCATTGGGTGGAACTATTTTGTTGCATGCTGTCAGGGTGGAGGTGAGCCTCTGCACTCCCTGGAGTATGTGTGTGTGATTATGAATGGCTAGAGGGTGGATGCAGCAAGCCTAAGGATTCCCTATGGTTGGTTGATTGTTGTTTAACTAGTGGGTTGAGGTGGCAGACCTATGGATTCCCTATCTCATTGTTGACATTATTTGGAAAGCTGATGGGTGGAGGCAACACGCCTCTGGATTCCCTAGTCATTGTGACATTATTTGGAAAGTTGAAGGGTGGAGGCACCAAGCCTCTAGATTCCTTGTTCATTATAGATCATCAATTACTAGATGAAAGGGTGGAGACAATAGACCTTTGGACCCCTGTGTGATGAACAATTGTTGAGTAGATGGTGGGTGGAGGTAGGGGACCTCTAGAGTCGTTGTTTCAGCTGGCAAATAGTGTTCATTACCTTGAGAAAGACCACCTCGGTCCCTTGGAATCTGGCTCTGGGGTGACGGTTGCAAGTAGCTTGGCTCCAGCTATCTATGGTTGGGTGACGAGTTGAAGTCCTAAACTCAGTTTCCCACTTTCAGTATAAATCCAAGATAAGTTCTCTTGTGTATACCTTGTATGGTTTCTGTGTATGATTTTCCATTATTGATCTATGAATGGTTAATATGTTGCTTAGTTGCATGACTTCACATGTGTTTTTATGTTGTGTTGTACCTTGGAAGACAACCCCTAGCTGAGTAGAGGTCAATGCCCATGACATTTATCCAAGATTATGAATTTATCAATTTGTTATTCCATTGTTAAACTCCATAAGTATTTATTTTACAGATAACACTTTAAATTCTTCTTGGGATAAAACACTCTTTCAAAGTGGCCTTCTGATGATGAATGTGATTTTAAATTGTAGTATAGTGAATGAAAGGGTTTTAAAAAACCTTTAAACAACAGGCTACTTGTAGCAGAATCTCTTGTTTCAAACTTTAGCAAAATTATGGAAGCAAGATGAAATGAAATACAAAAAAGAGGAGCGCATATTAAGGTTATTTAACTTTAACTTACAGATACCATAATTTCAGTGAAACTGTAACATTAAAGACCAACAGCTTCATTACTCTCTTCTATAGAAGAACAACATTTAATACAGAGACATCAGGAAACACATATCACATTCAGCATATGTCCGGAATCACTTTGAAAGCTTCATTGAAATCACCAAGAAGATCGAAAATTACAGAAAGAGCTTTTTTGCTTCTGAGGTCCAAAAACCCGGAACCCTTTCGCGTTCCTCAAATTTCTTTTTTATAAGATAATTACAATGAGCAAAGTTATGAAACTGTCAACTGTCAAAACTGCGAACTATTTGAATTGTCTATAAGATACTTGGTCCTTCGAAGGCCTATCTTCATGATGAAATAAAAACAAAATTACATCATTTTACAAAAACATTTTAAACTTTTTTGTTGAAGTAACAGGTGGCATTTGCTCATTGAGTAATTTGAGATTTTGGTACAGTTGAAGGTCCAGCTTTTGTACTTGTTGCTGTGGGACACATCCATTCTCTACATTTCTTCCAAACTGTCATATCTGAGCTTTGACATTTGACAAATTTGGTGTGAGCCATTCTAAAATTGGTGATCCTGTTATAAGTTGGCTTCTCATTAAAAAGAGTTTTAATCAACCACAACAGCTGGAAATCCATGTGTAAATAATGCACAATTGTTGCCCCTTTTAGAACTGTCGTTTTTCCAAGAGAAGTGCCAATCTTACCCTTGGCTTCTACCAGCAAAGTTTCATAAGTCTCCCAGGGAAGCAGATTTCCCTGTTGATCCCAACATGAAGGCAGTCACGCTCTGGTTCTCTTATCAAAATTGGTATTAAATTTTAACACAGATTCCTTGACCTCTGCCAGTTTTGTCTCAGTTGTTTTCCTATACAAATTCTTCAAAACCATCTTGTTTATCTCCAATACCAATTATGTTCTATCTTCAATCTGCATTTCTCTTAACTCTTGTGATGACTTACAATTAAAGAAATCAATCATCTTTTTCGCAAATTGTGCATGTTGTTGGAGATTTTGCTTACGGGCAGCAATTATGCTTTCCAAATCACTGACGATGGCTTTTTCCTCTGCTAGAGTTGATCAAAATTCCCAAACATTCCTCACTGTATGAATAATATCATTTCTAATTATTTCCCTGGCTTGTATGAGGGACATGTTTCCATTCACTTTCTCCTTCAGTTCCTTAATTTCATAAGAAGCAACCTGAAAAAATCACTTTGATATTTAGAGGCAGTTTTTTTAGCCATGGCTAATTCCCTCTGTTATTTTTAGAATTTGTTTTGTATCATCACAATTTCTTTGCATCTTCTTCATTTCATTTTCTGATAGTTGCAACGCACTCATCACTCTAGTCAACCTTTTTGCAGGGTCTTCAAAATCAAGTTGTACTAAAATAGAACAAACATGTGTATCCACTTTTTGCTATAAAACAAAATTCATCTCTTTAAGAGCAGCAATTTCATTATTCCTCTGCAAGAGTTCATTTGTTAAAATATCCTTTTTCTTTCTCCACCTGAGCTATTTTTGGGGCCATCACATGCTCCACAGAAGGTAATTTTAATTTTTTCCTTCAAACCTGGATTTCGGTCCCTGCCCCTTGTAAAAGCTTTTGTACAACACTCTTGTCCTCGGGATTTATGGGAGAACAGAAAATGGGGTGAAAACGGAATTAAATGTGAAACTGAAATGTGCAAAACAGCTAAGGTGGCAGATAAGACATGATGATGTGACATGATGATGTGGCGGTGACAAGGTGGTCTCATCTGTCAATCACGCTCACTTGTTGTAGAGTTATGAGAGCACACACCAGTACGAGGGAAACCCGCTGGGGGTGATCCCGCAATGCACATCGGCCATCGATCTGAAGTCAATCGAGATCTTTCACTGTTTCGATGGAGACACCCACTAGCATAACAGTCGAGCTATTTGTGTCGTCGGGTTGGAGCCATCGTGGGGTCCCGACATGGCATTCAATTCCGCCCGACAGACCTAAATGTTCCACCATTTTGAACAATCATTTTATTCCACCCATAAATAAATCAAAACCTTTATATTTATTTTGAATTTTTTTTATTTTTTTATGAGTTTTCAAATATATCATTTTTCTTTTTCTACAATTTGAAAAACATTGTGAAAAACGAGTTACAACATGTTGAATGGTTAATTATGATCCATATGAGGACATGTGGATGATTATGAACATTCATAGAGTTACATATGAGGACATGTGGATGATTATGAACATTCATAGAGTTATCGGCCTTATGCTAACATGTTGATGCGAGAAAAACTTCACCTTTGTTAGTGTTAGGATTGCATTGGTGATATGTTAAACTATGAGGAGAATTATCCTTGTGGACTGGTTGTTATATTATGAAGAATGAATGTTATGAATTGAACCCTGTTATCATGGAAATGATGTGATTCTACATTGTCAACTACATGGTTGTATACTTGTTGTTACAGCTCTCTTAGTTGCATCTCTTTCACTTGAATATGAATGCATGCATGGCCATGGTGAATTTCCGGTCATCCTTGCTCAGTTGGTTAAGCTAGTGTAGTCTAGGGAGGCAGATTCTCTATTTTGCAGAGTTGTTTGTTTCTACAGGGTCATAGAAGAATCACTCTGGGAAATGACTATGTTTTGTGGTTTTCTTTGGTGGAATGTGCATTTTTTGTATCCAAGAAATTCCCTTAGAGTTTAGTGCCTCTAAAATGTTTGGCCCTTGAAAGCCCTTAGAAAACGCCAAAAACTCATGAAGGAAACTGGCCCCTAGATTACATTAAAAGGCTGGAAAAAAAACAACAAATCTCCTGAGTTTTGATCCAAAAGTCGGGGGTCGAGACCACGACCTAAGACAGAGGTCAGGGGCGGGCCTGTGTGAAAGGAAATTACTTGTTGTGATGCCAACCTTGACTAGGTCGGAGGTCGAGGGTCAGGCCCAATGTGGAAAAAGTCGAAGTCGGGATTAAATCGGCAAGGGTAAAAAAGTTGAAAAACTCGACAAAGTCGGGACTTTTTTGAAAAAGTCGGCAAAAAGTCAGCAAAATTTAAAAAAATACAAAATTATTCGAATTTTTTCAATTTTTTTAGCATCTAAAGTATCCACAACATCAAATAAATGCATTTACACATAAACATGTAAAGAAAGCTAATATATAATATGTATATGAAGTCTAGTGCTACATCACATACCAAAATAGTGAATCGAGTCCTGAATCTTGAGTCTCAGTCTCAAGAGTCAAAATATCAACAAAAAATATAATAATGTATATCATGAGTCATCTCCATGTCATAAAGTAAATCACTAAGATGAAGATCCCCTGCCCCTTTTACGGGAATAGGGAATGGCTTTGCCTTTTCCTCTAGAGGAAGAAGGCCCTGCCCCTCAGAATACAGATGGATCCAGTCGTCCTCTAGAAGCAAAAAAAACAGGTGGCCTCTCTCCTCTGCCGCTGACGCTGCCACTGCTACTGCCCATCCTAGATGGTGTCACCTCCTCCTCCTGCTCTGCCTCCTGACCCTGCTCCTCCTCCTCTACCACTGGCTCCTCTTGCTGTACAACTGCTTCCTCCTCTGGCACTAGTGCCTCTGGATCCACATCTAACCAATCAGGGGTTGATCCCATGACCGGCCTCTCAGTCTCGACCCTCCATGCAGCAGTGGTATCAATATTGTCCATTGAAATGGCATCCATATCAGGAGTTTTCTGAATTTGTCTCATCCACAATCGAAGATTGTAGTAGACATACACCATGTCATTGAGACGTTGGGATTCCAATCTGTAAAAGGGTCATAGATTATAAATTAGTACTTGGAAAATTTATATAGTAAAAAATTAAAATAATCAAATTATTTCAAAAATTTAATTTGAATTTTTTTTACCTATTGCGCTTTTTGCTATGTATTTTGTCAAAGACACTCCAATTGCGCTCACACCCAGAGGAACTGCATGTCTGGATGAGCACTCGGATGGCAAGCTTTTGGAGATGGGGTACTCTACCACCATAGCTTGTCCACCAAGCATCTACAAGTTAAAATAAAAATGAGAAGCAAAAATTATGAAGAGACGATGAATTATTAAATTTGAAAGTTGAAACTTGAAACTTGAAACAAACTGAAGCTTACCTGGCATTTTGGTCGTCCTACTCTTAATAGCCATGGTAAAACCAAATGTGCCACCAGCCATCCTATATATTTCCATTTCTTTGGAAATTTCTTCACGTTCTTGCTCAGATACCACCATCCTCTCAACACATGTGAAGAATCCATCCATCACCTCGGCATCAAATATGAAACCACAGGAGTAAGAAAATGCGGGGTTGAAGTAGATACCTGCAGCATGAATGGGGCGATGGAGGGTATTGTTCCATCGGTCATCAATCACTCTCCATATGACCTGTTGTTTCTCTAACCCCTCATCTCCCTTATCTGCATAATAAGCACGAATGGCTTCTTTGGCTCTATCCATGGCCTCATACAAGTAGCCCATTGCGGGCTTCTCTCCATCAACCAACCGAAGAACCCTTACCAAAGGTTCTGAAATGGCACACACCTCCTCTACTCCTGCCCAAAACCCCTGATCATATGAAACAAGTCTGCATATGCCCTCTCCCTCTGGTTTGCAGCTAATAGATAACTCACGCCAATCCTGTGAAAGAAACATGCTCTTCACGTCCCACATAGAATTCAACAGAGACTGAAGAGATATGAAAGTAGTGGCAAAGTGTGTTATCGTAGGACGCACCAACTCTTTGTTGTTGGTGAATCTTCTCATCAAGCTAAGCACAGATGCATGATTGTAAATAAATTTTGTTATGCTCTTGGATGATTCAACAATATGTCTCACCATAGGAATCTTACCTATATCCTCCAACATCAAGTCAATACAATGAGCAACACAAGGTGTCCAAAACAGGGTAGGATACCTCTCCATCAGCAACCTGCCAGCTGCAACATAATTTGCAGCGTTGTCCGTTATGACTTGGACAAAATTCTGCGGGCCTATTTCCTGAATGAAGATGTCCAACAACTCACATAATAAACGCGAATCTTTAATGTGTGCAGATGCGTCAACAGATTTCATAAACATTGTCCCCTTGGGACAACTAACCAAGAAGTTAAGAAGGGTCCTACCCTTCTGGTCAGTCCAACCATCTGACATGACTGTGCATCCAGTGTGTTCCCAAGATGCCCTAAACTCCTCCCGTCTAGCAGTGCAATCATTCTTTTCCTCTTGAAGAAGAGGCCCTCTCAACTGTGCAAAGGTAGGGGCTTTGTACCCCGGGCCAACGACAGCAACAGCAGCAAACATAGGTTGGTAGAATGGGTTTGTCTTGGCAATGTTGAAAGGAACATCACTCCATAGAAGACATCTACTCACCAACCTGTCAGCTTCTGCCTTTTCCTTTTTTTTAATTGCTGATTTGATGCCAGGTTGTGCACCAGGTGTCGTTCTAGGGACAAAAAAGGATGAAAAAGCTGAGGGGTTGGAACTGGAAGGTCATGCTGAAGCAGAAGAAGCACTCTCACTTACCCCCAGTCTTGAGCTCCCTACAAGTTGCCTTTTCATTACTGCCTTGGTGTCTTTGCCATCTTCTTTTTCCATCAAGGCTTTAATGGCCTTTTGGATCATTTCTGGACCCGGATTTTTGCAAAGTTCTATATTTTTCCCTGGAATTTGCCCTATATGGAATTTTAAGCTGTTGATACCCCCTAACATATGCTTTCCACACAACTTGCAAGACAAATACATTCTATTGAGTCCTCCAGTTCCGGGTATAGGATCAGGTTCACCATACTCCCAGAAAGGATCCAAATTCCTTGGCATTTTGTTTGAAACTTTTTGATGTTTGAACTTTGAACCTAGGCACAAAAAATTGAAACAAAAATTTAAAAAAAATTAAAAATTGCCCATCACATAAATTAAAATCACTAAATAGTAAACAAGGGTTAGAATTTTTTTTATTTGAATTTTGATTCTTGAAAGTTGAACTGTTGAAATTTTAAAATTTAATTCAATCTAGGATTCAACTTAGAATTTTAGAACTTCTAAGTCTTGATTGGGTTACAAACTTACAAGATGAATTTAATTAAATTAATTTTAAATTTTAATATTTATTATGTTGGTTCAGGTTGCAGGTTGAAGGAAAGGAGCTGGAGAAAGTTAGAAACGAGTTCTAAACTTAATAACAGAGGTTGTACAAATTTAAAACTTAATTACCATTGCAATTAATGCTTACTGACATGACAGGAATGCTGAGATCAAGCATATTGTGAGAGATCATATTGTGGAATTTGTATTGACTCTTGAGAGGCTCACTCTTTGGATATTTGTCTGGCATCTAAGAGTAGTTGGTCAAATATTCCAGAATTACAGCCTTCTCTACATTCACTCTGGAAACAATCATTACCAAGTTCCAACAGTTGGAAGGAAGGCCAAAACTCACATGCTCAGACAGTGAAATAGACCTCAACTTGATACATTACAGTGAAAAACCACAGTGATCTACTACACAGTGCACAGCAGTCTTCACAGTGACACAATGACACAACACTTACCCTATCTCACCTTGTAAAACAATGATATTAGCACCTGGCAAGTGGATCGAAGATCGGTAGTGTTCTTAGTTCATTTAGGATGTTGAGACAAGAAATTTCCTCTATAATAACTTTGTTTATAATACAGTAGTCTTGAGGACTTCAATATAGACATTTTTAGTAGACCTAATCTATAGAGTTGATTAGTTGTAATTTGACAATATCTCTCTTGGTGACAATTACAAGTGATGTGACAGTGACATAATGTGAATAACTTGACATATTAACAAATAAAACATATAAACCTGACCTATATACTAGCTACTGCAGCGGCCAGCCTGCAAGGGGATTTGTTTACGTTTAAAAATTAAAATCTAACAAAACATTTAATTATCAATATATATATTATAATTTGTTTATGTTACAAAATGAAAAAAAATAACGCAGATAGCTTGAGTCTTACCTGGCGGCAGCAGCAAACCCCGGTGGCCAATCTGCAAGCTCGAGCTGTTGAAACTTGAACAGTGGTTGAAACTTGAATGTTCAACTCCAATCTCCCAACGCAAACCGTAAATGAAGTTGTAAACCCTCTGCTGGACTCTCCACAGTCAACGCGACAATACAACAAGCAAATAACTCATAAAAAACGAAACTTCTGCCTTTTATTACCGCCGATCAGTGGCATCACGATTTTTTCAATCGAGTCGGCAAAAAGTCGGGATTATAACGATTAAATCCCGACTTTTTCAACTTTCAAAAAATCGGGAAAAAGTCGGCCGATTTTATCGGCGCCTGCAAAAGATCGAGATTTTTTGAAAAAGTCGCGATTTTTTCCCGACTTTTTCCACGCTGGTCAGGCCTATAATGCAAAGGTTTACGTGTGCCGTGTAGGGCCAACCCCGATTGGGTCGGAGGTCGGGGGTCGGGCCCGCAAATGAGAAGATGCGCACGGCAAATTGTTCTGACCCCGATTGTTTGTTGAGCTTGGCTGCCACGCGAGTGAACTCGGGAATCAAAGATAACAATAGTCCTAGACATACTCTAAGTGAACCCGGGTGGGGTGTGTTTCAATAGAGACAATGATGAAGGTGTCTATTAATCATTGTTCTCACCAATATTGGGGCTCAAGATCTCGTGGAGAGATGGAGCTGTTAGTCAAGGCCTTGCTATGTGACAATGATGGTTGATATGGCTATACAGATGGGATTACCAACCCGATTCTTCTTATGAGATTCTTCAGATTGAGAATGACAAGTACCATTATGAATACCTCCCTAGTTAAGAGGGAGTGTTGAAAAAGTGTAACTAGGTTCGGTCTTCATAAAGACATGTAATTATGATTTTATGTAATGAAGAGACAAATAAATAAAATGTATTTATTATGTTGCTTGCATCATGGGTTTGATGAGCAAGAATATTTTATTTATGGGTCAAAGACTTCTTCTTGATGTCTTTAGGATTTTGTCATATTTTCATAAAGATAATTAGAGTCATGTAAATGAAGTCATGTTACACTTAGAAATGTCTAGACAGCCCTCCAAAAGACAAGCACTGCTCTCCTTTGATGTCGGCCTCAAAATATATATAAAATGTTCATGTCAGCTCACACATATATTCGAATACTCAGGTCGGCTTTTTATATGGTCAAACTACTATAAATAGGAAGGTGCATACTCTGCATTTCCACAGTGAAGTAGCTCGCATTTCCTCTGAGATTTTCGATGAAATGACAGAGGTTTTCAGATGGGCAACAAGTTTCTGATCTCCTCTGAGTTTGTGGATGGGTATAACAGATCGGGTGTATCTGAGATTTCGGATGGATAAGTACAGAATGACAGTTTCGGATCTCCACAGTGAGATATCTCTAAAATATGGATGGATGATCACAGTGAACAGAATTCGGATTACTTTGTGATTCTCAGATAATATTACAGAGATATATTTTAGACATAATCTCAGATTCGGTGCTATTACAAAGGATAAGATCTCAATGTCTTTCAGTGCCTCCACAGTTCATGGGTGTCACTGTTTGGTGACTATCTCAGATCTCGGTACAATCACAGGTCTGGTGCCACAAAAGGACAAGATCTCGGACAGCAGAACAGTGCCTCCATGATGTCACACAGTGTAATGGAGATGTTTGGTAATCTCTGGTAAAAAGCTCAGTGTTGGAATGGTGTTCGGATCTATGATGATCACGTGATACTTGGTTCATTGGAGAGATGATCTCAGTGAAAGAAAGATCGAAGATGAAGAAGGGTGACTATGTCTTGGTCTTGGAGTGGCGAAATAGGTCAAGGTTCTTGGTCTTGGTATTCGTCAATTGGAATCTCTATAAGAAGAATTTGTGAAGGTTCTCCTCTCAAAAAGTGAGAGGTTTTGGCCCTGGCTCATATCCTACATGTTGTGTCTCTTGTCTACTTATGTTTATGTGTTGGTTAAAGTTTGATGAAGAAAACACTAGTAAGCTTAGAAGAAAAGATCCTAATCTAAAGAAGTAAAAAGCGTTCACAAACAGTCACCAATGAAGAGAAATATCCTAATGACAAATGCCCTATATTTCTCAACACGGTTTCAAAGCTATGGTGACAGTTAAGGAAGGGCATCTATTCAAAGAGACACTCAAGGATCGAGTTTGAAGAAAGGCACAAAAGCAAGTCAAAGGTTAACAAAACAAAAATCAAGATCTGAATTGAAGAATCAAATCCTAGATCAATGTGGCAGTCTACAACAACAAATTTTTGGATCCTATAAAAGGATCACAAAGATCCTCATCGAGCTACCTATAAAGCAAGGCAGCTCGAAATACTTTTAAAGATTTCATCATCTTGGATAAGGCAGTGATGAATTCAGTCTTCTAGCACAGTCACAACTACAGTTCAGATATCTTCAAAATAATGTATTAATATTGTTCAGATATTGTGCCATTCTCTGCTATATATCCCAATGCTATTCAGTGAGGAAAAACTCAGAAATACTACCTTGGTTATCACCGCAAGGAAAGATCTTGTTCTTATGCGACATGGGAGCATAATTTCATCTTCATTGGTCAAGTAAGTATTTTTCATTCTATAATCAAATTTGACAAAATGACATCGTATTTGCAAGAAGATCTATAATTGTTTGGGTCCTAGAAGTTTCTTGCATGTAAAAAGGAGGATAGACATAATCCTCAAAGGAAGTGAAGTCATTGATCATATCTATGGAAAAGTCTCTGAAGGTTAAGCAATATCTGAATACATGTAAAGGATCAAAGGGGTCAAAGGATTCTTAAGAAATCAGTCAAAGGTCCTCTCATCCCTATGTAGCAGGATTGAAGACACCAAAGAGATATATAATAAGCTGGAAGAACTATTCTCTGAAGGTGCAATAAAGAAGGTCATATCACTTAGACCTGAACTGCATAAAATTGAAGGAATATCTTCATAAAATCTCAATTGTGAGATCTGGGAAAAATGATGAAAGAATAATCATAATTGTTCCAATGAGCAAGGTAACAAATGTCCATGGGATAAGAAAGTTACCTCATCTAACAACTTGTGGCTTCTATGCTAGATAGAAGAAGACAAGTTGAGGTCAAAAGTGCTGAAAGTTAAATGACTCAGACATTGCAGAAAGGAAGCTCATATCACCGAAAATATCGAGGAAGTTGAAGTTAAGAAGCTCAAGCAAGGAGGGAGTAAGAGATATTTACTATGGTTAAGACAGTCTCCCTCACAAAAGGTCTCATCATAGCTTATAGAGCTTTCATAGGATATGGCTGTAATAAATAATGAGATGCATTGTGGCATCATGGAAGCATTAAGAGCTCGTTACATCACCGTGGGAATCATGGAGAACAAACAAAATCCATGACAGTTAAATATGGAAGATATAGCTCTTGGGAACCTCATTAAAGAAAAGGAAGAAGCCATCCAAGACAAGGCTCATCATACATCAAAAGCAAACATTTTCCGGAGAAGGATACTCAAGATCCTCAAGATTCTCTGATGGAATCCTGATCAAAGGATTCACCGATCTAGAGAAGAAGCAAGTATTTCATCAGTAACTCCAACTTGTGGAGTTCATGGATGATGGTATGATGACATAAGAGATGAAGCGGATCAAGGGATTGAAGACATTTCAATCAAGGAAGTTTTTGAAAGAAGCCTAGATGGCCTGAAGGTAAATGAGGTATGTATGCTTGTATTTAATATTATAACATCATGTCATATGGTTGCAGGTAACATGGATCACTACTTCTATCTTGAGAAACCTGATCAAAGGAAAAGGATCTCCTTCTCTGAAAGATTGCCAGAAGGCATGGTTCACACTAGATAAAACCAACATAATATGTCCTCATATATGAGGTGGTTGACTATAATCAAGGAACTCTGATTGGAAGCACCTGGGAATGAAATGTGTGAAGAAAGGAAGGAAGAAATAATGAGACATGCAACCATGGTAAAGGAAATCAACATCCTAAAGACCAAGAAGGCTTGACTAGGAAATCTCCTCGAAAGATATGAAAGACTCTGATGGAAGTCTGAAAAAGATGGAGACCCTTGACAATGGATATCTTTGGGGGATATGTCAACATGTATGGAGGATGTTGATACCTACAGGAAGATGCCATGATGAAAGACAATCACTTAGGTAATTTTTTATTTAAGTATTCATATTTATAATTTAATAATATCTGGATGAGCTTATGCAGAGCTACCAAAGAGAAGTATTTAGAACCATATGGAAGGATGAAAGATCCTTGAAAGAAATATGGTATGGAGATAGCAGCATGACATGAAGCTAGACCAGATGAGAAGACTGATGAATCACTTTTTGATGGAATGATGACATGACTCGTGGATTAAAGTGATGGATGGTTTGTGCCCTATGAAGAGATCCCAAAGTTGAAGACTCCTCAACAAAGAAGAAATTCATGACATCGAAGGAAGGAGTTCTTCAAAGCAGTTGCATGTCTGTTGATTTTTGACAACTAGGTCCAAACTCCATGTTGTGATGCTCTGATCAAGATGCCAATATTATTATTGGATTCCTCTCTTAGAGAGGTGCAAGATCGATCTAAAGATCATCTTGATCCGATGAGCAGAACATTTATGTGCAGGTCGGCCTTAAGGTTTTGTGCCCTAGCAGTTGTGTCACACACCCCCTCATTGATGGATATATATTGGTCAACGTTGGAGGACATTTTCACTCATCTCATCCTCACACATTTCTCTCTCCTCAACTGATTGGTTCGATCAACTTGCAGCCTCATCTCTTCAAACATGGGAAATTTCAGCAAGCAGCAATTTTCTGTTTTCGGCCTAGGGTTTCTACAGCAGCGTTGACTTTGGTCAACGCAAGGTCTAACAGACCTGAAACTCTCACAAAATTTCGATTTTCCAAATCCGCATTTTTTGGCACTATTCCCGAGGCTGGACATTGACTTTGACTTGCCTGCGTTGACCTAGATGTTGCTGCTGTTTGCATTAACCGTTGACTGACAACATTGGCTTTTGGTTGAATTTTGGGGTTGACTGTTTTGGCTGTCCTAGAGGGTTGTGTGACACTTTTGGTTCGTTGACCATATTGAGACTTTGCTGGGTGAAGCATCCTATTGACCGTCGTAACGCACCAACACACTTATATATTTCTAGCTTGTCTTTTGTCGATCTACTGGTATGTTCTATCAACATTTTACTTTATTGCTTATGTGATTGCTAACTGATATTGGGATAAAAAGTAAAGTTACATCAAGCATAGAACATCTACAAAAATTTACATGGTATCAAAGTTGAGGTGAAGACAAAGCCCTAGTTTGTAGCAATCACCAAAGAAGAGGATGGGTTCCTCAAACTACAATGGCTTTAAGGTTGATGACAAATTGACTAGGAAGGATGAATTCCATGCTTGGAAGATGACATTGGATCTTAATTTGGAAGACCAAGATGTCATGGACTATGTGCAGGGTAAAATCCAAGAGCCTCCATCCACTGCAACTGTTGTTGCCAAAACAAAGTATAAGAAGGGGGAAATCAAAGCAAAGCTAATGATCAAGGACTCAATTCATAAGAGTTTGGTTAACTATATCTCTGAGCTGGGCATATCCAAGGAGATGTATGATAAGATGGTCCACATGTTCAAGGCTAGCAATGCGAATCAAGTCCTATTCTTCAAGAATCAATTGAAGAATCTGAAAAAAGGCAGGGATGAGTCTGTTCAATCATATTTTCTGAAGCTGACTGAGATCAGGAATAATCTGCTGGCGATTTGCGAGACAATAGTTGATCGAAAGATGGTACTCACCGCACTTGGAGGTCTCTCATCCAAATGGCATGTATTCAACACTACCATTCTCAATAACAATGTGATACCTGATTCTGACGAAGTACTATCGAGATGCGTACAAGAAGAGACAAGGATAAACGAATATGAAAATGAAGGAAATGTTGCCTTTGCTGCTCATACTAAGAAGAACTTTGGTGGTCCAAGGAACAAAGGAAGAGCAGGGGCCCAAGGAAAAAAAGGCAAGTATTACACTTGTCACAAGCCAGGTCACTATGCTAGAGAATACCCTTTGAAGAAGGATTCTCCCAATGATGATGACAACAACAACAACCGGAGGAATGGCAATCAAAGGAACAACAAGTTCAAGGGGAAGAGGAAGGCTCCCTCTAGCGGAAATGGTCAACCTTTCAAAAGGTCGAGAAATTCCAAGTATGAGGAATCAAATGTTGTTGATAAAAGAAATGAATCCATTCTTGTATCTGTCCTCTCTGCTGCATCTCCACCCAACACTATGGATGTCTGGTTGATAGATAGTGGTGCCTCAAGGCACATCATTGGGTTCAAGGAAGCACTTTCTGATATGGTTGAGAAGGATACTAATATGGAAATTATCCTTGGAGATAATGCCACATATCCCATGAAAGGGACAAGGACTGTGACCCTCCACTTGTCTCAAGGTCAAGTCCTCCGCTTGCAGGATGTACTCTATGTACCTGATTTGAAGAAGAACCTTGTGTCTATTTCAGCCATGGAAGACAAAGGTTTCAATCTGGCATTCATTGATGGGAAGCTGCGTATCTGGAAGAAGAGCTTCAAGGAAGCTATCACGATTGGGTTTAGAGTTGATACACTCTACCAGGTTGGAGGAAGTCCACTGGGAGCGATGACGTGTGATACTATTCAACAGACTGAACTATGGCACGGTTTGGACACCACCCCATACAAAGGGACCTTTCCCCTCAAGTGTCACAAAGACATTTGATGTCTTGCAATTGATTCATTCTGATCTGTCTGGTATGCTGCCCGTGACATCCTTGGGAGGATGTTCTTATTATATGACATTCATAGATGACTTCTCTCGCAAAACCTAGATATACGTCTTGAAGAAGAAGGATGAGGCTTTCATGTGGTTCCGTACCTTCAAACCTTGGTGGAAAATCTGACAGGGAAGAAGATCAAGATATTGAGGACCGATAATGGCACTGAATATGAGACGAACGAGTTTAAGGATTTTTGCAGAGAAGTTGGCATCAAGAGGGAGACCACAACTGTCTATACTCCTGAGCAGAATGGCGTTGCTGAACGAAAGAACAGGACCATTTTGGAAGTTGCTCGTCCCATGCTATGTGACCAAGGTCTACAGAAGTTTCTGTGGGGAGAAGCTGCGAACACTGTTGTGTACATACAAAACCGATGCCCGCATTCTCCTCTGGACTCCAAAATTCCCGAAGAGGTTTTCTCTGGTAAGAAACCTGACGTCTCACATTTCAGAGTTTTTGGATGTCCTATTTATTTTCATGTGCCAAAAGAGCAGAGGAGCAAGCTGGATGCTTCTGGGAAGAAGGGAATGTTTGTGGGCTACAGCGAAACTTCGAAGGCCTATAGAGTCTATGTCTCTAGTCAAAGAGAAGTGGAGATATGCCACGATGTTACCTTTGACAAAGATGCTTCTATGAGGAAAGTAGTTAATCTTCCGAGACCTGAGGAAGATAATGAAGCAAGGCTTGGAAATAAAGAAGAATCGAAGGATGAGACGATGCCCGATGTTGAAGGACCGATGGACCCGATTGATCCACCTCCTTCGATGGGGAAGAGACCATCATGGCTCTGGGACACTCTAGAGGATGCCGAGGGAGCCAAATAGATACCAAGGGTATCTAGCATCCATGAATACTATCGTACAATCTGAGCCTATCGTACAAGTTTGGAAGGATGCTATGCACGAAGAGCATGAGTCCATAATGAAGAATGATGTCTGGGATGTGGTTCCAAGACTAGAGGACAAAGTAGTTGTCACCTCGAAATGGCTCTACAAGATCAAGCATGGATATGATGGAAGTGCTGAAAAGTTCATGGCAAGATTCGTTGCCCGTGGCTTCTCTCAAAAAGAAGGCATAGACTATGATGACATATTTGCACCTGTGGCCCAATATACCACCATCCGATCTATCATAGCCCTTGCTACTACGCAAGGATGGAGTCTTCATCAGATGGATGTGAAGACCGCATTTCTACATCGTGTGATAAAGGAAGAGGTGTATGTAGAGCAACCTCTAGGGTTCGAAGTCTAGCATCAGGACACTAATGTCTGCAAGTTGAAAAAATCCCTCCATGGGTTGAAACAAGCACCCAGAGGTTGGTACGAGAGATTGATAGCTACCTGATGAAGCTAGGCTTTACTCGTAGTAATGTTGATCCGAACCTTTACTTCAAGGTTGATAGAGAAAAGCCTCTCATTCTGGTGTTGTATGTGGACGACCTCTTCCTGACAGGTGTTGACCCTCTCATTCATCAGTGCAAGAGGGAGCTCACTGCTTAGTTTGAGATGAAGGACCTAGGACTGATGCATTACTTCCTAGGCCTAGAGGTCTGGCAGAGACCTGGCGAGATTTTCCTTTCTCAAGGAAAATACATTGTGAAGCTTCTAGAAAGATTTGGTATGTTGTACTGTAAGTCTGTGTCGACGTCGATGGAGCTCAACTTTAAGAAGTTGAGTGGCAGCACTGTTGGGCCCATGCTAGCAAATCCTACTAAGTATCGTCAACTCGTAGGGGCCCTGATGTTCTTAGTGAACACCCATCCAGACGTATGTTTTGCAGTGAACACTTTGAGTCAACATATGGTTGAACCTCATCACTTTCATTGGGTTGGTGCCAAGAATCTGTTGAGATAACTTCGGGGCACCATAAACCATGGGCTGAGATACACTGTCGGGAGCGTGACATTCCATGGATATACTGATGCTGATTGGGCTGGCAGTGTGGTGGATCTTAAGAGCACATCGGGATGTTGCTTCACACTTGGTTCTGCTTCGATATCATGGATGAGCAGGAAGAAGAAGTTGGTGGCTTTGAGCACCGCAGAGGCCGAATACATTACAGCGAGTATAGCCTGTTGTGAAGCAGTTTGGTTGCAAAAGCTCTTCAGTGAGTTGTTCGGACATGTGCTAGATACCACCGTGATACTCTGTGATAACCAAACTGGGATTCGGTTGTCCGAGAATCCCGTGTTCCACGATCGATCCAAACATATTGATATCAGGTACCACTTTATCCGTGATAAGGTACAGCGAGGTGTCGTAAGGCTCGATCATATAGGAATTGATGAGCAGGTCGCGAATACTCTCACAAAGCCCCTGGGGAAGGTCAAGTTCCTAACCTTTCGTGAGAATCTTGGTATCGTGGAACGACCCTATGCTGAAGGTCCTGTTGGACGATGAGCTCTGGGAGCTCTGGGGGGCTTTGGGGATAGCTTCTCCGAGCTATAAGCAACCACAGGGCTAGGCTTGTCGAACCTTGTTGGTGTGCTCCTACCCCACCGTTATGATGATTGAGTTGGGTCACCTCTCATTATTTGTGCCCCGTATGCATCCTACCCATTGAGTTCAGGGCTCATGGGAAGTACCTCTCATTTGGCCAGTGAGGTGGGAAAAGCTACAGACTAGTAGCAAAGATTGATGGACGCATCAGAGATTGTTGTACTCTCTATCTAGGATGGCACGATCCAACCACTTGATCTGGGATCAAGTATAGTGAGGTTTCGGAACTCTGGGTTGAATTTGTCAGTCGGGAATTATGTCTTTGTGACTGACCCACTTATGTTCTGAAATAAAGAAGCCAGTAAAGCAAGTTACGATGGGATGACGCACAATGTTTGGATTGCACAGGTGGATGGAGTTCTCCTTAGTTGAGAGGGAGTGTTAATTTTGGACTAGGTCCAAACTCCATGTTGTGATGCTCCGATGAAGATGCCAACATTTTTATTGGATTCCTCTTTTGGAGAGGTGCAAGATCAATCTAAAGATCATCTTGATCCGATGAGCAGAACATTTATTTTGAATTTATTCAAAATATGTGCAGGTCGGCCTTAAGGTTTTGTGCCCCAGCGGTTGTGTCACCCACCCTCATTGACAGATATATATTGGTCAACGTTGGAGGACATTTTCACTCATCTCATCCTCACACATTTCTCTCTCCTCATCTGATTGTTTCGATCACCTTGGAGCCTCTTCTCTTCACACGTGGGAAATTTCAGCAAGCAGCAATTTTCTGTTTTCAGCCTAGGGTCTCTGCAGCAGTGTTGACCAGCGTTGACTTTGGTCAACACAAGGTCAAATGGACCTGAAACTCTCCCAAAATTTTGGTTTTCCAAATCCACATTTTTGGCACTATTCCCGAGGCTAGACGTTGACTTTGACTTCGCTGTGTTGACCTAGCTGCTGTTGTTGTTTACATTGACCGTTGACTGACAGTGTTGGCTTTTGGTTGACTTTTCGGGTTGACTGTTTTGGTTGTCCTGGAGGGTTGTATGACACTTCTGGTTGGCTGACCATATTGAGACTTTGTTGGTTGAAGCATCCTGTTGACCATCATAACGCACCAACACACATATATTTTTGGCTTGTCTTCTGTCGATCTACTAGTATGTTCTATCAGCATTTTACATTATTGTTTATGTGATTGCTGACTGATATTGGGATAAAAAGTAAAGTTGCATCAAGCATAGAACATCTACAAAAATTTACAATGTCCCATTATTTTTCTTGAAGAGATGTTGCAGGTCCCTGATTAAGAGAGAGCTAGGAAATAAGTTTGCTACTTGCAAGAAACTTGGTAATTCCTAAGCCAAGAGGGAGCTTAGGTACATTCCTTGTATAGGAATGAGTACAATGGAATATGTCTTCCCTAATTAAAAAGGGAGTGATAGATATGATTCTCTAATTCATGTGTCATGCACTAGACAAGGACTAACAACCGTAAGTCTTAGTGAAGGCCATGAGAGAGACAGATAGACACATCATTCTTGTCTTCACTTGGGAAGAAAGAATGGAGGATTGGGTAATCATCTGGCATCTGATACTCTTTGAGGATGTATTAGGGCATCCAAGATAAGAGTAGTCGTGGAAGGACCGATATTCTTTGAGGACTAGGAATCCAAGATAAGAATAGTCCTGGACATACTCTGAGTGAACCCGGGTGGGGTATGTTCCAAGAGAGACAACGATGAAGGTGTCTATTAATCATTGGTCTCGCCAGCATTGGGGCTCAAGATCTCGTGGAGAGATGGAGCTGTTAGTCAAGGCCTTGCTATGTGACAATGTTGGTTGATATGATGCTATACAGATGGGATTACCAATTTGATTCTTCTTATGAGATTCTTCATATTGAGAATGACCAAGTGCCATTATGAATACCTCCCTAGTTAAGAGGGAGTGTTGAAAAAGTGTAACTAGGTTCGGCCTTCATAATGACATGTAATTATGATTTTATATAATGAAGAGACAAAGAAATCAAATGTATTTATTATGTTGCTTGCATCATGGGTTTCATGAGCAAGAAGATTTTATTTATAGGTCAATGACTTATTCTTGATGTCTTTAGGATTTTGTCATCTTGTCATAAAGATAATTAGAGTCATGTAAATGAAGTCATGTTACACTTAGAAATTCTAGACAGCCCTCCAGCAGACAAGCATTGCTCTCCTTTGATGTCGGCCTCAAAATATATATAAATGTTCGTGTCGGCTCACACATCTATTTGAATACTCAAGTCGGCTTTTTATATGGTCAAACTACAATAAATTGGAAGGTGCATACTCCGCATTTCCACAGTGAAGTAGCTCGCATTTCCTCTGAGATTTTCAGTGAAATTTCTGAGGTTTTCAGATAGGCAGCAAGGTTCGGATCTCCTCTGAGTTTTTGGATGGGTATAACAATTCGGGTATATCTGAGATTTCGGATGGATAAGTACAGCATGACGGTTTCGGATCTCCACAGTGAGATATCTATAAAATATGGATGGATGATCACATTGAACAGAATTTGGATTACTCTGTGATTCTCGGATCATATTACAAAGATATAGTTCAGACATAATCTCAGATTCAGTGTTATTGCAAAGGATAAGATCTCAGTGTATCTTGTTGCCTCCACAGTTCATTGGAGTCACTGTTTGGTGACTATCTCATATCTCGGTACAATAACAGGTCTGGTACCGCAAAAGGACAAGATCTTGGACAGTAGAACAGTGCCTCCACGATGTCACGCAGTGTAATGGAGATGCTTGGTAATCTCTGGTAAAAATCTCAGTGTCGTAATGGTTTTCGGATCTATGATGATAACGTGATACTTGGTTCGTTGGAGAGATGATCTCAGGAAAGAAAGATCGAAGAGGAAGAAGGATGATTGTGCCTTGGTCTTGGAGTGGCGAAATAGGTCAAGGGTCTTGGTCTTGGTATTCGTCAATTGGAATCTCTATAAGAAGAATTTGTGCGGATTTTCCTCTCAAAGAGCGAGAGGTTTTTTCCCTGGCTCATAGCCTACATGATGTGTCTCTTGTCTACTTATGTTTATGTATTAGTTACTATTTGATGAAGAAAACGCTAATAAGCTAAGAAGAAAAGATCCTAATCTAAAGAAGTAAAAAGTGTTCACAAACAGTCACCAATGAAGAGAAATCTCCTAATGAAAAATTCCCTAGATTTCTCAATAGACCAAGACCCTCCAAGACAAGTCAAAACTTGCTTCCAACTTTTTTTTGCAATTCAAACTTACCGCTGCTCCTTTTGCAATTTCGACCTCCCCAACAAAAGCTTTTGCAACTTTGACCTACCCAGAAAAATCTTTTGCAACTTCGACCTGCCCAAAAAAATCTTCTACGCAAACCCTAACCCTTGCACGCGTGCGAAATAAGGGTGTGATCTTATTCCTTTCTCCTTCGCTTGGATAGATTCTCTCTCCTAGAGAATTTGTCTTCCAAAGATGGCTCTTCTTGATGACCTAACCTCACTTCTGCAACTCAGCTTTACTACAGCAGCATGAACCCTAATTCGTTCGCACGTGTGGAGAGAAGTAGCCCAAAAAAAATCCCAAAAACTTGATTTTCTCTTCCTCCTTTGTCTTCTCCTCGCACTCTTTTTCCTTTTTGTGATCAAACTTGTGTGAGTGAAGTGAGTCCTTCAAGTGAAGTTGATGTCTCCATTATATAGGCTTCTCATTGGGTCGAATTGCTCCTTTAGGCCGACTTGATGTTTGCATTGTTACTTGGTCTTGGAGGGTTATTTAACTTGACTTTGACTCAAATAAATTATTTTTACAATATGTAACATGCCCAAATGGGTCTTTCATACATGACAATGACTCATAAGCCCTAGAAGCTCTCAATCGGAGCTTGACCTACAAAATAAATTTCCTTGAGCATGAAACCCATGCTGCAAGAACAACGATAATAAATTTATTTTTCTCATTACATCAAATAATAAAATCATGATTACATATGCCATTATGTTGACCGAACCTAGTTACATATTTCAACAATTGTCGCCTATCCCCTTGCTACATACTTGGCATCATCGCCAAGCTCAATATGGATCCCTAAGTCGTCCTCTGCAAAACTAATGAATAGCTCTCTAGCCTTTGTCGTGTGGCAAGAGGCGCCACTGTCCAAGCACTAGGCTCTTCTACCAATGATGCAAGTAGAAAGGCAAGACATCAGTGAAAATTCACTCTCAAACTTGGAAGCAAGCTCGCTTCAATGTGTCTCTGTTGTCACTGCAATTGTCTACAACTACCCCTTGCCCTTCTTCCTCTGTGGACACCGAGAAGCAAAGTGGCCATTCTGATGCCAGATATAGCATTTGATCTTTATTTGTATCTCTCTTCTACCCAGACCGTTGTCCCTTTCCCTGACTGTCACCCCTCTTGATGGAAACTTTCCCTTGGTTCTTCTTTCTTTTGTTGACCAAGGTTAAATTTTCATGTGTTGCTCCTCCTATCTTGTTGGTCCTGGATCCTTTACAAGTCTCCTCTTGGATGCAGTCATCCCAAAGTCTCTCCCAGTTGGAAAGATTCTCCCAGGCACAGATGCCCATGATGAATGGTTCCCAAGCCTTCATGAACCCATTCAGAGCAACATTCACTAGCTCTACATCCAATATAGCTTCTCCAATAGCTGCAAGTTGGTCGCAAATCTATGTGATCCTCATCAGGTAGCCAGTTTATATTATCGGAGGGGTTCATTCTACACTCTCTACGCTTACTTTTGAGAATCATTTTGGAACTCATGTTATCACTTTGAAAGAGCAATACTAAGGCATCAAGCATCTCCTTAGATTTGGTCTTTTTTGCAACATGCGAGATCAGATGATCCTTAATAGCTTCGAGGATCACCCTTTGTGCGTTTATACCCTTCTTATCCAATGTTTCCAGCACTGCAGGGTCTGCTACTGCAAGTGCCTATGTGCTCCTTGAGGTCTGTGGTAGAGCTAGAGGAGGGTTGGACACGACTTCCCACAAGTCTTGCACCTTCAAGATCACTAAGATTCTTTCCTTCCATGGAAAGAAATTTGAAACCCCATCAAGTCGATCCTCAATTTTCACACTGGTTACTAATATGGTTGCGCTGAGCTTTATCTCTCAAGCTCATTGAAGTAACCTGAAAATTATAGATTTTCTTTTCTCTTACAGCTAGAGATCTTATACCATGTTGAAATATCTTAAAAACAACTATCTAAGCAAACAAATCAAAGTTAGATACTTGCTAGAATTATTAAATTTTGCATGCAGCAGAAAACCAGAAAAGAAATCATACTAAGTGCATAAATATTTTTTCCCTTCTAGATCAATTCATCATTCAAAATTATCTTCAAAACTTACAAGAGCTCCCTTACAGGGAAAAATGGCTCTGAAAAATTAATCAAACGAACAACAAACATGAAAATTACAATTTGCACGAAAATCAAGGCAACCTGCCCTCAAATCCATATGATTGTACAGAATCTGTACGGTGGTACATAATCCATACAGACAGTTGTACGGCCTAATCTGCATGGATGTATGGCTGCTTTTTTTCTTGTTATTAACTGTTGCCTATCCTCGTTGAAGATTGGTTGCCTTCTCGTTGTTGATCCACTAATGAAATCCTCACCAATGGCTATCATATCTTTGATTTTCTCCTTCACTCACATGACTTGTCAAATGAATGCTCTGTGTCTTTTTCCTTTGCCCTCTCTTTATTTTATAACTTTGACATGAGCCAAAACTTAATCTTCAACGGTTGAAATCTAACCATGAGATATATTAAATTGCTTGTCACCTACACCTACCTACAGTTAGCAAGAAAAGCCTTTAACCCCACAAGGTGTGGTCTGTGGCAAGGAACTAAGAGAAGCGGTTGTCACCTATTCCCGACTTTTTTCATTTAAACTATCTCCCAGGTTAGCTATGGGGGTTGGTCCCTAAAGGAAAACTAAAATAAAGATGTGAGTTTTCTAGGAAATTTGTTAAAGTTAAATAGATTACTTCTTAAGATTTATAAGCAAGAGTGATATGAGCAATAATCATCAATACATAAGATAAGCTTAAAGCATATGAATAACTAGTGTCTTCAAAGTATTGCTCTAAAATGAAATTGTATTTGCTTAAATGGAGTAAAATGTTTTCAAATGGAAAGCAAAAGTAATCCTGAAAAGTGAAACAAGAAACTGTTAGCACAATATATTATAAATGTAAGATACAAGAATGTTTTTAAGACAAACAAATTGATAAATCAAAACATGTAAAGATATCTTGCCAAAATATAAACAATTAGTAATCTACTTGGAGAATGTGAATGAGATGATAGAAAAACTTAAATGTTAGACCAAGATAACAACATGCAATTAAATTTGCAACATAACATAAGAGTACTCGAAAACAAAATTTATCAATCATCCATGAGCATATTGACCATTAAATGACAACATGCAATGAAGTTGCAAAAGTACGCAATATTTCAAGTACAAGAGAAATTAAACTTGTTGCAAAATTAAAGAGATTACAATGTTTGCTTCCAAAATGCTTCTTGAAAAAAGATTTGCATGTGAAACTTTAAACCATCAAGATAGCAAAAAATTGGATAACTTTGCAAGTAAATGTGATGAAATAGTGCTCTTGGTTTATTTAATTAGTTAGTTCTAAAACAAGATTGCAATTGAACTCTAATCCTCATACCTCACCCTCACCCAAAGATTTGGAACTCGCGGTGAGGAGTAAATAGAGGTAGAGGCTCCCTAAAATGTCTATTCAACCAAGTTAAGTTGCAGGTAAATTTTAGGGATGCTTGAGGCATGAAAATTCAACTTCAACTTGAAATATATTTGCTTGACATGAGATAAAATGTTGTTTTATGAAGTAGAATTTGCCCTTATACTTTATGCATGTAAGATGTGCTTAATGGTGAAGCATAAGTAAACTTGGAACAATATTCAAGCCAAATAAAATCAAGTTAAAGGTGTTTGCATGCAAAAATCTGAACTTGTTATGATTGTAAATGGACTTGAAACTTGTAGCAAATTATACTAAAGAGCATGCAAAATGAGTGTGATGCATGGTTGTGTTAATTACCCAATTAAATGAGATGCATGCAAGTGAAATAGATCAACAAATCAAACAACAAGTCCTCTCCAAAAGGTGGAGAGACAGGGATACCAATGACTAAAACTCACACTCCCAAAATCAGAAATTTTATTAGTTGTTACAAAAGGGGAAATACCATGAATCCTCCTCTAAAACCCAAGGAAAGTCTTCACAAATTAGCTTCAAAGCATAGACTTTTCCTTGCTGAAAATTTCTGCAATTGAGGCCCAAGAAGGCTCAATAAAATTCAGATTTTGTAGGAGGAGAAAGGAGGCAAAGCCTCTTGAATGCCCAAGCCCAAGAGAGAGAGAGAGAGAGAGAGAAGATGAACTTGGCCTCACCCAAGAAGAACACAGCCTTGTCCAAGAAGAACTCGGCCTACAGGTGGAAATTGTCTCTAAATTTGAGCCTCAAGGTCCTGCATGCAAACTTGTAAGTAGTTTTTTGAAGATGAATCCCGCAAGTAGCTGCAAGAAAACAAGTAAGAGATGGGCTACAACAACACAACAAATATTAGTTCAATAAACTACAAAATAATCTACAAAGGCTAAGCCAAAGAGTAAGAGTGAACTCTCTTCTTTGACTAACCATGACTTAGCTCTTTGAAATAGCAAGATATTAATAAATGAAGTGCGATACTTGAAAAGTGAATTTTTAATTTTGATTTTGATGCAAGAAACAAGAGCCTAAAACTTAAAGGAACCCCTGCGAAACAAATCGAAATAGATAAGACTTTGGAATTTAACACATGTGGTTTCTCCTTGAATATTTCAAGAGTGAGTTGGTTCCTCCGAGAACTTCCCCTCACGCTTGAAGCTTGACCAAAGAAGGATTCTTCTACAAAACTTCACCAAACCAAATAGATCCACATGAAATTAAATAAATGCAATGGAGAGAATTTCTAGAGATATATTTGACATCAGCTAAAATATTTCTCTTCCTAAAGCAATTAAACAACACTTATGCTAATATGAGATAGTTGCATATCAACGTAACTCGAAAGCATGAAGGAAATAATAACATGAAGAAGTAAATAGAAACATAATAACAAATATGTCAAGGATTTACCATACATAAGTAAAAGAACACCCCACAAGTAACCCCAAAGTCTGTTGTCTTATATTGCAAAATGTGTGTACAATCCACCAATGTGTCCCCAAGCCTAATAGCTCGTATTACATGATAGATATGAGAGCCCATGGCTCTATTATATAGAGAGTTGGGAGCAAATCCCATGGTAAATGGCCTTGGAGCAAATCCCAAGAAAGAGCAATTTGAGTTCCAAGTGGAGATGAGAGAGACACCAAGGCAAATCGAATTCCATATGTGGCACCCAAGGAAAATTGAATTCTCTATATGGCATAGTAAACACATCCATGAGTGAACCAAAGCAATGAGACAATTCCAGTCAAACGATCCAAACTCGAACCAAGTGTTGCCAACTCAGATAATGATCCCAAAGAAGCTCAACGTAGATCTCAGGAACTGCGTGATCCCCTCCAAGAGAAACTCGTAATTGTCCAAGTGAAGTGCTAAGTGTAGAAGCACTGGAGCTAACAGTGAGATAAATCCCCACGAAATCCTCGATCCAAATATTCCATCGAATATTTCTTTAGTGCATGAGGTCTTCCAAATAATTTGATTTTCCAAATGTGCAACTACAGCATTAACTCCAAAAAATTCGATTTTATAAGATATTGGTGTATTTATGATGTAAGGCGCTCAGTCATCGTCCACATGTCCCTTTACTCAACTCTGACTTAGGATAATTTTCAAGTCATTTCCATGTCATTCCGTCGCATGGAATAATTTATCTCTCTATTTAATTTATTTCTAGCCTAATTTATAGCACATTTTCCACTAAACTTAGGAAAAGTAGATTTTGGGGGTCCTAAACACATTTTTGGCCTTCAAAGTGTCATAGTAGAAAGTTGCCAGTGAGAGGTGCCAATTTAATTACTCATACCCCATACAACTTCTCTAGACATCGCTTATTACATTACAAATACAATTTTTATTACAATTTCCGCGCAACGGAAAATCTAAAAAATTAAAAAATGACTCACCCAAGGCCTCACCATCAAGCCGTACTCCGGCTTTGGTATAAATTTGGAGGAAAAAACTCAATTAATTATTAAGTCCTGTTAGGGAGATGATAATTAACCAAGTGAAAAAAAAAACTCCCAGAGTGATACTCACTTGTTGGCAAGGTCCCAAGCTACCTAGGTCTGTTCCATGACTCAAAACTCATCATTACTAGCATCACTTATTACAATTCCCCGCAAGGTGTGGAATCTGAGTACAAGAGAAAATGATGAGAAGTAGAAACAGAGTTTAAAATCTCTGGTAATCTAATGATATTTGATGGTAAAAGTGTCATTTAGTACATCCTTGGGCATGGAGTCTTCATATAATCATCAGGTGCCACTCCAGTGGTCAACATTTGGCTCCATATGGGGATGCATGCTAGATATAAAGTGATAGTGTGCAAGAACCTAGAATCTGCATCCACCAACAAAAGACATATATCAGCAATATCCATTCAAAATATCATCAAATGAAACGAAGTACAGAAATGGAAATTTGTTCTAAGAGCATAAATGAAAATTTATTCATGAAATAAAACTACATAAACAAAATTAGCAAGGGATAAGGTTAGAAATATGATACAAAAATATGCCCCATGGCATCAGGTGTCTTCTTTGTAGAACAATTTGAGCAGTTGGCCATTTACAAGTAGTTCTAGTGATTCTCCGTCCAAGGTGGTCAAATGGTAGGAGTTTTGTCCTGTTGCTTTTTTGATGATGTAAGGTCCAAGCCATAAACAATCAAACTTACCATGATTACCTCGCTTTACATTCCTACGATCCCAAAGAAAAACCATATCACCATTAGAAAAACTTCTATTCCTAGATGATTTGTCAAACTTCCTTTTTATCTTAGAATGATTTTTACAGCAATTTTCGAGGGCTCTTCTCCTAGTTTCAACCAATTCTACAATTCGATCAATTCTATGTTGCACAACATCTTTATCATATGTAAAACTTTGTAGTAATTGGTAAGATAGTAGCCTCAAATGCACGGGAAGGGTAACATCCAAGCCATAAACTAATTCAAAGGGACTCTTTCCAGTAGAGTTTTTTCTTTGTAATCCTATCAGCGCACAAAGCATATTTAATCTTGCTATCCCATGCCCTTTTGTTATTCGCTACTATCTTCTTGATTATGGTTATCAATTTTTTATTGCTAGACTAAACTAGGCCATTACCCTGAGGACAATAGTTTGATCAATGGGATAAAAATTAAAATAATGCCATACTTAAAGCAAAATTATGAGAATTCAATAGAGCTAAAAGCCTTGGCATTATCAGTTGTAATCTTAGCAGAGACACCAAAACGAGTGATAATGTTATCTTCAAGAAAGTCCATCACTACTTTGTTGGTGGTGTGTCTTGTAGGGACAGCTTCTACCCATTTAGTAAAGTAATCAGTAGCAGTTAAAATCCATAAGTAGCCATTACTAGAATTTTCATTAAATTTCCCTATAAAATCAAGCCCCCAATGTTGAAAGGGAGCTTCCACGACCACAGGCTGAAGAGGCAAAGAAGCTAACTTTTGTTTCCTAATGAAAAGTTGACAAACTTGGCAACCTCTAACATACTTGTGCACATCAATGAAAATATAAGGCTAAAAATAGCCATCTCTCAAGATTTTATGAGTAGTGGTTTTAGCAGCATAATGTCCTCGACAAAATCCTAAATGAAACACAGATAGAAGCTTTTTGTCTTCAACTTCATCAACACACCTAAGTATTACCCCCTCTGGATTTCTCCAACCCAAACCATCCTTCATAATGCAATACTTAGTTGTTCTAAGCCTCAATACTCTTCTTTTATGGCAAACTAAATGGGTAGGACATGACAAATTTTCAATGTTCCACCAAGTACCGTGGAGGTGGAGGTGAGAGAGCGGGGATACGCGAGAGCGGCCTATTCAAAAGCTCCTCACCAATTTTTAGGAAACGTGGGGGGACATCGAGGTCTTAAAAACTTGTAAATATAAAGATATTTAAATATATGATATGTCATTGAAATTTTAATATTTATAATGTAATTGTCTTTATCATTATATAATTTATAACACATAATCATATATCATACATTGAAGTTTGTAACTGTACAGTGTAACTACTAACAATGTACAATGAAAATAAATGTTTAAAGTTTAAATTTTTAAAGTTTAAACTTTAAACCATATTGAAGTTCCAACTATGAATACTCAACATTGAAATAAAACTTAAAATTCAAGACTACACCATGCAAATGCCTATTCTGATTTCATGCCCTCCTGTGACTCCTTTCAACTTCTTATGGTGCATCTTGTGACTCACTAGCACTGTAGGGGTTGTCACTGCTACCATTGTTCTCGGAATAATTCTGACTCATAGTTGTATCTACAAGTTGTAACTTGTAAGTTGTAGGCTACAAATCAATTGAAAAATTCAGTTTTGAAATAATAAATTTAATAAATTACAATTAATTCTGCCCAAATCTGAGTTAGTTCTCTTTAATTTAATTCTTTTAATTTTAATTTCTCAAGAATTCAATAGAAGTACATTCCCCTTCAGTGTTCACTGTTTTATTTCTGAAGGCTTGAGGAAAGGGAAACAAATTTGAAATATATATATATATATATATATATAAAAAATAAAATAAAATTAAAATTAAAATTAAAAAAATTAATTTAGAAATAAAAATTTTAAAAATTTAAAATTACAGCAGTGTTATGTGTTCACTGTTTACAGTCTAAAAAAAAAATTAAGTAGCTTACTATTAGTGTGGAATGATGGAATCGATGTGTTGAACTAGGCAAGGAGTGTTGAGTCGTTGAGTCGTTGGCTGTTGAGCGAGGGGTGGGGCTTCTGCACAGTGCAGTGAGCCACAGCGTGAGCCTCGAGGCGATGGCGTCCAACAGCAGCAACAAGCAATGGGTTGAGAGACAGCATCCAGTGGCGACAGCAATGGGTTGAGCGAGACGTCCAGCGGCAATAGCTTCAACGTTAGCATCGAGCGAGGGGGCACCAACAAGCGAGGAGTAGCACGAGGCAAACTGAGGGCGTCGAGTGAGGCAGGTTCAGCTGGAGCGAGGGGGCAGCATCCGACGGTGGCAGCTTCACAATGAAAATGAAATGCAACACTAAAAAAATTTAACCCTTAAAGTTTAAATTCATTTTTTTATTCATTAAAAAAATTTGCAAAGGGAAATGACCCCTAAGGAGTTTCCTTTCCTTGCAAACATTGATTTTTGGGAGCGTGGGGAAACGTCCCCTTTCTGTCCCCAAGCCCCAAGAGCGCAAGGGATCTAGGAAACTCGACTCCCAGGTGGGGGGACGCGACCCCGTGGAACACTGCAAATTTTGCAAGTAATAAATAATGTCTTTATACCATTCCAATTGACTCAATCTTTGAAGTTCTGATAAATTTAATACTAAATCATTTTGACAAATCATTCCTAAAGCTTTCTCATTCCCCTCAATCAAGATCTTGGCCAATCCTTGGCCCTTTACCAGCTTGGTGGGTATAACATCTAAATCATACTCTTGAATCTTAGAGACCCACCTAGCTCTAGTTCCTAAGAAATTCAGCTTGAGTTAAAATGTCCTTCACAGTAGAGTGGGGGACAAATGCAATTATACTAGAATATCCCACATAAACTCTAAATAAGAGACTTGATTAAGGCATAAGCTTGCTTTTCCAAGGTGTTATGCTTCAACTCGGAACCATGAAGGGATCTACTCATAAAAGCAATAAGTTTCTCATACCCTTCATGGTTCTTTTGAAGCAACACTCCAACAATATTATCTTCAAATGCAAAAGAGAAAATCAAAAATTCCTTCGAATACTCAGGGCTCACTAGAACAGGTGTTTTACAATAGAATCCTTAATTTCCTTAAAACCTTTTCTTCCTTCATTTCGCCAGACAAACTTAACATATTTCTTTAAAATGGTTTGAATAGGTTTAGCAATTTCAGCATAATGTGGAATGATCCTTCTAAGGAAATTGATCTTTCCTAGGAAGGATTGAAGGGTTTTAATATTGGGAGAAAAAGGAATCTTTTGAATTGCCTCAACTCTTTCAGGGTCAATCTTGATCCCATCCTTTGAAATGATGTGACCAAGCAACTTCCCCTCACTCACTCCAAAAATAGATTTAGCAGGATTTAAGGATATTCCATACTCTCTACACCTATCAAAAATTTTCCTTAAATGGCCCACATGAGAAATTCCATCTTTAGAAAAAACAGTTAAATCATCTTGATAGATCTTAATGAATTTCCCAATTAGACCCTTAAAGGCATAGTCCATAGCCCTCTGAAAAGTTGCTCCAACATTTGTTAATCCAAAAGGCATCCTCAAATACTCAAAAGTGCCCCATGGTGTGGTGAATGTTGTTTTACGCCTATCTTCCTTCGTCACCATGACTTGGTTATATCCTGAAAATCCATCTAATAAAGACATCATTCCAGATCTTTTTACCCTTTGTAATAAATTTTCCATATTAGGTAAAGGGTAATTATCCTTTTTACAAGCTCAATTAAGATTTCAAAAATCTACACAGCCTAATTGATCCATTCTTCTTTCTTACAATAACCAAGTTTGAGCACCATCTTGAATGCTTAGTGTGAGCCATAATTCCAGTTTGAAGCATCTTTTGCAACTCCTTTTGCACCAAGGGGACTAACTTAAGAATTATTTGGTTAGTCTTTTCCTAAAAGGTTTGGCATTTTCATCTTTAAGAGGGATAGTATGTTCCATAACATCCTCCCTATAACCTTTTAACTCCTCATATGAAAAGGCCAAAATATCCCTATATTCTTGAAGTAAATTTATTAATATTTTCCTTTCCTCCTCAATGGTACCCTTCCCTATTTTGATAATCTTTGAATCATGGGTGGTACCAATGTTTACTTCAATGAATTCCCCTGGGTCAATCTTCTTATCTTCTTTTCTCTTCACAACATCATGTCAATGAATTCCCCTGGGTCAATCCTCTCATCTTCTTTTCTCTTCACAACATCATGTCCATCAAACATTTGCTCCATGGCTACACGATCCCTAGGAGTGGGATTTGACACAACATTACACTCCTCATAATTGCAACCTTCCTCTTTGTAGCCAACACTGAAATCAGAAAATTCCTCCACATTATTTTAAAATGAATCACTTGACTTTCATCATTAGACTTACCAATGCTCAACATTATCAGGAACTGATGGTCTAAAGAAAACTTCCATCTTGATCTTATCATCCATCAATTTCTCTCCAAGTTGTAAGGTAGATGCAACAACAGCCAGCTCATCAGCTTGTTTATTTCCTTCTCTTTGAATTGCTTGAAGATCTAATGCATCAAAATATTTCATGTTATCCAAACAGCATTTTGATACTTCTTTAATCTATCATTCTTGCATGCAAATTGATTCTTTGTTTGAAGAATGACTAAATCAGAATCCCCCTTGATACTAAGCATCTTAATTTTCAAGTCCTTTGCCAACTCTAGACCTAACAATAAAGCTTCATATTCCACTATATTGTTAGTTGCATCAAATTCCAATCTAAAGGCAAACTTGAATATATGACCAAGAGGAGAGGTAAGGACAATTCCACCACCCTTACCAAATCTTGAATGGCCACCATCAAAATTCATGTGCCAAACCCAATCTTTCTTACTTTCCACCTCCTCCAAAGGAGCAATAGAATTAGCCAAGATAGCATAGTTTCCCTAGTCATCAGATTCATACACAATTTCATTATGAGGCTCCTTGGGATTTTCTACATGAAACTTTCTCTCCAACTCCCTATCCAACCTAACTATGACGCCCCCACTATTAGGGATGGTAGCATAACTTAAATCCATTTGCAAACTACCCCCTATATCAACTCCCCATTTTCTAGACAATAACATCCCCCAAGCATCAGGCACATCAATCACCACAATTTCCATGGGTGATCATAATATCCAAATGTATTGCTAAGTGGACTTGAAGATCCTTTATCAAAACCACAAACTTCAATAATTTTTTAATCCATAGCACAAATATTGTGGTAAGGTCTAGAAATCCTCAAGTTTAACGGATTCATGACCTTCTTAGTCATGACACAAGATGATGCCCGAGAATCAAACATACAATTGTGCAAAAGCATTCCATTGACCAACATAGCGATGAAAAAAGGTTGATGCTCTCTGTTATCTCTACACATATCATTACTTTGCAAAGTGATAGGGGCATCCCCATATCTATCCTTAGAAAAATTTGACATTTCTTTTCCAGTGGGTGCATCAATGGCTTCAACAATTCAAATCTTTGGGAGGGAATCTTCATGATTTCAGTCACAGGTACCAAAATATTTGCATTAATTATCCATCCTCTCAAATCAATATTCAACATAGATGTGGGCGGAGTGAAAGTTTTGTGGGCATTTTGATTTCTTCCCTTACTTCTTGCCCTTTCATTATCTTTGGCTATCTCTAAAATCTGATTCGATGAAGGCTTCTCCTCATATAAATCAGTGATCCTATCCAACTCTTCAAAGTTATTCACACTATGGGAGGATGGAGATCTCTTACTTATCTTTTGCCTATTCTCCATAACTCCCACCCAATTCTCCATGGACAAATGATGCTCTTTTCCAACTACATTGATTTGCTCACTTGTTCCAGCTATTTCTCCATCTAAGATCCTTATTGCATAAAGGCAAGTGAGTTCATCATGTAGGTCATCACAAGGTCTACAATAAGGCATTGAATCATCAACTAAGTTAGTAGACTCAAGTGGATTTGGTGGCCTATGCTCAATAGGAGTTCCCCTCTTTTGCCATCAATCATTTCATCGATTTTGGAATCTCCCAGCTTGATTCCTTTCCATGGCCACAAATCACTTTTGGATAGCATTCATTTGATTAGTGTGATTTGCTTCCATAGTCTTAATGAATTGGGTTAACTCCTTAATAGGATCATGGGTAGTCTCTTCCTTGGCCTTGCCTTTGGAATCATTTGATTTTGATGGCCCTCTAGTCAAACCAGGAATTTCAAATTTTTCTGGTTGTTTTCTAGCCCTTTCCATCTTCAAGGCCTCAATTTGAGCCAGTGTTGCGAAAATCGCGATTTTTTCAGCATGGTCATTTAGTCGCCCGATTTAATCAGCGATTATTTCCAAAATGAAAAAATCGCGATAAAATCGTAAAAATCGCCAAAAAATCGTAAAAATCGGCTAGAATTTTTCAAAAATGAAAAAATTGTAAAAATAGTAAAAATCATCACCAAATTGTGGATTCTTTATATACTTGAAAATTTGAAAAAAAAAAAATGAATTTTTTATATTTTTTTAATGTTGCCGACTTTTTACGATTTTTTCAATTTTTGGACCATTGTCGATTTTATCCCGATCGCGACTTTCGCCACATCGGTTTGAGCTATACCCAAAGTTGTAGGCTCCTTCCTCCTCAACTCATAAGCAGTGTCAACACCAAAAGCATCTAAATATGAGCATAAGGGAAATTCATCAAGAGGTTTAACAGTAGTAGGCATGTTTTTTACCAACTCATTGAATCTCTTGTTAAACTCTTCTATGGTTTTATTCTCATTTTTCTTCATGGTGCTAATGGCACTGATCAAGTGACTATTTTCTCTTCTCTCTCCAAACTTTCCCATGAAAGCACTAATGATTGCTTGTAAAGAATCATAAGAGTTAGCAAGTTGCTCAGTGAACCAATCAAGAGCATCCTCTTCTAAAGAGAGAACAAAAAGTCTCATCTTTACATCCTCGTAGTTAGCAACATTACACCTTAAAAATGCAAACATTAAAGTTCTTCACAAGTGATGCAGCACTAATGGCATTTACATACCTAAGCTACAAACACTAACATAAACTTTATTCTTTTACATATATTCTACAATTTCTCTCTTAATTCATTTAGTACTTTTGCTGCATTAATGAAAAGCTTCCTGTCAATGTAGAAACAACTTGAGAAGAGATCGCTTGCAGTCCTTTCCTGTCTAAGCTGATATTTCATGTTTCTATGCTGACAGGCTTAATCATACACATATATCAACTTCAACCAAGAGCACAGGAAATATAATAATATTAGCAAAGAAGATACAAATTAGTTCACTTCCCAGCAACAATGTTTTTGATTGAAGGAAATACTGCAGTCCTGTGTATGCAACATACCAATATGGATTTGCCACACCACCTTGGATTCACTCGTAATAGACAGAAAATATTTCAGGCACTTTGATTAGGCCATAAACAGATTGAAGTTAAAGTGGCAAAAGGACTTTTGATATACTTACAATCAGTATCTCAACGTGATTGAATATGAATTATAAGCTTAAAAATGCATGCATGTGATATTAGCAAATGTGATGCAACTTAGTTCATTTCCCAGTTTACCAACAACAATGCTTTTACTTAATTTTCCAAGTAAGCTCACATTCCTGTGTATGCAACTTAATATTTTGCATTTGCAATACCACCTTGGACGCACTCATAATAAACAAAGAATATTTCAGGCACTCTGAATGAGCCCTATACAGGAGTAATTTAAAAGTGGCATAGGAACTTTGGAAATTGTTACAACCATTATGTCGATGTGATTCAATATGAAATATTATCCTATAAAATGTCTGGATTTGCTTGAAATAAAGCTCTAGCATCCCTTCTATGCTGCACAAATATCAAACTCTAATCATGTATTGACATACTCCACCTACCTATTTGGCATTTCTCCAGGAAGTTCTGTAAAATGCACAATCCGGTCAGAGTAGGCAGCAAATAAAGCCTGCCACAAAAAATCATTTTTCAAAAATTACAACGCTTATCATATGTCCTTTCTATAACAACACCAAAATCAAGACTAGTAGAACTCCTAACAGAGCTTCTCACATCTTAAATATTGAAATAATGTATAAAAATAGTGGAAGAAAACAACACAACTACTTAAAATTCAGTGTTTGGGTGTTCAATTTTTGTAGCTATGGTCGGTCTTCATAATTAAGTTTTAGCCCTCTAAATGATAAATATAAATGAGAATTTGTAGTCGGCTTCAAAAGAGGGAAATTCGGTTTTTGAAAGTCAAATAATGTCAAGTCGGCCCTCCAATAAGATTAAGTCAGCCAGCCTTCTTTACACACCCATTCAGACCCATTAGTCCACCATATGAAGGCAGATTGATCTCCTCCAAGGCACCAATTCGGATCTCATCAAGACAAGATATCTTCCGTTCCGCTGTGCGAAGGATGAAGGAGGAAAACAAGTCCAAAGTTGACCAAATCAGTCCACTGTTGACCGAATCTCTTATGAGCATTTTCTTTGGAAGCAGGCCGGATTTCTGTGAATGGACAGCAGGCTAAAATTTGGCCAAGTTGACTAGAGAAGACCAAATTTTTCTGAGCAGCAGTTGGACTTGGCTATGGACAGTTTGACCAGGTTTGACCCGGAATATGTTGCTGGTCTGTTTGACTATACTTTGACATGAAAAGATTAGATTGTATCTCTTGTTGAATTGAATAATTTCTCTAAGAAAGGGTTGCTGGGTTTTTCCCTGGTTAAGGGTTTCCCCGGGATAATTTTTTGTCTCTTTTGTTTGGTTGTCTCTTCATGATCCTACTGTCTTTATTGTTTTTACTGTTGTGATTTTCTATGTATAATTGCTTAATGATGAATGTGACACAAGATAGATTAATGAACAAAATCATTGGAAGTAATTATCAATCTAGAAAATTCAACATGGTTTCAGCGCTAAAGTTAAAGAGCAGCCTTGAAGAACCCAAGTATGAGAAGGCCGAGGTTCTAGAAATGCCCTAGCCCAAAAGGCTGACTAACAAAGGAGGGAAGGATAGATAGCAGAGTTTGTATCTCTGTCTGTAATGCACTTTTCAATGAGTAATGAAGCCCTGGATTAAAGCCTCAGTCTGGCTGCGGAGGGCTGAAAGGCCTAAGGGCTAACCTCAGGAAGGCCGAAAGGCATCAGTATATCAACAGCAGAAGTTGAAAAACCTCAGGTTTATTGCTAGGGCGTGCGAGAGTTGTCTCAGGCCTGTGGGAGGCCAGCAAGGCCAGCAACTTGACTTTTGAAAATTGGTCATCCACTTTGATAATATCAGATCCCTCAAATACTTTAGAACCTTTTTTGAGTCATTGAATGTAAAGAAGTTTGATGTTGCTTTGGTGTTTACAACGATTGCCAGATAGTGTTTGACTCCTGGGACATTCCAAGGAAAAGTATAAAATCTGGATTTACAAACTAAAAGGAGCATCTCACTAATACTCGAGAAAAATTCTGAGACTGTTTAATTACTGGAATTCAGCTGAGGCCATTCTCACAATGCAAAATGAAGATGAGACACTTGATTCTTCTCTTGATGACCAAGAAAACCTTGATGAAGAAGTTGGAATGTATGAAGCTTTTGATGATGAAAGCCCTCAGGAATTTGAATGCAATAACAATGGGTAAGTTCTGAAGGATGAATGCTTAAATAGCCTGCCCTGAAGCTTGTAATCTAAAATTCTATGGAGCAGTTCTCGGTTGTATTTTTTGTGGTATGATTGATCATTTCTAATCTGGTATGGACAGCATGCATAGTAATGATCTGCTCTGCACAACAAGGGCATTCATAAACTTACAATGTAGAAGGGGCAGAGATTAAGTATGAGGCTGAATAAAGCTCTATTAACCTGTATGGCAGAGCCTACTTTAAGCTTAAACAAGGGTTCTCTTTTGGGTCTCTTTGGGCAGCCTTTTAAAAATTCTTGAGGAAGATTGAAGAATGTCTCTAATGAAGCCAAGACAAGATCTGCTAAGGAGGATGGACCATGCGCATTCCCTACTCCTGTACCAAGAACATTTTGGCAACCTGAAGTGATTGAATTTTTTTTCTGAAACCTGTGATGTTGCACTGTATTACAAACTGTGTTCAAGAGCAGAGTGTTGTTTATTAAAGCTGCAGAGATCTAAGCTTCTAGAGTATTGACGCCATATGTACTGCTGTGGAAAATCTTGTATAACTGAGTAAGGGCACTGGAAGATTCATTGCATATACTGTTAATATTGTCTGTTGAGGTCATTGGCTGAGATATGTTGCTGGTGCTACGAGACAGAGGGAGCTGAGTAGAAAGGCTTCTCACACATAGAGCAAGAGAAGTCATAACACTTGTGCTATGTGCCCTTTTTAGAAAAACTAGTTTGTAAGCCCTAGAAGACTAGAAGTCTTGAATGTGAAAGCCGTGAGGGTTTGTGGATAAAAACCCTAGAGCTGCAACTAGATTGATAATTCCTTTGAATGGAGCAACGCTAGCCCGTACAAGGAAGGAAAGGAAAGCAACATAGATGTTTGCAAGAAGGCAAGGATCAAGAGGGAGTTGACAAATTCCATACAATCCTCAAAAGATAAGTACTTTCTATCTCTCTCCCTTGTTTATTACTGTTTTCCTATTAGTTAGTCTCTTGTCTTTGTCTCTTTGATGGGTTATAATCGTTTCTCCCATGACATCTTAGTGAGGGTTGCAGGTACGTCGTGACAGCCTGCCAGGGCTATGGCAGCAGTTGGCAGCATTTGCAAGAAAAAAGCAATGTATGTGGAAAGAGGACTCACCTAGGAGTGATTCATGTTCAAAAGAAAGATATTGTACAAATTTCTAGAATGGATACTAGTTCAGAGGGAGCAGACAGGCCAGAAAGTTTGAAGGATGTCATTATACCGAGATTTGTGGAAAGTCAATGCTGACTTAAAGATGGATTTTCAAGATCAAGCAATTATTGACAGCATAGTAGAAGCAAGGATTCTGCCAGGAAGAGGGAGATGACTATGAGATGACATTTGCTCCAATTGCAGTTTGCTTGGCAAGTTGACATGCAGGGTAGCTTCAAGATTGTTTGATCAGGTATAATCATGATAAATGCACCTGGTTCAGAAGGATTTGTGAGGCTCCTATGTATTTTTATGGTCAAGTTGTTTGCTGACATTCTCACTGTCCCTAGATGAAGTGGGACAAGCTTGGAGTAGTTGAGAATGCTTTCCTCGGTTAAAGGGAATGTTGATGTTGTAGCGTCAAGGGGCAGAGATTCTCCCTCAGTATAATATCCCAAATGCAAATTTTTGCCAGATATTGCTTACAAAATTACTACACAAATTTTCCCAATGAAATCAAAAGCACAACAAATAATATTTGCAGAGAAACCCAGAAATGTGACAATAACAAAGACACAAGAAATGAGAATAATGCAGCTTTATTTATTTACTGAGAAATTTAAATATAAACCCTCTATAGAAGATAGTTGCAATGATGGCCATCAAAAGATATGCCACAATGTTGCATTGGCCCTCCACCAAAACCGAACTGAACTGCCACTGCTAAGCTCCCTTGTGAATTCTCGATGAATTCACCAAGGGGAGATGGGAACTCGCCCAATCTCACTGAATCACCAAAGGGTTTTTGTCTTGGGGCTACAAATGAAGTAGAGAATTGGATTCTCAAACGTCTCATACAAGAAGAAAGACCAAATCCAAATTGTCCTCTAATGGCCTCCTCCTCTTTTTATAGATCTGATGGATCCCTCTAGAAGCTCCTATTTTAATATTATTTAATCATTGAGCACATTTCCCTCAACTAAAATATCTTTTAATGTGGGAAAATGGTAAATTGGTCACCATGCCTCCTCAGACCACTAAAAATCCCCACTAACCATCTCATCCTGTAGACCTTCTCATTCTGGTTCCAACGAGCTATTACACTAAGGTGTTCCATCGAGTATTCCTCTCGGAATGCCACCTTCAGCGTAATTAATTGAGTTAAGCACAATAATAACCCCATTTTACGGGAATTATCATAATGCAATGGAACGAGAGGCAAGTTGTGCAGAATCAATCCTGAGGATGGAAGATGGCAAGTGAACTCCTCCAAACCTCATAAACATGTCCAAAAGCCCCTAGGCCCGCTGATTATGTAAACTTGCACCTGTGACCAATGTGGAAAAAGTCGAATTCGGGATTAAATCTGCAAGGGTCAAAAAGTTGAAAATTTCGATAAAGTCAGGAATTTTTTGAAAAAGTTGGCAAAAAGTCGGCAAAATTAAAAAAATACAAAATTATTCATTTTATTTTTATTTTTTTAGCATCTAAAGTATCCACAACATCAAATAAATGCATTTCCACATAAACATCTTAAGAAAGCTAATATATAATATGTTTATGAAATCTAGTGCTACGAAAGCTAATATATAATATGTTTATGAAATCTAGTGCTACATCACATATCAAAATAGTGAATCAAGTCCCGAATCTCGAGTCCTGTCTCAGTGTCAACTCTCAAGAGTCAAAATATCAACAAAAAATATATAATAAATGTATATCATGATTCATCTCCATGTCAAAAAGTAATCAGTCACTAAGATCCCCTGCCCCTTTTACAAGAATAGGGAATGGCTTTGCCTTTTCCTCTAGAGGAAGAAGGTCCTGCCCCTGGGGATACAAATGGACTCAGTCGTCCTCTAGAAGCCAATAAAAGAGGTGGCCCCTATCCTCTGCTGTTGTTGCTACCCATCCTAGATGGTGTCACCTCCTCCTCCACATCCTCCTACTCTGCCTCCTGACACTGCTCCTCCTCTACCTTTGGCTCTCCCTCCCCTTCAACTGCTACCTCCTCTGCCGCTAGTGCCTTTGGATCCACATCTAATCAATCAGGGATTGAATCCATGGCTGGCCTCTCAGTCTCGACCCTCCATGCAGCAATGGTATCAATATTGTCCAATGAGATGGCATCCATATCAAGAGTTTTCTGAAGTTTTCTCACCCACAATCTTCGACCATGTCATTAAGGCGCTGGAATTCCAATCTGTATTAGGGTCATAGATTGCAAATTAGTACTTGAAAATTTTAAATATTAAAAATAATCAAATGAATTCAAAAATTTAATTTGAAATTTTTTCTGTTGCGCTTTTTGTTGTGTATTTTGTCAAATACACTCCAGTTGCACTCACACCTAGAGGAACTGCATGTTTGGCTGAGCACTCGAATGGCAAGCTTTTGGAGATGGGGTACTCTGCCACCATAGCTTGTCCACCAAGCATCTACAAGTTAAAAGAAAAATGAGAAGCAAAAATTATGAAGAGACAGGGTAGGATACCTCCAACATCAAGGAAATACAATGAGCAGCACAAGGTGTCCAAAACAGGGTAAGATACCTCTCCATAAACAACTTTCCAGCTGTAACATAATTTGCAGCGTTGTTCGTTATGACTTGGACAACATTTTATGGGCCTATTTCCTGAATGGAGATGTCCAAAAACTCACATAATAAGCATGCATCTTTAATGTGTGCAAATGCAACAACAGATTTCATAAACATTGTCCCCTTGGGATAACTAACCAAGAAGTTAAGAACGGTCCTACCCTTCTGGTTAGTCCAACCATCTGACATGACCATACATCCAGTGTGTTCCCCTGCTGCCCTAAACTCCTCCAATCTAGCAGTGCAATCAGTTTTTTCATCTTGAAGAAGAGGCCCTCTCAACTCTACAAAGGTAGGGGCTTTGTACCCCGGGCCAACGACAGCAACAACATCAAACATAGGTTTGTAGAATGGGCTTGTCTTGGCAATATTGAAAGGAACATCACTCCATAGAAGACATTTACTAACCAACCTGTCAACTTCTGCCTTTTCCTTTTTTTTAATTGTCGATTTGATGCCAGGTTGTGCAACAAGTGTGGTTCTAGGGACAAAAAAAGATGAGAAAGTTGAGGGGTTGGGGCTGGGTGTGGAAGGTGATGCTAAAGAACCACTCTCACTTACCCCCACTCTTGAGGCCCATAAAAGTTGGCCTTTTAATGATGCTCTGGTGTCTTTTCCATCCCATAGCAGGCAGCAAGAGTGGATCCCATAATGACTGATGGGTGTGGATCAGTCATTATTTCGGCCCTAGATCAGCCAGAGAGTTGTAGATCTAGTGTTCTCTCTGTCGAGTTTTCCAGATCTGGAACCCAGATTTGTGTATTCAGAAATATTCTTAATAATAGAACCCTCCAGCAGCCAGAGACCAGTTTTCCCACCTTGGGTTTTTCCGTGGACTATTTGTCCAAAAATCACTGTGTCACTTTGTCAATGTGTGCATGTGCTTATTCTAGATCTGGATTGGTAGAGATATGTTATGTGTTTTGCTTCGATTTTAACTTGAATTTATTTAGTTAATAACTTGCATAAGTAGGAGAAGCATAACCGGATTAACAGTAATAATTTCTTCATAAGTATAAGATTCAGAAATTTCTACATGGTTTCAGAGCAATTGCAGAACTAGGAGGGTCACCAGCAGGAGAATCTGAAGGATCTAGCTACAGAAAGCAGCTAGAAAAGCAGCAGAAACGCAAATCTGAAGGGACAGCGTAGTTTTCAGGAGCAGATTCACGCAGAGGGAAGGGTGACACTGTCCAGCGCTGTGTCCTAGCAAGCCCATGCAATTACTGCACAGAGGCAGTTTAGAAACAGTGTTGGTTTAGGCTGAAGCTAGCCAGTGTGATTCAGATATGAATCTGTCAGATCCAGAAAAGACTGCAGAATTTCAGAAGAGCTGGTGGGGTTAAAATTCTGAAGTCTTCAGATTTTTAGCCTTAGCACAAGTGAGAAAGAGTGGGAGGAGATCAGCCTCTCATAAAGTTTTTTGCCAAAGGAAACTTGTTGTTTGATCAGAGGATCAAAGAAGAAGCTGAATCATAGTTGATTTGGTAGATTTCCAAGCAGGGAAATCAAGTGTCAGAGGGAACAGAAGGCACCTATTTCACCAAGGGCCTTAGATCCATTTCTCTAGCAAAGAGAGAAGGAAGTTCCTACACATTCTGAGTAGATGGCCTCTCATGGACTGCGTGATCAGAATAGGCTGGATGGCCTCTCCAACTTTTCACTTTGGAAGGCAAGGATCCTGATTGTCCTTGAGGCATATAATCTAAGAGACCATGCAGAGCAAACTCTGGCCACACCGACAGATGTGGATCTCCTCCAGAAGCATAAGGAAGTTGTTGGGCATGCCAAGCGGCTGATTATGGATAGTATCAAGGACCATATTGTACCACACATAGCTGAGAAGAAGACAGCTAACGAGATGTGGAAGGCCTTGACTTCCCTATATGAGGGAAAGTTTGTCCAAAGAAAAATGTTGTTGGAGACCCAAATGAGGTCATTCATGATGACCAAGGGAGAAGACATGGAGCACTTCCTCTTCAGACTACAGTCAATCAGAGATCAGCTAACTGCAACGAGTGCAACGGTGGATGATGCTGTGATAGTCAGGACTGCCCTCAATGCAGTCACGGATGAGTGGGAAACCTTTGTCCAAAGTATCTTGGGCAGAGTGGACCTCCCAAATTGGGACAGCTTGTGGTCAATTGTGCGTCAAGAAGAACTCCGCAGATTCACCAAGAGAACAGCCCAGGATTGAGCAAAGTGAAGAAGGAAGATGAGGAAGATGCAGCCTTGGCATCAAAGAAGCAGCCAAAGAAGAAGAAGGATCTTTTAAAGATCAAGTGTTTCCAGTGTGGTGAACCTGAAATAGGACATTTTGCCAGCCATTGTCCGAAGAAGAAAAAGGACAAGGAAGCATCTTCTTCCAAAGCAGTTGTGGCAGATGATGGGTCAAAAGATGATGCAGCCATGAGTGCTCATGAACCACGGAGGTGGGGTGACATGGATATGTAGAGGAGCTATATAGAAAGAGAGGCGGGATGCTTGAGCAGCTCATCTCATGGATCACAAGCGAGCTATGGCAGCCTTAAGACAGTAGCGGGACAAGTGGAGCAGAGGGAGCATAGATCACAAATGAGGCAGAAGCGGAGGCAGATCTGAAGGTTGGGAGGAGCAGCGCAAAGCAAAACAGTGCAAGCAGTAGAAGCGCAGAGGCTGATGTGACTTCAACAGCGCAGTGCAATGCTGCTTATGCAGTGCAGAGCTGCAGCAACAGCGTGATAGATTTCAGCACAAGGAGTTGATGAGACTTCAGTGGTGCAAAGGGAGTCTGATTACGCAGGCAGAGTTGTAGCTGTGCATCGTTCTTTAGATGCCAGCACAGATCTGTAGCCTATGGAGCTTCAGTGATGAGGATGCAGCCCATCTGACTTGTCTGTCAAAGATTGGGGAAGAGATTCAGTTGTTTCTCTCAACAACTGAAGTTGTAGTGCAGCATATCAGCATTGGCAGTGCTATGAGCAGCACAGATGCAACATATTGAGAGGGAGCTGCAGTACAAATGTTGCAGTGGCTGTGGCAGAGTCATGGGCAGCAGTACAGAATGGTAGCAGCAGTGCAAAGTTGAATGGCAGCAGGCCAAGCTTCAACAGCACAGAACCAGTACTCAAAGTCATGTAATACATAGTGTGATGTATTGCTAGAGCACACCCTTGATGCTAAGAGGGAGTGTTGAGATTTTGTGTATTTGGGGTAGCATCAGTTGTGCTCTAGGTCCCAAATTTTGAGGAAGGACTAGAGTTCACCTGATCTACAAGACCCAGAAATGGATTTGGGAAATTTCATCTTGTTTAAGAGATATCAAATTAATTAATTATTTTAGTGTATTACTTAAATAATTAAAGTGAATTTAATTAAGCATGTGATGAGATTGTCTTAAGTCACACTGATCAAACTTTCTTTTAATCTTAGCCATTGATTAAAGATTTAATCGTGGCCGTTGATTTGTCAACGAAAAAAGTATAAAGGAAAGGCTTGGGGTCATTTGTAAAGACACACAGAGGCAGAGCACTGAAGCTAAGTTGAGATTCTAGGACAGGGTTTGCTCAGAATACTCAGAAGTGTTTCAGCTGCAGAGAGGGGAATTTAGACCAAGGGGATGATCTGATCCCAAGATCTAGAATACACAAGACGCAGAGAAGAGATCAGCTGAAGGACAGCGATGAGAAAGGCAACAGCAATGGTAGCAACAAGGACAACGTAATTTTCAGAGAACCCTTCAGGGGTTACTCAGAGACCCTTAGGGGCAGCGTAGTGAGTGCGTCACCCATTCTGGGGTAACGCAGTCCCTTCCGGAGCAGCACTAAGGGTTTGGAGGCCATCCAAGGTTGACGCAGAGGCTTTCAGGGGCTTCAGAGGCTGACGCAGTGCATTTCAGGGACAGTGTTGCAGTTTCTAGGCCCTAATCTTGGCTGAGTTCTGTAAATCCCATTTGAGGGTGTGGATCAGTCATTATTTTGGCCCTAGATCAGCCAGAGAGATGTAGATCTAGTGTTTTCTCTGTAGGGTTTTCCAGATCTAGAACCCAGATTTGTGTATTCAGAAATATTCTTAATAATAGAACCCTCCAGCAACCAGAGACCATTTTTCCCACCTTGGGTTTTTCCGGGGACTATTTGTCCGGAAATAACTATCACTTTGTCAATGTGTACATGTGCTTATTCTAGATCTGGATTGGTAGAGATATGTTATGTGTTTTTCCTCGATTTTAACTTGAATTTTTTCAGTTAATAACTTGCATAAGTAGGAGGAGCATAACCGGATTAACAATAATAATTTCTGCATAAGTATAAGATTCAGAAATTTCTACATGGTTTCAGAGAAATCGCAGACATAGGAGGGTCACCAGCAGGAGAATCTGAAGGATCTAGCTACAGAAAGCAGCTGGAAAAGTAGCAGAAACGTAGATCTGAAGGGACAGCGCAGTTTTCAAGAGCAGATTCACGCAGAGGGAAGGGTGATGTTGTCCAGCACTGTGTCCTAGCAAGCCCATAAAATTACTGTGCAGAGGCAGCTTAGAAACAGCGTTGGTTTAAGCTGAAGCCAGCGAGTGTGATTCAGATATGAATCTGTCATATCCAGAAAAGACTGCAGAAAAACTGCAGAATTTCAGAAGCGCTGGTGGGGTTAAAATTCTGAAGTCTTCAGATTTTTAACCTTAGCAAAAGTGACAAAGAGTGGGAGGAAATCAACTTCTCAGAAAGTTTCTTGCCAAAGGAAACTTGCAGTTTGATCATTGGTAGATTTCCAAGGAGGGAAATCAAGTGTCAGAGGGAGCAGAAGGCACCTATTTCACCAAGGGCCCTAGATCCATTTCTCTAGCAAAGAGGAAAGGAAGTTCCGACACATTTTGAGCAGATGGCCCCTCATGGATTGCGTGATCAGGATAGGCTGGATGGCCTCTCCAACTTTTCACTTTGGAAGGCAAGGAACCTGATTGTCCTTGAGGCATATAATCTAAGAGACCATGCAGAGCAGACTCTGGCCACACCGACAGATGCAGATCTCCTTTGGAAGCATAAGGAAGCTGTTGGGCATGCCAAGCGGCTTATTATGGATAGTATCAAGGACCATATTGTACCACACATAGCTGAGAAGAAGACAGCTAACGAGATGTAGAAGGCCTTGACTTCCCTATATGAGGGAAAGTCTATCCAACGAAAAATGTTGTTGGAGCAAGGTTGCAGGGAAGCTTCTCCCCCCTCTCGAACCCACTCCCAATTCACGCTCCAAGAGGGAGTGTTTTGGGAGCGCTCGGAAGCGCGCTCCCGAAAACGCTGGGGAGAGTTTTCGGGAGCGCGCTCTCTAAACAGGAAAAACGCTCCGTGTTTTCAGGGAGCGTTTTAGGGAGCGCCTTAGGGAGCGTTTTAGGGAGGGAGCGTTTTAGGGAGCATTTTTTTTTTAGGGATGGAGCGTTTTCGGGAGCGTTTTTTTTAGAAAGGGAGCATTTTCGGGAGCGTTTTTTTCGGGAGGGAACATTTTCGGGAGCATTTTTTTTGCTTAAAGACTTGGTCCTAAATGAAATTACTTGCTCTCCATTTGCTTAAATCATCCATTTGCCAACCTAATTATACTGTCAATATAATTTGTGTATCAACTATTTTTTAACATATTATGATACAATTCCATTTGATAATGGCCATTATTTTATTGTAAACCCAGGAAAGGTACGTCCTTTAACAATCTTGAGACAAGATTTCCTCCCATAAAGTTGAATGGATTTTGTTCAAACTAGTTGAAAAGCATACATCATATTCCTTTTATGCAAGGATCAACTGCCAAGATATGAGTAAAGGCTAATTTTCATTAAGGAATAAAAACAAAAGCTTATCCTTAAGACTCATTGTGTTGTAGTTATTATAAGCAGAATATATGACCCTTTGAAACTCAGTATTTAATTCAACAACAATTTCTCTCCACTGTAAAAAGGGCCTAAATATTATGAAATCATTCTTTGTACTATTGTTAATGCCTTACACCCTTAGTCACTGGGTTCGTGTTCGTGTTCGAGTTCGGCAACGTTGAAATTCGAATAAAGTTCGGCACCGAAAATTTTTGCGATAAAGTTCGGCATAAAATTCGACATATAGAAATTTGAAAATATATATATATATATATATATATATATATATAACAATTTTAAGCATGTTGAAAGATAAATATGATGCACATAAATAAGATGATAGGATTATTGCTCAAACATTTACATCATTTCAATTTTCCACATATAAACCATGAAAGTGAGTGCCAAAATTCCAATAAAATTCCAATAAAACTTTGTCGTTGTTCTGCGCAGGGTCCCTAACACTGTTCCAAAAGCACGCAAGTTGCTAAGAGGACTTGAAAGTAAGTTGATCCACAATAAACCCGTGTTTGGTATGCATTTCTAGATGATGCAATGAGACGAGCTCACACCAGAATTCATATTCAATGTTTTCCACTACGTTGTTATTCTTACTAACTCTTAGAGAGGGTTTTCAAGAGTAGGAAGACTTCGTTGAAGTAACTTTTTTTTCCCTAAACTACCGTGTACTTTACATCGTTGACCAACAGAACATGCCTTCAAAGTCCATTTGTTTGTTGGCCTACTAAGTAACTAACAATTCAGGCTTTAATAATCCATTCAGATTTCGATGACGTCCATCAAGATGCGACGTATTCAAATTTCTCATTCACAGGATTTATGTTGATCTCGTCATCAACTTCGACGATGTTTTTTAGCATTACGGTTGAGGGTTTCCATCTCAGAGCCCAGCGAGGTGAATTCGTTAGCGCTTCTTCCGGCCAAAATAGCGCTTATTATTCAATTGCGTTGTCCGTTACGTGTGAGGACTGTGAGCCCGGGCCGGCAATGTGAGCTTGTGGCGTTGTGGACAAGTCACAAAGACAATGTGACCATTTGACAAATTGGATTAGGTTTGTGGTTTGCTGGAAGAGACCAACGCCGCTGTGAATGATAACTGTGAGCCCGTGGAGCTAACTCTAAGCCTGTAACCTGTCCGCTGTGGCGGCTATGCGCTGTGCGCTGTGGAGTCTGGAGACTGGAAGCCGAGAGTAAGTTTTTCGTCGGGCCGAGAGTCTGAGTAACCTGTCTGCTGTGGCGTCGAGCCGAGAGTAAGTTTTTCGTGAGCAGTTCGAGCAACAATGCGGCTGCCGGCAAACCTATTACCAATTTACCAAATGAAAACCCTAAACTCGAATTTTTTGCCGAATTTAATAAAAAAAACACGAATTTAATCGAATTTTTTCAGGTTCGTGTTCAGGATTTTGTTCGGCATGAAGTTCGGCTTTGTTTTCGCCGAACACAATCGAATTTGTTCGGATGTCGATTAAATTCGCCGAACTTCGAACTTTTTCCTTCAGGTTCGCCGAACCCGGTGACTAAGCTTACAGCTACTCCTTTCTTACATTGAAACCAAGTTGACGGTCCTTTGCAATCAAGATATGCCATCTTATTGGAGACAGTGATGGATGACCGAAATATTTGTTGATGTTTCATGAATGCCGCTACCCTTTTAGGTCATGGCCATATTGCTTGCATCAGATGGGGGCTTGTGTATTTTCCCATCTACTGTTTCTTAGAGATTTTTCGACCTTAATGGCAAAGTGGGTAACCAGTTGATGAAAATGCAATTGCTTAAACTTTGGATAATTAATGATATGCCTTCTAGGTTGAATTTCCCATTTCCTTAAAAGAAATTAATTTATTCCTTAGCAACACATTCTATGTGTTCTCCACCTGTTGGACATGACGAATACCTAAGCATTCAGCTAAAGTGCAAATCCCATTCTCCCCCTGGGGACTCACTTACGGCACTAAGATTTTAACTCTATTATATTTTATTAGGCAACATCCCATTTTTTTTCTTAAGCGGCCATCACATAAAAAAGCATGTGGCTTTTTGCACAATGATATCAAAATCAAAGCCCCAATTTAAGCTACCTAATGTGACCCCAACATTACAATATCTTACCGTATGTTTTAAGATGATATTTTGTTAGATGTGTTCCAAACACTAGATGTATCATGTGATTTTCCCAATATGTGTTTAGTGTTTATTAATACACCATCGTTTTTAAGATTTTTAAATCTTTACAACCATCTAGATTTCTATGGTTGACAATTTTCACATTATTTCATCCAAGACACCACAGGTTAGGGCTTTTTCATTTTCTTCTAGGTTACATCTTGGGAATTTGTGTAAATATTTTATTGGATCATTATCTTTAAGTGGTTGTCTGACATAAAGTAACTTCTCTTCATTCTTACATCTTTACAAATAACCTTTAACATTTCTAGAGAAATTATTCTTCATTCTTACATCTTTACAAATACCCTTTAACATTTCTAGAGAAATTATTCACATTTTTTAATTATATTTTCTAAGGGAAGACAATGTCAACAAGCATTAAGGCCAAGACTTAGAAGACTACCATTACCACGATCTGCTCAAATTTCAAAAATTAGACATTTCTCGTGGCAAGAGGGCAGAGTTGCAAACAATAGATAAAATAGATTTACTAGTCTTTTCTAGTTTCTAGTCGTTTTTAACTTTTTATAACTGTTGAAACTTGACTATTTCATATTTAATTTGATATTTTTTGTAAACAATATATGACAATTTAAGTTTGAAGTTTGAAACTTTGAAGTTGGTAGTTATAAGTTTATAACTCATTATGAATTATGAATATGATGCTTCATGAAATTTGAAAGTTGTTTCATTTCGTTTCATTTTATAACATTTCATTTCATGTTAAATATTCTTTTTTGTAAATGTTACACTTAGCTTACAAGTACAACTAAGGTGATCAATGAATCGATGATGATAAATGTTATATATTGAATTTTGAAAGCTTGAAACTTTAAGATCGATGAATCATGAGACTCAAGAGTCAATATGTTGAATGTTTCTAACTTCTAGATTAGAAACATAATCTTCTAAATTAGAAGATTATAACTTTTAGATGATTGATGTTATATGGTTCAATCTATGTTTTTATGTTTTTTATGTCTAATTCATCATTCTACATGCTTTTGTTGACACATATGCATCAAAACATAAATATATATATATATATATATATATATATATATATATATATATATTATAAAAAAACACTCCCAAACTAGGAGCTTCTGAAAATGGTGCTCCCGCTCCTGCTCTCGCTCCTAAGTAACCATGTGTTGGAGACCCAAATGAGGTCATTCATGATGACCAAGGGAGAAGACATGGAGCACTTCCTCTTCAGACTACAGTCAATCAGAGATCAGCTGACTGAAAGGGGTGCAACGGTGGATGATGTTGTGATAGTCAGGACTACTCTCAATGCAGTCACGGATGAGTGGGAAACCTGTCCAAAGTATCGAGGGTAGAGTGGACCCCCCAAATTGGGACAGCTTGTGGTCAATTCTGTGTCAAGAAGAACTCCGCAGATTCACCAAGAGGCAGCACGGCCCAGGATTGAGCAAAGTGAAGAAGGAAGATGAGGAAGATGCAGCCTTGGCATCAAAGAAGCAGCCAAAAAAGAAGAAGGATCTTTCAAAGATCAAGTGTTTCCAGTGTAGTGAAATGGGACATTTTGCCAGCCATTGTCCAGAGAAGAAAAAGGACAAGGAAGCATCTTCTTCCAAAGATTCAGAAATTTCTACATTTCAGAGAAGCTAGAGAGATGACATCTCAAAGCAAGAGAACAAGCAAGCTTTTGCCTGAGCTACCAAACAATTGACCACATCTTCAAACCTCAAGCCAATTATTGAGTAAGCTTGTCACAACTCTTTGAAAGCCTATTGTGGCTTTGTAGACTTTTAGAAAGCATTTGATATTGTGCCTAGGAAAGCATTATTCCAAAATCTTCAGGACATTACACTGGTACCCCTACCTTGCAAATTGTTCCTCGGAGACCCTCACTTTGATTCACCTCTCAGGCCAAACATAAGGTCGTTTCTCAGATGTTTCTCGACTTTTCCAAACATTGACCATCTCCCTAGAGCTTCTCTCCCCCTTCAAATTCTTGCTTACTACACCGAGTCATCTTAGGTCACCTAGACATGTAGTGATTCAGTCCATCAGAGAGGATTTATACAGATTGTGCATTAAGGTCACTTGGACTTTCCCCCTGGAAAGGATGGCTTCATCATTCGCTCTCCATACACACACAGACATTGGATGCACTCACGCAGGATCCCTTTGGGTTGGGTTGGTTCTCTCTAATGTTCCTTTTTCTAGTTTCCCTTATGGAGTGGTCAGGATGGACTTCCAGGGTCGGAGGCAGCTAGGTCACAAGAGCAAGTTTACTCCATCAGTAGGCCCAGGTGCTTTTGGAGGGGTTTCATGGGGTTTTGAGTAGTTTCTATGGGATCCGATGGCATTCGCTTGGCATATTCCATCATCCACGCATCTTACCTTATGTTTCGTTGCATTCTGACTACTTTTGAAAAAACAGGGTCATTATAGGGCCTAACCCAATTAATTACGCTTAAGGTGGCATTCCAGTAGGAATACTTAACAGAACACGTTAGTGTAATAGCTCGTTGGAACATGAACGAGAAGATCTATAGGATGAGTTGTTGGGAAGTGACTTTCAATGGCCTGGAGATGGACGGTGGCCGATTTACCATTTTCTCAAACTAAAAGGGTATTTTAATTAAAACTAAAAGAGGCAAAAAGTACCAAGTCATTAAAATAATAATAAAATAAGGCTTCTAGAGGGGTCCATCAGATTTATAAAAGAGGAGGAGGAGACCATTTGAGGATATCTCGGTTTGAGCATTTGTCTTTGGTGTGGAGTGGAAAATCCTGTTCTCTACCTTAGTAGCCCCAGAACGAAAACTCTAGGGTGATTTAGTGAGAGTGGGCGAGAACCCATCTCTCTTCTTAGTGAATTCATTCAGAATTCACAAGTTGTTCTCATCGATTTCTAGTTATTTTGGAGGTCGGGTTTAGCTTGGAGCAGATATTTGTGGGAGGCCATTTCCTCATCCATATTCATATTCTTGTACCAGCATATTCGATATAATAAAATAAGGTTAAGATTCTTGCATGCTTGTGTTGTTTAATTTTCAGTTGCAGAATTTTGTTTTAGTTTTTGCAGTTCATTTCATGGTTTAATTTATGCATGTTGTTTATAAAATTGGCGATTTATTTTCCTGAAGAATTTTTCCGCAAAATTATATCTAGAATATTACATTCTCATCGACTCCAAGCAGAGACTAACCACCATATTCCACGATCTGATAAGATCTTCCAGGTGTGTCACCTTCAGGAGCTAGAGACAAAGTAGCACCTCATTTTTAGGCATGCCCTATACTACAAGATCAAAGAGTGCTGCCAATGTCTGTATAGAGATTCAGGAGGATCTCTCCCTAACTTCTAGTATCCTGACCAAAGATGCCTATCCCTCTTCACCAGGGAGATATTCAAACACAAATATTGGATCCTACACACCCCGCCTCAGTCAGGGATGATTCAGACGATCACATCATACTTTTCAGGTTAATCGGACTAATTGGAGCAACAAGCAACGAGATGAGTTCCATAGTATTTTAGATGGTAAAACAATGAAAACTTGGGTCTCCACTCACTGGTACCCTCGAGACCACTACAAAGGTGTCGAACACCACATCAGTTCACTCACACCCAGAGCATTAGAGGGATTAGTTCCATACAGTTCCCAGACAAGATGCCCACCCTGATAGACTCCTCCCCAACCCCAAAAAAGCAGCCAAAGACTTATCAAAAGCTTTTTTCCTTTGGCCTCAGATGCTAGGAGTATCCCTCGCTCCTACGTCACCCCCACGATCGTGCAACCAGACACCTCATTGGATCTAGAGGACTAGTGAACCAATGCCACCATCTCCCCCCTTGCAGTCAGTTATCAAATTCAAGCATTCTTGACATCATCAACCTCCATGTAATGCCCTATGTAATATACAAATTTTAATTAAAATCACATCATCTATATACAATTCATATAAAAGTATTCATTTTAACAAATATCATAATTAAGATATTTTAAGTTATAAATATCTAATTAACATACTTAATGAATTATGTGTATAAGATATAATTTAAATTATGTTTAAATAAAATATGATTAAATTATATAAATAAACTATTCTAATATAACAACTGCTATACGTAATCTACATTAAAGCTCCACGTAGTACCACATGGTGACTAAGTAATAAGAAGAAGGGCGATGACCACCTACCTTAACAAATATATATGTCTGCACTCGTAACGGAGGAGGAGTTTTTGGATTACGCAAAAGGAGAGGACTGTAGACGGAAGGAGAAAAGTTGATTTTTCAAACTTGCTCTTGGACAAGGACTCCACTGTTCTTGGAATTCTGGGCACGGGGGCCAGAAGATATATCTTTTGGATATAACGATTGTACTGGAAAATCCTAGATTGGTTGGGAGGCAAAGATTGGTTTGGTAACCCAGTCAGCTGCATCATCATCATCCACAGGAAGAGCCACAGACCAACCCATCTCAAATTCATCACGCAAGTATTCTTCTGTGATTTAATTTCTTTCTGTCTGTTGTAAACTTCGTATTAAACTTTTTAAGATTATGAATTTTACTTCAATCTGCTATAAAACATCTTTCTAGTTAAAATTAATTACTGGTTTAGGACACCAGATTTGGTATCAGAGCTTCAAAATCTGTTGGGCCTGGTGGATTTTTCTTATTTTTTTCTTTATATCAAGTCTATAATCATTGTTTCCTTCATGACTTCCAACGTAACTATAATAGGCTGTCAACGTTTTCCTTTAGTCAAATCATCTGTAATAGAAATATCATTCATCCCAATATCTAAAGAATTTGTTTTGAACCCCTTGAATGCCCCCCGAATTACAGATGAAATTGAATTGTTGTAAAATATTGTTCTCTGCAATAAGCTTATCAATATATGCGGGAACCCTTGCCGCATTATTGTAGTATGGCGTGACATAGCAAAACAATACCAAAGTTGATACAGTCGCTTATTCTGAAAACCAAGAAATTTTTTTGCCTCTCCCAATTTACTTTTCAATCCAGCAATACTTTCAGTAGATTCACGGAATAACCGCAGAATCTGAGAATAACATATGGACAACTTCATCTCTCTCAACACACACAAAGGCTTCAATCTCACGTTCATGGCCCTTGGAATGCCATGGAAAGTTGAATAAAGAACATTCTTTGAGCGCCTTGTTGGGTTTGCGACAGTATTTAAAATGGAATTGATAGGGCCGCACGAACATAGCGAGAGCACGTATGTTGTCGTAGGGGTAAGGAATACCGGTTGGTTAGCTCAGATTGCTAACATATATATATATATATAAATAAAAAATTAAAAAGTTAAAAAATAAAAATAAAAATCATTTAAAAATAAAAATAAGATTTACAAAATACACATAGCTTTCATAGCCATAGTATATCCACATTCGCGAGCTTAAACGCTCTAAATATGTTATTGAACGTGACCCGAGCCTGAGCCCAAGCCCTAGTGCACGACCAACGGCCAACACAACACACAATCCAACATGACCTGGGCGTTGCTCTGTCATTTCTATTCCACCTCCAAAGATCATACGTTTATGCCTTATGTATCTATTTATACCATTGTCTAGTTAAACTATTTATAATATTCATATTACTTCTCAGTTTATATATATATTATTGATAAAGATATTAAATGAATTTTGGAATTTCAGCCCTTTTGATAATTGAACACCTTCAACAACTGCATTTAGGATTAGAAAACGCTAGACAAGTATTGAGAAGTAATACTATGGTCAAGGAAGACTCATGCATTTTGATAAATATTATTAGGCATTAGGATAGAACACCATACATTAGGACAAGGAGGTAGCGATGCCACCCTCCTTGACCTCAGTACCAGTAAGACCTGCCTGCAGGTAATCATAGCAGAAAAACTATACCCGTATGTGAGCTTGAATTTATGAAATTATATTTATCAAATCCAAAATGTACTTTGATTCTTGCACTTCAGATTTTCATAAATATTATTATGTAACTAGGAAAACTCACGATGGTAAGGACATATCAAAGACGACTATGCCATCGGGTGGCATCACCATCTCTAACGCCACCACCGACCTCATCACCATCGCCACCACCGAGATCATCATCAGTGTCTGAGCTAACTACTATAATGCGCTCATTAGAAGCCATTCTGGAAACATTAAAAGGGTTGCAACTAGCCAACACCAAAGAAGAGCGTCCTCATCTTGAGGAAAAACATTCAGAAAAGTCTAAAGACTGTGATTATAAGCCACCAAAGAAAGATATTTCTAGAGAACTACAAAAGATTAAACTCCCAGAATTCTCGGGAGGGCGAGCGAGAGAACGTGTTGAAACATGGTTAAAATGAATGATAAGATGCTTCGCACTAAGAGAATATTCTTCTACCTCTAAAACAAAGATCACTATATTTCAGCTCAGAGGGAGTGCTCTGATTTGGTGGGGAAATCTAGAAAAGCAACTACATCTCACATCAAACAACATTCCTTGGGAGTTGTTTGAGGAAAGATTCCGTACAAAATACTTACCACCTTTCTTTCAAGAACAGCAAGTCGGAGCCTTCCATACATTAGTCCAGGGTAATAAGACAGTGGAAGAATATGAGATAAGGTTTATGGAGCTTGTAACATATGTTCCTTATCTAGATACTGATGAATGTCAAGTCGAGCATTTCATATATGGATTAAATCCTCCAATCAGGGCTATGGTTAGAATGTGGAAATTGTTGATCACTGGAGTGGCACTTGATGATAATGAGAAGACTCCATGCCCAAGGATGAACCAGAAGACATTTGTACCATCATATATAATCAGATATCATCAATTCAACAGATTTTTTGAACTCTACTTCTATTTCTCAACATCTTTCTCTGATGCACAGATTCCACACCCTACGGGGAATTGTAATAAGTGATGCTAGTAATGATGAATTTGAGTCAGTATTGAATCTATAACAGGCCTAAGATGTTGGGACTCGATCAGCAAGCGAGTATACCTTGGAGTGTTTTTTTTAATTTGTTAATTTTTCCTTCTTTTTAGTGGCAAATAGTTTTCTAGGTTTTTTCACTCATTGCATTACCCCAAAGTCAGGGTGACGGCTTGAAGATTGAGCCCCTGATGCATCTTAGAGTCTAGAGTCAGTGTATATTACCATACTAGATCACACAAAAAAATTCGTGGAATTTGATTAGGTCTAGGTAGTAATTTTTTTATTTTGTAAATTTCCCGCATGTCAAAAACTGCAATTAAATTTGTAATTGGATTGTAATAAGTGTTGTCTAGGGAAGTTGTACAAGAAATCTAAAAAATTAAACCCACATTTCCTAAGTTTAGTGGAAATTGTGGCATTTAATTAGGCTAGAATTAAATAAAATAAAGAGAAATAAATTATTCCATGTGACAAAATGACGTGGAAATGACTTGGAAATTATCCTAAGTCAAAGGTTGAGTCAACGGACATGTGGAGGATGATTGAGCACTTTGCATCATTTATTTATGAAAAATCGAATTTCCAAAGATAAACCAACACTTACACTCAAGAAAAATCGAATTTACTAGAGGCAGTTGAGCATAAAAGGAATATTCTACTGGATTTGTTAACTAAAGACCAAGTGGGGACCTCTTCTCACGAGCTATCTAGAGTGCGACAACACTCAACACTGCACTCAAAGGATTTACGCTATTTGGACTGCGTAGTCACTCAGAGCCACCATGTAGTTCTCGGGGACCTATGCAGAAGATCACTGGGGTCAGCTACAGGTACGGTTTTAGTTGGTTCGAGTTTGCAGTCACAGACTCAATGTAGCACGGGACTTCCTTTGGCTTATGGATGAGTTCACTAGATCATATGGGAATTCGATTTCCTCAGGTGTGCACAAAGAAATTCGATTTTGCTCTGGGTGTCTCAGTGTTCTCCATATGGAACTTGACTTACCTTTACTCAGGGTTTGCTTCAAGTTCACTTCTCACATGCATTCGTCCTTGGGAATTGCTCCTGAATCTATATATAACAAAGCCATTAGCTATTGTAATGTATCATGTTATGAGCTATTGGGCTTGAGGAAACTCTGTTATTTTTGTATATCAATAAAATCAAGACTTTGGGGCTATTTAGCGGATGTTCTCTTGGCGTTATGAGGTGATTTCTTTCCCTACTATTGCTATTGTATTTAAATTCGTTTACATGCTTGATTAGTGTTAGTTTACATTTGCCATCTAGCTTGGATTGATGCGTGCAAACTATCTTGCATGCATCATTGATTTAGAGTATTATTCTATAAATCAGTTTGCCAAGTCATTTTCGGAGGAATGTCTGGTTTATTTATTTCATTATGATGCTCTAATCCTTTTGCAAACTGATATTTGTTTAAGTGGGTAGGGAAGATCTATTCATATTGTGTGCAGGAAATCCATCGGGGCGTGGGAGAAGTATCAAATAGATCAACTCACTCCCAGATTCAAAGTGACCCAAGCATCAGCTACTTTCAACCCCAAGTTTTGCATCAAAGGAAGACAAAGAGGGAGTTTCTCGTTCTCTAGCTACTTGATCATCTATTTCCAATTCTAAAATCTAAAAATTTCCATTTGTAAAGCGTCTTAAAGTCATATTTGCTACTTCAAGAGCGTTTTTCTAGACTAGGCAAGAATGGGAGTTCGCTCTCATTCCTTGGGCTAGTGCCTTTGTATATTAAGTTGCACTTAGATCCTTTTTTATTTCAGCCTAACGTTTCATTTTCTTTCGTGGCCCGCAAGCTTGAGCATGAAAAGCGAGGAGCTTGAGGAAAATATGGCCAAAGGCAATTGATCCTCCTTGCATGCGAAGGCTTCTATTACATCAAAATCGAGTTTTAGGGAGGCCGTAAGCACCTCTAGGACAGCAGCAAACTCGATCTTTGTCGTGGGCCTTGGAGCCTTGAAAAAATCATATTTTGAACATTTTCTCCATAAGCTGTGTTGTCAAATTTTTGAGGAGGAGATTAAGCCTTTTTCCAAGCTCTTTATTCGTAGAAGGACCTCCTTTTGGGTAGTCTTCTTAAAGGATGTTTTCCTCACTTGTAATCAATAATAAAATAACCTTTTGTTGCTTAAGGGAGCTTGGGATATTTTTCCCATGGTATCCCCCTTCCTTGGTTGAAGAGGAAAGAATTTCTTGGGTGAATTGATTCATTTTCTAATTTTCGTTTCATGCATGCTATTGAATTAACAACTAATGCACACTACAACCATCTAACTAATTTTCGGTTAAATTAAACCTACATGCATGAACCCCAATACGACGAACTTGAGCAAAATCTATTTTTATGTGTCGACAAATTCGCATGGTTGGCAAAATTCCATTGATTTAATGTTTATGCTTCATGCATGTTGAGGAACCATTGAAGCACCTTTTTTATAAGAACTTATTTCATTCACTTTCCATTTAATGCTACAACACACATAAGTCTATTTTTCTCTCAAAGCTTGGTTCATTATTGCAAGTAAGCACCATCTCATCTCTTGTGGAAAATTTGCATGTATCATTTAAATGAGATTAATCAACATTCATTTCACACAAGCAACTCATTAAAACTTACCTCCAACATAAGTTGGTTGTATAGACCTCTAGGTACCCTCTACTCCCCTATTGATTCCTCACTGTGAGATCCACATAATTTGGGTGAGGGTGAGGTCTGGGGATTGAAAAGTTGAATTGAAATATTTGTTGTGGAGTAAGTTTAATTAAAATGAACCAAGAGCAATCTTCATCACATTTCCCTTTCTATGGTTGTTGATTTGTAATATCCCAAATGGGAAAACTCAGCAATACATGCGAAAATAACGTATTTTTCATAAAAGTATGCAATGAAAGTTAAATGCATCTCATGGATCCCTTAGATCTGATATTATAGTAACTAAATCTAAAAGGAAATCAGAAACAAATCACTATTGCATAGTTAAACAGGCCTCCCATGCCACAAATGGCTCAAAATCATGCAAAAATAGGGACTGCAACCATGTGTAAAAGTTGGAATACCATGACAGCGTTATTTTATTACCTCTGCAACAGTAGTAGGTTGTACATCAGATCTAGAGCAAGTATGTGGACAAAAAGTTAGATCTATAGCAGATCCATGCACTATACAAGCTTTTTTATCAATCCCCCTTGGGGTTTTTAGCAAAACACCATGTACAAAGTGTAGATCTGAGATCTAAGATAACAGATCTATGGAAATATTCAGATCTGGAAAGTGGATCTGATCTAATATAAACAAGAAAATGATCTCCTCCAACAGATCTCTAAAGTGAAGGGCAGATCCCCAACACTCAGAAAATCAGCGCTCCAAATGGTGCACTGAATCACCCTGTAGCAGCTCCTTCAGAAATTATGCAGATCTGGACTTCTTCTGCGTTGTTGGGACAAAATATTGTTGGCCTGCAACCAAAATATGAAAATATAGCTCAATACCTTCAATACTACCCTTCCAATGGATTAGAACCCCCCTCCACTTAAAAGAAGCACTGAAATGGCCTAGATCTAAAGATCTAGCCTCCACTTGTTGCAGCTTACTGAAACAGTCAAACCATCAACGAGATCTGCACTATCAAAGGAAGATGAAGCTTAGCCTCAAGCCAGATAGTGGACAATATGGTGCAAGATTCCTCCAAGAGCTCCTCAAGGAAAGAGAAGGAATTCCTAAACAGGAAGACCTTGTGCTAAACAGCACTCTATCTCAGCGAAACAGCCAAAGAAAGAAAATATGTCTAAACAGACCATATAATCATAAAATCATAATCCTAGGCTAAACCCATATGGTTGCCATCCTCCTCCTTATAAACAATGTGAGCCTTCTCACCTTTGGTCCCAGTCATTAGGGTTTCTATCTTCATGCAATGAATCTCCCTCCAAAATTACGTTTTCTCCATTAGTCTTACTCATCTTTTTATAGTGCTGTTTGATTTAGTCAATCTTGACTGGATCAAGCTTGACTGGATCAACCTTGACTAGATCTCCATGCAAAGTCTTCTTCCACACTCAAGGTGGCTTTATTCCAGTGTTTTGAAAATCGCGATTAAATCGCGATTTTTTCATTGCAACGATTAAATTGGCGATTTTTTCCCGATTTTTTCAAAAAATCGGTAATCGCCAAAAAATCGCGATTTTTATGAAAAAATCGCGATTCGAGCAGTAAAAATCGTGGGGCCCGAAAACAGCGATTTTAAAGTGCGATTTTGAAGTTTTTTTTTGTCATTTTTACATTGACAGGTTTGCTTTGAGAGCTAAGGAGTGAAGGAGGAAAGCCAAGGAGGGAGATTAATCATCTACAAGCCCAAGATTGGACAAAAGTGAAGAATTTCTTGCAAACCAAGCAAACAAAAATCGAATTTGAACCAAGTGTCTCCGGCAAAACGTTTTTCCAAGTATGGGCATCAAATTTGACCCTTTTTTTTTTGTTTTTTTCTTGTTCTTCCATGGGTTTCTATCACCCATGTATTTTTCATCATTTGTGATTGCATTTGGTTGTGTTTTTTTTTTTTTTTTTTTTTAATTGAGAGGAGAGGGTTTATTTTGGTCAAAAATGAAAAAAAATCTTTGTTAAATTTTGTTTTTTATATTTTTTCTTGTGCTCTTAGTTTCTTCCCATTATTTTTGCTTGTGTTTCAACATGTATTTTTTCCTATTATTTTTGCATTGAGTTGAGAGTTTTTTTTGTGAAAAAAATCAAAATATTGTATGTAAAATTGTAATTTTTTTATTTTATTTTTTAACTGGCAATTTTTCTTGTGCCCTAGGCTCAAATTTCAACTTTCAAACTTCAAAGTTTCCAACATGCCAAGGAAATTAGATCCTTTATGGGAATTTGGTGACCCTGATCAGGGGTTTGACCGAGCAAACTTGACTTGCAAATTATGTGGTCAACACATGACAGGGGGGGTATACAGGTTGAAATACCACCTGGCACAAATTCCTAGGCATGAAGTAGGCCCTTGCACAAATACCACTCCAGAAATAATCAAAAGAGCCATGAACTCATTGGAAGGAATAGAAACCACTAAACTCAACAAGGCAACCCTGAAGAGTCAAATATCAGGGTTTAGAGCTGACCGTGAGAGTGGTAGTGGCGGTTCAGCATCAGCATGTTCTACAGGCAGCCCCGTAGCTGCCTCCTCATTTTTTGCTCCTAGAACCACTCCCGGGGCACAACCATCTATCTCCTCCCTTATTAAAAAAAAAGAGAAGGAAGAAGCTGATAGGTTGTTGGGCAAATTGTTTCTTTGGAGTGATATTCCTTTCACTGTTGCCAGGCACAATCCATTTTATCAGGCTACGATTGATGCTATCGCTGTTGTTGGCCCAGGATACAAAGCCCCCTCATATGATGACATTAGAGGGCGCATTCTGCAAAATGAGAAAGTTGATTGCACCAAGAGATTAGAGGAGTTAAGGGCATCATGGGAAATCACAGGATGCACTGTGATGTCAGATGGTTGGACTGATCAAAGGGGTAGGACCCTTATTAACTTCTTGGTCAGTTGTCCCAAGGGGACAATGTTTATGAAATCTGTTGATGCATCTGCACATGTCAAAGATGCAAGATTATTATGTGATTTATTAGATGTGTTCATTTTGGATGGAGGTTGGGCCCCAAAATGTTGTCCAAATCATAACGGACAACGATGCAAATTATGTTTCTGCTGGCAAGATGCTTATGGAGAGATATCCGAGCATATTTTGGACACCTTGCGCTGCACATTGTCTTGATTTGATGTTGGAGGACATCGGAAAGATTGATTTTGTCAAAGATATTGTAGAATCATCAAAGAGCATCACAAAATTTATATATAATCATGCATCTGTGCTTAGTTTGATGAGGACATTCACCAACAAGAAGGAGTTGGTGCGTCCTGCTATTACACGTTTCGCCACTAGTTTCATATCTCTTCAATCCCTCTTGAATTCTAAGTGGGATTTGAAGAGAATGTTTGTTTCAGATGAGTGGCGTGCTTTGACTATCAACCGCAAATCAGAGGGAGAGGCCATTTGCAGGTTGGTGTCATATCAGGAAAGTTTCTGGGCTGGAGTGGAAGAGGTGTGCAGCATTACTGAACCTTTGGTAAAGGTTCTTAGATTGGTGGATGGAGACAAGCCCGCAATGGGCTACTTGTATGAGGCCATGGATAGGGCCAAAGAAGTTGTTCGTAGCTATTATGATGATAAGGGTGATGAGGGGTTTCAAAGACAACTTCTTTTATGGGAAGTGATTGATGATCGATGGAACAACACACTCTATCGTCCCATTCATGCTGCAAGGGTCTTCCTGAACCCCGCATTTTCTTATTCATGTGGCTTCCAATTTGATGCTGAGGTCATGGATGGCTTTTTCACTTGTGTTCAGAAGATGGTGCCAAATCCATCAGAACGTGCAAAGATATCCAAAGAGATGGAGGTATACAGAATGGCAGGTGGCACCTTGAGCTTCGACATGGCTGTCTAGGATAGGACTACTAAAATGCCAGGTAAGATTTTCATTATTTTAAAATTTTTCTTATGTTTGTAACTTTATAAGTTTATCTTATTTGTTGTAACTTGTAACTTGTAGATGCATAGTGGAGGAGCTACGGTGGCAGATTACCAAAACTCCAAAAACTTGCCATTAGAATACTCAGCCAAACATGTAGCTCTTCAGGATGCGAGCACAACTGGAGTGTATTTGAAAAAATACACACCAAAAGGCGCAATAGGTAAAAAACTTAAAATATTCCAACTGATTTTTTGAATTCATTAAATATTTTTTTTTAAATATTTAATTTATTAATTTATGACCCTTGTACAGGTTGGAGGCCCAGCGGCTCAATGACATGGTTTACGTCTACTACAATCTTAAATTGTGGGTGAGACAACTTGAAAAGACACCTGATATGGAGGCCATCTCTTTAGATGCGATTGACACCACTGCTGAATGGAGGGTTGAGGCTGAGAGGCCTGTCATGGAGTCAGCCACTGATTGGATAGAGCAGGAAGTAGTGGAGGGGGAGGAGGACGAGGAGGAGGAGCAGCAGGAGGAGGAGGAGGAGGAGCAGGAGGAGGAGGTGACACCACCTACCACTACTACCGGTAGAGGACGTGGTCTGCCTCCTTTAGCTCCTAGTGCTTCAGGTTCCCATTCTGCTGCTACTTCTAGAGCACGACAGAGCCCATTGCCAGTCCCGCCAACTTCTTCATCTAGAGAGAAAGGCAAAGCTATTGTATTTTCTCGTAAGAGGGGCAGAGGAAATCAGTAGTATAGGACCATAGGTTATATGGTGCATTGACATTCCTTTGTATATGACATTATGACTCATGATATGAGATACATTATTATATTTTTTGTTGATATTTTGAGGCTGAGTTGACTCTTGAGACTCAGGACAAGATTCAGTTTTATGTGTGATGTAGCACTAGACATGATATTACACATCTTATATATTAGTTTTTTTTTCATATTTATGTGTCAATGCATTTATTTTATGCTGTAGATGCTTTAGATTGCCGATTTTTTCCCGATTTTTCCGATTTTTTCCCGATTTTTTCCCCTCGCCGATTTAATCCTGATCGCGATTTTCAAAACATTGCTTTATTCCAACTATCTAATAGATTCATATTCCCACTGAGTTGTCTTCATTAATGTTTCACATCCTCCATACTAGCTTAGTTGACTTACTCAATCTTGACTTTGTCCACATGCATTAAGCCTTGTTCACACATTAAGGTGTTTTTATCTAGCTGTGAATATGATTCTTTCCCCATTAAGAGGGTTTTTATTGCTGCTAGAAAGATTTATGGGTCTCCCTACCCATTTATTCATCTAACTATATGTTTGGAGCAAAATTAATATTCCTATTAGCTGCATGCTAATGTAGGAATATTACAGTGCTCCCCTCCCAAATGTTGCTTGTCCTCAAGCAACTGCAAGGATAGAACTGAAGAGCCTCCCCTCTTCCTCCTGTAGCACCCTCAAGTGATAAGTTCCTCCAAAGAACAAGATGCTTTCTCAACAATATGTCCTCAAGTTGTTCCTCCTATGTGCAAAAGTATGCCTTTGGTGAAAATTCCAAATGGCTCTCATCATGAAAAAGTGGGATATACATGGAAACAACTATATGTGGTCTAGAGGCCTTCTTGAGGCATGGAATCTGAAATATATTGGGAATCATCATCCCCATGTGTAGCCTCCATCCCCAAGCTATCATCCACAAAAAGTGAGTCACCCTCCAACATGGTAACTCATGAAACATCTCCTCCACCTTAGGCTCCTGCAAAGAAGGTGGGCTGCATAGCTAAATATGTGGGACTAAAATGTCCATCCCATGCTGCTTCTCTCTCCACTTATGATATGTATGGGGCTGCCGCTGATCTTGGGCTGAAATATCACGGCCTCCAAGAATGATCCAAGTCACCCCATCAATCAAAACATCCATGAAGTGCCTCTCCCAAGAACTCAAGTTCTCCAAATGGCTCCTCCCACATGAAGATAAGAGGTGTAGCGTGGCAATCATGGTTTTCCCATTGTTTCCCCTGACACATGTAACATATGAAGTATGGAGAATCATACTCCCAATGGGCACCCCCAACTCTTGTGCCATCCTCCCAACAAAGCTTCCCATAAACATAAGAACATCATCAATATATGGAAGCATAAACAAATAAAAGCAAGTTGTCATGTGACAACCAGGAGGTGGATCATAGTTCCATATGTGGAACCAGTGCAGTGCATCCCTTGCCTGCCTCACAACAAAGTGTAACAAGTGTCTTTTCAGCCACTTGTTTGTTTCCACAATCATCCTACGAGATGAAATCATGAAAATAAAACTTGGTGCCAATGTTGCACACCAAAAATCATGTGGCATCCCCCACAAACCACAAATAAAATGGCCAACATCAATGCTTCAAATGGCCTCAAGTACATCACAATACAAAATACAAGAAGGAAAGACCCTCCTTGGTACAATATGCTGATCATAAGAAATAAAGGAGTACAAATCATAAAGCATAAATATACATCCTCTATCATGTACTTTGGTCATTGAGCTGAAATGGCTCAATTGAAATTTCTCCCTCACTCCAAATGAGTAGGGAAGTGGTTGTGCCAACCTCTCCATCATCATCTGGGCTATGCATCTCCCCATATGCTGATATACATCCTATTGGATGCCCTCCAAAGTGAACTCCTCCATCAAGGAATGATATGCATCAAAGTGCATGGAAAGAAAGCCCACAAGTGTTGCATGTAGATCTCTCTTCTTATGCTTGAAAATCCAAGTCAAGAAGATCATATCATGGTAATAGATGTCTCCATCCACTACTCCATCACTCTCATCTCCTACATGCCTCCCTAGTGCATCATATGTGAAGTGATCCTGGGAACACTCTATCAAACAACCCAAGCTCCCAAGTGACAGCATTGTTGGTCTTTGTGGTAAGGCTCCTGTCATCTCATAGCTCCCTCCTTTGACATCCCACATGTCAAAGCCATCAATCATAATGCTACCATCTGTGGGAGATCCTTTCCAAAGTGGAAGCACCTCCTCATCCTCCAAGGTTAAAGAGTAGCCCCTTTGCACCATGATAGTGCCATCTCCTACTCTTGCAACATCATGCAAAGTATGGGATAAGATCAGCCCATACTCTCTCAATAGCAACCAAAGCAACAATAGCTCTAGTTTCCTCCCCACACCATCATCATATAAGTCATGGAGCAACAACATAAGAGTTGATATGAAAGATATCACATCATTCCAATACACCCAAACTCCTTGCTTCCATATGATGTACATGCCATGCCAAATTCCATCCATCCACATACCCTTTGAAATAGAATGTGTCATAGGATGACCAAACTCTTTCAAGAGTAACCAACGCAGTCTTGCATCCTGCTGTCTAGTGTCATAGATCTGCAACTGGTTTCTCAACCTCTTGCTCATCATCATCACCCATCCAACCCATGGTGAGTGTCTGTCATCATGTCCAAAAGTGGCATTCCTCCAATGGAGAATACCATCCTCCCAAATCAGATTTTTGTCTTTGCATTTCATGGGATATTGAAATGCAATCTCCTCAACGACCAAGTTGATCCCATAAGGATCCAAATAGGTGGTAGGCAAAAACCTCCCATCATGATGTGTAGGGCTCATCAAGAAGTATCCAACAAAAACATGAGAGATGTTATCCATCCTAAGATGTCCTCCATCATCTATTTGTTCCCCTTTTGTTATACATATGGGAAGGTCATTGGAATGTTCCAACAATGGTTGGGCCCCCAACTCATCACTGCTGCTAAATGACAGCACTGTTGATCTCCATGATGGTGCAGTTGCTGCCTCAAGATCAGATTCAATACTGAACACATAGTTTTGCAATGTATTGTTTAAGACAATACTCATCCCATTCTCCAAGAAATTACATTCCAACCTCAAAGGTTGTGTGCAGCTCATCAATGATACACTAGGATGATTGTTTGTCTCTTCCTTGAATGAATCAAGGCTGCTTAGCGCAGTGAAAGTTTGCTGCTCGAAATCAGCAATATAATTTGACCCTTGGTCATGCAATGGAACATCCCCATTATCCTCCATATGATGTATTGAAATAACAGGAAATGGAAACATGTGCATACCTTGGTACAACTTGGGAACATCTTGTACTGCTATAAGGGTTCCTCCTTCTAGTGTGATGGCTTCTCCAACTACTAATGATGATGGTTGCTCTTCTATGGCTTCATCAGCACTGGTACAAGTCTCTTCTTCTTCATGCATCTCCAGAATAGTGCATGGGACTCTAGATATCAAGAGATCAAGTTCACTTTGCAAAGGTGCAAGTGTCCTTCTCCTTGAAGCAAGTGCTCTGGAAGTAAGTGGTGGTGAAGGTTTCTCCTTCTTCTTATCAAACTTCTTAATCAACCTTTGAGTAAAATCTGCATATGCAGTCACTTTTGCATGACTCACATGGCTGAACCACCAATTGTTTGCTTCACCTTGAAGGTGCAGCGCTGCAATCTCAATAGCTTCTTTCTCTACTACTGGATGTAGTAGAAAAAACGCATCCAACTTCTTTCCCCAAGCCTTCGCTGTGCATGAGGATGACCCATCAAGGGTAGACAATAGAAATCTATTTCCCTTCATTCTGCTATTGCTGCAAGGTCTCCTTTCTTCTTTGAGCTGAATGAACTCTAGAAGAGTTAGATTCTTCTTAATAACTCTAAGTTGAGACTTATATTCTGCAAGATATTCACTTAGAATCTCATGATCTAAGTTTTCTTCAATTCTATGCCTCTTATCTTTCAAAGAAAAGGCCATCGTATGTTTCTTTGCAGCTTTATGCAATACCGAATCTTCTTTTTGCTGATAGGAAGTACATTGACCTTTCTCATCTTGAAACCCTAACGTGGTTTCACTTCTTCTTTACTTTACCTCCTTGGTGTGGTCCTTCTTAGATCTGAAAAGAGATGAGATGAAACTCATCCTTCCCATCATTTTGATATTTGTTTTCTTCTATAGCATCTTGGATTGAAACTCACAAGCTGAGCCAAAGATCATGCTTCGATACCACTATAATATCCCAAATGGGAAAACTCAGCAATACATGCTAAAATAACGCATTTCTCATAAATGTATGCAATGAAAGTTAAATGCAACTCATGGATCCCTTAGATCTGATATTATAGTAACTAGATCTGAAAGGAAATCAGAAACAAATCACTATTGCATAGTTAAACAGGCCTCCCATGCCACAAATAGCTCAAAATCATGCAAAAATAGGCATTGCAACCATGTGTAAAAGCTGGAATACCATGACAGTGTTATTTTATTACCTCTACAACAGCAGTAGGTTGTACATCAGATCTAGAGAAAGTATGTGGACAAAAAGTTAGATCTATAGCAGATCCATGCAGTATACAAGCTCTTTTATCAATCCCCCTTGGGGTTTTTAGCAAAACACCATGTACAAAGTGTAGATCTGAGATCTAAGACAGCATCTATGGAAATATTCAAATCTGGAAAGTGGATCTAATTTGATATAAACAAGAAAACCATCTCCTCCAACAGATCTCCAAAGTGAAGGGCAGATCACCAACACTCAGAAAATCAACTCTCCAAATGGTGCACTGAATCACCCTGTAGCAGCTCCTTCAGAAATTACGCAGATCTGGACTTCTTCTGCGCTGTAGGGGACAAAATACTGTAATATAGCTCAATACCTTCAATACTGCCCTTCCAATGGATTAGAACCCTCCACTACTGAAAAGAAGCACTGAAATGGCCTAGATCTGAAGATCTAGCCTCCACTTGCTGCAGCTTACTAAAACAGTCAAACCCTCAACAAGATCTACGCTGTCAAAGGAAGATGAAACTTGGCCTCAAGCCAAATAGTGGACAATATGGTGCAAGACTCCTCCAAGAGCCCCTCAAGGAAAGAGAAGGAATTCCTAAACAGGAAGACCTTGTGCTAAACAGCACTCTATCTCAGCTAAACAACCAAAGAAATAAAATATGCCTAAGCAAACCATATAATCATAAAATCATAATCCTAGGCTAACCCCATATGGCTGCCATCCTCCTCCTTATAAACAATGTGAGCCTTCTCACCTTTGGTCCCACTCATTAGGGTTTCCATCTTCATGCAATGAATCTCCCTCCAAAATTACGTTGTCTCCATTAGTCTTACTCATCTTTTTACAGCGCTGTTTGATTTAGTCAATCTTGACTGGATCTCCATGCAAAGTCTTATTCCACACTCAAGGTGGTTTTATTCCAACTATCTAAATAGATTCATATTCCCACTAAGTTGTCTTCATTAATGTTTCACATCCTCCATACTAGCTTAGTTGAATTGGTCAATCTTGACTTTGTCCACATGAATTAAGCCTTGCTCACACATGAAGGTGTTTTTATCCAGCTGTGAATATGATCCTTTCCCCATTAAGAGGGTTTTTATTGCTGCTAGAAAGATTTATGGGTCTCCCTACCCATTTATTCATCTAACTATGTGTTTGGAGCAAAATTAATATTACTATTAGCTGCATGCTAATGTAGGAATATTACATGATCTCATGCAAGTAGTGTGTTGAGATTTTGTGTATTTGTGGTAGCATCAGTTGTGCTCTAGCTCCCAAATTTTGTGGAGGGACTAGAGTACACTTGATCTACAAGACCCAGAAATTGATTTGGGAAATTTCATCTAGTCTAGGAGATATTAAATTAATTAATTATTTTAATGTATTTCCTAAGTTAAAACGTAGGGAACTTAAATAATTAAAGTGAATTTAATTAAACATGTGATGAAATTGTCTTAAGTCACACAAATCAAGCTTTCTTTCAATCTTAGCCATTGATTCAAGAATTGATCATGGTCGTTGGTTTCCCAACGAAAACAGTATAAAGAAAAGGCTTGGGGTTATTTGTAAAGACACACAGAGGCAGAGCACTGAAGCTAAGCTATGATTCTAAGGCGGGTTTACTAAGAAATCTTAGAAGTGTTTTAGCTGCACAAAGGGGAATTTAGGCCAAGGGGATGATCTGATCCCAGGGTTTAGAATCAACAAGAGACAGAGATCAGCTCAAAGAGACAGCGCAGAGAAGCAAGGGAGCTGCAGCAGCAAGGATAGCGTGATTTTTAGCAGGAAACCCTCAGGGGTTACGCAGAGACCCTAAGGGGCAGTGTAGGGACTGCGTCACCCAGTTTGGGGTAACGCAACCCTTTCCGGAGCAAAGTTGAGGGTCAGAGGGGCTTCAGAAGCTGACGCAAAGGCTTCAGGGGCAGCGCTGGGGTTTCTAGGCCCTAATTTTGGCTGAGTTTTGTAAATCTCGTTTGAGGGTGTGGATCAATCATTATTTTGGCCCTAGATCAACTGGTGAGCTGTAGATCTATTATTTCTCTATTGGCTTTTCCAAATCTGGAAACCAGGCTTGTTGTATTCAGAAAATTCTTAATAATAAAACCCTCTAGCAGCCGGAAAACCGGTTTTCCCGCATTGGGTTTTCCGAGGACTATTTGTCCAGAAATAACCGTCACTTTGTCTATGTGTGCATGAACTTGTTCTAGATTTGGATTGGTGGAGATCTGTTATGTGTTTTGTTTCTAGATTTGGATTGGTGGAGATCTGTTATGTGTTTCATTTCGACTTTAACTTGAATTTATTCAGTTAATAACTTGTCTAAGTAGGAGGAGCATAACCAGATTAACAGTAAATAATTTTTGCATAAAGTGTAAAGATTCAGAAATTTCCACATGGTATCAGAGGAATTGCAAATCTAGGAGGGTCACCAGCAAGAATCTGAAGGTTCTAGCTGCAAGAAGCAGCTGGAAAAGCAGTAGAAACGCAAATCTAAAGGGACAGCGCAGTTTTCAGAGGCGGATTCACGGAGAGGGAAGGGTGACACAGTCTAACGCTGTCTCCTAGCAAGCCCACGCAATTACTGGGCAAAGGCAGCTCAGAAACAGTTATGGATTAGTCTGAAGCCTGTCAGTGCGATGCAGATCTGAATCTGTCAGATCCAGAAAAGACTGAAGATTAGCTGCAAAAATTCAGAAGGTGTCGGTGGGGTTAAATTTCTGAAGATTTCAGATTTTTAGCCATAGCACAAGTGACAAAGAGCGGGAGGAGATCAGCTTCTCAAAGAGTTTCTAGCCAAAGAAACTTGCAGTTTGATCAGAGGATCAAAGAGAGTTGAATCATAGTTGATTTGGAAGATTTCCAAGGAGGGAAATCAGTTGTCAGAGGGAGTAAAAGGTGCCTATTTCACCAAGGGCCTTAGATCCATTTCAAGAGAAAAAGAAGTTCTGACACATTCTGAGCAGATGGCTCCTCATGGACTGCGTGATCAGGACAGGCTGGATGGCCTTTCAAACTTTTCACTTTGGAAAGCAAGGATCCTGTTAGTCCTTGAGGCATACAATCTTAGATACCATGCAGAGCAAACTTTGGCCACACCGGCAGATCCGGATCTCCTTCGGAAGCATAAGAAGGTTGTTGGGCATGCCAATTAGTTGATTATGGATGGAATTAAGGACCATATTGTACCACACTTAGCTGAGAAAAAGGCAGCTAATGAGATGTGGAAGGCCTTAATCTCCCTATATGAGGTTAAATCTATCCAAAGGAAGATGTTGTTGGAGACACAGATGAGGTCATTCATGATGGCCAAGGAAGAAGACATGGAGCATTTCCTCTTCACACTACAGTCGATCAGAGATCAGTTGACTGCAACTAGTGCTAAAGTGGAAGACGATGTGATGGTCAAGACTGCCCTCAATGTAGTCACGGACGAGTGGGAAACCTTTGTCCAAAGTATCTTGAGCAAAGCGAACCTCCCAGATTGGGATAGCTTGTGGTCAGTTCTGCATCAAGAAGAACTCCGCATATTCACCAAGAAGCAGTATAGCTCTGGATCGAGCAAAGTAAAGAAGGAAGATGAGGAAGATGCAGCCTTGGCATCAAAGAGGCAGCCAAAGAAGAAGAAGGATCTCTCAAAGATCAAGTGCTTCTAGTGTAGTGAAATGGAACATTTTGCCAACAATTGTCCTCAGAAGAAAAAGGACAAGGAAGCCTCTTCTTCCAAAGCTGTTGTGGCGGATGATGGGTCAGAAGATGATGCAGCCATGAGTGCTCATGAACCACGGAAGTGGAGTGACATGGATATGTAGAGGAGCTACATAAAAGTGAGGTGAGATCCTTGAGCAGCTCATCTCTTGGATCGCATGCGAGCTACAACAGCCTTAAGACAGTAGCGGGACAAGTGAAGCAGTGGGTGCATGGATAACAGATGAAGCAGAGGCAAATCTAAAGATTGGGAGGAGCAGGGCAGCAGCAGCGTAGAGGCTGATGTGACTTCAGCAGCGCAGAGCAGAGCTGCTTATGCAGTGCTGAGTTGCAACAGCACAGAAGGCTTCAGATGGACAGCGCATTGCAGCAACAGCGTAAGGGATTTCAGCACAAGGGGCTAATGTGACTTCAATAGTGCAGAGGGAGTCTGCTTACGCAGTGCAAAGTTGTAGTTGTGCATCATCCTTCAGATGCCAGCACAGATCTGTGGCCTATGGAGCTTCAGTGATGAGGATGCAACCCATCTGACTTGTCTTTCAAAGATTGGGCGAGAGATTCAGTTGTTTCTCTCAACAACTGCAGTTGCAGTGCAGCAAATCAGCAATGGCAGTGCTATGAGCAGCACAAATGCAGCATATTGAGATGGAGTTGCAGTACAGAGGTTGCAGTGGCAGTGGCAGAGTCATGGGCAGCAGTACAGAATGGCAGTAGCGGTGCAGAGTTGAGTGGCAGCAGGCCAAGCTTCAGCAGCACAGAACCGGTACTCAAAATCTTGTAATGCATAGTGTGATGTATTGCTAGAGCACACCCTTGATGCTAAGAGAGAGTGTTGAGATTTTGTGTATTTGGGGTAGCATCAATTGTGCTCTAGCTTCCAAAATTTGTGGAGGGACTAGAGTACACTTGATCTACAAGACCCAGAAATTGATTTGGGAAATTTCATCTGGTTTAAAAGATATTAAATTAATTAATTATTTTAATATATCTCCTAAGTTAAAACTTAGGGAACTTAAATAATTATAGTGAATTTAATTAAACATGTGATGAAATTGTCTTAAGTCACACAAATCAAGCTTTCTTTTAATCTTAGCCATTGATTCAAGATCTGATCATGGTCGTTGGTTTCCCAATGAGAAAAGTATAAAGGAAAGGCTTGGGGTCATTGGTAAAGACACACAGAGGCAGAACACTGAAGCTAAGCTGAGATTCTAGGGCGGGTTTGCTAAGAAATCTCAAAAGTGTTTCAGCTACAGAGAGAGGAATTTAGGCCAAGGAGATGATCTGATCCTAGGGTCTAGAATCAACAAGAGGCAGATATCAGCTCAGAGAGACAGCGCAGAGAAGCAGGGGAGCTGCAACAGCAAGGACAGCGTGATTTTCAGCAGGAAACCCTAAGGGGTTACGCAGAGACCCTAAGGGGCAGCGTAGGGACTGCATCACCCAGTCTGGGGTAACGCAGCCCTTTCTGGAGCAGCGTTGAAGGTCAGAGGGGCTTCAGAGGCTGACGCAAAGGCTACAGGGGCAGCGTTGGGGTTTCTAGGCCCTAATTTTGGCTGAGTTCTGTAAATCCCGTTTAAGGATGTGGATCAGTCATTATTTTGGCCCTAGATCATCCAGTGAGTTGTAGATCTATTATTTCTCTGTCGGGTTTTCCAGATCTGGAACCCAGGCTTGTTGTATTTAGAAAATTCTTAATAATAAAACCCTCCAGCAGCCAGAAAACTGGTTTTCTTGCATTGGGTTTTTCTGGGGACTATTTGTCCAGAAATAACTGTCACTTTATCTATGTGTGCATGAACTTGTTCTAGCTCTAGATTGATGGAGATCTATTATGTGTTTTGCTTCGATTTTAACATGAATTTATTCAGTTAATAACTTGTCTAAGTAGGAGGAGCATAACCAGATTAACAGTAAATAATTTTTGTATAAAGTGTAAAGATTCAGAAATTTCCACATAGTGTGATGCTTACTTTCTATATTTGCAAAGTTTAATTTCATCTTCAACATCTAAATTTTTGGTTGTTTCTAACTATAACAAGATATGTTTAAATGTTGTGATTTGGTTGTCTTGTAATCATTTTTATCCTGCAAATATCTTGTGTCGACATCTTTCGTTTCCGTTTCAAGATTATTGTGTTCTCGTCTCTTTGAGCATTATTCTTGAGCACGTTATTTAAGGCACTGGTTGAATGGTTTGTCATTATTATTTCAAAGTTGTTCATAAATGCTCATGAATCTTTAAAAAGTAAATTTAGTTTCACTTTAACACTCTCCTAAAAAACTCACATCTTTAACTTAGTTTTTTCTTTAGGGACCACCCCCATAGCTAACCTAGAAGATAGCTTAAACAAAGTGAGTTGGGATTAGTGTCACAGCCCCTTCTTTGAGTTCCTTGCCACCAACCACACCTTGTGGGGTTGAAGGCTTTTTCCACTAGCTTAGAGGTAAGTGTAGGTAGCAAGGAGAGTTAACAAAAACCATCATCAGTAGCAGAGGCAGTTGAATGTGCACGTTATGCAGAGGAGCATTTAGGGATTAAAAGAGATATCAGGTCAACAGAACCCTCACATCCAGGATTTACAGGAAAGACTCCCTGAAACTTCTTCAAGGGAAGTAGCTCGAGACCATCCCCTTATGGTAACAGGTTTACTCCAAGTGGAGTAGGAGCAAGAGCTCCCATGATCGTTAATACTATAGCTGTGGAATCATCAAACACAAGCCCTTGGAAATCTCGAGGGACTGTTAATAAAGGAAGAAACGGGAGAGGAAGTAGCACAAGAGGACGAAGCTCATTCTCTAGAAATTCACAATCTAACTCAAGGGGACCATCCCAAGTTAATTGTTGGGGATGTGGAGGACCGCATTTTCAGCGTGATTGTCCGGATGTCTCGTAAAGAGCAGGAAAAGAACCATCATCAAATACCCAAGGCAATCATCGAATCCATGTTGTAGTCAACAATAACTAAGCAGCACATCAGTGCACTATAATAGAATCTTCAAGTACTATCAATGGAATAAAACTCAAAATTTTATTTGACACTGGTGTTACTGATAGTTTTATTTCATCATATGCATTAAATAAATGTGAGATGGCAAGATGCAAGAAAAACGATTTCAGACAGGTAGAAATGGCTTCAGGAGAACTTCAATCCATAGATTTAAGTGTTGAGGAATGCAAAGTTGATCTAGGAGTCTATTCGACTAAGTTAAAAGTATATGTCACAACCCTAGGAACTTACGACCTCGTCATAGGGATGGATTGGTTAGAATCTCATCAAGCATGGGTAGATTGTTACGAGAAAACAATACTTTGTATAAATGATGAAGGGGAGACAATCAAAATCCAAGGTATTAAGAGAAAAGTATCTTTACGCTTTATTTCAGCAATGGAAATGAAGCAATGCTTAAGAAAAGGTTGTCAGGTATATGCAGTTCAATAAGTAAGCAAAGAGAAAGGACCATCCTTAGAACAATATCCGGTATTATCCGAATTTTTAGATGTTTTTCCAAATCAACTACCAGGGTTTCCTCCTAAAAGAGAATTAGATCTCACAATAGAATTAAAACCTAGTACGGAACCAATTTCTAAAACACCTTACAAAATGACAGCTCCAAAACCTCAAGAATTACAAATTCAATTGAAGGAACTATTGGATATAGGGCATATTCGACCTAGTATTTCACCTTGAGGTGCTCTGGTAATCTTTGTCAAGAAGAAAGATGGATCCTTGCAATTGTGTATAGACTATCAAGATTTAAATTGAACTACAGTAAATAATAGGTATCCAATGCCTCAAATTGATGACCTTTTCGACCAAATGAAAGGAGCTTCTGTCTTTTCAAAGATTGATCTACGATCAGGTTATTATCAGCTAAGGATTAAAGAAAGTGATGTTTCTAAGACTGCATTACAAACTCGTTTCAAGCATTATGAATTCATTGTGGTACCATCTAGGTTGACTAATGCACCAAAAGTATTCATGAATCTTATGAACAGTGTTTTCCGGAAATATCTCGATTAATTTGTACAAGTCTTCTTAGATGATATTTTCATCTATTCTAAGAATGAGAAAGAACATGCAAAACATCTACGGATAGTATTATATTGCCTTAGAGAACACCAATTCTATGGAAAGTTATCCAAGTGTTCTTTCTTTAAAAAGGAGATTCACTACTTGGGCCATATTCTATCTGGTAAAGGAATCTCAGTAGATCCTGAAAAGTTGAAAGCAATCATGGAATGGCCGATACCAAAGAACGCACAAGAAGTGCGAAGTTTTATGGGTTTAGCAGATTACTATCGAAGGTTTGTAGAAGGATTCTCCAAAATTGCAAAGCCTATCACAACCCTCCAACGTAAAAGTGTTGGTATGAATGACTGAGGAATGTCATAAAGCATTCTCCAAACTTAAAAGATTATTGACTAGTGCACTAATTTTGTGAGTACCTGATATAGACAAATATTTCACTGTATGTACTGATGCATCTAAAAAAAGATTAGGTGCAGTATTAATGCTGGAGAGAGACGTAATAGCATAAGCTTCAAGAAAATTAAAACCTCAGGAAGAACTTTATGCTACATATGATTTAGAGTTAGCCGCTGTGGTGCTAGCTTTAAAGACATGGAGACATTACTTGATAGAGAGAAACTTTATGCTCAAAAGCGACCATCAAAGTCTACAATATTTGTTCACCCAAAGAGACTTGAATGTTAGACAAAGACGATGGAGTGAATTCTTAAGTGAATACGACTTTGGGATTTCATATATAAAAGGGAAAGAGAATGTAGTAGCAGATGCTTTACGTAGAAGACCACGAATATTTTCCCTCATACTTATCAAGGTAGACTTCAGAAAACAAGTACTACAATATCTCGTGAGAGATATTTGGTACTTAAAAGTAAGGTTTGGGCTTGATAGTAACCATTCAAAGGAATCTATGTTTGAGGGATATGATCTAGAAGATGATAGAATTTTACGATTCCATGGAAGAATGTATATACCAGAGAATGAAGATCTCTGAACCACCATCCTGAAGGAAGCCCACAAGGCAATGTACTGTGCACATCCTAGTGTAAAGAAAATGTATGTTGATACAAAGTTTTCTTCTAGACAGGCACGAAAAACGACATTGTCCAATTCGTTGCTAAGTGTCTTGAATGTCAGCAAGTAAAGGCTGAGCATCGTCACCCATCAGGTCTCCTACAACCTCACGACATTCCTATGACCAAATGGGAAATAATTACTATGGATTTTATTGTTGGGCTACCACTCACTCTACAAAGGCATAATGCCATTTTGATTGTGGTGGATAAATTAACGAAAAACAACCATTTTATTCTTGTAAGAGATACTTACAAAGTTGTTGATGTAGCTTGGGTATTCATAAATGAAATTATTAGATTTCATGGAGTACCTAAGAAAATCATATCTGATAGAGACTCACAATTCACGTCAGATTTTGGACTTGTATGCAATCAGCCTTAGTAACTCAATTAAATTTAAGTACAGTTTATCATCCTGAACTGACAGGCAAAAAGAAAGGGTAAACCAAGTACTAGAAGATATGCTAAGAATGTATGTTATGGACCAACAATCGCACTGGGAAAAGTATTTACCCTTAGTTGAATTTTCATACAATAATAGTTATCATAGTTCAATCGAGATGCCGCCATTCGAAGCATTATATGGAAGACCCTGCAAAACATCGTTGATTTGGGACAAATTAGAACACCGGGTAATAATGGGGCCAGAATTAATCCAAGAGATGGAGGAACAAGTAAAGCCAAAAAGGCAACGATTGAAAGAGGCACAGGATAGACAAAAAAGTTATGTTGATGCTCACGGGACAGATAGAAACTATGAAGTAGGAGATCAGGTTTTCGTCTGCATCAGGCCAAATAAAAGCACCATACGGTTTGGAAAAGGGACAAAATTATCACCCCGATTTATTGAGTCGTTCAAAGTCCTGGAAAAAGTTGGACATGTCACCTATCGTCTTGCACTGCCACCCCACTTGCACAAAATTCATAATGTATTTCATGTATCTATTTTACGACACTATATAGCTGACAGATTTCATAACCTTCAATGGAAAGAACTGTAGGTATCGGACGAGAGAACCATTATGGTCGAACCATTACGTATACTAGAACGTAGAGTTCGATAGCTCAGGAATCGTCTGGTAGACCAACTTAAGGTCCAGTGGGACAAGTACATCCCTGGATCAGCTACTTGGGAAGATACAAAGACCATATGTCAAAAATACCCCAACTTGTTCTAATTTTGAGGAACTGAAAAACCTATTTTGTATATAACTACTATGTTTTGGATGCTTAAAACTATCATTTTGAAATACCACATGTAAAGAGGAATTTTATTTTGTTGGTAAGTGGATACCCATAAGAATATATATGATATATGTTATTTGCTTAATTCAGATAATACATGGATACCAACATGAAATATGTTAACATTTTTGGAATATGAATATCAACATGAATTTTAGTATTTGATTAACCTTGCTACGAAATATAAATCATACATTAGGTTATGATGAAGATTTTATAAATTGTTTCATTTCTATATATCGATATGATTATTGAGATCGAAATAAAAGTATAGTTACATCTTGATATGAAAGTTAACTTGTTGATATATGGATTGGATATGACCAAGTGTGTTGTACCATAGATAACAATATGTATGAATTATACAAGAATTGTTAACTAAAGACAAATTGTTTTGAATATATTGATGCATATGTTATAATGTGTGGACAAATGTTTACATTGCAGATAACATCATTACCAAACCAATATTTGTCTCCCAGCTAATCTAGGATTTTCCAGTACAATCCTTAGATCCAGAAGATATCTCTTCTGGCCCCCGTGCCCAGAATTCCAAGAACAGTGGAGAGCTAATGAGATCCCATGACAGGTTGTTTACCCTGGTCCTACTAAGAGGGGTGGAGGTACTGCCCACCATTTATCCTCCAAAACCTAGAGTCATGGGAGGACTGTGCGAGTCATGCTCCCCTAGACGTGTGATGATGACTGTCGGATGCCTACTGGGAAATCAAGTTGATATAATCGACGCTGACACCCTTAAGGTCTACGAATGGTTAGGTCAGTAAAACTAATGCCATGGCATATTCCTGTAGAGGACAGATAGGATGGGAGAGGAAGAGATTAGGAAGGATGGGATGATTCTAGATTGGAAACTTGGCTAAGACAGAACATAACAATTAAATTATAAATATATAAATATTCAAACATAAATTCAATCTTGAAATAAAATCCTTGCACAATCATTCTAATCACTAAAGCAATTACTAATGTGTTATATGAATTCTAAACTTCGGGATGAAGTTTTCTGAAGAGGGGAAGTAATGTAATGCCCTATGTAGTTATACAAATTTTAACTAAAATCGCATCATCTATATACAATTCATATAAAAGTATTCATTTTAATAAATATCATAATTAAGATATTTTAGGTTATAAATATCTAATTAACATACTTAATGAATTATATGTATAAGATATAATTAAAATTATGTTTAAATAAAATATGATTAAATTATATAAATAAACTATTCTAATAGAACAAATACTATATGTAATCTACATTAAAGCTCCACGTACTACCACATGGTGACTAAGTAATAAGAAGAAGGGCGGTGACCGCCTACCTTAATATATATATATATATATATGCACTCGTAACAAAGGAGGAGTTTTGGATTACGCAAAAGGAGAGGACTGTAGACAGAAGGAGAAAAGTTGAATGTTCAAACTTGTTCTTGGACAAGGTCTCCACTGTTCTTGGAATTTTGGGCAGGGGGGCAAGAAGAGATATCTTCTGGATCTAAAGATTGTACTGTAAAATCCTAGATTGGTTAGGAGGCAAAGATTGGTTTGGTAAACCAATCAGCTACATCATCATCATCCGCGGGAAGAGCCATAGACCAACCCATCTCAAATTCATCACATAGGCATTCTTCTTTGATTTAATTTCTTTCTGTCTGCTACAAACTTTGTATTAATGTTTTTAAGATTATGAACTTTACTTCAATCTGCTATAAAACAACTTATTCATTTAGTCCTCTAAATCATCAGGGTTTTTGATTCGGTTCTGTACATGCTTATGAGGTTGTCCTATTGTTGTACGAGGTCATCCTATTTAGCTTTGGCATTTTCTAGGAGTTGCATTTGCACTCCCACATTGTACTCATGTTGGATGTATCCTTTAGTCCCATTGACCTACTTTTGTGGTCATTCACTGGACATTAATAAAATTATTTTATATTATATGTGTACTGTGCTTGCACATAGGCCTAATCAACAACCCTCGATTTGAAGAGCGTCACTTGTTTTCACAAATCACTGTGTAAACCCCCAAATACTTGGGCGTCCAAGTTCTTGGGAGAGATGCCCAAGATGATCACCATTTTCTTCAACTAGGTAGTGTACTCTTTCACACTTTGCCGCTATCTCTACCTAAAGTGATCCCTTTAGATCCATTGGTCCACTACATAACTAATGGGTAAAATTAGTATTTGATGTGGGTTTTGAATACTTCTCACTTAGTTACTAGTGACTTTCCCACTAGGTTAGTGCATAGCCCTCTAGTTGCAGTCAAGCAAATTAAATTTTCTGATCTTCGTCTAAATGAACACTAAAATACACTTCTTACAGTAATCTTACTACTGCAATCAATGACTCAAATTAATAGCATCAATCTCAATTTGAAATGGCTTGATTTCCACTTTCACTTCAATTCTAAACAAAGGTTGTAAAGGAGTGACAGCACTATAACTTGGTTGCTCTTTCTCAACTCCTTTTATGGGTCTTCAATCTCTCTCAATTTCTCATCTAATCCAACTATTAGTTTAGAGCCACCAATCTCCTTGAAATGTCCAAACTTGTTTACCAGAGCTGCCATGAGGAGGGCCATGTTGCAAGAGATATTGCTTGCTCTTCCATTGTCACAAATCTCTCTTCTATTGCATCCCTGCGGTTGTTATGGTTGGACTCACTTGCCATGGCTATATGTAACGACCCAACTCGAAGTATATGGAACATAGAAATATTAGCATGCATATGAGCCCTGCATATGATAGCTACATATGCATGTATCACGTGTACGGCACTAGTACATGTATTAAGCATAGAAATATTAGCATGCATATGAGACCTGCATATGATAGCTACATATGCATGTATCACGTGTACGGCACTAGTACATGTATTAAGCAATTATGAAAAGAAACTCGGTGTAGAGTAAGGAGCGAATTATTGAAGTATTAAGTAACTCCCTAACTCACAATAATATAATGAATGTATTAGTTATATCTACCATTATCATAATATAAACTAATACTTTGTTCAAAGAAAATTAAAAACATTGACTTATGCAAATAAATGATGATATTTTAATAAATTCAAGATATTTAATAAATAATAATATTTTAATAAATCTAAGATATTTATTAAATAATAATATTTTAATAAAACCAAAATATTTATTAAATAATATTATTTTAATAAAACCAAGATATTTATTAAATAATAATAATTAAATAAATCTAAGATATTTATTAAAATATAATATTTTTAAGATATTTTTCAAAGATATTTATTAAAAGATCATATTTTAATAAATATCAAGAATGGAGTTCGAGAGTTCTAACAGAGTTATGGAATGCTCTCGATTGTTATTGGAGTTTTGGGCACGGGGGCCAGAAGACTTGTCTTCTGGATCTAGAGACCGGAGAGGTTGACCTCAGATAAGCTGGGAAGAAAACGGCGGTTTGGTAACGGGAGCTGGAGCCATGGTGGATAAGGAACATCTTCAAACACAGTTCTAGGTAAGTATTAATTAGTCAATTGATATATATTTTGCTTAAAAAATCCCATTTTGAATGGTGTAGCAGGAATTTTATGAATGATTGTTAATTTCGAAAATTAAGAGCTTTACACTTATGAATTTTGTTAATGATGGTTAAATTAAGAAATTGAGGGCGTTACACATGGTATCAGAGCTAGTTTCAAACCTTTTCGACCTTATAGGTCCTACACGTTGTGTAATTTTCTGACTGTGGCATGAAAATTTTATCAAATAAGTAAGTTGAGTTTTCTCGAGTATCTCTTTTGGATCTATTTATGTATCATGGCATCGGTTAGTCTTGTTCATTGTTTTTTTAACGAAACTAGTCACTGCTTATGCATAGGGGGTTATTATTGCTTTTGTTTACAGTTAATATTATTCATTTGTCCAGGCCTTCTATTAGGGATCAAGCCCTATAAAAATTGAGTTTGAAAAGTTTCTAGGGAGTTGGGTCCAAGATTGGCTATGGTAATTTTGGTCACTGGTTTTATGCCTTCAAAATTCATCATTGTTTCATCATCCAACCGTCCAATAAATTCTTCTATTGAGTCTCCACATGTCTGAGGCAATTTACCTTAGATCAAGGCTGCCACAACTTCACAAAAACAAGTTTTCGAACTGATAATTCCACAATTAATGGATTCTGAGTTGACTGGCTTAAGAGAAATGTCCGAACCAGATGATTTGATCACAAGGTCATTATTCTCCCAAGGGCCACAGAGAAAACCATTGTCCTTTTCAAATTTGTGAGATGTAACACTGTAGGGAATGATACTTATACTGAACCACTTTATTGAAGTTATACCATGAGCCAGTAGGAATGGCAAGAAACTCCAACACCCTCCCAACAAGTTGGATCCAACCAAATATGATCCACTGAATCAAAGTTAGGAAGAAGAAGAGCCACTAAACCTCGACCAGCAGCACAAACAGCAGGTGGGAACTTGAGCTCCCTTGTCCAAATGGTAGTAGGGTTGCGAAGTTCTAGTCCAGGTTTAATCTGGCCATATGGCTCCATTAATTCAACTGTTAGACTCCATATCTTCTTCTGTCGACCGCAAGCCAAGATGATCTACCAGCCCCTCATACGACTTCTTCATCCACTTACTATCCTTCAACCAACGTGGAGCAATATTGTCTATGGTCGCAAGCCAGCCATAAATACTGAACAATTCTTCATCATCGCAGATTTTTGTATGGAAAGCACTGGACTCTAGCCACTGAGGAACAAACGTCAGCTGTGTAGGGTTTAAGCCCGTTGTTTTCTTTGTGACCTTTTTCCAATCAACCTAATCAATAAGGCCACCATCCATTCTAGTCCCTGCTGCAAATCGAAGAATCTTAAGAAATTGAGCATCAGAGGGCCCAAAATTAGACTAGCAAGGGCTCATTCCGCGCCTTGCCATCATCAAATAAAAATTTGAATGATTAAAGTTCGATCTCCAGGGCGTTGGATTCAAAGAATAGATCTCGGCTTCAGTCAGATTCGAAGGCCTGGGTGTCATGGAAGGCAACGAGCCCAGCCCCATGGATCTCCAACTCGATATCACAGACTTGGATAACGTCGACTTCCGCACGGTCACATGGAGCTTCCCATCGTCTCTCGACCGTATATATAATTTGTTCATTGTCGAGGGTCGAACTCTCGACGACCCATACACTATACGAACGACTTATCAATTCCGCTTGGGTTGTGCCACGCATGGAACCAGAGAAGAGGACCGTTGGGGCATTTGATGGAGGGACGACCGAAGCACTCTTCCCATCTGAGCGGGTGTTCCAGGCCACGATTTCTCCTCCATCGGATGTGCCACGCAACCAACGTAGCCACCGCCCAAGCTATCGCTCGTCGATTTCCCTCCATTCCCACCTGCAATTATAATTTCGCCCGCAGCTGGCAGCCAGTCGTCGGTGCCAGAGGACTCTACTGTTTCTGGCGAAGAAGTAGAGACATTTGTTGTATAAATAAATAAATAAAAAAAGGGGTTACTGTACATAAATATCTTACGTATCTGTGCCAGGGGAAGTATCTTGTGGTGGAAACGCTGGAGTCAGGGGGCACTTGGCGGAATATTGGGAAATTAAAGCCCAGGTGTTGTTCATTTTGCTATATTTTCGCCCCAAGCTAAAGGCCAAATGAGGCTGTCGTCCTTGGGCTTCGGTCAGCCGCCTCAAGAAGGTACGAGGGTCGTTGTTTCTCTTGCTTTTCCAACTATCTAAAAACTTTTATCTCCAATTTTGGGTGGATCTTTGTATGGAATCTACAAGCAAATATAAAGTAAGATAGAGACAATGTGTGTAGATATCATTCACTTTTTCATTTGGCTTTCATGACATGGCGGACAAATAAAATTTCCGCTAAAATTTAGCTTGAGAAGCCTACAAAAAAAAAAAAGGAAGGAAAGCTGACAAATTTAAGTATGCGGTCCATCACCAGTGAGCCCATGCCCCAGTAGCACTGACAGCAACAATGAAAACAGTGCTGGGGTGCTAATCCAGATATGTTAACAAAACGCCTTAACTTATCATCGAGCTTACCATGTTAATTCCTGGTGGAGTAACAAAATCTTCATTTTACATTGAAGACCAGTATCAACAAGATTTAGAATTGTATTTTAAAAATCGGTGTCACTTCAAGTGTACAGTTTAGGGTTTTAAAGGTTGGTGTTATTGGAGATTGTAAGGTTAACGGTTAAAACAAAAACAAAAAATGCCTCTTCAAATTTTAGGGATTTGTGATTAAAGGTCATGGCCAATATACATCCAATGCATCTTTGCAGATTCAATTTATAGGAAACTGATTCAATTTATATATATGTAATTGAGATTTAGGTGGGTGGTGAGGATAGCAATATAGGAGGCTTCAAGTTCCCTCCGTTGTCCAAAAAAAAAAAAGATAAATAAATATTGTGAAATATTTTATTAAAATTGGGATAAGGTTGTTTTAATTAAAATAAGTTTATAAGTAATGGTGATTAGTGAGAAGAAATCTATAGGAAAGGAGAGTTGAGGGTTATTATTATATATATATATATATATATATATATATATATATATATATATATAACTATACAAAAGATGAGGAGAATGAGTAGAGAAAGAAATAATAAAGAGCAAAAGAAAGGAGAAAGGTAAGAGTGTATAAAAAAAAACTAAAGTAAAGTAAAGGAGGGTAAAATAATATACGAATTTGTGAATAAGTCGTTAATATAAGAACTTCATGACTTAAAAATAATAAATTATATTTAAATATGGTAAGGTTTAAACTATTTACGTAGAATTTACGTGGATAAGATGATATTTGGCTTAAGGAATTTATTATTATTAAATAGAGAGATTTATTCTTCCTCTAATGGGATAGAGTGTAACAAGCCGACATGGGTATATTGAGGCTAAACAAACAAAACCCCCTTAAACTATTAAGACCAACGATAACTAGTCCATGGAAGAGCGATCTCACCTTGAGGGAGGAAAGCCAAGGGGGTCCAAAGATTTAGATGATAGACAAACATAGAAGGATATTTCTAGGGAGCTACAGAAGATTAAACTCCTAGAATTTCTAGGAAAGTGAGTGTGAGAACATACTAAAGCATGGTTGGAAGGAATGACAAGGTGTTCCACGCTAAGAGAATATTTAATACCTCTAAAACAAAGATTGCTATATTTCGCTAAAAGAAAGTGTTGTGATTTGGTGGGGAAATTTAGAAAAGCAATTGCATTTCAAATCGGAAGATGTTCCCTGGGAATTGTTCGCGGAAAGTACAGAACATCAATCCACTATAGTGAAGTCCTCATGTACTATTAACGTCATAAAAATCAAAATATTAATCACTAGTGCTATTGATAGTTTCATTTCGTCATATGCATTAAATAAATATGGGTTAGCAACCGCAAGCAAAAAAAACGATTTCATACAAGTAGAAATGTCTTCAGGGGAACTTGAGTTCATAGATTTAAGTGTTGAGGAATGAAAAGTTGATCTAGGGGTCTGTTCAATTAAGTTGAAAGTGCAAGGATGAATGGTCATGATGAGAAATAACTAAGTTTCCAACTATTTCCCAAGATCTTGTGTTGATTCTTGGGTATCACCGCCTTACTTTCATAATTATAGCAACAATCCTAATATAACCCGAGGTGTAATACTCCGAGCCATCCTTGATAATTTACCCAAAGTATTCAGTGTTATATTCAATGACAAGAAAAGTGGTTTTCGACTTTTGGAAGAAATTCAAGTTTTTAACCTTGATAAAATGAAATTTTATATAATTCGATATTCGAAAGCTATGAACCCTAGGATGATACACTTTATTAGAAGAGATGGGATATTTAAATGCTAACATATGTGTCGAAGACATATATCGAGCTCAATCCCACTTGATTCCTAAATCCATTACTTTTACTTTACATTCCATTCGACAAAGGAGTTGAGATAACTCACGGATATCAGCTGCAAATTTTTCCACAATGAAGTTTAAGATTTTATATATCATGCAAGCAGAGTTTGAAGTACATTAAAATTATTATAAATTGGGCACATTAACATCACTTTAGATATCAAATTTTTTTTTTCTATAAACTTTTGGACGTTAGAATGGGGACTATCCTAATTGTTTTATATTAAAACATTTCGTTCTTCAAGTGACGTTGAGATTTCCATGTATATATCTTACTCGCTGATAACTATAACCCTTGATAATATGAATTTATGCAAATATCTTTTATACCGTTTTCTTATGTTAATACTTTAATTACTATCCAAGTTTATGTATAAGTGGTTTAAGGAGGAGAGTAAACGTTTAAATTAGTCTGAATATTCACTAAATTGGACACTTTGAGATTCAACCATTATGTCATTGTTATGATAGATAATTAGCCATTTACAACCATAAGGGTATATTGCTGTCCAAAACAAAATAATATGGAAACATAGCATTTTCATGGAAAGGAAAACAATGTGGTTTAGGAAAGGGAAATTAGGAACATTATGACACTATATATATAAGATGATTCATAGTATTTATTTAGGCATATATAAAGATTAGTTGGCGAAGTTGCTCCAAAGAAGTTAACTCTTGAAGAAAGGAAGAATGGTAATGAAAGTATGACTATGGACATTATGACAAGACCGTTAGATGAAAAGTAAAATACAACTGCATGAGAGGCTAAGCTAGTTTGAAGTAAAGTGATGGATGAAACATAGGTTAAGAGGATAAGAAACCACCCTGTAAGGTAGTAAACACACTATTAGAACAAGACAATATAGTTACCAAGAGAGTGCAGCGGAAAATTTCAAAGTTTGATCTGCATTGTTGCCATATTATAATCAATATAGTACCTAGGGAGGACAGGAAAAGAACGAAATGGCAAACTTCTGATGATGATAATAAATGTTAGTTATCATAATCCACTTAGAATATTAAAATCGACAAAATAGTACCAAAGGTGAATAAGTGGAAGTTGCACAAAGCAACATAAGAAGTTGATGACATTAGATTAAAAGGTGAATCTATAATAAAATTGATCAATTTGAGAATAGATTTACGTGCATAGCAACATCTATAATAATTTCGCCCTCTAGTGGGAGAGTCACAATATAAAATTTTCCTTAAGTGACTAACTATATCCATGGATTAAGGGGATCATGGAGTATGATTGGGAAATTCTATTCCGTGATGCCTTAAAACAGAAGACGATAAGTAGATTACATTTGACATCCACTTTATTGAATTTATTTATAGGGTCTTACTTAAGTTAGGGAATAGTAACGACATTTCTAGATATAATAATAGTATGCATTAAGAGAAGAAAAGAAAACCATGATGACTAGTGGCGAGAAAACAAAGTCAGTTTGATAAAATGTTTTTCAAACTAAAGTAAATATGGGATATTAGGAGTATATGGTATGAGGAAGAAAAAGAGTGTTTCTATCAAGAAGAATTTTCTTAAATATATGTGCAACATGATTTGGTAAAGGTCAAAGCAATGACCTATAAAGAGTTGTGAATACTCCTAATTTGTTCAGAATAACAAGTGACAAACTGGGAAAATGTTTTAAAAAAATTTAAAAAAAAATAATAATAATAATAATAAAATGAAATTAAAAATAAATAAATTTAACGACAATAATTGTACACCGTTAGAAAAGAAGATACATTTGGCGATGAGATGAGGCCTAAGGACTAATAAGAAAACGATTGATGTGAAGAAAAGAAGAGGTTATACCAGTGATGTGTTATGTGTTTGGATTAAATGAGTCAATATAATATAAATGAAACAATGGTTTAAGGAATGAGGGTAAAGCTAGTAATATCCTAGCTAGGGTTAAGACTCTAAATGGTGAAACTTGCAAGAAAAGAGACTATCAAAATTGTAACATACTGATAATGTGACTATGCATATCTTATAAATTTTGAAATTCTTATTAAAGGAGGAAATTATATGTTTGTCAACAATTGACATCTTGTTGAAAACATGACACTCTTAGTAGACCAAGTATTAACGTAAAATGAATAATGCATTTTCAAGAAATAACAAATTTCTTCAATGAAAATAAACCTTCCACTAAGAGATCTTTAGAGTAGTCAATTAACTCTTCCTCCATCTCCAGCATAACCCTAATGATTAGCCCTGCCAAAAAAAAAAAAAAAAACTACTCCTTGACTTCTAGATTTTAGGCTGAAGATGAGCTAAGATAACATGATAAAGAAGTTAATGTTATTATTATCTCTTGGGATCCAGATTACAGATCAAAGATAATTAGACTTAAAAGACAAATAAATAACAAGAATTAAAAGATTGGTTGGATCCATACATAGTTCTGTGTTTTAGAGTTCTTAATCAACCTATATATCAACAAATCAGATCATACTTCGACTAAACAGTAAATGTTTTGTGCTCTCGATTCAATTCATTTCGTTTCTATATATGCAATAATAAAGGTTGGAGCATCCCTCCATTTAGATTTAGAACCTCAACCTGTGACTTTTATCAGGTTAATCGGTTAATAGAGTATAGAAAATAGTGACTACATCCTTATTTGTATATCCGTGTTCGATTATTCTATATGACAATTATAACTGTGGGTTATATTTATAAGCCTTTAAAAACTTATTTTTGTATAATCTTACCTTGTTTTGGATGGATACTTAAAACTGTCAGTTTGTACTATGATATGTGAGAATATGTTAAATTGCTTAAACATTGCTGGTACATGGATACCAATATGAAGAAAGTTTTGCTTAAACATTGTTGATACTGGGATACTAATATAAATTATGAATTATGTTATGGATATGGTATCTATAAATTTACATATCAACCTAAAATGATGAGGTTGAAATAAAAAAGTGATGGCACTTGACTATTCAGGGTGAAAATGAATTTACAGACCTATTTAGAATGTGTAGAAATTGTTATATGGGTAACAATTTGTTTTGAACATATTGATACATATGTGGACAAGTGTTTTAACAAAGTATGTTATAGGAACTCAAGGATCAATATCACAGATAGCAACATATTTGGAATATGTAGAAATTGTTATATGGGTAACAATTTGTTTAGAACATATTGATGCATATATTATAATTTGTGGACAAGTGTTTTACATTGCAGATGATATCGTTACCAAACCAACCGCGTAATGACAAAACTCCAAGAACAATTGAGATGCACTGAGATTCCTTGATAGGGTGTTGACCCTGGTCCTACTAGGAGGGGTGGAGGAGTTGTCCATCATTTATCCTCCAAAACCTGGAGTCATGGGAGGACTGTGCGAGTCACGCTCCCCTAGACGTATGATGATGACTGTCGGATGCCTACAAATAAATCAGGTCGACGTAATCAACACTGCTACCCTTAAGGTCTATGAATGGATCAGTAAAATTGATGCCATGGCATATGCCTGTAGAGGATGGATAGGATGGGAGCGGAAGAGATTAGGAAGGATAGGATGATTCTCGAATAGCTTGGGGACATTGTTGGAGCAAAACGTAACTACTAAATTGGTAAACCAATAAATGATCAAAACATAAATGTTAAAAGTGCTCTCATACATTAAACGAAATTCAACTATGATACACCAACCTTATATGATTATACTAATCATTGATATAATTAATGATATACGACATAAAACTTAACTTCGGGATGACCCAACTCGAAGTATATGGAACATAGAAATATTAGCATGCATATGAGACCTGCATATGATAGCTACATATGCATGTATCACGTGTACGGCACTAGTACATGTATTAAGCAATTATGAAAAGAAACTCGGTGTAGAGTAAAGATCGAATTATTGAAGTATTAAGTAACTCCCTAACTCACAATAATATAATGAATGTATTAGTTATATCTACCATTATCATAATATAAACTAATACTTTGTTCAAAGAAAATTAAAAACATTGACTTATGCAAATAAATGATGATATTTTAATAAATTCAAGATATTTAATAAATAATAATATTTTAATAAATCTAAGATATTTATTAAATAATAATATTTTAATAAAACCAAGATATTTATTAAATAATATTATTTTAATAGAACCAAGATATTTATTAAAATATAATATTTTTAAGATATTTTTCAAAGATATTTATTAAAAGATCATATTCTAATAAATATAAGGAATGGAGTTTGTGTATAAAAGGAGAAGAGGGGCAAACTTGATGGGCATGGGTAGTGAATGAGAAAACTGACCCGGATGCTGTCAGAGGAGTTCTAACTGCGTGGTTCATGAGCAGTGAGTTCGAGAGTTCTAACAGAGTTATGGAATGCTCTCGATTGTTATTGGAGTTTTGGGCACGGGGGCCAGAAGACTTGTCTTCTGGATCTGGGGACCAGAGAGGTTGACTTCAGATACGCTGGGAGGAAAACGGCGGTTTGGTAACGGAAGCTGGAGCCATGGCGGATCAGGAACATCTTCAAACACAGTTCCAGGTAAATATTAATTAGTCAATTGATATATATTCTGCTTGAAAAATCCCATTTTGAATGGTGTAGTAGGAATTTTGTGAATGATTGTTAATTTCGAAAATTAAGAGCTTTACACTTATGGATTTTGTTAATGATGGTTAAATTAAGATATTGAGGGCGTTAACACTAGAATTCTACAACTTTGTTCTTAAGCTAACTCTTGGATCTTGCAACTTCCCTCAAAACCCCAAAGAAAACTCCACTAATACTAATATGGTCTATAAACCATCATGGATACTCCACTAGAACAGGTCCTCATGACAAATCTTGCAATATTTTGAAATCCCTTATTATTCAAATTACTTCCTTGGATCACAAATTTAGTATTACTAGCTTATTGCTCAAATTTATGAGAATAATTGATATGAAAGAACAAGCAAATAAGTACACCATCCACACAAATGAACACAAGATGTATCCTTGGAAACCCGAAATGGGAGAAAACCCAACTAGAAGTTGTAGACTTTGACACTGTGACCTAAATGGCTAATACAAAATCTTCTTCCTCCTCTATTTTGCTCTCAATCCCACTCTTAGATGCTTTGCACAACGATGGAAGAACTACAATGTTAAAATAATAAAACTACCTCACCTCCTAGTGGCCCACTATTTACCATAGTCTGATAGCCCTTTACGGATAGGGTTTTTGCATGCCTCAACACTCAACAAGTGTAACGGTTTTGGACTTTCAATAATATTCTTGAAATTTCACACATGGCTATCCTACACGTGAGTAATGGGGGGTGACGTGGCATCCACTAAGAACCATGGTGGTCAACAAGGTAGGTCAACTTGTGGAAGGGATAACTTCTGCATACGACCTCCAATTAAGTTGATTTTCACACCATTAGAAAGCTCTTAGTGTATAGAACAATGCCAAGGGGTCATGCACAATGCTCGGAAACTTTTAACACCAAAAAGTGTCATTTGATACCTCAAAATGGCTCTAGAAGGTTTTGGACCGCAAATCTCCAAACTAGGACCTGCCACTAAAATAGGCCCTATAAGCCAATTCCGTAAATATTTCCACCCCTAAAGTACCAAGATAGATGACAAATTATATAACAATCCATTCCGGATCATTCACGATCATATTAGACAAAGGGAGAATTTTGCAATGGAATACACCGCTAACAATTACCTTGGTTTCGACTGTATAAACATCTTCCTCTCAACTTTCTATGCATATCCCCCTCGCAAGTTTATGGCAGTATCAAGAGATCTGTACTTCCACAATTAGACAATTTACCTATAATTTATACATAGATGCTCTTATTAGCTTGCCAGGACAATCATTTAACTACCATATTGAACAATTTCTTATTGCTAATTAATCTTGTACTTCCAAAAGTTTACAGCTACTATAAGCATGATGAATTAATCATTTCATTTGCATTTGCTGATATGAATAACATTGGTCATTAAAGAAGCATACAATAGTTATCTCTAACATAATAGTATAACTTGTACTTCAAGTTCAAACATGCAGCAGGAAGGGTTGTGACACAAAAAATATGGGATACTCACCTCCAAGGATCCTGTACCAGTAAAAGTATAAAGCCTTGTTGTAGTGACAGCCATTACATAGTACCGAGTGGCAGCACCTGTACCAGTTGTTTCCATCTGTGAAAAAATAACAATCGACAATAAGGTTCAGGGAACATTCAATAAGAATTTGAAGGTTTTAACTTGAAAAGAAATATCAAAACTAGAAGACTTTTAAAGCATTCAGATCTTGACTCTTCAATAACAGTGTTTCAAGTATACATCAAAGGAGCAGACACAAAACCAGCATTCATGCTAACACACTGTGACTCCATACAAAGTCAGTCATTAAATACCTGCAAACTTGCAAAAGGCTCTCTAAGTTCAGTCAGTTCGAATAATAACTTGAGATATTTTTCCTTCTTGTCCTTCTCCTCAATTACAGTCTCATAGAGTTGGCCTCCCTCTGTCCCAAGAATTATATCCCGTGTCGAAGCTTTGAAATTGAAAGTAACCAAATCAAAAATTTAAGTACATGTTATTCCATCATAGGACTTACCACCAAGAAGAGATTGTCAAGCAAAAGCACTAGAAACACATGAAGAATTTGCAAATGGTAGGCATTAGTATATAAAATGATTTAAAAGCTATGAAATCACTCAAGCAACTTTTTCATCTAAATTTAGTAAGAACCTTCAGTTATCTGTTGCCGATTCCATGCTACAGCATTTATAACTAGGCCCTTCAATTTACTTAGCATTCGTGGTTTCCTCCATTTAGCATGTGTATAATATGTTTCAGCTCCTCCAGTACCAAGCAAAACAGCTAAACAATGCCTTCCACCAGGATCAACAAAAACTCTATGCACATGTTGATCCCCAGTTCGGCTAACAGAGAGGTCAAGTTCTGCATCACGAAACCAAAGAGTGATAAATTATTGCATGGAATATAAAAATATCTGAGACCCAAAACAACACAGGAAAAATGAGAATTCTGATGAATTCCTATAAAAGCCTATATAGAAAGGTTCAGACGATTTACAACAAATCTATAGAGTCTGCTAATACATATTCACCAGAAAGCATTCATTATTGAAAGAGGACTCGTCGGTGCAAAACCATATCAAACTTCTGCAAGACATAATCCATTTTCAGACATGCAAAGAAGAAAAAATCACAGGCAACCTAAATGGCAATTAAAGTTGATCCATTACTGACATCGATAAAGTTCAGTGCAGAAAAAGACCACAAATTTGAATGAATAAATCAGAATATCATTTTCATAGATATCATTAGATCCCTTCATTCATGTGTGTTACCACCTGAAAATTTAAGACTCGTTTTTGCATTTTTGAGGCATTATTCTCACCCATACTCTAACAAAGATGTGAGCTCTGGGGGCTCAATATGAGTCGATGAATGCTAACATAATCTTGTTCATCCAGCTTGGGAATGATGGTGATCTACATGCTTTCCTTTTTTCATTCGTGTGTTATGGTGCTCGTGTCTTTCAAGTCATGTTCTATGGTTGAGCTAACATATTTGGAGGTGATGTTGCACATGTGGCAGTAATAACCTTTTGGTCTGCCTTCTACATATAGTGTTGCATTTTCTTACTTTGAATTGTACTTTGAGGCATTTCACATATCCCAAGGCGAAACTCGTTTGGATGCATTTCACACCATTGAAGCTTTTAGGAGTGAGCCAGACATTACTGTTGAGATTTTGTGTATTTGGAGTAGCATCAGTTGTGCTCTAGCTCCCAAATTTTGTTGAGGAACTAGAGTACACTTGATCTACAAGACCCAGAAATTGATTTGGGAAATTTCATCTGGTTTACGAGTTACTAAATTAATTAATTATTTTAATGTATTTCCTAAGTTAAAACTTAGGGAACTTAAAAAATTAAAGTGAATTTAATTAAACATGTGATGAAATTATCTTAAGTCACACGGATCAAGCTTTCTTTTAATCTTAGCCAATGATTCAAGATCTGATCATGGTTGTTGGTTTCCCAACAAGAAAAGTATAAAGGAAAGGCTTGGGGTCATTTGTAAAGACACACAGAGACAGAGCATTGAAGCTAAGCTGAAATTCTAGGGCGCGTTTGCTAAGAATTCTCAGAAATGTTTCAGCTGCAGGGAGGGAAATTTAGGCCAAAGGGATGCTCTGATCCTGGGGTCTAGAATCAACAAGAAGCAGAGATCAGCTCAGAGAGACGGCACAGAGAAGCAGGGGAGCTGCAGCAACAAGGACAATGCAGTCCCTCAAGGACAGCGTGATTTTTAGTAGGAAGCCCTCAAGGGTTACACAGAGACCCTAAGGGGCAGCGTAAGGACTGTGTCACCCAGTCTGGGGTAATGCAGCCCTTTCCAGAGCAGCGCTGAGGGACGCAGAGGCTTCAGAGGGTGACGCAGAGGCTTTCCGGGGCAGCGCTGGGGTTCCTAGGCCCTAATCTTAGCTGAGTTCTGTAAATCTCGTTTGAGGATGTGGATCAGTCACTATTTTGGCCTTAGAACAGTCAGTGAGCTGTAGATCTACTATTTCTGTGTGTTTTGCTTCGATTTTAACTTGAATTTATTTCAATTAATAACTTATCTAAGTAGGAGGAGCATAACCAAATTAACAGTAAAGATTTCTGCATAAGTGTAAGATTCATAAATTTTCACATGGTATCAGAGCAATTGCAGATCTAGGAGGGTCACCAACAAGAGACTAAAGGTTCTAGCTGTAAAAAGCAACTGTAAAAGCAACAGAAACGTAGATCTGAAGGGACAGAGCAGTTTTCAGAGGTAGATTCACGCAGAGGGAAGGGTGACACAGTCTAACGCAGTGTCCTAGCAAGCCCACACAATTACTGCACAGAGGCAGCTCAGAAAGAAAGCTGGATTGGTCTGGAGCCTGCCAGTGTGATGCAAATCTGAATGTGTCAAATCCAGAAAAGACTGAAGATTAGTTGCAGAAATTCAAAAGGTGCTGGTGGGGTTAAAATTCTGAAGTTTTCAAATTTTTAGCCTAAGCACAAGTGACAAAGAGCGGGAGGAGATCAACTTCTCAGAGAGTTTCTAGCCAAAGAAACTTGCAGTTTGATCAGAGGATCAAAGAGGGTTGAATCATTGTTGATTTGGCAGATTTCCAAGGAGGGAAATCAGTTGTCAGAGGGAGCATAAGGTGCTTGTTTCACCAAGGGCCTTAGATCCAGTTCTCTAACAAAGAGAGAGGGAAGTTCTGACACATTTATGAGCAAATGGCTCCTCATGGACTACGTGATCAGGACAGATTGGATGGCCTCTCCAAATTTTTAGTTTGGAAGGCAAGGATCCTGATAGTCCTTGAGGCATACAATCTTAGAGACCATGCAGAGCAAACTTTGGCCACGCTGATCAATCCGGATCTCTTTCGAAAGCATACGGAAGTTGTTGGGCATGCCAAGCGGTTGATCATGGACGGAATTAAGGATCATATTGTACCACACTTAGCTGAGAAAAAGACAGCTAATGAGATGTGGAAGGCCTTAATGTCCCTATATGAGGGAAAATCTGTCCAAAGGAAGATGCTGTTGAAGACACAGATGAGGTCATTTCATGATGACCGAGGAAGAAGACATGGAGCATTTCCTCTTTAGATTGCAGTCAATCAAAGATCAGTGGACTGCAACGAGTGCTAAGGTGGAGGACGATGTGATAGTCAGGACTACCCTCAATGCAGTCACACATGAGTGGGAAACCTTTGTCCAGACTCCAAAGTATCTTCTGCAGAGCGAACCTCCCAGATTTGGACAACTTGTGTTCAATTCTGCGTTAAGAAGAAATCTGCAGATTCACCAAGAAGCAGCACAACTCTAGATTGAGCAAAATGAAGAAGGAAGATGAAGAAGATGCAGCCTTGGCATCAAAGAGGCAGCAAGGAAAGAAGAAGAAGGATCTGTCAAAGATCAAGTGCTTCCAATGTGGTGAAATAGGACATTTTTCCAGCAATTGTCCTCAGAAGAAAAAGGACAAGGAAGCTTCTTCTTCCAAGGCTGTTGTGAAAGATGATGGGTCAGAAGATGATGCAGCCATGAGTACTCATGAACCACGAAAGTGGGGTGACATGGATATGTAGAGGAACTACATAGTATAGGGCGGGATCATTGAGCAGCTCATCTCTTAGATCACATGCGAGCTACGGCAGCCTTAAGATAGTAGCGAGACAAGTAGAGCAGTGGGTGCATAGATCACAAATGAAGTAGAGGCAGATAGAAGACTGGGAGGACCAGCACAGAGCAGAGCAGCAGTAGCGTAGAAGTAGCAGCAGCGCAGAGGCTGATGTGACTTCAGTAGCGCCGAGCAGAGTTGCTTACGCAGGGCAGAGCTGCAGCAGCGCAGAAGGCTTCAGAGGGACAGTGCAGTGTAGCAGCAGCGTGAGAGATTTCAGCACAAGGGGCTGATGTGACTTCAGTAGTGCAGAGTGAATCTGCTTACGCAATGCAGAGTTGTAGTTGTGCATCATTTTTCAGATGCCAGCACAGATCTGTAGCCTATGGAGCTTCAGTGATGAGGATGCAACCCATTTGATTTGTCTGTCAAAGATTGGGCAGGAGGTTCAGTTGTTTCTCTCAACAACTGGAGTTGAAGTGCAGCAGATCAACAGTGGTAGTGCTTGTTGAGATTTTGTGTATTTGGGGTAAGCATTAGTTGTGCTCTAGGTCCCAAATTTTAAGGAAGGACTAGAGTTCACCTGATCTACAAGACCTAGAAATGGATTTGGGAATTTCATCTGGTTTAGGAGATATTAAATTAATTAATTATTTTAATGTATTTCCTAAGTTAAAACTTAGGAAAATAAAATAATTAAAGTGAATTTAATTAAACATGTGATGAAATTGTCTTAAGTCACACGGATCAAGCTTTCTTTTAATCGTAGCCATTGATTAAAGATTTAATCTTGGTCGTTGATTTGTCAACGAGAAAAGTATAAAGAAAAGGCTTGGGGTCATTTGTAAGACACACAGAGGCAGAGCACTGAAGCTAAGCTAAGATTCTAAGGCGAGGTTGCTAAGAATCCTCAAGTGTTTCAGTTGCAGAGAGGGGAATTTAGACCAAGGGAATGATCTGATCCCGGGGTCCAGAATACACAAGAAGCAGAGAAGAGATCAGGAAAGACAGTGCAGAGGAAGGCAGCAGCAAGGACAGCGTGATTTTCAGCAAACCCTTCAGGGGTTACGCAGAGACCCTTAGGGGCAGCGTAGTGACTGCGTCACCTAGTCTGGGGTAACGCAGTGCCTTCCAGCGACAGCGCTGAGCATTTGGAGGCCTTCAAAGGCTGACGCAGTGTCTTTCAGGGGCAGATCTGGGGCTTCTAGGCCTAGATCTGGTTGAGTTCTATAAATCCCGTTTGAGGGTGTGGATTAGTCAGTATTGTTGGTCTTAGATCAACCAGGTGCTGCAGATCTAAAGTTTTCTCTGTAGGGTTTTCCAGATCTGGAACCCAGAGTTGTGTATTCAAATATATTCTTAATAATAGAGCCCTCCCGCAGCCAGAGACCGGTCTTCCCACATTGGGTTTTTCCGGGACAGTATGTCTAGAAATAACTGTCACTTTCTCTATGTGTGCATGTGCTTATCTAGATCTGAATTGGTAGAGATCTGTTATGTGTTTTGCTTTGATGTTAACTTGAATTTACTCAGTTGATAACTTGTATAAGTAGGAGAAGCTTAACCGGATTAACAGAAATAATTTCTGCATAAGAATTAAGATTCAAAAATTTCTACATGGTATCAGAGCAATTGCAGATCTAAAAGGGTCATCAGTTGAAGCATCTGAAGGATCTAGCTGCAGAAAGCAGCTGGAAAGACAGCAGAAAAGCAGATCTGAAGGGATAGCACAGTTTTCAGGAGGAGATTCACGCAAAGGAAATGGTGACGCTATCCAACGCTGTGTCCTAGCAAGCCCATGCAATTACTGCGCAAAGGCAGCTCAGAAACAGTGCTCGTTGGGTCTGAAGCCAGCCAGTGTGATTCAGATCTGAATCTGTCAAATCCAGAAAAACTCTGCAGAAAAGTTGCAAAAATTCAGAAGAGCTAGTGGGGTTAAACTTTTGAAGTTTTCAAATTTTTAACCTTAACACAAGTGACAAAGTTTGGGAAGAGATTAGCTTCTCAGAGAGTTTCTTGCCAAAGGAAACTTGCAGTTTAGTCAGAGAATCAAAGAAGAAGTTGAATCATAGTTGATTTGGTAGATTTCCAAGAAGGGAAATCAAGTGGCAGAGGGAGCAGAGGGTTCCGAGTTCGAAAAGGACCCTAGATCCAAGATCTCTAGCATAGAGAAGAGGAGCTCAAACACATTTTGAGCAGATGGCTCCTCATGGACTGTGTGATCAGGATAGGCTAGAGGGCCTCTCAAACTTTTCGATATGGAAAGTTAGGATCCTGATTGTCCTAGAGGCATATGGTCTAAGAGATCATGCAGAGCAGACCATGGCCACGCCGACAGATGCGGATCTCCTAAGGAAGCATAAAGAAGTTGTTGGGCATGCCAAGCAGCTAATAATGGACAGTATCAAGGATCATATTGTGCCACACATAGCTAAGAAGAAGACAACTAATGAGATGTGGAAGGCCTTGACTTCCCTATATGAGGGAAAATTAGTCCAAAGAAAGATGTTGTTGGAGGCCCAAATGAGGTCATTCATGATGACCAGGGGAGAAGACATCGAGCATTTCCTCTTCAGATTGCAATCAATCAGGGATCAGCTGACTACAACGGGTACAACCGTAGATGATGCAGTGATAGTCAGGACTGCCCTCAATGCAGTCACGGATGAGTGGGAAACCTTTGTCCAAAGTATATTGGGCAGAGCAAACCTCCCAGATTGGGACAGCTTGTGGTCGATCCTGCGGCTAGAAGAACTACGAAGGTTCACCAAGAAGCAGCACAGCCCTACGATGAGCAAGGTTAAGAAGGAAGAGGAGGAAGATGCAGCCTTAGCATCAAAGAAGCAGCCGAAGAAAAAAGAAGGATCTTTCTAAGATCAAGTGCTTCTAGTGTGGCGAAATGGGACATTTTGCCAGCCATTGTCCAGAAAAGAAGAAGGGCAAGGAAGCATCTTCTTCCAAAGCAGCGGTGGCAGATGATGGGTTAGGAGATGATGTAGCCATGAGTGCTCATGAACCACGGAAGTGGGGTGACATGGATCTGTAGAGGATCTACAGAATATGAGGCGGGATCCTTGAGCAGCTCATCTCTTGGATCACAAGCGAGCTACGGCAACCTTAAGACAGTAGCGGGACAAGTCGAGCAGTGGATGCATAGATCACAGATGAGGCATAAGCAGAGGCAGATCTGAAGGCTAGGAGGAGCAGCGCAAAGCATAGCAACAGCAACGTAGAAGCAGTAGCAACGCAGAGGCTGATGTGATTTCAGTAGCACAGTGCAGCAGCAGCGTGATAGATTTCAGCACAAGGAGCTGATGTGACTTCAGTAGTGCAGAGGGAGTCTGATTACGCAGGCAGAGTTGTAGCTATGCATCGTTCTTTAGATGCCAGCACAGATCTGTAGCCTATGGAGCTTCAGTGATGAGGATCCAGCTCATCTGACTTGTTTGTCAAAGATTGGGCAAGAGATTTAGTTGTTTCTCTCAACAACTAAAGTTGCAGTGCAGCAGATCAACAGTGGCAACGTTATGTGCGGCACAAATGCAACATATTGAGAGGGAGCTGCAGTACAGTGGTTGCAATGGCAGTGGCAGAGTCATGGGCAGCAGTACAGTATGGCAGCAGTAGTGCAGAGTTGAGTGACAGGAGGCCAAGTTTCAGCGGCACAAAACCATTGCCCAAAATCATGTAATGCATAAGTGTGATGTATTGCTAGAGCACACCCTTGATGCTAAGAGGGAGTGTTGAGATTTTGTGTATTTGGGGTAGCATCAGTTGTGCTCTAGGTCCCAAATTTTGAGGAAGGACTAGAGTTCACATGATCTACAAGACCCAGAAATGGATTTGGGAAATTTCATCTGGTTTAGGAGATATTAAATTAATTAATTATTTTAATGTATTTCCTAAGTTAAAACTTAGGAAAATAAAATAATTAAAGTGAATTTAATTAAACATGTGATGAAATTGTCTTAAGTCACACGGATCAAGTTTTCTTTTAATCTTAGCCATTGATTAAAGATTTAATCTTGGTCGTTGATTTGGCAACGAGAAAAGTATAAAGGAAAGGCTTGGGGTCATTTGTAAGACACACAGAGGGAGAGCACTGAAGCTAAGTTGAGATTCTAGGGCGGGGTTGCTAAGAATTCTCAAGTGTTTCAGTTGCAGAGAGGGGAATTTATACCAAGGGGATGATCTGATCCCGGGGTCTAGAATACACAAGAAGCAGAGAAGAGATCAGGAAAGACAACGTAGAGGAAGGCAGCAGCAGCAGCAATGATAGCGTGATTTTCAGGAAACCCTTCAGGGGTTACACAAAGACCCTTAGGGGCAGCGTAGTGCCTGTGTCACCCAGTCTGGGGTAACGCAATCCCTTCCAGTGACAGCGCTGAGCATTTATAGGCCTTCAGAGGGTGACGCAGTGTCTTTGAGGGGCAGATCTAGGCTCTCTAGGCCTAGATTTGGCTGAGTTCTGTAAATCCCGTTTGAGGGTGTGGATCAGTCAGTATTGTTGGTCTTAGATCAGCCAAGTGTTGCAGATCTAGAGTTTTCTCCGTAGGGTTTTCCAAATCTGGAACCCAAAGTTGTGTATTCAGAAATATTCTTAATAATAGAGCCCTCCAACAGGCAGAGACTGGTTTTCCCACATTGGGTTTTTCCGGGGACAGTTTGTCCAGAAATAACTATGTCACTTTGTCTATGTGTGCATGTGCTTATCTAGATCTGAATTGGTAGAAATCTGTTATGTGTTTTTCTTTGATGTTAACTTGAATTTATTCAATTGATAACTTGTATAAGTAGGAGAAGCTTAACCGGATTAACAGAAATAATGTCTGCATAAGAATTAAGATTCAGAAATTTCTACAGTGCTATGAGCAGCACAGAGGCAGCATATTGAGAGGGAGTTGCAGTGGCAGTGGCAAAGTCATGGGCAGCAGTACAGAATGGCAGCAACAGTGCAAATTTGAGTGGCAGCAGGCCAAGCATTAGCAGCACAAAACCAGTACCCAAAGGCTTGTAATGCATAGTGTGATGTATTGCTAGAGCACACCCTTGATGCTAAGAGATAGTGTTGAGATTTTCTATATTTGGGGTAGCATCAGTTGTGCTCTAGCTCCCAAATTTTGTGGAGGGACTAGAGTGCACTTGATCTACAAGACCCAGAAATTGATTTGGGAAATTTCATCTGGTTTAGGAAATATTAAATTAATTAATTATTTTAATGTATTTCCTAAGTTAAAACTTAGGGAACTTAAATAATTAAAGTGAATTTAATTAAACATGTGATGAAATTGTCTTAAGTCACACGGATCAAGCTTTATTTTAATCTTAGCCATTGATTCAAGATCTGATCATGGTCATTGGTTTCCCAACGAGAAAAGTATAAAGGAAAGGCTTGGGGTCATTTGTAAAGACACACAGAGGCAGAGCATTGAAGCTAAGCTAAGATTCTAGGGCGGGTTTGCTAAGAATTCTCAAAAGTGTTTCAGCTGCAGAGAGGGGAATTTAGGCCAAGGGGATAAAATGATCTCGGAGTCTAGAATCAACAAGAGGCAGAGATCAGCTCAGAAAGACAGCGCAGAGAAGCAGGGGAGCTGCAGCAGCAAGGACAAAGCAATCCCTCAAAGACAGCGTGATTTTCAACAAGAAGCCATCAGGGGTTACGCAGAGACCCTCAGGGGCAGCGTAAGGACTGCATCACCCAGAATGGGGTAACGGAGCCCTTTCCGGAGCAGCGCTAAGGAACGCAGAGGCTTCAGAGGATGACGCAAAGGCTTTCCGGGACAGCACTGGGGTTTCTAGGCCCTAATGTTGGCTGAGTTCTATACATGTCGTTTGAGGGTGTGGATCAGTCATTATTTTGGCCTTAGAACAGCCAGTGAGCTATAGATCTGTTATTTCTCTATCGAGTTTTCCAGATCTAGAACCTAGATTTGTTGTATTCAGAAAAATTCTAAATAATAAAACCCTACAGCAGCTAGAAGACCAATTTTCTCGCATTGGGTTTTTCCAGGGACTATTTATCTAGAAAATATTTGTGTCACTTTGTCTATGTGTGCATGAATTTGTTCTAGATCTGAATTGGTCAAGGTCTGTTATGTGTTTTGCTTCGATTTTAACTTGAATTTATTTCAGTTAATAACTTATCTAAGTAGGAGGAGCATAACCAGATTAACAGTAAAGATTTCTACATGAGTGTAAGATTCAGAAATTTTCACAATTACATGAAGACACTTGGCATCTTTTTGCTATCCCAAGGGAAAGGTATAACCATTTCTTGAGTGATCCATTGACTTGGTCCTTTATTGTTATTTTAATGTACATCATTGGAAGATGAGCTTCTAGAAGGACACATCAAGGGAGGAGGTTCCACTTGGCATGTACTTACACTTGTCATTGCATTTTTTGGAGAGACGCCTATTCTAGGACATTGTTCTATGAGATACTAATTGTAGGGGTTGTGTCCATGAGATCCACTTTGTAAGGAATTTGTTAGTAGCGCCCAACATCTTGAGCAAATATCATTGTTAGCAGCACCCTCCATCCTGAGCAAATATCTTTGTTAGCAGCCCCTGCCATCCTAAACAAAAATATCTTGAAAAAGCACCCAAACTGCCACTAAATCAATGCCTGTAGGTGCAAGGTGGTTGTGGTATTCCATGATTGTGATTATAATAGAAAATCCGGCCAATATTGAGGGAGTTATGATGATCTCAAATTTGTTGCAAACCCTGCATGCGTTTTAAGTGCCAAACTTGAAGGAGGTTTTGGAGGAATGCCCTAGCACTAATGAAGACATGACATTCCTTTATCCTCCCGGGAAGTAAATCTCTACCTTGAAGAATAACCTCTTTGACATGGAATCTATTATTATTTTATCAGGGTAATTAAGGAGTGGTTATCTAGAAGGTAGGACTCAATCTAGAAGGCCATAGAGCAACCCATCTATCCAAGAAGGAAAGCATCTTCAAGAATTTGTTCATGCTAAAAAGGAAAAGCGACATTTCTAGACCCGTCTAATAATATTTTATTAATATTTCTTGGAGAAAACTGCAAATAATTTTTCGTAGGAAACTTCAAATAATTTGTTTAATTAATTTAACAAATAGAAGAAATATTATCACTTGCCGCAGTAGGATTCGGGATTTTTGAATTTTCATAGATCCATAACCGCATTTTCAATGAGATTTAGATTTGTCCTCTTCTTCCATGCAAGATAGTTTAAAGCCCCTGTTGACCACTAGAGTGGCACTTGATGATTATGTGAAGACTCCATGTCCAAGGATGAACCAGAGGACACCTGTACCATCAGATATCATCAATTCAACAGAGTGCTTAAGCTCTACTTCTACTTCTCATCATCTTTCTCTTGTACCCAGATTCCACGCCCTATGGGGAATTGTAATAAGTGATGCTAGTAATGATGAGTTTTGAGTCAGTATTGAGTCTGTAACAGGCCTAGGTAGCCTGGGACCTTGCCAACAAGTGAGTATTACTCTGGGAGGTTTTTTCACTTGGTTAATTATCATCTCCCTACCAGGAGTTAATTATTAATTGAGTTTTTTCCTCCAATTTTACCCCAAAGTCGAAGTACGGCTTGATGGTGAGGCCTTGGGTGAGTCCTAGTGTCTAGAGCCAATGTATATTACCATACTAGATCACATAAAAAATTTCGTGGAATTTGGTTAGGTCTAGGTAATGAATTTTTAATTTTTTAGATTTCCCGCAAGTTGAAAATTGCAATAAAAATTGTAATTGAATTGTAATCTCTGTTTTAAAAAACGGTTGGCTCAACTCCGACCAGGCCTGGTCGACCGAGCCATTAGGCTGGCCGGTCCGACCAGGTACAAAACCAGCTAGGTTGGCCGGTTTGTTACCGAGCCGGCCGGTTTTTGTACTGGCTCGGCCGGCTCGGTAACAAGCCGGCCAACCAGGCCGAGCCAAAACAGCCGGCCGGTGGGCCCAAAAAAAAACGGTTTTGTGGACTTCAAACCGGATTTTAATCCACTGTTAGGTTTGTTTTAGGTTTTCTGAAGAGTTGTGGAGTTGGTTTTTGGAGCAGCTTCATGGTAATGTTAAATTCTTAAAGTAAAAGTGACATTCTCCTTAATCTTCATTTTCATCCTTTTACTTAAATTTTTAACATTACCATGAAATGACTCGGGATGTTTGAGAGTGGTTCCGACCTCATTGGATTTCATATGGAGAAAGTAGAATTTTAGATCTCATTCAAAATCCAGCAGACTTATCAGTTTTTCAGGATTTTAGGATTGGGTTATTGCAATGTTTCCATCGAATTTTGTCATGTATTAGGGTATGGAACTCGTATTTAATCAAGGGCACCAATCCCTCTATGTACCTTGATGACATGATGTTAGTGACAATGACCAAGAACAATATGTGATCATAAAAGCATGAGATACAATATAGGGTTTTAATACACTAATGGAGGATGGAATTCAAAACATCATCCTCATCTAAATACCCTAGAATCCACAAACCCTAAAAATTAGGGTTTCATATGTGAGCTAGGGTTTTCCATGAGCCATCTAGGGTTTTTATTCAAATTAAACCCTCCATCAAAAGAGCCTTAAAACAAATAAAAATAAATAAATGCATTACACATACTATGAGAGAGACCATACCTCTGATTTTACGTTCATACAAGTTGCTACAGGGATTTGCTTCAAAGTGCCTTGCACTTCTTCTATTTGTTATACTTTCAAGGGCACTATCATCTTTATCCAAAGGTGCCAACATAGAGGAGCTACATACTTTTCTTAGATGAACTTCCTTTGCTTCAACTGCTAGACAAAAATAGAATCACATGAAGGGTTGCCACTAAACCTTCTTAAAATCACATCAGCTGCTAGATAATGAGCAACTTAGTCAGCGATATGACATCATGGAGGGCTTTTACTATTCTTCAAAAATCATTTTCAAATTGATGTCTAAAGAGACCATCCCTTCTCATGAGTCAAAACTGCATTTTGTATTTTCATTGACTTCAAGGCACCTTTTATGAATGCTTCAAAGACATGAATATATATTAATTATTGATTTACAAGTCGGCTTCGATGGAACTAGCTTATAATACTTGTGTGTGTGTGTGTGAGAGAGATTGTAACAGTGATAAGGACTCGGCCTCTTCTTCTATACACAAAATAGGGTTCCTTGATTTTACTGATATAGATGACAAAGGATGCCTGCTAATTGTCTTTTTAAGGCTACAATTCATACCTTGCAAACGTATGTATACAAGATCTCGGCTTCCTTAAATTATGGAGGGCCTTAGAACTGTCCTTTATAATGATGTGCCTCTAATTCTAGGACAAGTCCTCCTCACAATCATTGATAGGATACCACCCTTCTAGTTGTAAATGAAGTCACCTTTTAAGTCCTCATAGTCGAGTGACCACAATGTCAAATGCCGAATTTTTCTTTAGATTAGGGGATTTAACTTTCTTCGGAACAATGAGAATAACAAATTCATAACAAGGATGCACTGTCAAGAGAAACAGAAGAAAAATACCCTTCAATTCTACTTGAGCAAAGAAGTCCTCCATAATTGCTTCAAACGAGGGGCAAAAATACCTTGTTTATACTTAGAATCAAGCCTTCAAAGTAATGTACAAAGATGCCGTGAGTTGATCCACGTTAAATTCTCAACGTCGATAGCGAACTTAATAACTCGGTCTGAAGGCTATTGTGGCTCAATTGCAAATGCTTTCTTATTTGAAGAAAAACACAATGAAACCCTCTTCAATCAGGTCACAGAACTTAACATTGTAGGTTTAATCCACGGTTCTTTATATGCTTTGAATGACCACAGGCCTTCTAGAGGGTTGATGTCTTGTCGAAAGGAGTCACCTGTGACATTGGTTATGTTTTTTGTTTTGATCTCTATATCATCATCCTGTATTGCACAGTGCACTAGGTGCAATTTTGATCTAATGGATATATTCATGAGCCTACTTTGATCATATGTTGTCTTTTGTGACTTATCTATATTGTAATGCTTTGTGTTTGGAAACATGAATAAAAAGCTTTAAATTTATGTTTTTGTACAAAAAAATTAATATTTAATGTATTTTTTACAAAAACCGAGTCATTGAAACCGAGTCGACCGAGTCATTACCGATTCCGAGTCATTACTGAGTCATTACCTCGGCCTGGTAGCTGACCGATTCCGTTTTTTAAAACATTGATTGTAATAAGTGTTGCCTATAGAAGTTGTATGGGGTATGAATAATCAAAATTACACCTCACCCTCAACTTTCTACTATGACACACTTTGAGGGGTTAAAAATATATTTTGAACCCTCAAACCCCACTTTTCCTAAGTTTAGTGGGAAATCTGGCAATTAATTAAGCCAGAAATTAAATAAATGGAGAAAAATAAATATCCACACATGCTAAATGAGGTGGAAATGAGGTGGAAAATTATGGAGGAGTTAAAGTGAAGTCCCAAAGTGATGTGGACTCCTAAAATCAAAGAAAGGACATGTGCTCAAATAAAATTGAATTTATGGCATTAAATGAGAGTTGCTTACTTGGAAATTCGAATTTGTGAAGTTAGTGCATATTTGGGAGGATTTGGGAGGATATTTGGTGGAGATTTTTGTGGGAAATTGTCCCCACATGGGTTACCACCCATATACACTTGTCATTCCTCATAAAATTTGAATTTGGCACATAAGAGAAGAAAAAAATGATGTCCACTTGCCAGAATCTGATTTTTACATTTGGCAATGGAGCTCCACATATCAAATTCAAATTTGTCTTGTGATCTCCTCCCTCTCACCACTTGGCATTTGGTTCTTCAATGGGATTTGCTCCCAACTTTATATATAATGGAGACATGGGCTCTCATATTGTATAAGGGATACGAGCTATTGCGCTGCGGAAGTGCTGCTACTTTGTACACTTTTCAAGAATATCAATAAAAAGACTTTGGGGGTCCATTCATTTTTTTTCTTCCTTTGGAGCATGGTGCATTGGGAGCTATTGGTATAATCTTTTCTACACTTTGAGTTATTTCATTTTCCATGTATTCTTGTGAATTTGCTAGAGCACAGCGATCTTGTATTAGCACTTGATTTGAAAGTAAGCTCTAGAGGTTGAAAGCTCTAGTTTATTTTCAAATAAATTTCTAGAAGTTTCAATTCATTGTTTGCTTATCTAAATCCACATGGACTAATGTGTGACTTGAGTATTATAGAAGAACTCTTTTTGGATCAAGCGTGAGGGGAAGTCTTTGGGAGACCAACCCACTCTTGAAGCACCTTCAAAGGAACTCTCATCTGTTATTTGGATTTTCATTGTTTATCTTATGAAAAAGTGTCTTGCAGGGATTTGTTTGGACATAGTTTGCATGCATGCAATCATTTAAAAATATTTTACTTTTCATTGTGAGTCATCGGATCATATTTTGCTATTTAAAGAGCTTAAGCATGGCTAGACAAAGATGAGAGTTTACTCATCCTCTTTGGCTTAACCCTTTGTATTATTGTGCAATATTTTGTGATTTTCTTTGTCTAACACTTAGTTGGTTTTTTGTAGCCTTCTTTTTCTAACATGTTTTCTTGTAGCAACTTGTGGGATTCACCTTCAAGAAACTACTAACAAATTGTTGCAGGAAAACCCAAACAATTTTTTCTTCCTATAAAGACTTCAACTAACTAACACCAAGACATGGGCCCTTGACCCACTTGCCTCTCCATGACCAAGTCACAAGAACCTTCCTTTTTTGCCTTCTTGACCAAATCAATACTAGTCAAAACTTCTTCTCGCACTGCACTTTTAGGCTACCCTGAAGATTTCGGCCTTCCTCCACAGGTTTGCAATTTTGGTTGCCTAAAATCACTACATAGACACGTGTGGACTGAGTTATGGTCTTTATTGGAGTGTCTCTCCTTCGCTTATCTTGAGGATTGTTCCTTGTTATTTCGGCTAGCATTAGTAATGGTGTGAAGACCCTTTTCTCGTCCTTTATCACAGGAGATGCATCCACTACAAAAACCCTAGTTTCTGTCACATGTGTGAAGGTGTTTACCCAAGAAACAATCCCAAATGAGTTTGATCTTCTTCTTCTTTTTCTTGTTGGTTAGTAGGTTGTCTTCCTTGAGAACTTCAAACTATTTTCTGTCTTCTTGTCCTTCACTGAAATTGTGTCTCTGAAATAAGGCCGAGCTAGCCTATTTATAATGATTTCTCCATCAAATAGGCCAACTTGAGTGAGGATGAGCCGACATGTCCTTTGGTGAAGATCTTTTATTCCATATTTTAGTCGACTTGAAGGAGATAATTTTGTGAAAGTTTCAAAACAAAAACCCTACTGCAATGTCTAGATCTACTTCGCCTACTTGTTTAACTTAACAAGTTATTTAACTGAAGTATTTAGAAAAACATTAAAGCAGACACAAACTGCAGCCTACACATCTACAGATCATTTACTGAACCATACGCACATGTGACAAGATTACACACAGATTTTTTGGACAAATGTCTCCGGAAAAACCCAATGCGGAAAAACCGGTGCAGCAACTCTAGAGGGTTTTATTATTATGCAAAATCTGAATACAACATTATGGGCACCAGAAATGGTTGGCCCTACAGAGAAATTACATGGCAGTTCGTACCTTTCACTCGGAGACAGAAAATATGGTTGAATCACCCTCGATCGGGATTTACAGATAACGAGCCCTTTTTGGCCCACTGGAACCCTCAGCGTTGCCTCTGTGTCGGCCCTCACTGGCTAGCATCCCCACTGCGTCACCCTTACTGGTGTTGCCCTGCCCTGGCTGGGCCTACGTCACCCTAGTCGGTGTTGCGTTGGCTGGGTCTGCATCACCCTGGTTGGGCTTAGGCAGCCTCTGTGCAGTCCTTCGCATGGTGCTGGTTGAATTGCGTCGTCCTGGCTGGCTCGGCGCTATTTGGCACTAACTCCCTCTCCGTTGTTGTATTCTCAGCCTTGGATCAAATCATCCCTTGTCGATCTCTGCCCCTCACTGCACTGCAAACTCGCTTCGAATTCCTCAGCAAACCCCGCCCCAGAAATTCGACTTAGCTTCAGTGCGCTGCCTATGTGTGTGTCCTCCAACTGACCCCAAGCCTTTATCTTATACTTTTCTTGTTGGAAAACCAACGGCCGTGAACTAATCTCTAATCGATGGCTCAAATTAAAAAACTACTTGATCTACGTCACTTAGAACATTTCATCACAGGTGTTTATTAATTCACTTTAATTTTTCTAATTCCCTAAGTTAGACTTAGGGTTCCTCATTAAAAAAAATGATTATTTGAATATCTCATACACCAGATGAAATTTCTCCAAACGCTTTCTGGGTTTTGGAGATCTCGTGTGTCTTAGCCCCTCCACAAAATTTCGAAGCTAGAGCACACCTGATGCTACCCAAAATCTCAACAACTTTTGCTTGGTCTTGGAGGCATTTCTTACTTATTTAATGACTTATACAAAAATGTAACATGCCCAAGAAGGGTCTTCCATACATGACATTGACTCAATATACTTTTATGACTTGATGACAAAACCTAAAGGCTCACAATGGGAGCCACTACTAAAAATAAAATTCCTTGCTCATGAAACCCATGAGACAAGCATTACAAAAATAGTTTTATTTTCTTCTTTACATCAATTGCACAAAATCACAATTACACATGTCACTATGAAAACCGAACCTAGTTACACTTTTCAACGCATATCAACCATATGTATTGGAGGGTTCAACTAGTACGTGATTCATAGATGACCATTCCAAGAAAACCTGGATCTATTTTATGAAAACCAAGGACGAGTCCTTCAGTCGGTTCCAAGAGTTTAAAGCTCTTGTGGAGAACCAGACAAGGAGAAAGCTCAAGGTGCTTAGATCTAACAATGGAGGCGAGTACAACTCGAATGCCTTCAAGGAGTTTTATGCAGATTCTGGAATCAAGAGGGAGCTAATAGTTCCATATAACGCACAGTAAAATGGAGTCTCGGAGAGGAAGAACAAAGCCATTATTGGGGCAGCAAAAGGAATGCTACATGATCAGGATTTGCCCATGTTATTATGGGCAGAAGCATGTAAGGAACAAACCATACAGACTTCATTTCAATCCAACCAAAGCGTTGATGAGTAGCAACAGCAGTCGTGACTTGGGGTAGTTGTGGCATAGGAGAATGGCACAATTGCACCATGGAGCACTCAAATGCTCAGGGAGGTCGTGATCAAGATCCCTGATTTCACTACAGATGAACATGTCGTGTGCAAGGGTGTGCCATCGGCAAGTAAATGAAGACTGTGTTTCGTAGTGGTGACAACAAGTCCAATGAAATCTTGGATTTGATCAATTCAGATGTATGTGGACCCATGTCAGTCATGTTTATTGGAGGATTCAACTACCACGTGAGCTTCATAAATGACCATTCCAGAAAAACCTGGATCTATTTTATGAAGACCAAGGACGAGGTCTTCAGTTGGTTCCAAGATTTTAAAGCTCTTGTGGAGAACCAAACGGGGAGAAAGATCAAATTGCTTAGATACAACTATGGAGGTGAGTACAACCCAAATGCCTTCAAAGAGTTTTGTGCAAATTTTGAAATCAAGAGGGAGCTAATAGTTCCATATAACCCACAGTTGAATGAAATATAGGAGAGGAAGAACAAAGACATTATTGGGGCAGCGAAAGCAATGTTGCATGATCAAGATTTGCCTATGTTCTTATGGGCAACAGTGTGTAACACAGCAATTTATTTTCAAAACAGGAATCCACACAAGGTGTTGGGGAGGTATTCACAGGGAAGAAACTAGAGGTTGGGCATATTCACATTTTTTGGTGCTTGGTTTATTGCCTCATTTTGTCAAAGAAGAGGACGAAGCTCGAGCCTACTACAGAGAAGGGTATCTTCATTGGATACAGCGAAGCATAAATGGTTTACAGACTCTACATTCCTACACTCAGGAAGATAGTGGTGTGAAGCGATGTGAAATTTGAGGAGGACAGTGCTTTCAAAATGTCTTGTGGCTCAGTGCCAACTGTAGTAGAGGTTCAAGAGCAGGAAGCACCAAAGAAGGGAGACAGCCATTACAGATTACAAGACCCTTGGACAACTAGGTCCAAACTCCATCTTGTGATGCTCAGATGAAGATTCCAATATTTGTATTGGATTCCTCTTTCAGAGAGGTGTAAAATCGATATAAAATTTATTTTAATCTGATGAGCAAAACATTTATTTTGAATTTATTATTTATAATAAATTTAAGTGCAGGTCGGCCTTAAGGTTTTACACCCCCAACAGATGTGTCACACACCTCAATGATGGATATAAATACAGTCAACGTTGGAGAGTTTTTCACTCATCTCATCCACACACTTCTCATTATCTACAAGCATTTGAGAAGCAGTTTCATCTCCCACGTGAGAAGGACGAAATCTACTGCAGCTAAAGGACAAAATTTACCGCAGCAAATTTTCTGCAGTTAGGGTTTCTGGGCAAGTTTGACCAGCGTTGACTTTGGTCAACGCATGGTCCGTTTGAGCTGAAATTTTGTGGAGAGTTCGATTTTTGTAGGCCATACTCATTGGCACAAAAATCGAGGTCAAAAAGTTGACCGAAGTTGGAGCTGCATTGACTTTCTTGTTGCTGCCCTGCGTTGACTTTTTCTGGACTGCGTTGACTTTTTTGGGGTTGACTTTGAGTTGACTGGATAATTGATTTGAGGACTGTTGTGACACATTTTGGGTTGGCCGACCAAGAAGACTTTGCTGGTTGAAGCATCCTGCTGATCGTCGTAATGCACCAACACATTCTCCTGTTTCTGGTTTGTCTTCTATAGATCCACTGGTATGTTCTATCAGCATTTTACTTAACTATTTATGTGATTGCTGTTATAAAAGTAAAATTGCATCAAGCATAGAACATCTACAAAAATTTACATGGGATCAGAGATGAGGTGAAGACAAGCCCTAACTTATAGCAATCACCAACTGAGAAAAATGAGTTCCACAAGTTATGGCTTCAAGGAGGATGACAAGCTGACTGGAAGGGATGACTTCCATGCTTGGAAGATGATATTAGATCTCAAATTGGAAGACCATGATCTCATGGACTATGTATTGGGTAAGATACAAGAACCTCCATCCACTGCTATTGATGCTACTAAAACCAAGTATAAGAAGGGGGAGATCAAAGCAAAGCTAATGATCAGGGAATCCATACATAAAAGTCTGGTTGCCTACATATCTGAGTTAGGCACATCCAAGGAGATGTATGATAAGCTGATACAAATGTTCAAAGTAAACAATGCAAACCAAGTGCTATTCTTCAAGAATCAATTGAAGAATCTGAAGAAAGGCAGGGATGAGTCTGTCCAAACATACTTTCTGAAATTGACTGAGATCAGGAACAATCTACTGGCTATTGGGGAGACAATAGCCGATCGTGAGATGGTACTCACCGCACTTGGAGGGCTCTCATATGAATGGCAAGTATTCAACACTACCATTCTCAATAATAATACAATTCCTAACTTTGACGAGCTACTATCAAGATGCATGCAAGAAGAGACAAGAATGAAAGAATACGAAAATGACAGAAATGCTGCCTACGCTGCTCATTCTAGAAAGAAGAACTCTGGTGGTCCTAAGAACAAAGGAAGAGCAAGGGCCCAAGGAAAGAAGGGCAAGTGTTTCACTTGTCATAGGCCTGGTCACTATGCTATAGAATGTCCTTTCAAGAAGGATTCTCCCGATAGTGACGACAACAACAACAACCGGAGAAATGGAAATCAAAGAAACGACAGGTCCAAAGGAAAGAGGAAGGCTCCCTCTGGCGGAAACAATCAACCTTTCAAAAGGTCTAGAAACTCCAGGTATGAGGAGTCATGAGGAGTCAAATGTTGTTGATGAAAGAAATGAATACATTCTTGTATCTGCCCTCTCTGCTGCATCCCCGCCCGACACTATGGATGTCTGGCTGATAGATAGTGGTGCCTCAAGACACATCATTGGGTTCAAGGAAGCACTCTCTGACATGGTTGAGAAGGATACTAATTTGGAAATTATCCTTGGAGATAATGCCACATATCCCGTGAGAGGGACAGGGACTGTGACCCTCCACTTGTCTCAAGGACAAGTCCTACATTTGCAGGATGTACTCTATGTACCAAAATTGAAGAAGAACCTTGTGTCTATATCAGCGATCGAAGACAAAGGCTTCAATGTGGCATTCATTGATGGAAAGGTGCGCATGTGGAAAAATAATCTCAAGGAAGCTATCGTGATTGGTTTTAGAGTTGGAACACTCTACCAGGTTGAAGGAAGTCCACTGGGAGCTATGACATGTGATACTATCTGACAAACTGAACTATGGCACCGAAGGTTTGGACACCTTCATTACAAGGCCCTTCCCGAAGCAAGGAAGGTGGTAACAGGGATGCCCGATTTTGAAAATAATCATGAAGGTGTATGTAAGGGTTGTGCCAAAGGAAAGCATACAAGGGAACCTTTCCCCTCAAGTGTCACAAAGACATCTGATATTTTGCAACTGGTCCATTCTAATCTATCTGGTATGCTACCCGTGACATCCCTAGGAGGATGTTCTTACTATATGACATTCACTGATGACTTCTCCCGCAAAACCTGGATATACTTCTTGAAGAAGAAGGATGAGGCTTTCATGTGGTTCCATACCTTCAAAGCCTTGGTGGAAAATATGACAGGGAAGAAGATCAAGATTTTGAGGACCGACAATGGCATTGAATATGAGTCAAATGAGTTCAAGGACTTTTGCAGAGAAGCTGGCATTAAGAGGGAGACTACTACTGCCTATACTCCTGAGCAGAATGGCGTTGCTGAATGAAAGAACAGGACCATTGTGGAAGCTGCCCGTGCCATGCTATGTGACCAGGGTCTACCAAAGTTTCTGTGGGGAGAAGCTACGAATACTGCTGTATACATTCAAAACCGATGCCCTCATTCCGCCCTGGACTCCAAAACACTCGAAGAGGTTTTCACTGGTAAGAAACCTGACGTCTCACATTTTAGAATTTTTGGATGTCCTGTTTATTTTCATGTGCCAAAAGAAAAGAGAAGTAAGCTGGATGCTTCTGGGAAGAAAGGAATGTTTGTGGGCTACAGCGAAACCTCTAAGGCCTATAGAGTCTATGTACCTGGTCAAAGGGAAGTAGAGATATGCCATGATGTCACTTTTTGACGAAGATGCTTCCCTGAAGAAAGTAGTAGATCTTCCAAGATCTGAGGAAAATCATGAAGCAAGGCCTGGAAATCAAGAAGAACCGCAGTATGAGACAATGCCTGATGTTGAAGGACCAATGGACCCAATCAATCCATCTCCTTCACTGAGAAAGAGACCATCATGGCTCAGGGACACTCTCGAAGATGCCGAGGGACATGCTGCCCCAAGGGGGACATTCCGAGAAAGAAAGAAGTCGTGTAGATACCAAGGGTATCTAGCTGCCATGAGTACTATTGTACAATCTGAACCTGGATCTTTTGAGGAAGCCGTAAAGCATCAAGTCTGGAAGGATGCTATGCACGAAGAATATGAGTCCATAATGAAGAATGATGTCTGGGATGTGGTTCCAAGACCGAAGGACAAATCAATTGTCACCGCGAAATGGCTCTACAAGATCAAGCATGGATCTGATGGAAGTGCTGAAAAGTTCAAGGCAAGATTTGTTGCCCGTGGTTTCTCTCAAAAGGAAGGAATAGACTATGATGACATATTTGCACCTGTGGCACGATATACCACCATTCGATCAATCATAGCCCTTACTGCTACGCAAGGATGGAGTCTTCATCAGATGGATGTCAAGACCGCCTTTCTGCATGGTACAATAAAAGAAGAGGTGTATGTAGAACAACCTCTAGGATTTGAAGTTCAGGATCGGGACACTCATGTCTGCAGGTTGAAGAAAGCCCTCTATGGGTTGAAGCAAGCACCCAGAGCTTGGTACGAGAGGATGGATAGTTACTTGATGAAGCTGGGCTTCACTCGAAGTAATGCTGATCCGAACCTTTACTTCAAGGTTGTGCAGGAGAAGCCTCTCATTCTAGTGCTGTATGTGGACGACCTCTTCCTGACAGGTGCCGACCCTCTCATTCATCAATGTAAGAGGGAGCTCGCTGCTGAGTTCGAGATGAAGGACCTAGGACTGATGCACTACTTCCTAGGCCTGGAGGTCTGGCAGAGACCTGGAGAGATTTTCCTTTCTCAAGGAAAATACATTGTGAAACTTCTGGAAAGATTTGGTATAGTGGACTGCAAGTTTGTGTCAACACCAATGGAACTCAACTTCAAGAAGTTGAGTGGCAGCGCTGCTGGGCCCGTATTGGCAAATCCTACTGAGTATCGTCAACTCGTAGGGGCTCCGATGTTCTTAGTGAACACCCGTCCAGATATATGTTTTGCAGTGAACACTTTGAGTCAACAAATGGTTGAGCCTCATCACTTTCACTGGGTTGGTGCCAGGAATCTTCTGAGATACCTTCGGGGCACGATAAACCATTGGCTGAGATACACTGCCGGGAGCGTGACACTCCGTGGATATACTGATGCCGATTGGGCTGGCAGTGTGGTGGATCGTAAGAGCACATCGGGATGCTGCTTCAATCTTGGTTCTGCTTTGATTTCATGGATGAGCAGGAAGCAGAAGTCGGTGGCTTTGAGCACCGCAGAGGCCGAATACATTGCAGCAAGTATGGCCTGTTGTGAAGCAGTTTGGTTGCGAAAGCTCTTTAGTGAGCTATTTGGACATGTGCTAGATACCACTGTGATACTCTGTGATAATCAGAGTGGGATTCGTATGACTGAGAATCCTGTGTTCCACGACCGATCCAAGCATATTGATATCGGGTACCACTTTATCCGGGATATGGTACAGCGAGGCGCCGTAAGGCTCGATCATATAGGAACTGATGAGCAGGTCGCGGATATTCTCACTAAGCCCCTGAGGAAGGTCAAGTTCCTAACCTTCCGTGAGAGTCTTGGTGTCGTGGAAAGACCCTATGATGTGGGTCCTGTTGGACGATGAGCTCTGGGAGCTCTAGGGGGCTTTGGGGACAGCTTCTCGGAGCTATGAGCAGCCACAAGGCTAGGCTTGCCAAACCTTGTTGGTGTGCTTGGACCCCACCGTTGTGATTATTGAGTTGGTTCACCTCTCATTATCTGTGCCCCGTATGCATCCTGCCCATTGAGTTCAGGGCTCATGGGAAGTACCTCTCATTTGGCCAATGAGGTGGGAAAAGCTAGAGACTAGTAGCAAAGATTGATGGACGCATCAGAGATTGCCGTATTCTCTATCTAGGATGGCACGGTCCAACCACTTGATCTGGGATCAAGTTTAGTGAGGTCTGGGACCTCTGCCTGACTTCGGGTCAGATGAACCAACTTCGGGTTGATTGGAGACTCTTTGTGAGAGTACGTGGGGTTTCGGACCTAAAAAATTTGGTGTCGGCGGGGGGATGATGTCTTGATCTCTGACCCATACATTACCGAAATAATGAAATAAAGAGGCCAGCAAAGCAAGTTACGGCGGGATGACGCACGATGTTTGATTACACTGGTGGATGGAGTTCTCCCTAGTTGAGAGGGAGTGTTAAATTTGGACAACTAGGTCCAAACTCCATCTTGTGATGCTCAGATGAAGATTCCAATATTTGTATTGGATTCATCTTTCGGAGAGGTGTAAAATCGATATAAAATTGATTTTAATCTGATGAGCAGAACATTTATTTTGAATTTATTATTTATAATAAATTTAAGTGCAGGTCGGCCTTAAGGTTTTACACCCCCAACAGATGTGTCACACACCTCAATGATGGATATAAATACAGTCAACGTTAGAGAGCTTTTCACTCATCTCATCCACACACTTCTCATTATCTACAAGCATTTGAGAAGCAGTTTCATCTCCCACGTGAGAAGAAGGACGAAATCTACTGCAGCTAAAGGACGAAATTTACCGCAGCAAATTTTCTGCAGTTAGGGTTTCTGGGCAAGTTTGATCAGCATTGACTTTGGTCAAAAAATGGTCCGTTTGAGCTGAAATTTTGTGGAGAGTTCGATTTTTGTAGGCCGTACTCATTGGCACAAAAATCGAGGTCAAAAAGTTGACCAAAGTTGGAGCTGCGTTGACTTTCTTGTTGCTGCCTTGCGTTGACTTTTTCTGGACTGCGTTGACTTTTCTGGGGTTGACTTTGAGTTGACTGGATAATTGATTTGAGGACTGTTGTGACACATTTTGGGTTGGCCGACCAAGAAGACTTTGCTGGTTGAAGCATCATGTTGATCGCCGTAACGCACCAACACATTCTCCTGTTTCTGGTTTGTCTTCTATAGATCCACTAGTATGTTCTATCAACATTTTACTTAACTATTTATGTGATTGCTGTTATAAAAGTAAAATTGCATCAAGCATAGAACATCTACAAAAATTTACAGTTTATTGCCTCATTTTGTCAAAGAAGAGGACGAAGCTCGAGCCTACTACAGAGAAGGGTATCTTCATTGGATACAGCGAAACATAAATGGTTTACAGACTCTACATTCCTGCACTCAAGAAGATAGTGGTGCAAAGCGATGTGAAATTTGAGGAGGACAGTGCTTTCAAAATGTCTTGTGGCTCAGTGCCAATTGTAGTAGAGGTTCAAGAGCAGGAAGCACCAAAGAAGGGAGACAGCCATTACAGATTACAAGACCCTTGACTTTTGTGCAAGATGAGCAACATAAACATGAGGATGAGCAAGAAGCTCCATTCACACAGGTCGAGACTTCTAGGATGAAGAGGCTGAAATGGGCAAAATGTACCTTAAAGGAAGCGTCGAAAGATTCATCAACTAGATGTCAAGATGGCATTTCTTAATGGTGTGATTGAGGAGGAGGTATATATAGAGTTGTTGTAGGGCTTTGAGGTGCATGGGAGGGATTCCCGTGTTTGCAAGTTGAAGAGAGCGTCATACGAACTCAAGCAAGCACCATGTGCCTAGTATTCTAGGATAGATAGCTATCTGTTGGGGATGGGCTTCACCAAGAGCTATGTTGAGCCAAACTTGTACTACATATTGGTCAGGGGAGAGCCAGTCATTCTTTTGTTATATGTAGATGACTTGTTCTTATAGGTTCAGAGAAGCCCATTGCAAATTGCAAGAGGGATCTTGCTTCAAAGTTCAAGATGAAGAATATGGGGTTGATGCACTACTTTTTGGGGCTAGAGGTGTGGAAGAGAGATGGGCAAATCTTCCTTGGATAGGGGAAGTACGTCACGTAGATCCTGAAGCAATTCGGGATGCAAGACTGCAAACCTTTGGCTACGCCAATGGTGACCAATTGGAAGAAAATCGATGCTTCCAAGACAAAGGCAATAGACCCCACTTTATACAAGCAGTTGATTGGCTCTCTTATTTATCTGATCAACACCAGACCAAATCTATGTTTGACAGTCAATATAATCGGTCAATTTATGGTTGAGCCAAAATGAGTGCATTGAGTGGTAGCGAAACACATACTAAGGTATCTGCGTGTTATGGAGTATGGGTTGAGTTATGTCCGAGGAGATGGAGTGAAGCTAGTGGGTTATTCAGATGCTAACCAAGAAGGCAATACAATTAACAGGAAAAGTACTTTAGGTTGTTGTTTCAACTTGGGGTTTGGGGTTGTCTCTTGGTTCAACAAGAAACAAAAGTCAATTGCACTAAGTTTTGTTGAGGTTGAGTACATGGCAACAAGTTTGGCATCATGTAAGGCCATTTGACTTTGCAAGTTACTCAAGTGGATGTTTGATCAGGACTTAGAGCTGACCGTGATCCGTTGTGACAATTAGAGTTGCATCAAGCTCTCGAAAAATCTAGTGTTTCATGACAAGTCAAAACACATAGAGATCAAGTACCACTTCATCCATGACTGTGAAAAAAGGCACAGTGAAGCTGCAATATGTACCTAGATATGAGCAAGTTGCAAACAGCCTCACGAAGGCCTTGATGAAAGGCAAGTTTGTATTCTTCAAGGACAAGTTGGGGGTGTTGCAAAACACCTTCCTCGCTAAGAGGGAGTGTTAAAATTGCAGCTCGGATAAGTGTGTTTGCATAGGCCTTTTGTCCACGAATGTAGAAAATATCTTGAAAATTTACTTATTTCAGCATGATAATTAATTTAATTACTTATTTTCCTAAATCCAAACTTAGGAAAAGCATGATAATTAATTTAATTACTTATTTTCCTAACTCCACACTTAGGAAAAGCATAATAACTAATTTAATTAGCTATTATTGGCTTTGTAACTCAGTACATCAAAAATACGAAGCGATTGGGAGCATGAATGGGGTTAGGGTTTTTTTCTCTGTTTCTCTCCTAGACAGTGTCGCTACTCCGAAAGCACGTATCACAATTGCTCTCCTTCGCAGGGAGCCAAGACATGGAGATGGGTTTCTTTCTCTGTGAAGGTATGAACAAAAAGTTTTTAAATACAAGTTTGATTATAAAACATGAGGAGAACCAGATCTCGTGGCTGACGAGTTCTATATTACCCAAGGAGAAGAATATGGTGTGAAAAATCCTAGATTTGGAATCTTATTGCAACAACTGGAAAATATTCACCTAATTGTTAACTTTTACTTATTAACAATTTTTTTGCAGTTATCTACGGCAAACACTGAATACATCACACTGCAACCTTCACTAAATAAAATGCGGAAAAAAACTAAGTGCGGAAACAAGATCTGAGCAAGAATAATGGACAAACAACACCATTATTTTTGGACTAAGTCCCTGGAAAAACCTAATGCAGGAAAACCGATGCAACAGCTGAGGGTTTGATATTATTAAGCAGAAATTTCCGAGTACCATTCTTCGGATGCCCTGACTGGCAATCCTATACAAAGATCTAACTGAACAAAAAGCTAGTGAGATGATTTCACCCTGTCACTGGAAGATCTGGCTCTGATCTGCGCTAGAGATGAGCCTTTGCGTTATCTTTGCACAGTACTGTGTCACACCTACACAGTCACTACGTCATTGCTGTTGGGACAGCGTTGCACCTCCTTTGATCTCTCTGCCAACTAGAAACTTCAGCGCTCTGGCCTCTCGGTCTCACACCCTGGCTCCGACACTGCACCCTGACTGTCTCATAGCAGAAATACGGACTCCCTCTGAAGCTCTGCACTGCCTCTCCGGACTGCTCTCTGCCCTCTCTGCCTTGTACTCTCCGGATTAGGAAAGATCTCCAACCGGAAATTATCTTTGCCCCTCTCTGCAAGAATCAACTCGATCGATCTTCTCCCTGAGCACTGCTCACTAAAGAATTTCGATCTCTAGACTCTATCGTTGTTCTTTCCAAATGCCCCATCAAGTCCTTATAATGTTTTCGTTGAGACTTCAACGACCGAGATTAAATCATTAATCAACGGCTAAGATTAACTTTACTTGATCTCCGTCTTTTTCTAGAAGATTCACACCCTGTTTTAATTAATTCGCTTTAATTATTTTAATTTCCTAAGTTTAGACTTACGGTGCCATTAAAAATAATTAATTATTTTCATAAAACACAATCCAGGTGGAATTTCCCAAAACGCTTTCTGGGTTCTTTGGAATACATGTGCCTAAGCCTCCCTACAAAATTTAAGACTTAGAGCACATTCGATGCTACCATAAATCAACACTCCCTCTTAGCAAGGAATGTGCTCTAGCAATACATCCAACTGAAGTATTGCTCTGATTCTGCAACATCTCTCTCTGCGTTGCTGATGTCTAACATTGCTGCCCACCAACTACTGCGTTGTTGTATCTATGCTATTGTTGACCCTCCGTAATGTTGCCAACTGCTACTGCAATGCAACTCCATTACTTATTGCAACTGAAAAACATCCAAGTACTGAACTAAGTGTTTAGCATGATACATCTAGTACTGAAGATCTGACTGCTGCTAGTCTTTGCGTTATCCCATTGAAATTGTTGTTGACTCTAGTTGACTCTGCGTTGTGCCTCCCTACACTGTTGCCAACTCTACTCTGCGCTGCTCAGACTCTGGCGCTCTCCAACCACTGCACTATCACTTCTGCTCTCCTCTGCACCAACTGATACTTGTCCATCCTGCTACTTTTGATTTGGGCTCTCGTAGCAAGGTATTGATCCAAGAGGTGGACTCCCCACGAATCCTGCCCAACTGTAGCGCTTTCGAACTACAGTTCTAGATCACCCCAATTCTCCCCTGGAGATATGTGGGCAATCATCGCGAACTCCTCCTCCTCGATCCTCGCAGTTGCAGCATGCGGATCATGCTTCTCATCTTTGTCCTTCTTCTTGAGAGGACTCCGTGTAGCGTAATGTCCCATCTCGCCACACCATAAGCTTAATCTTTGAGACGTCCTTCTTCCGCCTCCTCTACTCCTATTGCCCCTTTGATGCAAGGGTTGCATTCTCATCCTCCTCCTTGGGCTTCATCCCACTGTTGTTGTTGTCATCAAGCTTGCACTTGAATAAGTCTCTCCTCATCTCTTCCTGTTGAAGAGTTGCCCACATTCCTTCCCATTCCGGAAACTTCTCTCTTCCCAAGATACTCTGGACAAAGACTTAATATTCTTCGGACACGGAATTCAGAGCCAATCTAACCATCTCGGTGGCCTGAGGAGCTGCTTCTACAGTTGCCAGTTGATCTCGGACATCCTAAAGTTTTGTAAGGAATGGATCAATGCATTCTCCCTTTTGCATCCTTGTAGACCGCAGCTTTTCCTCCAAGAACATCTTCGTTGCTCAGAAGACCCCTCATACAGCGTAGCCAACACATCCCACATCTCCTTGGCAGTCCCTTTGCTAGAAATGTGTGAAACTATGTGATCCTTCACTCTGTCGAGGATCAACCGTTTGGCTTTTGCAATGCTCTTCTTGAAGGCTCTTAATGGTGCTACAACTACTGCACTGTCGATGAAGGCCTTGAGCTCATGCTCGTCCAGAAGGACGGAGATCCTTGCCTTCCAGATTACATAGTTGGAGGCACCCTCCAACAGATCTTGATCACGCAACCCACTGGTTGCCAACTCACCCAATCAGATGTCGAACTGTTGCCTCTAACCCTCTGTGCAGCTGGCTCTACGCACTCCTTGTTGGAGTCAACAAAATAAATCACGATCTCGTTGCTTTTGCACAAGAAATTAGAATTTCTTGGGCAAGAAATTCCGTGAGGTCAGAACTCCCTCAAAAGTGTCTTCTTCTTCTCTCTTTTGACGCTTTCTGCACCAACAACTGCTGCTACAAGAAAACTATGTCCCACCAGTAGCTGATCTATGTTGAATCTGCTGCGTTGCTCCCTCTGCCTCTAACAAACTGCAAACTGGAAAATCCTACCTCTCTGTCAACTCACTCAGAGAGAGATTTCCTCGTAGATCTAGCCCTCCTTGCTTGGACTGTGCAATTCCTCAGGAAATCGATTTGCTGCTTAAGCAGCTTTTTGATCTCCTGCTTTCTGCTCAACGTTGGATCCTTCTAGTCTGCTCTCTTGCTCCTCCTACACTGCTATACAAGCTCTGATACCATGTGAAAATTCCTAGATCTGAAATCCTATTGCAGCAACTGGAAAATATTCACCTAATTGTTAACTTTTACTTAACAATTTATTTGCAGTTATCTACAGAAAACACTGAATACATCACACTGCAACCTTCACTAAATAAACTACGGTAAAAACTGAGTGCAGAAACAAGTTCTGAGCAAGAATAATAGACACACAACATCGTTATTTTTGGACCAAGTCCCTGGAAAAACCCAGTGCGAGAAAACCGGTACAGCAGCTAAGGGTTTCATATTATTAAGCGGTAATTTCTGAGTGCAATTCTTCGGATACCCTGACTGGCAATCCTATACAAAGATCTAACTGAACAAAAAGCTAGTGAGATTATTTCACCCTATCACTAAAAGATCTGGCTCTGATCTGCGCTGGAGATGAGCCTCTGCATTGTCTCTGCGCAGTATTGCGTTACACCTATGCAGTCACTGCATCACTACTGTTGGGACTGCGCCACATCTCCTCTGATCTCTCTGCCAACTGGAAACTTCAGCCCTTTGGCCTCCCGATCTCACACCCAGGCTCTGACATTGGATCCTGACTGTGTCACAGCAAAAATACAGACTCCCTCTAAAGCTCTGTGCTGCCTCTCTGGACTACTCTCTGCCCTCTCTGCCTTGTACTCTAAAAAGATCAAGAAAGATCTCCAACCAGAAATTATCTTTGCCCCTCACTGCAAGAATCAACTCGATCGATCTTCTCCCTGAGCACTACTCACTAAAAAAATTTGATCTCTAGACTTTGTTGGTGTTCTTTCCAAATGCCCCATCAAGTCCTTATAATCATCTCGTTGTGACTTCAAAGGCTGAGCTTAAATCGCTAATCAACAGCTAAGATTAACTTGACTTGGTCTCCGTCTTTTTTCTAGAAGATTCACACCCTGTTTTAATTAATTCACTTTAATTATTTTAATTTCCTAAGTTTAGACCTAGGGTCCCATTAAAACTAATTAATTATTTTCATAAAACACAATCCGGGTGGAATTTCCCAAAACGCTTTCTGGGTTCTTTGGAATACATGTGCCTAAGCCTCCCTACAAAATTTGAGACTTAGAGCACATCTGATGCTGCCAGAAATCAACGTATGGATGGTTGTGAAATCTGTATATGAAGAAAAGACAGCTTCTCCACAGCAGTGTAGCTATAGATCTGCCATTTCACGTTAAATTCACTCGACGTCATTCTAGGGAGTTCCAAGAAGAGGGTATGCATTTGTCCCCTTCATATCTCTGTTATTTATTTTGTGGTGGTGCATTAAGGGTCTGTGTGACTGTGTGGAGGCCTTTTAAATGTTATGGTTCTCAATCCCTCTCATTCAGCAACCCTCAAATCAGAGCCGATCTAAATAAAACCAACTCTTTCCTTCCACGGCAGGGGTTGATGGAGTGTGCCAAGGTATTTTTTGCATCCTTCCTAAGCGTTATCGTCGTTGATTTAGAGATTGCAAAATGGATCATGGGCTTGGCTAGGGATCTGCCCTTTGATTTTTCTCATCTAGGCAATGCCACTGAACTAGAGAACATAAATTTCAATGGCATTTGGTTCAATCTTCCCCAAATCAAAAGACCTCAGAATGCAAAACCCTAAGTTTTGAATCAAGGAGGAGGTGTTTCAGATTTTTGTTTAAACCCTAACTTTGAATCAGTCCTTTTAGGGGTTTGAGGGTCATATCTAATGGAAAACTTGATGTTGGCCATACAAAATAGCCTAGGTATACCAAGGTCCAATATTCTTACAAAGTTTGATATTCAAGGGGAAACTGTTGAAAGATGTCCTTCAGCTGAAAGATCATGGCATTGAAAGGAACTCCACCATAATATTAAATATGAGGTTGCGAGGTAGAGCTCCAGGTATTAGAAACCCCAATGGACTAGCCTCATTCAAGGATGTAGTAAAAGGGAAGGTTATCACTCCTGCTAATCAGATCCAAAATATGCGAAGACCTTATATGGTTAATAAAGCAGAAAAAGCACTAGCTATGGATGTTAAACCCCCAGAGGTAAAATAATGTTTTTATGATCTACAATCTAAGGCATTAATTTGCAGATTTAATGGCTTTTAGCCAAGATACAAATATTTACACCAATGGGTATATTCCTCTTGGACAACTAACTGTAATATGTACTTATGTTCCAAGGGTTTTTCATAGTTCAATTTGACACGCAAAAAGACAAGGAGCAAGTCCTAAATGATGGGCCATGGTTTTTGGCTAAAGTTGGGCTTTTTATTACTCCATGGTTCCCCGAATTTGATACTACAAGCATGGTGGTTACTAAAACATCAATCTGGTTGAGAATACCAAATCTCCCTATCCCTTTTTGGCATCATCAGGTCCTGGAAGTTCTAGGAAATACTCTTGGAAAATTCAAGAAAATGGACTATGATAAAGTAGAAAAAAGTATCTTTACATTTGCTGGAATTTGTGTGGAGATAAACCTTAGCAAAGGCCTACCCGATCGTATCTATCTAAAACGTGAAAACTTTCAGTGGACCCAGGATTTAGATTATAAGAATACAACATTTAGATGTTGAATTGTTATCAAACATGACATTTGCAGAACACATGCCCACGAGCAAAAAATATCCTAAAAAAGAAAAAGAGTCAAGTTCATAAGCCAAAGGGATTGCAAGTACCTGACACTTCCGAGGACAAAGAAGAGTCCATGGAAAATATTCCAAACAAAATTGCAGCCATGCAACATCCGTGAATCACAGCTAGAAGGGCAGAAACCAAGGCATCAGAGCATCAGAAAGAGGAAATGCTCATTGAAAAGGGATCGGGGGGTATAAAGAGAACCCATGTATCTGAAAGCTCGGATTTAGACAAGGAAGTCCCATTCAAGAAGTTGGACATCAACTAGAAATAATAACAGTTGACCCCAACCATGTGATTTGGCAAAAAGTCCATAAAAGAAGGGCAAAGAGGGGAAGCCAAGTGATTATTATCGCACTTAGTCCCCGGCAATATTATGTAATTTCCTTTTATTTTTCTTTTTCTTTTATGTGTATTAGCCAAAAGGTTGACATGATTGAATGCCTCGTGGCATCTTTCATTTGACAATCAAACAAAGTGATGAAATCATTTTTTTTCCTTTGATCTTTTCTTTGAAGATCTCAAAGGTTATGAAAGAAATTATAAAATATTAGAATAAGTGGGTAAAGAGCACATTAGAGATCACATCGACTGAAAAAAAAAGAGGGCCAGTTTGGGTGAGAAGAAAGGTTGAGCAACTGAGAGAGGGGCTTGTCTTGTTCAGAGAAAGAAGGCTCGTAGTCTGGCCATACCGAGCAACAAGAGAGGAGCTGAACCCTAAGTAGTGTTTGTAGGAGAGAAGCTGAGTATTGGGGCCAGGATTTCTGTTGTAGGAGAGTTTGAAACCTGGACCAAGATTTGTTGGAAAAAAACAGCCATACTTTGTTGGAGAGAGGTTGTACATCAAGCCATACCACTGCAGAGGAGATAGGGCTGATTTTTGTGGTCATTCTTGGCTGTACATTCTTTGGATCTGCTATCATAATTATTTCTTGATTATTTTCTCTGATGCCTAATAAAATCCCTCTTTGTTGATTTTTTCTCACATTGGATTTATTGTTTCTGCTATGCATAATTTGTTAGAAGCTCAGTTGTGTTACTTGTGCATAGATTTAGATTTGAGCTTTCTGGGATTTTACTAAAAATAAAATTCTGGGTGTAAAAATTTACTGGCACATTAATCATTTTGCTAAGCTTAAAGAAAAACTAACAAGACATTTGCTTCTTGGCTTGCTTCCGCTTTATTGAAATAATTACTCTGCTAATATGCCATTTGTTGGACCCATAGGAGGGTGTACCTTAGAATTAAAAATCCCTTTTAATCAAAATAAATTTCAATAACATGTACAAGCAAAGGTCTCTTGAGCATACAAACATGCAGAAACATTAACCTTAATTTAGTAGTGTCTGGTCAAAAAACATGAGCTTGAGTGGTAGCTAGCAGGTTTAATTCCCCCTCCACTCAGGTTATATTCTCCAAAGATATGTTAACCTATGTGGAAAAAATTTGAACAAGTTGAAAATCATGATGAGTAGTTCCTATAAGCCTGAAGGGGCAGGAAAATTTGAATATCTTGATATTGAGGTGAATAGTGGCAGTCATTGTGATTCGATCCTGGGTCTTGCCCAAAACATTCCTCCAAAGTTACCAATTCACCAATTACCATGAAAAGAAAAAATTCAGTAGTGTCTGGACTCTGCCATGTAAATCATACAGTCAATATCCTTGTCAACTAGAGTATCTATCTAAGAATGGGTTGGAATCTAATGCCAGCTTAGGGGATGTGATATATTAGCTTCATTTAATTCTTGGCACTACAATAAAAAAAACCTTTATACCATATTTTATACTACTGTAGCTTAATGCAGAAACATGTCTTGAACTTTAGAGGACATTCATACATTTGCCTCACATGAAAACTTAAAAGACAATCATTAAGACCAGTATAACCAATACAACAATATAATGTGTGATGCAGTTATCCCTCTAATAAAGGACACTTGAGTAGAAAAGATATTAGACCAACAATGACTAACAGAAAACTACTCATCATGATTATTTGTGGCAGAGAAATAATGGTCATAAAAAGATTGCTTTAAAAACGTGCATGCAGATTAGGGACATACAAGTGGGGAAGTGCATTCTGGTATCATTAAATTGGATTCTGCACAATTATTGATATACAAGTTGCTGGGATTGTCAACACTCAAAACATTCACCAATAGAACAAGTGCCAAAATTGAAAACAAGTTCATCAAATCTTCTAGACTTACTACATTTACGCAAGTCCAGGCTGTAGAGTGACAAGTCATGATAAAGGGCTTCCAACAGCCTCTACATAATAACAAACTCTTCAAATAGTATAATTTGAACCTTAGTTCTTTAGCCAAAATCCAATTACCACAGTAAATGACAGGAACATCAGCAAGCACGAATACAACCAGCATATCTACTAATTGTATCCAAAAATGTGACATGCAAATCTCTCAATGCTTAAAAGATCTTTAATTAAATGGATCTACACCTGGGTGCTTGTGTGTGTGTAAATTCTGTGCCTGTGTTGTCGCACAGAATGTTTAGGTGCCGCGACAACGGCTCAGATCAGGCGTTGTCACCCAGATCCCCAATCTCTCTATCTAAGCTGTCTCCTTGCAAGCTAAGGGAGGTAGACCCTAACGAAAATGAAGAAGTAGAACTGGTTGAAAACCATCCGATTCAGGAGACACAGCTAGATAACCAAATACTTGTTAAGATTTACGGGATTTTAAAAAACTAGTGCCTTATGGAGTCAAAATATCCCGTTATAAATTTAAGATCAAGTAATTGATATGTAACTACTGCTATGAAAATCAATCAACCACAATGATATTCAATAAAACACCCTCATAATTACGCATTAACAATGTTCGATGAAGTCACGCAATTTATCATCACTTGAAATATTCCCAAGATTGATTTAAACAATTAACTACCGATTTCAAGTAATTTAAAATCACAATTAAAGATAGCTCAATGATCACCAACCACAGCTAAGCATCAACCATTTAAATTTGAAACAAGAATGTTATCATGAGAGTACCATCAAATTTAAATGTCAGATATTTCCAATATTTCCGAATTTATGATATTCCAAATAATTCCAATTCAGAAATCTATAGTCAAACTTTAGATAGAGAGAAATTTAAAGATCACCTTGACTATGTAAATTTCTTTTTTTTTTAATTGTTTGAGAATTTTCTAAATTTTTATATTTTCTTTTAAATCTAAAGGCAAAATATATATATACAAAAACTAAAGATCTACCAAAAGTTAAAAAAAAATATTTATTTATTTTTTTATTTATTTTTTTATTTTTATATCTTAAAGTTTTTTAAATCTAAAAATTAAACTAAAAAATTGAAATCCTAAAAAAAATTAAAACTAAACTAAAGCAAAGTTACATAAAATCTAAAATCTAAAAGTTACAATTAAAAATAAAACTAAGAACCAAAACTAAAGGCTAAATAAAATGAAACTCTAAAGATTAAAATTAACGCTAACTAAACTAACTTACAAAAAAAAAAAAAAAAAAAAAAAATCAAAAAGCTAAAACTAAAAACTAAGGCTAAAGGTTTTAAACGAAAAATCTAAAATTTAATTAAAACCTAAAAATCTAAAACTAACGCTAAAGCTAACATTAATGTTTCTGTTTTAAAAAAAAATGAAATGTCATGGGTTGTGTTTGTGCAGGTTTGTATGAACGGCAACGGACGTTGCAGGTCGAGGATGGATGAGCACGCAGGTGAAGGGAGCCACAGAATGGGAGCAGCCGGCAGCTTTGGATACAGCGTGAAGACGAGGAGCAGCGAATGGAGAAATGGGGGCGGCATGAATGGAGAGATGCAGTTGAGGGCAAGAGGGAGCAAGGTTGCGGGCAGAGGATACGATGGGCAATGAGGGCGTAAGTTTATGCGTGAAGAGGGTAGGCAGCGAATACCGCGGAGGGTTGCAGATCGACGGCAAGGGAGATGACGGCTAGAGGTTGAGACAGTAAAAGCATGAAGGATGTATGGAGATTGATCAAAGGCAACGGCTACAGGAATCGGATGCAGAGATTTGAGCAAGGACGTGGAGCAGCAGAGAAAGGAAAGATGAGGGCGGGCAGCGTGAGGGATAGCAGGCGTGCTTAGCTCAGGCAGAACCAGTACACATGAAATTCCTTCTCACCCAGCAATTAAAATTTTGCCAATATAACTCAGATTTTTAAAATACTGATTTAGATGCACCTGAGATTTTCTCTTTGCAGCAAAATAACATTCAGATCTGCCAGCAGAAATGATCCTGAGGCCAGTTCTTACCCTCCAGGGCCTAGATCTGGCTCAGATCTTAAAAATTTCTGAGAATCTCCCTGTAAACTTGCACAGAACCAGAAAAAACCCAAAACTATGCACAAAAAAATAAACCCTTACACCCTAGAGAATATTTGCAAATTTACAGTGCTAATTTACAGATTAGAGGCCCTCATGGCCAGATTTAAAACCATTTTTGCACAATTATAAAAAGAGAAATTATGAGAAACACAAGCCCGAGAAGACCCTGTAAAAACAAATTCCCGTAAGATAAACTTGGGAATTAGGAGAAAATGAGCTTCTTCAGATTTATGAAATCTGAGAGTCAGTTGGTCTAACTGAAGACTTCCCCAAACGCTCAAACCTTAAAAAAAAAAATTCTCTGCACACTTAGATCTGAATTTTAGATTGATAGAGATTAAAAAATAAACATGAGACCTTTCAAAAAAATAGATAATTAATATTTCCATTAAATCAAAATGCTATTTTAGAAACCCAGAAAACTGCACAAGATACCTGTATGCAGATTAATCCATAGAGGCCATCAACCATCAAAATGCCAAATAAAGTAGCAGAGTTTAGAGACAATATCACCACATAGATCTGGAAAAGGAACACCAAAGTTTGTAACCCCAAATTCTTTATGTTTTATTCATCAAAAAATCACAAGAGCTTCCAAGAACAAGTGCACGATTCCAAGATCGAATGACCCAAAGACTCACAAAAACCTCTAATTTATAAGATAAAATCTCCAACAGCTAGTTCAGTTGATCCATGTCAAAGTAATCTCGACCGTCGAAAAGATTTGATCATCTCTTAATCTGGATCGTCGAAATTATAATTTTGAGGAAATTCGAATTTATCATTTAATTCCATTTTAATTAACTCAAAAATAATATTTTTGAGTTAATTACCTCAAAATTTTGACTTTGACTTAACCCCCAAGGCCCAAGGGTCCAAAATTTCTTGAAATCCTCAATATTCCCTTAGCCTGGGACCTTTAAAAATTTATTTTTTAAGGACCCACGAATTTCGCCTTTGAAAAATTTTAACTCACCTAAGACTTGGAAATAATTAAATTTCTGGCTTAGGATTTTTTATTTAATTTGGCCAAAAAATTTAATTAATTGACTGAGAGGGGATTTAATTATTTTTCCAACCCTCTTTACATAAGATAAATACATTTAGACACATAAAGGGGGAATACCCATTCGTATAGACCCTCAAATAGCTACCCAATTATGCGACTCAAAACATAATCTAGTAGACCAAACAGCTTGTAATAAAATAATCTAGCCAATTAGCTAGAATTATTCTCAAACTATTTTTACAAAGACTCGATACAAAACACTAGGACTCACTTAGCATCTTGATGACAAAATCTACCCTAGCTTTGGGGTGAGGCTGGAGGGGAAAACTCTGCCGATCACTTGTGTCGAGAAACACAAATGAATCAATGAGACAAAAAACATCTTAGGATAGAAATCATCACCAAAATACTAGGCTTACCTAGGTTGTTACATATATGGTGGTCTTACTTAAATCATTTACATCATAAACATGCAAAATGGGTTTACATCATTCATAAAACTGTCGACTATCGATGAAATCTGAATGGCGTGAACACCTCGAACATGATGGATCCCATTTGAAAAAATGGGGGTGCACTGCTATGGGGTCGTTGACACAGTGGTCAACACCATGTAATGTCTGTCCCAACATATGTTGGCTGAATATAATATTTTATCCAAGTTTTTATCTATATAAAAATAAAACTATAGTGTGTGTGTGACTAAAGTTTTATTCTTATATAGATAAAAACTTGTATAAAATATTATAATCAGCCAACATATGTTGGGACAGACAATACATGGCACAGAATTTACAATTTCTTCAATACTGGGCTGTAGAATGCACCTCCTCTCGGTGCAATCAATGCTTATATACTGAGTTCAAAATGCAAGGTTGAAATCGATATCAATAATTTGATTTACAGCACTTAGCAGATACTAATAAAAATCAAGTCTATGCAACATTTGCAAATATGAAGACACACCAAGCTTATCTCAATCGTTGAAAGAAATAACTACGAGCAACCAAGCAAAAATAAAAATTCCAAACACTACACTTCTCAAAAATGTATTGGACCATAAAGACTTATCTAGCAGTCATTGCTCATCTTCTCAAATACCTAATATAGTACATACCATAAGAGTCTCCGCCTCCAAAGTCATATCGAATAAGCCACCCTTTATTTGTCCCGACAACAATAGCATTATTTCCAGCAGACATGCATGTTACTATCCCATGACCTTTAGATGTGTTCCGTTCAAGTGTATCAACTGAGAAGATCTGGTTCCCAATATTCCTCGGTCCAGCAGAAACATCATAACTCTGCAATACAGATTGTTATCATGAACAAAATTAACATGAAAGAATCTATCGAAGTGCAATAAAGTTATCATGAAACAACTGAAAGCACACTCTCTCTCTGTTTATTATATAATGCAATTACTTCACCACTGCAACATGAAACATCAATGCAAAGTTCAAACAATATAATGCTTGTTGCACTTTGAAGTCACAGGAGTTCACAATTTACATGACTGAAAAAAAGATAAAACAATCACAACCTTTTGTTTTCATACATGTCCAGAAGCCATATGAATTGACCTTTGAAAACCAAATACAGACTTGTCCTCCCCCACCCTCTTACAGGAAGCTCATTATATCCTATGTCAAAAAATTATATGAGAGCAAGCAAAAGAAATTTTGGATAAATGAATTATTGGAATAGAAAGATGGTATTAAGTCAATGGAAAATGGGAAAGACCTAATGGGCTAGTTGCAAAATGATGAAATGGCGAAGTGACTAACTAACAAAAATAATATGGGGTTCCATTAATCATGCCATCAACAAGATCATCTCAATTTTGGAAGGGTGTGATATGAATGAGGTGAAAAATTAACAAATCATCACGGTAAGCAGAGTCTTTGATCAACAAATTATTAGAATAGAAAGATGGTATTTAGTCAATGGAAAATGAGAAAGACCTAATTGGCTAGTTGCAAAAATGATGAAATGAGGAAGTGACTAACTAGCAAAAATAATCTGGGATTCCATTAACCATGCTTTCAACAAGATCATCTCAATTTTGGAAGGGTGTGATATGAATGAGGTGAAAAATTAATAAACCATCACAGTAAGCAGAGTCTTCTAACCATATTTTCGGCCTCATGTTGCAGGAAGTGATAAGTGAATGGGCACAATGAAAAGGATAGAGAGCAGCATCAAAAGCTGATTTTTGGCCCAAATTTTCAATGATATATGATCTAATAACCTTGATAGCCATACAAGAAAGTGCTCAACGAAAGGAAAACAAAGTTTTCTGCCTCAAGCGCTACAAGAAAAGATCTAGATCTAGTGGATCACTACTGAGTCCCTAGACCATTTCTGCAGCCACCAAAACTTGAAGTCAAGGGTTTTCCATGTTTTAGCATATAGACAATATGTTTCTACTTTATCTCTTGTTCTTTACATAGGAACCTTTTGGTACTCCTGCTTGTATTGACATCATTGTACTCAGCAGTCCCGTTGACCTACTTTTGTGATCATTTGTTGGACATTGATACAATTATCTTATCTTATCCGTTGTTTTATGGACTTCTGAAAAGCTTTTGAATCTTGATATAGTGCATCATGAAAAGATGTGAGAGAGGATGGATAAAGTGGGCATTACCTTTAGAATGGAAATTTTTAAGAAGTTGCACACAGACTTTATGAAAACTCTTTGGTGAATTGCATTTCCTTTTAAATCAAAATGCAATGCAATAATAAGGAACAATACTGGGGTAAAACCAGGCCTCCTTTCGTCCTTACTATTTTTGGAATCTTTATTGGCAAACTAGAAAGTGGGATCAAATCAAAGAGTGGAGGTGGCACTCATCTGGTGTAGTGTAGTATGTGGGCAATGGAGCATCCAAACACATGACCTTCAACAAGAAGGCTCTATCCAAACTTCAAGAATGAGAGGATGGCACACAAGTGGAGTTGGCCAACGATGGAACTTATATAGTTAATGGAATGGGCTCCATCTCATCTCGCATGCCTTCATGTGATGTTCTAGAGTTGCTTGATGTTTCGTATGTTTTTTGTTTGACTAGGACTCTTTTTTCCATTTCAGCCATGACAGATTTAATGTGTGGATGAGTTTGATGTTAGAGATCGCATCTATGAGAATGGTCAAGCTTTGGGCAGGGGAATGCAAGAAAATGGCCTTTATATATTGCTTGTTGATCAAATGAAGAATGAGTCTTTAGTGCATGATAGTGACAAGTTGTGGAAGTTGTGACACAAAAAAATTCATCACCTACAATAGGGAATACCTCCTCTCTTGAAAAGGATATGGTGCAGGAATTCCCAAACTTCAAACTGGAGTAGTCAACAGTTGTGCAATCAACGAGCATGAGAAATTTGCTTCCCTAAGTAGTGAGCATAGATCAAGAGAGATTCTTTATTTGATCCATTTAGATATATGTGGACCAATGTCTTCAACTTCATTGACATGTAGTTTGTACTGTCTCCTTTGTTGATAATTCCTCAAGAAAGACCTATATTTACTTTATGAAGACCAAAGATAAAGTCTTCAGCAAATTCACAAAGTATAAAGCTTTTGTGGAGTATCAAATGGGTAGAGAGATAAAGGTGGTTTAGTCTAACATAGGAGAAGAGGATGCCTCCAAGGAATTTGATGTTAGGAGGGGGTTGATAGTACCCATAGCGAAATGAGGTTGCATAGAGGAAGAACCGATCCAGCATTAAGACAGCCAAAGTTGTAATCCATGACATAGATTTTCCCATGTGCCTTTGAGTAGGAGCACGTGATATTGTTGTTTACATTCTGAATCAATGTCCTCGAACGATATTGAAGGATGCAACACCAGAAGGATCCTTTACTGGTGAGAAGCCTTAGGTATCACAATATTGTGTCTTTTGTTGTCACGTTTATATTCATGTTCTTCACAAGAAGAGGACCAAATTTGAACCATCGAGCATGAAGGGTATTTTTGTCAGCTATAATGAGACCTCCAAAGTTTATCAGATTTACATTCCAGCAGAGAGGAAGACAGTGGTAATCAGAGATGTTAAATTTGATGAGGATGCGTGGTTCTCTAGGTCTCAGGAGCCTCCCACAAAAGTTGAGGGAGAAATATTGCTGTCCCAAAGGTTAATCTGCAGAAAATGCAAAATCAGATTCAGATCAGCAAGGTTCCAGTGAAGGAACAAAGGCCTCTTTAATATCTAGTTCAGCAATGACGCTAACATGGCTTACCCAAACTCTGCAGGAGGAACAGGAACAAGCGTTAGCATCGAAATCTTCTTTCAGGAGAGTCATCTCCCTGAGAAATTTCACCTTATGTTGCAATGGTGTCTTCTCTCATTGAAAGAAATTGCACCAGCGTCTTCTCTCATAGATAGAAATAGAAAGCTTTCAATCTTTGAGGAGGCAGCTATTGAACAAGTACAGCAGGATGGCATCACTGAGGAGTGTGACATTCTCAAGAATGATCTCTGGGAGATTGTTCCGAGACCAATGAGGAAATCTGGGATAGATTCCAGGTGGTTGTTCAAGATTAGGTATGCAGCTGATGAGAACGTAGAAAAGTAAAAGGACGGATCCATTGCTTAAGGATTCTCTCAAAAAGAGGGAGATCACTATGAGTAGAATTTTGCTCCAGTTGCAAGATATGCTTCCATCAGAGTCATCATGTCTTTTGTGTCATGTTTTTGGTGGCCTTTATACCATCTAGATGCGATGACTGCTTTTATAAATGTTGTGAATGAAGAGGAAGTGTACATTAATCAACCAAGGGATTTTGACGTTCATGGACAAGATTACCATGTGTTCAGGTTCCTTCTTGTGCCCTAGAACCGGCAGCAAGGTCTACATGCTTTACTTAGGCCTCTTTGTGAAAATTCCATGATTGGAATCCTTCTACAGCAACTGGTTAAGTTACTTCTATTTTGTTATATAACTGAACAAAATTATTTATTGTTTGCTACAATAAATAACGAAACTTACACACTGCAGTCTTGACAAATATAAAATGTTGCGGAAACAAGAAACAGCACAGGAAAGAAATAACACACATTCGACACCGTTATTTTTGGACAAATGTCCCCGAAAAAACCCAATGCGGGGAAATCGGTGTAGCAGCTGAGGGTTTGTATTATTATGTTGCAGTTCCTTAATACAATCTTGGATGCCTTACTGGTTATCCGATACAGAGAATATAACTGGCAAGAAAGTTAGTGAAAAAATAACCTCACACTATCACTGATGAACCGACACTGATCCAGTCTCTGAATGGCTAGCCCCAAGCTGCCTTCGCAAAATCAGTGCATTACTCTGTGTTACAACTGATAGGGACTGCGTTACTCCCTTGGCTGATTGATCAGTTGGCTGGATGCTCCAATCTTTGGCCCTTCAGTCTTACACCCTGGCTCCCGGCACTAGAACTGGACTTCTCAATAGAACTGTGAATCTCCTCTCAAACTTTGTGCTGCCTCCACGTGGCTCTACGCTGCGTCTCTAGATCTCTCTCTACCTCCTTTGCGTTGTATTCACCGGATCGAGAAAACTTCCACTGGTCACTATCCCTGCCCCTCACTGCAAGAAATCTCCTTGATCTTCCTCTGGCAACTGTTGCGCTTCTCACTTGAGAAATCGATCTCTTGATCTCCAATTCGATGTGTCTTCCAAGTGCCCATCGAGCCTCTTCTTATAATCTTCTCGTTGAACATTCAATGGCCTAGATTAATTCCTAATCAATGGCTCAAATCATCTTGACTCAATCTCCATCTTTTTCTAGAAGATTCACACCCAATTTCATTAATACCCTTTAATTATTTTAATTTCCTAAGTTTATACTTAGGCATCCATTAAAAATAATTAATTATTTTAATAAAATTGTCTCCGAGTGGAAATTCCCAAAACGATTTATGGGTCTTGGAGGATGCATGTGTCCTAGCCTCCCTGCAAATTTTGAGGCTTACAGCACATCAAATGCTACTAGAAATCAACACTCCTTAGCGAGAAATGTGCTCTAGTAATGCAACCTGCTGAAGCATCACCCTGACTTTGTATCATCTCCCTCTGCGTTGCTGATGTCTGACATCACTGCCGACCAACTACTGCGCAAAAGCTGCATCTGTGTTGATATTGACTCTGCATGTTGCTGCCAACTGCATCTGCACTGCAACTCTGTTGTTTTTGCAACAGAAAAACATCCTAAATACTGAACCAAATGTGTTCAGCATGATGCATTTGTCACTGGAGTTCTAACTGCTGCTAGTCTCTGCGTTGACCCTCTGAAGCCTCTGCGTTGTTGTTGACTCTGCACTGTGCTAACTACACTGTTGCCAACTCTGCTCTGCTCTACTCAGTCTCTGGTGCTCCTAGCCACTACAACTGTCACTCTGACACTCCTCTACACCAACTAACACCGATCCATCCTGCTACTTCTGATATGGGCTCCAGTAGCAAGGTATTGATCTAAGAGATGGACTCCTCAAGGATCCTACCCATCTGCAGTTCTCTGGAACTACAATACTAGATCATCCCACCTCTCCCCTGGAGGTATGTGGGCAATCATGGCAAACTCCTCCTTGATCCCTGCGTTTACAGCCTGCTGATGATGTTTCTCCTCCTTGTCCTTCTTTCTGAGAGGACACTGCGTAGCATAGTGACAAAGCTCGCCACACCTGAAACATTTGATCTTCGAGACGTCCTTCTTTTGCCTCTACTACTCCTACTACCCCTTTGATGTAAGGGCTGCATTTTCCTCCTCCTCCTTGGGGTTCGTCTCACTGCTGCTGCTGCCATCAAGTTTGCATTTTACTAAGTCTCGCCTCATCTCTTCTTGTTGAAGAGCAGCCCACATCCCTTCCCAATCTAGCAATATTTCTCTGCCTAGGATACTCTAGACGAATATTGCCATTCTTTTGAGCCGGAATTCAAGGCCAATCTCACCATCTCCGTAGCCTGAGGCACTGACCCTACAGCCGCCAGCTGATCTTGGACTTCCCAAAGCTTCGAAAGGAAAGGATCTATGCACTCCCACTTCTGCATCCTTGTGGATCTCATCTTCTCCTGCAAGAACATCTTCCACTACTCGGAAGATCCCTCATACAATGTAGCCAAGGCATCCTACATCTCTTTGGTTGTCCCTTTGCCAAATATGTGAGAAACAAAGTCATCCCTCATTCCGTCGAGGATTAGCCTCTTAGCTTTTGCCATATCCTTCTTGTAGGGCTTCAATGGATCTGGATCTGCGGGGACAGCTACCACATTATCGATAAATGCCTTGAGATCATGCTCACCCAAAAGGAAGGAGATCCTTGCCTTCCAGATCACATAGTCGGAGGCACCCTCCAATTGATCTTGATCTCTCAGCCCGATTGCTGCAATCACGCCCAACAGATGTCGAATCTGCCTCTAACCCTCTGCATAGTGGTTGAATAGCTCTATGCACTCCTTGCTGGAGAGAGTAAAACTTCTCTCAGCAACTGCTGCTTCTGTGTGGGAAATTCGAATTTATAGGCAAGAAATTCTCTGAGGTCAGAATTCCCTCAGTGTGCTCTTCTTCCCTTCTAACGCTTTTTTGCACTAGCAATTGCTACAAAAAATCTGCGTACCAGCTAAAGATCTGCTCTGCATTGAAGCTACTGTGTTGCTCCCTCTGCCACTGACAGATTTTGATCTAGAAAATATGCTTCTCTATCGACTCACTCAGAGAAGGATTTGTCCACGAAAAGCTTGCCCTCCTGGAACTGGACTGCGTTTCCTTCTGGGGATTCGATTTGTTGCCTATGTAGCTCTTCGAGCTCCCTCTTTAGCTTTGCTTCTGAGCTCTTCCCTGCTTCACCTGCACTCTAATACCATGTGAAAATTCCTCAATCGAAATCCTTCTACAGCAGTTGGTTAAGTTTCTTCTATTTTGTTATATAACTGAACAAAATTATTTATTGTTTGCTATGGTAAATAACGAAACTAACACACTGCAGTCTTCACAAATATAAAATGTTGCGGAAACAAAATACAATGCAGGAAAGAAATAACACACACATTCGACACCGTTATTTTTGGCCAAATGCCTCCGGAAAAACACAATGCGGGAAAACCGATGCAGTAGATGAGGGTTTGTATTATTATGCAGTAGTTTCTGAATACAATATTAGATGCCTTACTAGCTATTCGATACAGAGAATATAACTAGCAAGAAATTTAGTGAGAAAATAACCTCACACTATCACAAACGAACCGGCATTGATCCAACCTCTGAATGGATAGCCCCAAGCTGCCTCTGCGCAATCACTGCGTTGCTCTGCGTTACAACTGATATGGACTGTGTCACTCCCTTGATTGATCAAGTTGCTGGTTGGATACTCCAATCTCTGGCCCTCCGATCTCACACCTCAGCTCCCAGCACTAGAACTGGACTTCTCCTCAACAAAACTGCGGATCTCCTCTCAGACTTTGTGCTGCCTTTGCGTGCCTTTGTGCTGCCAAGCGTGGCTCTACACTGCCTCTCTAGATCTCTCTCTGCCTCCTCTGCGTTGCATTCACCGGATCAGGAAAACTTCCACCGATCACTATCCCTGCCCCTCACTGCAAGAAATCTCCTCGATCTTCCTCGGCAACTACTGCGCTACTCACTTGAGAAATCAATCTCTTGATCTCCAATTTGATGTGTCTTCCAAGTGCCCATCAAGCCTCTTCTTATAATCTTCTCGTTGAACATTCAACGGCCCGGATTAATTCCTAATCAATGGCTCAGATCATCTTGACTCGATCTCCGTCTTTTTCTAGAGGGTTCACACCTAGTTTCATTAATACCCTTTAATTATTTTAATTTCTAAGTTTAGACTTAGGCATCCATTAAAAATAATTAATTATTTTAATAGAACTCTCTCTGAGTGGAATTTCCCAAAACAATTTTTGGGTCTTGGAGGATGCATGTGTCCTAGCCTCCAAGCAAATTGAGGCTTAGAGCACATCCAATGCTACCAGAAATCAACACTCTCATCCTATGTGACTGCAACCTCTTCCTCTTCTGCTTTCTCATCCACCCACTCTTTCCTCTTGCAAACTAAAAATCCAAAAACCCTCAACTAACCAACAAAAGACAGAAACTCCCAACATGTCTCCTTCCGAACTATTTTTGATGAATTGTTATGCTAGAGTGGTTACAATGTGCAAACAAATCAGACATCCCCTCTTCAAGTTGATGGATTCCATTGACACTTTGATGGAGTCTTACACCAAAACAATTCTTAGCTACAAAAATGACTAAGTTCCTAAATAGTTAAGTCTTGAAGGATTGAGTTGTTCCTAGTTTGCTTTATTGAAGCATTAGCCATCTGTCAGCAATTTGCTTAGTTTGACATCCTCGTCACCCAAACCTTCAATTTCAGTCAATTGCTCCTGCATTTCCTTGTCTAATGTAGCTTGGACCATCATCAATTTCTCGTCTGCACACTTCTTTGGAAGGAGCTTTGGATGTAATATCCAACAGTGTTCTTCAATATAGCCAATATTGTTGAACAACTACATTGTTTAGGAGTCTTCCATCCATCTGCACACTGTTTTGCCTAGGTCATATGTGTTAAAATTTGATAGCTCAGGGATAAATTTCTCCTAAAAGAAATCATATCTTTCAATTTTGTTTGAACCACCTATAATAAAATTTCATTTCTAACAATTCTAATATGACTTTCCAAAAATAATGAGTCACATCTCAATTTGGAAGTGACTTTCCAAAAATAAAAAGTCGTGTCTGAACGATCAAGGATGATCTCGATATATAGAATCCACTTTAAAATCAAATCAATCATGATTATACAAGTCAAGAATTAATATTTTTATCCTTACTAGTATTATTATTATTATTATACTATTATTTATATAATAGTCTAAAGTCATTCACCTTTAATGGATTAATAAAAACAAATTCTCTCATGAAATAAGTAAATTAAATTGAGAATCTCTTACTTGGCAAATTGAACCTCTCCCTTGGAATAAAATAGTAACTCCACACTTAAGAGAATGTAACTCTCCCTCACTAGTTCAATGTACAACAAAAGTGTAACTCCTCATTAAATGCACTTGTAACTCCCTCATTCAATTCGATTTGTAACTCTCACCAAATATTCTCTCATGTCTAAGTGTAACTCTCTCTCTCCTTAATTCAAATTGTAACTCCTCAAGACAAGTGTACCCCTCTCTCTATTCTTGGGATGAGTTACACTTCTCCTTAAGTAACTCCTCCATCATGGAATTCGATTCTCCTATTATTGACTCAAGGAATGAATTCATTTTCTAACTCCTCTCATTTCTCATCTGTTTAAGCAAGAGCAAGTGAGAGGTGAGCGTAACATATTCATTGTGAAGGAGTGTGAGAGCAAGTGAAGAGTAAGAGCAAGGGAAGAGTTGGAGCAAGTGTGTAGGACAAGATCTAATCAAGAGAAGGAGATCTTCAAGCAAAGAGCAGAAGCACTTCAGCTACAAGTTGATCAAACATTGGTGACTTTATTCCTTCTCATTCTCTCTCTCTCCCTGTACTCTGCTGAACAATTGAAGAAATCTAATAGAAAAAGAATCATTTGGGTATTCCCCTTGTGGGTTTTGCCCTAGTCATTGGACCTAACTCTCAGTGTCTCATATTTGTGTTTGGTTGTCTTCGTATGATCCTTAAGTTTATGTTTTATCTACAATTGCTGATCTGAAAAGTTGTGAAGAAGAAATCTGCATTCTAAATAATTGTAATAGCATAGTACATTTAGTTTTCTGCAAAGCACATTCAGTTTTCTACAAAGTACATTCAACTTTCTACAAAGTACATTGAACTTTTTGCAAAGTACATTAAGTTTTCTGCAAAATACATTCAACTTTCTGCAAAATACATTTAGTTTTCTGCAAAGTACATTTAGCTTTCTGCTAAGTACATTCAATTCCATTCAGTCTTCTGCAAAGTACATTCAATTTTCTGCAAGTACATTCAGTTTTCTGCATAGAACTTTCAAGTTTCTGCAAAGAATTTTTAAATTTCTGCATAGAACTTTCATATTTTAACCATATGGAAGGACTTCTCTTGCTCCTTGGATGTCTGCATGTTCTTCCCCTTCATCTCAATACACATATTTTCTGTAAGATTCATCAATGGTTGAATATCAAATAATGTCAGCTCTTCTTGGATATAACTGTAAAGGCCACCAATGAAATATTCAGTAATGCAACTAGTTTTTGAAATTCCACAATGTAATCTCCCAACAATTGTCCTTGATGTTGTTTGAATATTGCCATAAAATTTGTTGCTCCCCTCCATACCCAACTGGGCAAAACATCCTCTGCAACAACCCTTTAGAGTCATTCCAATTATTAACAAGCATTTTCTTTTGTTGCTGCTAACACTGGCCATAGCTTTATCACCACAGGTGTGCATGCTCCAATAGTTTTAAGAGTGCAAAGGTCATTTTTTGCATCTTGTTATATCCCTAATGGTGACACTACACCTCAAACTGCCTTAAACAATTGTTCAATTTCTCTATGTTCATTTGCACATCAAATAGCCGAAGAGTGATGATAATATCGCTGAGATATAGTCAATTTTCGGAAATATCATGATATTTTCGGCGAGCCAAAATATCGCTGAGAAAATATCGCAATATTTCTAAAATCTTGGCAATATCTCAGGAAACTATCGCGCTACAACCCAAAATATCGTCAGGTTCTCTTTGTCGTAGCTAGAAAAGGGAAATTTCATTTTTTTTGCTCATTTCTGTTTGTGAGTCTTAGAGAAGGAAGGGTCATTGTGAAGGTTGTCAAAAAGGGATTGAGGATCAAACAACCATTATCACCACCAACTAAGAATTTTTAATCATCAAAGATTGAAAAACAATGAGACAAATTTCATCTCTTCCATTAACAGGTATGTTCTTCAAAACCCATATGTTAATGAATTTTTTCATAGATTTAGGGCTATGCATGCTTGCCTCTTTGCCTACCAACATTGTGCTACTTTGTTTTCTTCCATTTACTATGATTTTCATGCCCATGAGCCAATGCAAGGGCTTTCTCCATATTTGGACAGCAAGCTTAATTTTTTTTTAACAGTCTTATGCACCCTCTTATTGCCAATTTTCCATTCACATAGCAAATAATGTACTTGTAGTCTTGTAGTAAAAAAATATTTTTTAAAATGACTTGGTTATTACTTATTATTTTTAATTTTTTATGCATGGGTGTTTAATGCCAATTTTTTGTTTTTTTGGTGCCCTAGGTTTGATTTACTTCACTACAAAATTCAAATATGCCAAAAGCCTTGGACCCATTTTGGGAGTATGGGGAGCTTGATGGTGAGACAAATAGAGTATATCTTTCGTGCAAATTTTGTGTGACCAAGATGACAGGAGGGGTTACGTGATTGAAATACCATCTGGCTAGACCCCCAGGACATGATGTTGTGCTTTCTACAGTTTCTAGTCCAGAGTTTATACAAAAATCTCTTGAAGCAATTGATGAAAAAGACAAAAAGAAGGAAGAGGCAGAAAGAAACAAGGTTGAACATGCAAGTAGATCTTTCGGCATATCTTCTTCTAATTTTGAGGTTGAGGGTAGTGGGAGGGGCTCCACAGCATCACCTACAACTGCTAGTGCTAATGTTGCTGGGAGTGGGAGGTCATCATTTTTTGTTCCACGAACAGGACATGGATCACAACCTTCCATAAAATTAGTTGTTAAAAAAATGAAAAGCTAGAAGCAGATAGAGTTATGGGGAGATATATTTTTTGGAGTGACTTGCCTCTCAACATCACCAAAACCAATCCATTTTGGCAGCCAATGTGTGATGCTATTGTGGTTGTGGGCCCAGGTTACAAAAGTGCTACATATGAGGAGTTGCGGGAGCCAATCCTTAAAAAAGAAAAGCAGGACATCAACTCTAGATTGACAGAATTGAAAAAGACATGGGAAGTGTTTGGATGCACAGTGATGTTTGATGGTTGGACAGATAGGAAGGGTAGGACCCTTTTAAATTTCTTAGTACATTTTCCTAAAGGTACGATGTTTATTAAATCAGTGGATGCATCAGCACACATAAAAGATGCAGCAACGATATGTGATTTTTTAGATGGGTTCATACGGGAGATTGGTGTGCAGAATGTGGTGCAAGTTATAACAGATAATGCAGTTAATTATGTGTCTGTTGGCAAGATGCTTATGGAGAGGCATTGCACATTATTCTGGACTCCATTTGCAACACATTGTATTGATTTGTTGCTTGAGGATATGGAAAAACTCTCCTTCATCAAGGAGGTGATTGATATGGCTAGGAGCATCCCCAAGTTTATATATAACCATGCTTTTGTTCTTAACCTCATGAGGAGATACACCAGAAACAAGGAGTTACGACGTCCTACAATCAAACGTTTTGCCACCAAAGTTATTACTCTTCAGTCTTTGCTTCGATGCCAGTTTGAGTTGAAGCAAATGTTTGTTTCTGATGAGTGGCATGATTGTAGATACAACAGGAGACAGGACGGAAGAGCCATTACAAAAATGGTGCACACTGAGACATTTTGGTAGGGAGTAGAAGAAGTGTGCTCAGTTAATGAACCTATAGTAAAGGTTCTGAGATTGGTAGATGGGTGAAGCCTGCAATGGCTTATCTGTATGAGGCCATGGATAGGGCCAAGGAGGCCATTCATTCTTATTATGCAGACAAGGGTTCTGTTGGACTTGATAGACATATGATGTCATGGGATGTGATTGATAGTCAGTGGACAAGGATGCTTCATCGACCCATTCATGCAGCAGCACTCTTCCTCAACCCTCGATTTTCATACAAATGCGCCTTTGATTTTGATGGTGAGGTGATGGAAAGACTCCATTCTTGTATTCAGAGGATGGTACTTGATCCTGAGCTTCGTAGAAAAATCAACCGCGAGATATAGATTTATCAAGATTGTGTTGGCCTATTTGGCTTTGATGATGTTATTAGGGAAAAGACCCTCTTCATGCCACGTAAGTGACAAGCCATCACTCATTAGAATTTTCAATTTAGAATTTACTTATTTATAATTCTAGATTTTTAAAATTCAATTATGTAACTTGCATTTGAAAGTTTAATTATGTTTTAAGTTTTTGAATATTTTATTTCTTTATTTTGTTGTAGATATTTGGTGGCGAACCTATGGTGCAAGGGCACCAAATTTGCAAAAATTGGCCATAAGAATCCTGAGTCAAACATGTTGTTCTTCAGAGTGTGAGCGCAATTGGAGTGTATTGGAGAAAATACACTCAAAAAAGCACAACAAGTATAAATTTGACCTTTAGCCTTTAGTTGAACAATTACATTTATTGTAATTTTAATTTATGACCCTCAAGTATCAAGAGTGAAGACTCATTAGTTTTTTTTACACTCTTACAGGTTGGAGTTCGCACATCTCAATGATTTAGTGTATGTGCATTACAATATCCGACTTCAAGTGAAGCAAATAGAAGCACCAATGGATCCAAATGCCATTTCCTTAGACAATATGGATGTATTGTCTCAATGAAGAGTGGAGTCTGACGAACCCGTCTACAGAGGAACCATTAGAACGGGAGCAGCAAGAGGAGGAGGAGGAGGAAGAGGAGGACACTGTGGGAGCATCCGTGTCAACACCATTTGCTATAGATATAGGAGAGCAGAGCTCCATGCCCAGCAGTCAGTATTTGACATTAGGTGTAGGGGCAAGGCCTTCTACTGCTAGGGGCGGGCCTGACAAACAACCCCTCATGTTTTCCCGTTAAAGGGGGAGAGGGCGCTGATTTCAGATAGATAGCTGATAGTTTTATTTGTTTTGCTACATATAACTCATGATGATGAGATACTTTTATATGTGTGATGCTATTTTGTATTGGTTCTCCACATTTGAGTCCTTGATTGGACAATTATCAAAAGAATCAGCAAGATTTGGTATCGCCTTTGATGTATCATTTTTATTTTACATCCACTGCATCATATTATATCAGTGCTTTCTTCATATTTATGTGCCAATGTGTTTATTTCATGTTGTTATTGCTTTATAAGTTTAAAAATATGAAAAAAATGAATATATTATGCATTTTTTATGCTTGTCGATATTGCCAATAAGATGTTTTCTGGGCCCTAGTTAATATATAAGTTAAAGTTAGACTTCACAACTGCGCTGCGCTGCGAACGTGACCTAGCTGCGCCGCCATCACTCTTTGCTCTCTGGGTTCAGCTCCAATGGAGGCCGACGGGGGTGCCGAACCTGCCCCTCCCTTGCCCGAACTGATTGCATTCAAGAAGCTCATCGCTGGTTCTCACAAAAGACCAATATCTGAGGCACAACAGAAGTTCGTTAAAAAGTTGGATTGCATCCCAATCATTGAACTGCCAATAGCAGAGACTTGCAGATCCGCAGTCAATCTAGCAGACAGAGGGCTCATTGGACAATTTACCGAGGTCTGGCCCTCTCCCAAATCCGTTGAAGCATGGGTGCAGAGAAACTGGACGCCGCTTGTATATGAAGGAATCAAGAGCCATTTTGTTGGAAAAGGATTCTATGTGTTCATGTTTGAAAGCTCACACGACAAAAACCTCATTTTCAGAAATGGTCCTTACTTCATGGGGCCTCAGGGTTTATACTTGAACAAATGGACCCCTGACTTTGACCCAGCCTAGGACGTTTCGTCTGTTGTTCCAGTTTGGGTCTGTCTACCTCATCTCCCACTACATTGCTGGAATCAAAAATCTCTATAGGCTATCGGCAACTCGCTTGGAAGGTATATCGATCAAGTTGTTCGAAAAGATCAATACTCCTGCGCACGGATCTGTGTGGAGGTTGATCTGGAGGAAGGGTTACCAGAGGCAATCAAACTTACAGCAGTTGAATGGTCGCACATCCAGGAGCTAGATTATGAGCAGTTACCCTTCAAATGCTGGCACTGTCACGGCTATGGCCACTTCGCAAGACACTGCAAAAAAAAGGAAGGAGAGGAGAGTGAGAACGCGAAAGCAGAACAATGGACCACAGTGCAGAAAGCAGGGACAGCGAAACCCAAAACCAAAAGAATTCCAAAGGGAAATACCCCCGAACCAAAGGGGCAAGAACAAAAAGATGGGACCTCCATCCCCACCTCGAAATCAGGAGATCAAAACGCAGCGTCCAGCAAGGCCATAGAAACTCCGGAAGCAAACAGGAACAGCATCCCCACCTCGAAATCAGGAGATCAAAATGAAGAGTCCAGCGAGGTCATAGAAACTCCGGAAGCAAATAGGAACAGCAGCAATCAATCAAGATCCTCCCCTATCGGGAAAGGAGGAGAGGAGCAAGGGCAAACCCCCGAAGTAGCTCCTTCTCCCTCATACGCCGATGCAACAAGAAAGAAAGTGTATGAATCACCAAGCTCCTCGGAAGATGAGACCATAGAAAGGCCTGCCAAAAGAGCAGGAAGAAAGTCTCGCAAAGAAGTGAGGGAGGAAGAAGCGGAAAGACAAAAGACTCAAGGAAGCCAACCCACTATAGAAATGTCAATTAGCAGAAACACAAGGACAAGGCCGCCAAAAGGAGGAGGCCCAACTTCCCCGAACAGTGAGTAATGAGAATAGTCTCTTGGAATTGCAGAGGGCTCGGGAACCCTATGAAAATAGAAGCGGTCAAAGATCTTACGAAAGTGAAACCTGCAGACATCCTAATGCTCCAAGAGACAAAAATTGAAGGGGAAGCCCTTCTTGAGATCAGCAAAAAGAAATGGCAGAAGAACACAGGAAAAGCAATAAGCGCAAGAGGCTCCTCGGGTGGAATAGAAACCTTGTGGAAGGAAGATCACTTCAGGCTCGTCAATTCACACAACACACAACACTGGTGTTTCACAGAGCTGAAGCATATATCAAGTAAGTTAACCATTGCACTATTCAATTTATATGTACCGGTATTGTATTCTGAAAAGAAAGACTGTTGGAAAACATTAAATGAGTTTTTGCAACTGAATTCTCCAAACAATATAATCATAGCTGGAGATCTAAATTTAGTAATGAATGAAAAAGAAAAGAGAGGGGGCAGGAACAGCAAGGATCAGATGATCCAGGTGGTAGAAGACATGATACAACAATGGGATCTATTGGACTTTAAACCAAGAAAAGGGCTCTATACCTGGACAAATAACAGGACAGGGGAAGACCAGGGGTAAATAAGCCAAGCTACTAAACACAACGCAGCTGATGCCGAGATAAATCAGTAACTACAAGTAACTTCACAAATTCCAGAACAGCTAAAACAGGACTATGAAGCAGCCCAGAATCATGGTATATCACTCTGTTTAAACTTTATACAGATATCATATGCTACAGCAACCTGGAACACTAATCAAACATTAACAAAAGGATCGATTATGCAGCAGAGACTGTCAACGAAAAAAAGAGAATTTGTTAATTAAATAAGCATTTAGAGATATTGCAACTCATCTTGCGGCCTAGCTTTGGCACCAAGGATTCAATGCTGTTCTCAGTCTTGAGTCTTGACTGCATCTTATAATGACAGCAACCTTCCTCTCTGGTTTTCTTCTTATAGCCCATGCAGCGTCCTGCTGACTGCAGCTTCCCTCTTTTGTCTGCCTCTTCCACCCTACTCCATTAACCGTTGTCCTCCAGCACTTTAATAAACTTAGCAAACCCTGCCTTCCCAAGATTGTTCTTCCTCCAACAATTGTGGGTAACTCTGCTTCTAACGTGACACCAATATGCCTACATGGCTTTGTTTCTCTTTTAAATAATTATTTTCTTTTGTTTTCCAAGACTGACTGCAGATCACCGTGCATAAGTTCCATTGATTATCATACCATATCAACCCAATAGACAAATTTCCTATTTCTTTTTTTCGCACTGAGGATTTGTTATGCAGAGGTAAGTACTTTCTTTGGAAACTTTGATTTTTTTTATTTTTATTTTGGTTTGTTGGCAATTGATTTTCATGGAAATGATATCGGTGACATTCATGAAGACTTGGGAAATGATTTATTCGACACTTGCTGCAAAAATGTGTCTGCAATTAGTTTTCCTTAGATGCATCACCAGAGTGTTTGTACATTCCCACATTCGAAAGCTCCTCTAATCAAGGCACTGTAGCCCTTTCAGTCATATTTGACATCATCGCAGTGGCCATAACACCAAGCATAGGTTTATAGTATGATATAAGCCTCGACTCAGAGACAACTAATATTAAATCGTATGAAAGACAAAATTTACCAGCCAATGAGCCTGTGAAATTATGACTGAAGTTGATTTGCTAACTCTAGTAGAATTATTCCTGAAGTTGATTTGAGAACTCTAGTAGATATTTTACAAATAAATGGTCACCAGTTCAATTTGAATGGAATCTCAATGATCTTATGAAAAAATCGAAATGCGTCGTCCAAAGTTATAATCTCCGGGAGGGCCGTAAGTAAGAGAAATACCTCAGCATGATCATCAGCCGCATGAGATTGACCACCATTGTGAATTGAAGTCCACTCATCCAACATTTTGAAACTTCTTTCCAAATTACTATTAGCTCGTCTTCCGTATAGAGGTTTATACCCCAATCAAACTGGCGAGTACCCTGACGATGAAAAATGCCTACTAATCAGAGTCCATGTGGAATTAACGATCTGTGTCGTTTTTCAGCGAATGTTAATTAAAAATAGCAAGAACATTGTGACAACTCGATACAAAAAAAAATGGATTTTCAAACCTTAGATCCTTAGAAATCACACAGCTACATTCCCATTTATCACAGAAAGACGCCTTCAAACTCTTCGGTAAGAATCAAGCGTGAGTCTTCTCAAGTAAGTTTGACTCTTCTCAAGTTTTCAACAACAACATTCGATTACCAGGTACATTCATATTCATCTCTGTAGAACCTGAAAGAAAATCCATAAAGTGAAGATCAGCGGTTCACATTCTAACTGCAAACTTTCTTTAAAATTAGGTTAAATGTTTTCCCTTTACAGAAAAAACATTCAATATTCATTAGATATCAACCTACTAAAACCTATTGTGCTTAAGGTATCGGTGGTAAGATCACTGTCAGAAGGCCCTTCACATATTTTATGAAATTAAAGAAAAGATTTCGAAGATTCAGGAAGGTGCTGCAAAGAGAAATTCAACCTAGTTGAAACGCCCGGGATCGAAAATTGGAAATGCAGATAAGCGTGGATTTAGCAGAGTCGACAGCCCGACCGCCAAAGCAGAGGGGCGTAGCTTACTTTTTCTGTCTGTGTCATGGACAAGTAGTTCAAAAAGAAACAAACTTATTCATAAGAGAGAGTGGTGATATGTAAAGGGATCAAATTTCTTCCTTGAGGCTTGATGCGTAAAACACTTAGATTGTAAAACTTGAAATAGTTTTGTATTTGGAAAGAGTTAGATCCTTCACATCACGAGGATGTGATCAATAATCAATAGTTATTATGTATTTATAACATTAAATAACATTTTTTTAATGTATAAATAGATTTAACTTTTTGAGCATAGTTTTGGACAATTAGATTGGATAGTCTAGATTACACAATTTTGTCATAATATTTATTTTTTTAATTAATATATAATATATATGTGGTTTTTTTAATTATCTATAACACATAACATAACTTTTTAATACCTCTACATTTATGATTTTATCTCTTCGCTATAATACAATGCAGAAGGCACGGGCGATGGCTAGGGTTTCTCTGAAGGTGCAGAGGGTTTTCCGTGCGATTTCCGCAGGTCTCGAGGTCAACCTTTGGTACGTGTCGACATGATTCAGACTTTTTCCAGTATGGGGCCTCCTCTTCGACGCGCATTTGGCACTTCTGAGCTTTTTTCGGAGCCTAGGGTTGCTGCAGGAAAGAGAAGTTCGAAGGACTCGGAGGTCAGTTTAAGAAGGGCGTTTTTTGAACAAGATGGGTATTGATAGTTTATCAGTTGAGCTTGAGCCGTCGCCGGAGGACTTGCTCACCGTATGGGGGTTAGAAGTCTCAGAGAAAAATCTCGATTTTCATTTTCCTCTCCGCGCTTCGGTGGATTTGGAGGCTGAGAATGCTTGGAAGGGTTTCCCGAATGGGTGTGGTGGCTCTGGTTTAAATTTCTATGAACAGAAGGGTGTTTCAAGTCTTGGCCTCCAGCATCTTCCGGTTAGCTGTCGGCCTTTGAGCTCGGAAGAGATCTTCACAGAAGGCCTCAATTTAGCGACGGCCACGCAGCCTGCGGCGCTCCAAGGTAACCCTCTCTCTTGTGGTCTTTCTGGTGGTCCGGAGCTAAGGTTTGCAAATGAAGGGTTTTGTTTTGGTAAGGATCATGCAGTGTTAAGCGCTGAACCTTTGGGGGATCTAACCGCGCTGAGAAACCCTCTGACTGGGGCGTTGAAAGACTGTAGGGTGACCGAGGAGGTGAACAGTCTTCCCAAAGCAAACCTGGTCGGAGTAGTGGGAGGGCTTTTGCCTTCGGTTCCTTCGGGAGGAGGAGCTGTTGCCCTAAAGAAGGATGGGGGCCGAAATTGTGACGCTCTGTCTAGGGTTTCTTCGAGTAAGGCTGTTGATTTTGTTCCTTTTTCTATTGCTTCTGAAAATTGTGGGGTTGTGCCGGAGCTTGGCGCATTTCCAGGGGTTGGCACTCAGCCTTTCCATGTCAATGGTCTCGACTCTCTGCGATCTGTAGAAGCTCTGAAGCTCTTTCTGGTAGAAACTATCCGTGCGGAGTTCCCCTTTGCAAAATCGACAGCTGAGGAACAAGAGGTCAAGAAAGCTGTGGGAACCAAGAGAAAGAAGGCCAAGATCATCAAATCAAAGGAAGGAAGTCCGAAATGCCTGCTTGGGGTCGATATTAGTATAGAAAAAGTTATGGATCTAGCCGAGACCATGTTAGTGGGGAGAGTTAGGGGCAGGAAGTTCTCGGAGGCCTTTATTGCTGATTGGGTGCAGAATATGTGGAATGACTCTCCAGGACTGCCTGTTGATATCAATATTCTGGCGCGAGGATGGTTCACCATCGCCTTCGAGAAGAAAGATCAAGTGGACAGAGTCTTGGAAAGGAATTGGTTCTTCGGCAAAAGACCGGTGCTCTTCAGACGTTGGACTCCTCTCTTTGACGCCCAGAAAGAGAAAATGGCCGATTCTCCGGTGTGGGTTAAGCTACCTGGCCTTCCTCTTCAGTTCTGGACCGATTCGATGTTCATTTCGATTGGGAACACGTTGGGCACTTATCTTGAAGCTGACAAATCCTTCTTGCAGACCAAAGACAAGAGTGTGGCACGCATCCTAGTGAGCCTTAACCCTCGTGAAGGACTTACTGAGACCATGACGCTACAATACAAGGATATGGAGTTTGTCCAAGTTTTGGATTATGAGCACCTACCCTTCAGGTGCAATAGATGCCACAAGACAGGCCACTTGGCTCGAGACTGTCCATTGGGACACCAGCGTAACCGCAGACAGAGGAGGCATAAAAGGGCTCAGAAAACCCCAATCTCAGTTCAGGATGGGGAACCTTTGGATGCAGAACTCGACCTTCCAGCTCAGGAGGTCTCCTCCCCCTTCTTGGATGCTGAGATGCATATTGCGAAGGACGATGCTGGCCCCTCCTTGCTCCCGGTTGAAGATCTGGGCTACCCTCCGGCTCACCCTTCAGCAGTCGACTCTGGCTTGGCGAATTTGGCGGGTATGTCCCCCTCTATACTTCCCCTGTCATCGTTTTCCGTTTTACCTGTTGATGTCTGCTTGGAGCCTGGTCCTTCCAGGCAGATTGTAAATGAATTTTCGGCTCTTAACCTATCTTCTCCTCCCTTTGATAGCCTGGTTGTCTCTGTTTCTGCCAGCCCGAGTCTTTCCCCCTCTTCTCTGACAATCCCTTGTGACCCTTGCCCTCGGCTTTCCGATTCTGGGCCCTTCCCTTACAATCTCAGACCCCGTTCGGACAGAAGAGCTTTGGGCTTTGAAGTGGGAGGACTAGCCTCGAATTCTGTTGTTGTTGGATCTAGAAAGGCTAGAGGTAGAAAGTCTAAACTCTCCATAGCTCAATCCAAGGCAGTTGTGGATATAGTTGATGGGAAACAATTGACTCTTCCCAGGGTGCTTAGAGCAGAGCGGCCACCCTCTGGGGTTCCGCCATGATTGTCCTCTCCTTCAATTGCAGGGGCCTAGCTAGTCAGGCCAAAAGGCTAGCTTTAAAAGAGCTTGTGCGTGCTCACAACCCTGATCTTATTATGCTTCAAGAAACTCTGGGCAAAGGGGAGGAGGTTGTCTCTGTTCTAACCAAGTTGATGCCTAGATGGTCTTTTTTTGCTCTGGATGCTGTGGGAAGGTCTGGAGGAGTGGTCTCTGGCTTCAATCCTGTTAAATTGAAGTATGTATCTTCTTGGGGGACCCAGAATGTGCTAGCTGTGGAACTTTTTTCAAGCGAGCTCAATCGGTCCCTGCTCTCTCTGAACATTTATGGACCTTGTGTGGAGAGGGAGAGGTTTTGGTCTGCAATTTTTCGCTCTTCTTGGATTGGCCAACCCTTTTTACTCTTGGGAGGAGACCTCAACTTCTCGATAGGGGAAGCTGAATCCTGGGGTGCCATGGCCAAAGCTGACCCCCTGTCTGAATTTTTCCTTAATAATATTGCTTTGGCTCACCTGGTGGACATACCCCTTCTGAAGTTAAAACCTACATGGCGGAATCGAAGAGTTGGACAGGATTGGGTGGGAAAGAGCCTGGATCGGTTCCTGTTAAGTGAGCCTCTGATGGACTTGCTCGTGGAATATAGACACTGGACTGCTGAAGGAGGTATCTCTGATCACTTTCCTATTCTTCTTGACATTAAAGGTACTGGAAGGAAACCTGGTCTGCCTTTCAGGTTTAATCCAGTTTGGCTCAAAGATGAATCCTTCCAAGAGCTTTTTGCTTCAACTTGGGAGGTGGATCCAGGTGGGCCTGACTCTTCCAGGAGTGTTTTTTTCTGGAATAATCTGAAGAAAATGAAATCTGCTGCTAAGGACTGGGCGGCTAACTTGAAGAAAAAGGAGGAGGAGGAACTAATAAAGGTTAATTCTGACCTAGCTCTTTTAGAAGACCCTGAAGGAGGAGGTTATGAATCCTTTGAAGCTAGAAGCAGAATTAAGGAGCTGGAGGCCAAGAGAAGGAGAATTCTACAACTAAGATAAGAAACCTGGAGGCTGAAAAGCAGGGCTCTTTGGCTCCAAGCAGGGGATGATAATACTAAGTTCTTCCATAACTATGCCAAAGGTAGGAAGATGGCCAATACCATCTGGGAACTTCCGAAGGGAAATGGAGACTTGGCCTCCTCTTTTGAGGAGTTATCTTCCTTGGGATTAGATTACTTCAAAGGTCTCTTTAAAGCCCCCTCTGAAGTTTCCATTGCTGAAGTGATCAGAGTTTCTCAGCTTTTCCCTAGGTTTGTGGAAGAGGATGAAAATGAGGCAACAATGGCTCCTGTATCCAAACAGGAAGTGGAGGATATCCTTAAAAGCATGGCAAAGGACAAAAGTCCAGGGCCTGATGGCTGGACTGTTGAGTTTTTTCTGCATTTTTTTGAAACTCTCGGTGACGACCTGGTTGCTGTTGTTGAAGAATCTAGAGCTACAGGCCAAGTCTATGGCCCTTTCAATTCTACCTTTCTCGCCCTGATCCCCAAGTCGGACCATCCCTCGTCTTTTGCTGATTTTCGCCCCATTTCCCTCTGCTCTTGTGTCTATAAAATTATTGCGAAAGTCATTGCTACGAGGCTTAAACCTTTCCTCTCTGCTCACCTCTCCCCTGAACAGTTTGGTTTTCTAAGTGGGCGTCAAATCCATGAAGCTGTAGGTGTTGCTCAGGAATCCCTGCACAGCTTAAAAAGGAGTGGCAGGAAAGGAATAATTGTAAAGTTGGACTTATCTAAAGCTTATGATAGATTCAGTTGGCTTTATCTAAGGCTTCTTCTTACCCACCTTGGGTTCCGTTTTGACTTTGTTCGTTGGATTATGAGTTGTGTTTCCTCTACAGATATTGCTCTCCTGATTAATGGCGCTGCAACTCCTTTTTTCACTCCGGAACGAGGTCTAAGACAGGGATGCCCGCTTTCGCCTTTGCTGTTCTTGCTGGCAGCAGAAGGCTTAAGTCTCCTGATTCACCGAGACAAAAGACTGGGCAGATTAAAGGGGATTGAAGTGGCGGCAAATTTCTGGATCACGCATCTTCTTTTTGTTGATGATATTCTGATTTTTCTGAATGGGTCTACTGATGACTGCCGCGCCCTAAAATCTTTGCTGGAGCTATTCCTAAAAGCAACTGGGCTCCAAATAAATTCTGCAAAATCAACCATCACTCCCTCTGGTCTTTCTGAAGTTGAGCTGATTATAGTTCAAAGGCTCATGAACTTTGAAGTCCGCCCATTGCAGGATCACTTCAAATACCTTGGTTTTTTGTTAAAACCAGATTCTTATCGCATTCGGGATTGGAAATGGCTTCTTGCTAAGATTGAAAAAAGGCTTACTCATTGGAGTTTCAGGTGGTTATCAAGGGCTGGGTGTCTGGTTCTCATTAAATCTGTTCTGATGGCCATTCCAGTTTTTTGGGCCAGTCTTTCTTGGGTGCCTAAAGGCATTTTGGTTTCAATTGAAAAACTGTGCAGAATTTTTTTGTGGTCCGGGTCTAATCAGGACTCGGTAAGCCCTTGGGTGGCTTGGGACAAAATTTCAAGGCCAAAGGAGTGGGGCGACTGGGGAATAAAAAACCTGGGATCCTTTGCAAAATCCTTGGCGGCTAAATTAGCTTGGCGCCTGATCTCAACAGATTCTGTCTGGGTCTCACTCATGAAACGCAAATATATCAGCCAAGATTCTGTTCTGGAATGGGTTCGGCACCCTGTCAAATCTTCCTCAAATGCATCTTCAGTTTGGAAAGCAGTAGTGGCTTCTGTCCAGCTTATCGAGAGGGGCTTGGCCTGGCAAGTGGGTGACGGAAGCCAGGTACGGGTGGGATGTGATCCTTGGGTTGGCTGTCCGCCCAATTTTACTCTGTCACGAGAGCTTGTTGCTCATTTAAATTCTGAAGGCTACTTTTACCTAAGTCAGGTGGCAGATCCTAGATCCACTTCTTTTGTCAAGCAAGGTTGGTTGTCCGGTTTGGACCTGCATTTGGATAATAGATGGCTAGAAGAGTGGAATCGGTATGTTGCTGATCTTTCTCTCTCTTCTGTTAGAATCTCTGATTCTGTTGATACCTTGCGTTGGGTGCATGCTCAGACAGGTATTTACTCCCCAAAATTCGGCTATAAGTGGCTTATGGTGCAACAAGGCTGGGGGAATCTTGCATGGTGGTCCAAACCCCTGTGGAAACTTAAAAGTCCAGCTAAAACCAGACTGTTCTTCTGGTGCATTCTTCACAAAAAAGTCCCAACTTGGGACTTTCTGCAAAAAAGAGGCAAGCAGGGGCCGAGCTGGTGTACGCTCTGTAAATCTGCTGAAGAAACGCCTCTCCACCTTTTTCTCCTATGTCCTTTTAATGCTAGTCTATGGGCAGAATCTCTGCGCTTAACCAACATTCCCTTGAGATGGTATGGGGATAGTCTTCTGCAAGCTTGGGAACACTGGTGGCAGGAGGCGTCGGATGATAAAATCAGGGCCTTTCCACTCTTAATAGCCTGGGGTACTTGGATCGCCCGAAACAGGGCTATCTTCAATGAGACTTCCTTTCCGATAGCAAACCTGGCAGCTGAGGGAGCTGCAATTTTTGACAGCATTCCTACGCCTGCTGTCAAAGGCTCCGTTCGCATTGTACAGCCGGAAACAATCAATGATTCCTTACCTTGGGCATACTTCGATGGTGCTTCCGATAACAACGATACCTGTGGTGCTGGACTGGTTATTAATCTCACAGCTGAAAATTCCTTTCGAGCCTCTGTCGGCCTTGGGCAAGGGTCTAATAACTTCGCAGAACTTAAAGCACTCCATTTGCTTCTTTGCTGGCTTATTTCTAAACAGATTTATCAGATTCAGATCTTTGGTGACTCTAGGAATGTTGTCAACTGGTTTAATGGGACTCAGCATTGCAGACATTTTCTTCTTCTTCCTTTGCTTCAGGAGATTCGTCGTCTTAAATCCTTTTTCTCTGAGATTTCTGTTGTTCATATTTACAGGGAAAGAAACCAGCAAGCAGATATCTTATCTAAAGAAGGTCTACAACTCGCTTTGGGGTCCTGGGCAGTAGCAGAAGCAGTAAATGGGACTGTTCAACCTCATGAACAGCCTCTTTTTGTGTAAATTTCAGTTTATTTTCAGCATTGTACAGTGGACCTTTATAAACCTATGTGATTTTTGCTACTATATTGGGTCCAGAACTGTTTCCCTTATGTAAGGGGGTTCTGGGCTCGCCTTTTGTTTTATGTATGGTATTATATGGGGCTGGGATAGTATCTACTGCCAGTTCTTTCGGGTGCTGGAGCATCTCGTTTTTGCGCTGTCTTAAAACAGCTGCATCGATGCTTAAGCAGTGATCTTTATGGTTTACTCTTGGGCTGCTAACATCTTCATCAGATGGTAAGTAGCCTTGATTTCATTCTCTTTCTAAGGGAATGACTGTTTTGTTTCCAGAAATGCTTGGCATATGTTCAGAGACTATCTATATTAATAGAAAGTTCGTTTTTTTCTGTGGAAAAAAAAAAAAAAAACATAACTTTTTAATGTATAAATAGATTCAAGTTCTTGAAGATAGTTTTGGACACTTAGATTGGATAGTGTAGATTACACAATTTCATCATAATAATTCATTTTTTTTTAATTACTACATATAATATATATATGGTTTTTTTAATCATCTATAACACACAACACAAGCAACACATATATGACAAAGAAACAATTTATTTAATATGAGCATCTAAATACTTTATTTATACCATGTCATTCTCCATATTAAAGAATTAAACAAAAAATTTAATATATATATATAAACTTTTAATTGCTTTATCTATATTTAAACTTGATATAAAATTATGTTATTTCACATAGACATCTAAATCTTTTATTTATTATTGAGAGTAAGAGGAAAATATTTTACCACATCTCCCTCATACTAAGTTGTAATACCAAGAATGATTGTTTTATAATTCTTTTAATTAAAACCAATCAAATATGTATATTCATTAAACTTGTCAACTCGAAGTTGACCATGAAAGGAATTACACATCTCCCTCATAAAATGTTGTATACCAGCATAGATCCATCCTAACCACATATCTACAAAGTGTAGATACACGTTCCTCAAAGCGTTGATAAACATTTTTCCTTCACTGTTGGTTTGGAATTGAATCCATGTCCCAAAGGGCAGAAATGCCAAGGTCCCAATGGAACCAAATTTGCAGCCTCCATGAATATCATATCTTTCGTTCTCTCATCCACTGTGCTTCTTTAAGCCCACTACTATGGGCAATCAAAAGGAGTTTACAAGTTGAATTTCTCGGATAATCCACCATTTCCATTTAATTACACATGCACTCCTCCCAACAACACGCGGACTATGAACGACACGAGGCTCAAAGTGGTTCCCTTCAATGCCACCATACAAGTGGTTTTGCAAGATACAAGTCTGGTCGGGCCAGAGAGCCATCCCCTCCATCTTCACAAATACGATTTCTTCGTAGTTGAGTAGGGCACGGGGAACTACAATCCACACTTTGACCCTAAATACTTCAATCTGGTGGATCCTCCCCAGAGAAACATCGTCAAATTTCCTAGTGGAGGTTGGGTGGCTATTCAATTCCGGGCTGACAACCCAGGTAATATTTTTACATGTATCCAATCCATTCCCCTATTACAATCTTGGTCGCATTGATTGAATTCTATTGTTCATATCTGTTTGATTTTGATAATTATTAGGTAACTTTTGCAGGCATTTGGTTCATGCATTGTCACTTGGAGGTTCACACGAGTTGGGGATTGAGAATGGAATGGGTTGTGCTAGATGGAAATACCACAAATCAATCTTTGTCTCCTCCTCCTTCTGATCTTCCAGCCTGTTAGCTCATCATGATGATCAATACACCACCGATGCTCCTACTAACGAAGAACCATAGTTGACTAATTCAACTTGAATTCCTTTTTTCCATAAGAGTTCCAATAATTTAACATAAGGAACTGCATCTGACCCAATCAACATCGAGATAACATCAACTCCATTGTCTAATGCATTCTCGAAGGCAGAGAGCATGTCGAAGGTCACATAGCCAGATACCCAAGGAACTTTGTAGACTGCAATACGTGCTTTAGGCACCATTCCTTTGGAGATTTCGTGTGCATACTCCATCATGTTGGCTCCGTCAATGAAATAGCCCGTGATGGTGGAGGCAGTTTGTGTGCCATGGCCTTGTGAGTCTCAATCTGAACGAATTTCCACTATCTTGTTCAAGGGGCCAAACGTGGCTTCCTAGCCTTTGTAGAAACATCGTGCTCCAACCAATACAACCACAATAACATAATAATAAACAGGGTGAAATGTTAGCATGTAAAACTGTGAAAATATTAATTATTATTTTGAAATTCTATTTTTTAAATTAAACAGGGTGTAAGATTTAGAGTTTTTTAATTACAAACTTTGTGTGTATGTAAAGTTTTAGTAAAAATGAATATTTGTTTCTCATCTTTATTTTGAATGTAATTAAATTTACTTAGTTATTTGTATTTTATAGATAAAAATTTATGCTTATGTGTTATTAAATTTTATTTTATTTTGAAATTATGTAGCTGATTTCAAATTCTAAAATTTAATTATGAGCTTATTTTGTGCTCTATTCTTGGGGAGATGATCTTCCCAAATATTCTATTCCTTTGGTGTATCTTTGCACCTTTTTGGGCAATTGCTAGTTATATATGTATGTGTAGAACGGCCGTTTAAGGTGTCTCAAAAAAAAAAAATTGATGTTAATCTTGTTTTGTTGTGAGAAAGGTGTGGAATACAATGCTATGAGCACAAATCAATTGATTTACAATTCATAAGGTACACTCGCACAAGAACGAAGGAATATTTTTTGTTATTTTATGTGGTAATTATTGATATAAATAAATTACAAAAGGTGGGATTTTTTTTAAAGTTTAATAGTTGTAATTAAGGTGTTGGTTAGTGAAGTGTAAAAAGTGGATAAATTTTTTATTGAAATATAATTACATTTTTCAAATGATAAGGGAGTTTTTATTGTTTTATGTGGTAATTTGTTGATATAATTTAATGAGGATGAAGTTTAGTAGTTGTAATTAAGGAGTTTATTATTAAAGTAAAAATAAATAAAAATAAGCAATCTATTGAGATCATAGTTGAAATGATTTTATCTTTTCTTTTCTTTTGGAGTAATTATCATCTCTTTTTAATATGATTATTGTTTTATCATATGTATACTTATTATCGTAAGAGAACATGGTATTTGTAGATATTTATGCAAGGTGTTTAGATGGTTGAAATCCAAGAAGTAATTAGTAGAAGCTAAAATTGCCATTGAATCATAATGGAAGAAAGTAGTGATGCATGTGTAGCCATAGAGACAAAGAGACTTATCATGGGTATGGGCAATAATGGAAGAAAATGTAGAGGTTTTAGCTAGTGGTGTATAGACAATAACATAGTACTTAGTTGGATGATAATGCATACCTTTCAATTCCACCATCTCACTCTTCCCTTTGCAATTCAAACTCAAGGGGCGTGGAGGAAAACAACATGTGTCATGTTAGAAGGGCTCCTTCATTTTAAACACATTGATGAAGTAATTACAATAATAATTGGAGCACACATCATAAGGAAGCAATTGAAAATTTATGGGGACAATTCATAGTCCACTCTTAACTCTAAAGGATTAACTCAAATGATTCTTCTAATGGGCAACACCACATGCGCTTGTTGACAAGGATGACTAACCTAGAAACAATTGACACAAGGGTTCTCTTTAAGATGAGGTCTATGAGGTCCTAACTAAACCTCACGTTGCTTGGGGTAAGAGACCCATCCAAATTCTAGCATGATAACCATGCTTGGTTTTTTTGAATGTTGTGAGATATTGAATAATCATCATAGCAAAGGGGTATGCAAACTAAAATAAAACTATCTAATTGCATAAATGAAACTAATTCAACCTAAGAGTTGAATGATAGATGGCAATAGGTAGCAATGGGCGAATAAACACCACAAGTGCATATTTAAGGAAACAATTCATTGATATCCTAGACAACATTGAATGTTTAACTTACTAGGGAAAACATATAATAGTCAACCTTTGGTCTAACAAGTGCTCATTAAAGAAAGCTTAAATGCAAGAATAATAACCACGGGAGAAAAAATACCTAGTTCACATAAGAGTCCATTAGCTAGCAACAATAAATCTCACAAAATGCACACATAAATGAATTTGTTGAAGATTAGTAAGAAACAAAACACCATGTATGCCAAGTTATGATATCAAAAATTCAATAGTCTCCAATACTTAGAGTTTTACAAAATTTATAAATTAGGTTGGTAATTGCCTCTTGAGACTATTGGGTTTCTCTAAGGTAGTTACAACTCTTCAGATTCTCATGATTTTCAAATACAATAAGGAAAAATAATTTGTAAATATCTTGAAAAACAAATTGATAATTGCTATGATGGGATGGGATCCTCGATTGAGAGGCCAGTGATTTCTTGAAAATATATTACCCAAATTTCATAAAACGATGCAATCATTGAACTAAGAGGCTCATTCTACAACCTAGTATGAGGGGATGTGTAAGTTTCTTTGTCTGTCTGTCGATTTGACATGTGCCCCTTTAAAATAAAAATAAATTATACTCTAAATAAAAATTAATGACGGTTATAATAAAAAAATTGAATATGTTGTAAAGTAATTAGAAGTAAAAAAGAATGTGAGAGTAAGGTGTTTAAACCTTATACTTTTCAAAAATATTTCAACAAGAGATTTCAATAAACTATTTGAAGATCTATCTTAACTAATTTATGCACATATCAACTTCGTATCTATCTATATATAGAAAAAAAAATTGTTAAAATAAAATATTTTAATGTTGTAAATAAAAAAAACATTCATTGTGGTTTATCAATAAAATATTTTAATACTAATTAATATTGACATATACTTAAAAATATATTAATAATAAAAAACTATTTTAATTTGTGTTTATAAAATCGATGTACATGTTATGTAAATTATTCTAGCCCCAATATATTATATATCATTTATAAAAATGTATGTATATATCATGAAAAAAATAAGTTTTTATGATTAAAAAGTTTATTTAGTCTTATATATTCTCTATAGTAATGAAAAATTACACATTGTATTTTGCACTCTAAAGAAGTTTGCACATGAAGAAATTTGATCTCTCTCGGCTCATGTTAGATCCGTACTCAAGATGGAACTATGCTGGTTTTAATCTTGTTAGGTAATATGCTCTCCATGATGACACAGTATCCTTATATATATATATATATATATATATATATATATATATATATATATATATATATATATATAATCAAAATTAAGATAACTAAAGGCAATATAATTTGTGAAATCAATTGCACACCAAAAATGTATTTCTTTTTCATTTTTCATTCACAAATATGTTACATATATATAGTTGGATTGAGATCCAACTACTTCCAAACATAGATGAGAAGCTTGGGATATTCTCTCAACAAAATCCCAAACTAATTCTAAAAATTGCATGGAAGCATTATTTCCAAGTCCTTCCCTTAATGCTTACATCTAACAAATACTGTAAAACACATGTCACAACAACAATATTGATCTTTGTTTCATTGGTCTTCATCAGCACTTACACCCACTTTGGAATCTCACAAACATCATTCTTTCTTCATCACCACAACTTCGAGCTACCACTTGACCTCAATTTAAAACATAATTGCCTCTGACCATCGTTGACGAACTTTGAAGAATTGACTCTTCTTAACCTAACGAAGGACAATCTCGATATTGAACCACTCTATGGACTAACTTCCATCTATCAAATGCAACTAACTACAATTTTGATAGCTATATAGGTAATTTGTATGGGTATTGAGTGTATTCAACGGTCAATTATACAACTGAACTTTTGATATATGCACACTTACATACACATAAATATAACTTGTAACTAATGCTCTTGAAGCACCGAAGAACAACAAGATCCATTAGCATATAACAAAATCACATAATAAAATTAGAAATATGTTCTATTGGTACCGAAGAATGTCGCGAACCACTAATTTAAATTATGCCACTCTACTCATTGATTGGTTTCGTTGTTTTCTCAACAAATTTAGCTAGTGAAACCTTTAAAGATATACTATGTGGTTCCCATTTGTTCCTTTGATTTCTTTCATTGCCTCAATCCACTATATTTCCTCCACGCAGAGGTCATGGAGATTGAAATGGTAAAATAAATTGACCTCTTCCCAGAGCTTTCCTAGGAGGACAATGTCATACAAACACAGAGTGTAGTTGATTAATCAAGACATACACGATCTTTTGAGTTTAGTATACTTTCCAGCCCCACTGTAATTTTAGCAGCCTTTGTTCGATATAGTTTTTTCTTCGAAATGATGTTAGACTGCAAACAATCTAATCAGATGTACCATGAAACTTTTGAAATTAATATAACTACTAACTAATCAATTATTTGACAATCTCAAACCCTACATGTGTCCATATCTTCAAGAGTAAATGACAAAAGCATGGATTTTTGGACCTGATGTGGATCTTGATATAACACACTATCTTTACCACCAAGCTTATACAAACTCGTATTTTTTTCAGGAAATAAAAAACTAATTGGTTTTCTATTAATTAAAAAACAAGTTTACATGGATTTTGTAGATAACATAAATATTTAATAAGAAGTATATGGACATAGTCAGGAAACCAACATGTTATCATGAACATCCCAAAGATAGAAATATTTTCCATATAAAGGGTATGATCCCGAAAAGTGACTACAAAACAACCCATATAGCTAAAAAATATTGTCCCATAAAGAGTTTATGAGACATATGAGACCAAAAAGGAAGGCTAATTGATGATGTGTCGAACTGAGAAAACCAACCATATCTAGATAAGAGAGACCAAGTCCAAATATCAAAATTATGGAGCAACAATTTAACAAGTCGAGATATTGTCCGTGTTTTGAAGAAAACCTCTGAAGAAAACTTTGTAATGTATACCTCCCATCTAGTGTTGATGACCCAACTTTGAAAGTGAGTCTACCACAGTATTTTTGACCCCTACTAGCATGTGAATATATATATATTTTAAAACTGCTCTGCATGCCCATAATCGTGTGCATCCAATTACACAGTAACAGAGGAGAAAAAGTTGAGCAACCATTAATCTAGTCAATTGTGACCTTAGAGTCACCAAAAATAAGTAGTGTGTCACGTTGGAACCATCACACGTTGAATAGAAGTCCCAAGGATGTAATAACTTTTTCCCATGTATTAGTACCCAAGCCACATTTCTAGTTTAAGTGAATATGTGAATCTGTTATTAAAGCAATGTGGGTACCATGGTCACATTCTTATAATCGAGCAACACCATCAAAAACTCTTGCAGGTAGAGATTTCAAACAATCAAAGAAAAATGATTTCCTAAAATGAAATTTTGGTGGTGTAGAACCATATTCATGGAAAAAAGCACAAATATTATCACTAATCTAGAATATATTGTACAAATGGTTTTCGAATATGACAGCATTTTGATAGCGGTAAATGCCCTAATAGATAATAAAAAAATGGAATGGTCCTATATTCCTTATAATTTGATTTCCAGTATCGAATATAGGCTTCAATCGATGTATATGTTGGAGAAACAACCTTGTGAATGTTATGTAGAACTTTGTCCTAAATGACCTTGGCCATTGGGAAAGATATAAGAAGATGGAAAGCTTCTTGGTTTGTTTCCCTGCACAAACAACATCTACCCAAACCCTAGAAAACTCTTTTACAAAGGTTTTCCCGTGTTAGAAATTTATTCTTCCATGCTAGCCACACAAAAATCTATAATTTTAAAGGCATTTTCCAATTCAATATGGGCTTGAACCAACACTTTGAAAAGGAGGATTGTGGATAGTAGGTGATGTGATCATATATCTCTTTGATAAATGTCTCGCCCTTGATAGGAATACTACCCCACCAAAGAGCATCTGGGGCATTTAGAAGAGAAATCCTGGCCTTGTGCAATTCATTGATGTAAGTGTCCCATATAATAGTTGACTAACCATAAAGACCCCCTCAACATGTATTCATGTTGGGGTATGTAAATTTGAAGATGTCACTAAAAGGATTTTATAAATATTCTTTCTTCCCATATTGTGCAGATGAGTCAAAATCTCGATAGGTAGAGTATGGTTTCCTTGAAAACTAGAGATAAGATCAAGTCCAACCTCAACCATCATGCCATTCTCGTTCTCCCACTGCAAACTGCCAAAGAACCATTGTTTGATCTTTATGAATCCTTGCCAAATAATTGAGATATTTTGAGTGTGCCCAACACCATTTTTAATCCAATAGAGGCAATCTTAATTTTTTAAATACTTCTCCCAAATGATGGGCTGCCACAAACCAGAGTCAAAAATTACTTGCCAAAAAATAATTGTCATCAATGACCATCCAAATTTTTCTAAGTTTTTTATTCCCATCCACTTGCATCCTTATGTTTAGAAATATTCTCCAAACTCATCAAATGGAACTTATGGCCACCCCTCGCACTAGACCACAAAACTTTGAGATAATGGAATTAATATTCTTGATGATGCACTTTGGAAACATGTATAGGTGAAGCCAATAGACCAATATGTTTTGTAATACAACTTGAGCCAAGATCATCCTTCCACCACTTTTTAACCATCTATGAGACCATGTAGATAGCATGTCTTAAAATTTCTTAATGAGCCATTGCCAATCTTTGATGAGGTAACTATTTGGTTTTAGAGAATTAAAAAAAAAAAAAAAAAACCAAGGTATTTAAATCTCAGACTGAGAGTGGAGAATTTAATTGAGAATATATTAGTGATTTCCTCAATTGTTTTTGTTTAACAGACACACATATAATCCAGGATTTTATCTTATTCATGTACAAACCAAATGTGTCCCCAAAGTTTGATAAGAGATGGGATAAGTGCCTCCATTGGTCCACAAATACTTTTCCAAATTTCATAACATCATTGATGAACAATAAATGAGAGACAAAGGTATTTTTGGTGATGTGCAGTCTAGTAAATAATCCCTCCATCTTGGCCGTCAAATTTTTCCTACTAAAACCATCAATGATCAAGAGGAATAATAAGGCAAAAGAGATAATCCTTATTGAAGGCCACATTGAGCCAAAAATAAATTTGTTGGGACTTGAGTTATTAAGATTGCATAATAGACCGAAGTCACGCATGACATGATCCATTCGACCATCTCAACTGATAAGTTGATCTTGTGAAGAATCATGCAAAGGAAGGTCCATTCCAAACTATCGTATGCCTTGTGAAAATCCAATTTTAAAATGATAACCTCCTTTCACTTACAATTAATAGAATGTAGGCTTTCATGTGTTATAGTGACCACATCCTGAATGTCCTTGTTCTGAAGGAAGCCAAATTGCTCCTGTGAAATGTGTATCAAGAGCTTGTTTTTTATCTTGCAAGCAATAATATTTGAGATCAATTTGTACATGATATTGCATAATGATATAGGTTTGAAATCAGATAAATGTGTAGGATTCAAAGATTTCAGAATGACAGTGATAAAAGTTATGTTTATACCTCTAGATACATTCCTAAGCAGATGAGATTCTTTGACCATTTATAGCATATCATAGCCTGAGATATCAATGAACTACAAAAATATCTCCACAGTCTAGCCATATGAACTAGGACATTTTTCCTTGGTGAAAGTCTTGAAGATTGAAGAAATCTCTTGGATCGAAACCAGACCACTAATTAGGGTGTTGTCCTTTTCTGAGAAGAATTGAGGAAAAAAATGGGTGCAATCAATTTTATTTTGGATGTCCACCCTAGGACAAGCTCGATAAAAATATCCAAAGAAATGAATTGCATCCCTATGGATTTCTTCCAGCTTATAAATCTTCTGACCTGATTCATCTGTAATGTCCCATATGGTATTCCAATTTCTATGTTTAGAGGTGAAATGATAAAAGAATTTCATATTTTTTCACCCACCTCAATCCAATTTGCGCGACTTTTAAGTCGCCATTCTTCCTCCTATATTTTTAGAAATTTTATTTTATGAGCTTCGAATTCCATAAGTTGTTTATGTCTATCCTATAGAATAAATATGGATCCAAGGGGTCATTTAAGCAGGCCATGACCTCTTCAATTTTTGCAATTTATTTCCTATGACACAGTTCTTTGTTATGAACCAAGCATCTCACAACCTTCTTCAAAATCCTGAGTTTTATAACGATCAATTCCATTCATGACACACCTGAGGGGTGAGGCACCAATTGCCAAGTATTAGTGACCAGAACTTGGAAATCTGGGTCCTTCATCCAATAATGGTTGTATTTAGAAGGAAGACCTCGACAAATACGATCACCCAACAATTGGAGGACGATAGGGGAGTGATCAAATACTCTTGTTGGTGATATCCAAGATCTCATGTGACCAAAATTTTCCATAAGGTTTTCATGAACATGGAAACGATCAAGGCATTTAGCTATTTTCTTTGGACGAAAATGACCATTTTTCCAGGTCAGAGAGAGTGGATCAGGGATTGTATCCACAAAATTGTTTATAGAAAAAATATATTGGAAATAATTTCCCAAGGGATCCAACTTACTCCTATCCCCGCAAAATTCAGACCCTAAGATATTAAGGTTTAGATCCCTTGCCATAATAACAGAGACAATTTTTAAAATACCACATGCATCCAACCTTTGTTGAATTCATGTATGTTTGTGTAAGGGGCATAAATGTTGATGATATGAAATCATAAGGATGATCCTTTGGCAAAGCCCATAAGAAGAAGACTTGCAAATAATTTTAAAGCTAAAAAATCAGCATAATCAGGATCCTAGAGAGAAACCATACCATCAGATAAACCCAAAACATCCGTCACAACAACCCTCCAATGAGGACAAACATTCATAAATTATTTAAGGGCCTTGTTCCCCGAGATCATAGATTCTTGAATGAGTATAATAGATGGGTGAACGATCTTAATAATAAGTTTTAGGGAAAACAATTCACAGGAGTTCCCTAGTCCTCTATGCTTTAGGAAAATTATTTTCATGGAGTCCTATGTTAGACAGGCACAAAGTCTCTAAGGGCCCGGAGATTTGGAGAATTTGAATTTGATACATCTTGTAGATTTAAACCGTCCAATAAATGGATTGATTTATAAATCGAGGTTTATCTCCTAGTGGGGATGCTTTGTAACAACCATGAATTTTCTTGCGGATAGTGACATTCTTAGCAGGGTTGGGGCTAATGGAGATGGACAGGGAAATGTTACTTGAGTGAGTAGGAAGGGGGACCAATTCCAAGGAGTGATGTTGGAAAAGGATCTCAAGGTCACTCCCAATGGATTTAGTGGGAGAGAGGGTTCTTTGGTAGGTTCCAAATTGAATGAGCGAAGGGGCCAGATCTAAATTGGGGTTGACCGATGGGACCTCACTAACCGCACCCCCTTCGGGCACAATAGAAACCTTTGAGGCCAAAACAGAGGCAAGGGGAGGTAGGGATTTTAAAAGAGAAGATATATCGGTCGAACTTGATTGAATATAATGATTCATACGTGAGGTCAGAGGTGGAAAACGACCAATGTCATTTGATAAAGATTGTATGTGTAAATCAAGACCATCAAGAACATAAGTTCAACGAGTATCATTTGATAATTTATTGGAATTAAATATAAAACCATCAGGAATGTTGCCGCCAAGAAAAGAAGGTGAGTAATAAAAAAAATTTGATGAAGTACGTGAAGAAGATTGTGGTGCACTGCCTTTGCCAACATCTTGTCCAATGTCAGGTGGTGAGTCATTTAGATCAATAGAAAACTGCTTTGCATCTTCATATATTGGCATGCCTTAACAACCTCCAAGACGCCTATGGCAGACCTCCAAAACACATCCCATTTGATGGCATTGAAGGCACCAAAAAGGGATGCCCTAATAATCTATCTCTTGCCTAAAAATAGTAGAATCCCAATAGAGGGACATTTCAGCTGGAGGGCCGCATGATAAGCAAATTTCCACTAGAATCCACGCCACTCTTTTTTCCATGCCAACTAGCATTTTTTCATCCATAAAAAATGTACTTTCCAATGGTGTTATGATACTTGACATAGCTTTTCACGTCCAAATTTCCAAAGGTATCCCTGGAAGCTTGACCCAAACCAACTAAATATTGGGTACATTCACTAAGGGATTAAAACCCAAATACCATTTGTGAAAATTGAGAAAACTATGTCCGCTAATCCATGACCTCTGAATAATATTATATGCTTTTTCCTAGCTTAAGAAGTGGAAGTTGAACCACTTATTCATAAAAATGTTAATTCAGGGAGTATATGAGATGATGGGCTTCCAATTAGTGTTGTGTAACCAGCTCCAAAAATAGAAGAAAAGAGATATGAACGCCTTAGAAATAAGCCACTTCGAGGGGGCAACCTCCAATACATTACATAAATGAACAATTCTTGGATGATACAATTTACAAACCTCATTTCTATATATAGGAGTCCATGGGGCCATAATGTAATCCTAGTGGGCCACAATGTAATCCTAGCCGACCTAACAATAATAATTTAAGGGCACAATAATAACAAAATGGGGGTTACAAGGGTTCAATAATAACAATAAGGGGGTTATACTAACAATAATAAGGGACTATACTAGTGATATAGGGACCTAACATGCCCCTCTCCTTCAAAAAAGTGTTGTCCTCAATGCTTGAGTAGCTCCGGGTGCTTCTGTATAAAATTCTCATCCTCCCATGTAGAATCTTCAGTGGGTAAGTTCTTCCACTTGATGAGATACTCTGAAATTGATCGATTCTGTAGTTGTCGAGTTCTTTTTTCCATGACTGCTTCAGGTTCCAATATGATTTTCCCTTCCCCATCAAGTTCTGGCAATACTGTTTGAACTGGAAGATTTGCACCTATAACCTTCTTTAAGCATGAAACATGGAAAACTGGATGTACTCGCGAAGAAGCAGGAAGCTCCAATTTGTATGCCATAGTACCAATATTTTGCAACACCTTGTAAGGACCATAGTACTTTGGTGATAATTTATTATCCTTCTTAGCTTGCTTGAGGGACATTTTTTTGTATGGTTGTAGCCGTAAAAATACCCAATCTCCTACATTAAAACTTCTCTCGCTGCGATGTTGATCTTCCTGTTGTTTCATTCGATTTTGTGCCAAATTCAGGTTATCCTTTAAGAGTTGGAGAACTTCTTGTTGATGCTCGATGTGATCTTCCACTGCTTGAACCTTTGAATTTTCCCTTAAAGATGATGTGATCGATGGTGGATGATATCCATAAAGTGCATAAATGGGGTCATTTTTGCTGCAGTATGGAAGGAAGTGTTATACCACCATTCAGCGAGAGGTAACCACTTGACCCATTGTGTTTGTTTATCAGATACAAAGCAATGAAGATATCCTTCCAAACAGTTATTTACTATCTTCGTTTAACCATCAGATTGAGGATGATAAGATGAGCTATGAGCTAATTGAGTACCCAAACAAGAAAATAACTCCGTCCAAAAATTTCCAGTAAAAATAGGATCTCTGTCGCTCACAATGACCCTTGGGATTCCATGTAGCTTTTGAATTCTGTCCATAAATGTAGTAGCAACTATACTTGCTTTAAATGGATGAGATAATGCACAAAAGTGTGCATACTTGGTAAGTCTATCAACTACCACCATGATGACACTCTTTCCTTTGGACTTAGGTAAACCTGTGATAAAATCCATTGAAATCTCCTCCCAACGTTGACTTGGAATGGATAAAGGTTGTAGAAGTCCCGGGGTCTTAATTGTTTCCACTTTATTCTGCTGGCAAACCAAACATTCGGCCACAAACTTTTGAATGTCAGATTTAAGGCCATCCCAAAAAAAATCTTTCTTCACCCTGTGGTAAGTTTTTAAAAATCCTGAGTGTCCTCCTAAAGGAGAAGTGTGCAATTCCAAAAGAATCTTTTGTTTTAGTTGCGAATTCTTACAAAGATATAAGCGATCTTTGTACCATAAGGAATCATTTTTCCAACTAAATGTATCAGATGTACTAGGATCTTGCTGCAACTTTTGAATGAGTGTCCATACATCTTTGTCCTTCTTCCATTCATCTCTTTCTTCGATTATCCAATCTGGTTGGATAATAGAAATGGCACAAAGCAATGCTTCCACCTCTTCATTCTTTCTTGAGAGTGCATCTGCAACAACATTAAGCTTTCCTTTTTTGTAGATTATTTCAAAGTCATAACCCAACATCTTTGTGACCCTTTTTTGCTGCTCTTCTGAAGATAGTCTTTGTTCCAAAAAGTGTTTAAGACTATCATGATCAGTTTTTACCTTGAAGTGTCTTCCCATTAGGTAAGTTCACCATTTCTTTAGTGCATGCGGTATTGCTAACATTTCCTTCTCATAAATAGGTTTCTGTAAATACTTTCCTTTGATTGGACGACTTTCAAAAGCAATGGGTCTTCCTTCCTGCATTAAAACTGCACCAATTCCATTTCCTGAGGCATCACATTCCACAATAAATGTTTTTTGTGAAGTCTGGCGTAGCTAAGACCGGTGCTAGGCACATTGCCTCTTTAAGATGTTCAAAGGCCTTAGTTGCTTCAGGAGTCCATGAAAATGCATCTTTCTTCAATAATGTTGTTAGAGGTGCTGCTATTCTCCCATAATTCTTAACAAACTTGCGATAATACCCTGTTAACTTGAGAAATCCTCGCAACTGCTTTATGGTTGTGGGAACTTTCCATTCCTTAATGGCTTTAATTTTGTTAGGGTCTACTTTAACACCCTCGTGAGATACAATATGACCCGGATATTCCACCTCTTGTACTCCAAAGAAACATTTGGATTTTTTTGCATATAATTGTTTCTCCTGCAATAGTTTGAGCACCCTGTCAACATGTTCAACATAATCCTTCCAAGACCTGCTGTAGATTAGTATATCATCAAAAAATACTAGCACAAATTTTCTAAGGAAGGGTTTGAAAATGGAATTCATCAACCCTTGAAATGTAGAAGGTGCATTGGTAAGGCCAAAAGGCATGACCAAAAATTCATAATGACCCTCATGAGTTCGAAATGTTTTTTTTGGAATATCTTCGATCTTCATTCTAATTTGATGATATCCTGAACGAAGATCCAACTTGGTAAAATAAATTGCTCCATGTAATTCATCCAATAATTCATCAATCACAGGAATGGGGAATTTGTCTTTAATGGTGAGCTTATTGATCTCCCTATAATATGGACACATTCGCCATGATCCATCCTTCTTGTGTACCAATACTACAGGAGCAGAGAAAGAACTTTGACTAGGTTGAATTATACATGCCTCTAACATTTCTGCAATCATACGTTCAATTTCGCTCTTTTGGACATAAGGATATCTATAAGGCCTGATGTTTGGAGGAACACTTCCCGGAATCAAATGAATAGCATGATCATGATCACGAATAGGTGGGAGTCCTTTGGGAGTTTCAAACACCTTGGAATGATTGTCCAAGACTTGTTGGAGATCTTTAGAAATAGATGATTTTGATGTCGGAACTTCTAGTGAGCATAATTGTGCAATTACGCCTTGTTGTTATTTATTTAGAAGCTTTGTCATGACATTAGAGCTTATTATCCTTCCCGGCTTCCCTTCAAACCCCGTAATTCGACTTCCTTTCCTTCTAAAAAAAATTTCAAGAAAAGTTCTTGAAAATTAAAAGCTACCGTCCCCAAAGATTGTAACCATTGTACTCCTAGTACAACATCAGCACCTCCCATAGGAATGGAAAGCATTGGACTAGTCAATACATGTTCCCCCATGGTTAGCTTGATATTATGGCATTTCCCAGAGCAATTTATAGTTCCTCCATTTGCAACCATCACTTGACATTCTGGTGCTGGGTATAGGAAACAATTTAATTCCTTGGCTACCTTACAATGAATAAAATTATGGGTGCTACCTGAATCAATCAACACTATTACCTTTTCTTCTTGATTTGTCCTTCTATCTTGAGAGTTTGAGGAGTGGTAATTCTTGCCAGTGCATTACACGATATGGTCGGATTCATTTCTTCCTCTTCTAGGGCTGGTTCCTGGTGTATATCCTCTTCTTGTTCATTTTCTTCTTCCTCTTCACAATCTATGTAAAATAATTTCTTCTCAGCACACCTATGACCTTTAGTGTATTTGCTATCACAACTGTAGCAAAGCCCTTTTGCTCTTTTTTCTTCCAATTGTTGTGGTGTCAACCTTGTAGGTTGTGGAAATCTAGGCGTAGCAACACTTCCTTCTTTATAGAATTTAGTGGTAGGCTTCCTTGTCGCCATAATTTTACATTCAACTTTTCTTGCCAACCTGAATGCCTTCTCCAATGAATCAGGTTCCAAAACACGAACTTCATGTTGGATGTTATCTTTTAGAGTGCCTATGAAGAGATCAATCCTGTGTTCCTCTGGAATATCAGTTACCCATATATTCAATTTTTGGAAGTCCTCAATGTGCTGCCCCACTAAACCCTTTTGTTTGAGATTTATCAATTGGCTAAAGAAGGTGTTGCTCTTTGTATCCTCATAATGTACTATCATTTCTTCCGTAAAAATTGACCAAGTGACAATTTTTTTACGGGAGCAAAGCCATCGATACCATACAAATGTATTTTGTTCCAAATGTAAAGTTGCAATGCGTACCTTTTGTGTGTTTTGCACGTTATGGAGATCAAAATATTGCTCCATCTGTAGTATCCATGTTACAGGATCCTTTCCATCAAACTTCCTCATATCCATTTTTGGAATATGGTGGTTCTTCCTGCCAACATTAGAGTTTATCAAATCATGATTAACATTGATTTTGTTCTCATCATGAGGTTCTTCTACTATCTTTTCACCATTAGGAAACATTTCTTGTATCAACTTTGTCAAACCTTCGATGTTTGTTTTTAGATCATTCTTCATGTTTTCCATCTTAGCTTCCATGCCAGCTTCCATGCCATCCATCTTAGCTTCCACGCCATCCATCTTCTCTTCCATGCCTTTCTTCAAAACTTCCATTTCATTTTTTGTTGCTCTTTGCGAGAGTGAAATTTGTTGCACTTTCTCTTGTAATTTTGATAGATCATGTTGCAATTCTTCATCTTCATGAGTCATATTAGACCCTTCTGAAGGCTTAATGGGTGTTGAATTATTTTTACGAGGCATCTTTTAGAACCCAATACTGATATGCCCTTGGAATCAATTCAAATTGATTCTTCAAACAAGACTTATGCAATTCGGAAAAAAAATACACACCTTTTTCTTGCTTTTGAGGAGCTCGATATTGAAATTGGATTATCTCTGTAATTGAAAATCTTCGATATCTGAAATTCAGCCCTGTAGTAGCCCTCTGAAGCTTCTTTCAAATGCAATAGGTCTGACCTGATTTGGATTCTCCAAGACAAATTTGTGTCCAATCTCCCACAATGACCTAATTATGGACTGGTTCAGTAGAGCGAACTTGTACGACTTGCCACGTGTCATTTTTTTGTCCTTTGTCTCTGAAATTGATAGCCAAGAAACTAAAGGCCGTGTACTTGCGACCAATTTTTACGGCACTCCAATCCAATCCCCAGAGAGAGAGTTATTGAACTTTTCCCACGATCACCTCTTTGAGATGAAATTCAGGAGCCTGAAAAAGCACTACCTTCCACATATCATATCTCCAAAAATATTGCGAACCAAGCTCTGAAATTTTTTGATGAATTTCCTCAGGATTTCAGCTTCGCACCATATGAATTTCAGATTCTGAACCTTCGTAGAAATTTTTTTATAGCGCAAATGCCACGATGACCTGTTTAGGAGCCTGAAAAAATACCTAACTTCCACAGATCATATCTCCGAAAATATTGCGAACCAAGCTCTGAAATTTTTATACAAACTTCCTCAAGATTTCAGCTTCGCACCCTAAAAATTTCAACTTCTGAAACTTCGTATAAAAAAATTTATAGCGAAAATTCCACGATGACCTGTTTGGAGCAGCGAAACCCTAGAATCCCAAGCTCTGATACCAAATGTTGTGTAACCAGCTCCAAAAATAGAAGAAAAGAGATATGAACGCCTTAGAAATAAGCCACTTCGAGGGGGCAACCCCCAATACATTACATAAATGAACAATTCTTGGATGATACAATTTACAAAACCTCCTTTCTATATATAGGAGTCCATGGGGCCATAATGTAATCCTAGTGGGCCACAATGTAATCCTAGCCGACCTAACAATAATAATTTAAGGGCACAATAATAACAAAATGGGGGTTACAAGGGTACAATAATAACAATAATGGGGTTACACTAACAATAATAAGGAACTATACTAGTGATATAGGGACCTAACAATTAGCCTCAGCCCAAGAGCGCCTATTGTCCCCATTCATTTCCAAGAACTCCCACTTGTCTATGAGTGCTCTTTGTTAGAGACCAACAATTCTATCCCAAGAGAAGTCCACCCTGAAATGCAATTCCTTAATTTCTCCTATGCTTTAACCAGATTCGTTCTTTTTTCCGAGTGGGTCGAGCGTCTTCGATTGATATGAGTGCCTTTTGGATTAAAATATTTTACAGAGGGAAATATTTTTGAGATAATTCACAATGATGTTTATTGACAATGTTTCTCATAGAATTCGATAGAGGGGTGAGAGAAAGACAACTCTGCTTTGAAGGTGGCCCGAATTTGTTCCTCATGATCTAATATGTCAGTTCCATGCATGGTTGAAGACAACAACTAAAAGAAAAGGAATAACATATGGAAAATGTCAGGAAAGTGGCAACCTACATGCATACATGATTTACATAGTTGGAGCCATAAGGACCTCCAAAAGGACGGTTAGATGTAGGAAATCGAGAATATTTAATAGGCATATGTACATGATAATAAAAATTCACCCTAGATGTGTACGAAAGATCATCTCCAAAGGGGCACGTAAGATCTAGATGGATGCTCGATCAGATCCAACCAGATAAAAGAGGAAATAGAAAGGATGCCACCCATTACAATCCCAAAAATATATATAAAATATGCAGGAAAAAGTCCCAACTTTGTGCGCACTCCAAAGATATCTTAGAGTAGGATTCGACCATTTATGAGACCCATAAGCCACAAATAAAGACAGAAAGGAAATTATTGTGTTGAAGTAAATGTAGTGATCTGAAATGACTGTATTAGTTTTGCTATGCTAAGTGTCTTTTCAATTTATAAACTTGTGCATATTTGTCTCATTAGTTTGCTTAAGGATGGGGATTTTAATCATGAATTGTAGGTGATTTTAGGTGAATTAGAAGCATGAAATAAGCACAAATAACACTGAACAACAGTGTAAAACAGAGAAATAAGTCACCACATATAATTTACGCAGCAGGCATGATGAAGCAGTTCACCCCTCCTAGGCTACATCTGTTGGTCCAGCTCCCAATGGCATGTCCATCTTTCATTATGCTCAAAAGTTTGCAAATACATGTAGTTACATTGCTCTAATGGATGTTTTCTCTGCACCAATGGCTCCATAATGCTCCAATTAGTAAAAAATGACTCTCCATTCCCTCAGAATGGATGAAAATTGAGTCTCCTACTCTTTTTCCCAGTTTCACCTAGAAAAACTCCACCAAAAGTGGAGAACTCCACTTACCTAGAGTTAAAATAGTGAATTACGCCTTTTTAGGCACGCTGGGCAAACAACCCACCTTTTTAACCATCACAATAAATTTCGGTGGTTGGGGTGGGCACATGCTAACCCCAACCCCGTGGCTAACACAACTGTTAGTGGAACCGTCGGCGAAACCCAAGCAATAAACCATGGATAAGGTTGAACTCTGGTTGAAACGTTGTGGGTTAAGTGATAACCGCGTGGAGGGTTTAAACATGACCATTTCCATGTGATAAGCATAACATAATTTATGTTGCGGAGACTACGGTAATAACCGTCTGGCTATAACATTTTCCATGTGAACGCACTGTGGGGACCACTGGCGGGTTGGGATCGTCGGCGGTCCCCAACCCCCATACTCCATTACATTCAACTATAACAATAACTTGACTCCTATAAAGGTTAAGAATCACGTGTATCTCAGGCGGTGTGGTGTGTGCGTGCTCTGTCGGAGGTCGCAGGGTTGAGCCCTGCGGACCTCACCAAAAATTTTATAATGTGGGTCAAGGGCCACGTGGAAACCTTAGGGCTAGCCACGTGGCACCTACCAATTGGCCCTCAAAACAACGTACGAACTCATTTGACCAATAAAGAAGTGACACTTTTCAAACCCCAATTGGTTCCGAGGAAAGGAATATTCCTTAGAATATTCCCCTTTTGTTGATTGTACCTCCACCCTGCTGACTGTGCATCCCAGTCAAACTTGATGCAATTTTACCTATTTGGCATTTCGATCAGAACCCGATATCTCCCTCATGAAACGTTGGTTTTTCGAACCGTTCGCGGTGCCGGAATCAGGAAGACAAGATCTACGTAACCATCCTAGTTTCAACCCAATCCCGTAACTTTTAATTTTGAGAAAAATTTATGAACTCTTGATCACTCCTCCCACTGGGAAGCTTTTGGACCCCAAAAGACTTGATTACCTGTTCAGTAGATGAGGGTAAAACTCCCTCACCTTTCCAACCTCCAGCCATCTTGCCTTGCTTGGTTTATTGCCTTTGAGCCCAACTCGAAGGTAGTCAACACTTCCCCTCTTGGATGCTCTTGTCCTCTTGTCAAGAATTGTATCTTCTTTGAGCTCATCCAGAAATTCTGACGAGAAATATTCAATAGAATGTAGCTGAAAATCACTTCCTTGATCATCGATCAAAGGTGGCTCATACAAACATAAATTTTCAACATTAACAACTGAATACTTTTTCATATAAGAAGGCAAGTCAAGTTGAAATGCATTATTACCAACTTGCTTTATGATCTTGAATGGACCATAGCAAATGGGTTTGAGCTTTTTACCTTCCCCTTGCATCCTTTCTTCGCTAATGTGCAACCATACCTCATCTCCCTCTTGAAACTTGTGATCAACTCAATGTTTGTCATGCCTCTCTTTGTATTTGCTTTGAATTTTCTCAAGTTGTTCTTGAACTTGTCGATGTATAATCTGAATTTTCTCAATGAACCTTCGAGCCTTATCAATGTCACTATGGCCATCAATTGCAACATCCTTCCCAAAGATGAAGTCTAATGGCGATTTTGGAAAATACCCAAAGCATACTTCAAAAGATGATGTTTGAGTTGAAGAGTGCTTTGCCTGGTTGTAAGCGTGATGAATGTAATGCAGTTGCTCATCCCACAACTTAGGATGTTTGCTGCAATATCCTCTCAATAGATGCACAACAGTTATGTTCACCACCTCGGTTTATCCATCTATTTGTGGATGAAAAGCAGTACTCTCTTTCAACTTTGTGTCCATCATTCTCCATAGATTTGACCAAAAATTCCCAATTAATCTGGAATCCCTGTCACTAAAAATAGAAGTTGGCAATCCAAAATGAACCCAAACACGTTGAAAATAAATTTCAGTAGTAATGGTTTTCTTACATGGCATAAGTATACACATTTTACTGAACCTAACCACAACTACATAAAGATAATCATGTTGTCTTCTTGACATAGGTAGACCTCCAAAAAAATCCATGGAGACACTCTCCCATGGCCTTGATGGCACCAGTAGTGGCATGTACAACCCAAGCTTCCTATTACTGGGCTTACCTGTTGCACACATAGAATAACCTCTTATAAAACGTGACACACTATCTATGATGCAAGGCCAATAACAATATGTCTGTAGATGCGCCACTATTTTTCTTACCTCAAAGTGTCTAGCAATAAGAGATGAATGAGCTTCTCTCATGACACTTAGCCTCTCTCCTTGTGGTATACACAACTTTCCCAATTGAAACAACAAATTGTTATGCATATGATAATATTTTTCTTCAACTTGATTCCCTTCACTCAAACTAGCATACACATCTTGAAAATCAATGTCATGTGCATATTGTTCTATGTAACTCTCATGTACAACACAATCATTTTTTAGTAAATTAGATGCAGTAATGATTGGCCTTGAAAGAATATCAACAACTTTATTGAAAATAACTTTCTTTTATCTTATAACCAAGTGAAACTGTTGAAGAAATCCCATCCACCTGAAATGTCTTGATTGTTGCAATTTTGTTTATGTCTACAAGTATTGTAATGGTTGGTGATCGGTATGTACAATCGTCTCTTTACCCATCAAGTAGTGTTTCCACTTCTTGACACTTTGTACCAAAGCATATAGTTCTTTATAATATGTAGAATAATTTGTCACGGCACCATTAAATGTTTCAGAATGAAAAGCGATAGGCTTACCATGCTGCAAAAGTACTGTGCCCATGGCATAATCACTAGCATCAGTTTGTGTCTCGAATGGATGTCTCAGATTTGGTAATGCAAGGACTGGAGCTGAACTGATATTGTCTTTTAAAGATTTGAAGCATGTTGTTGTTAGCCTCCCCATTGGAAGTCTTTCTTCACACTTGTCACTACATGCATAGGAGTTGCGATGGAAGAAAAGTTAGCAACAAACTTTATCCAATATTGAGCTGCACCTAAGAAAATTCTTACCTCGGTTACTATTTTGGGTGTGGGCCAATTCACAATGGCTTCCACTTTAGAAGGATCAATTCTCAATTATCCTCCTCCTATAATATGTCTCAAATAGACCAAAGAAGTATTTCCAAACTCACACTTTGGCATCTTAAGAAACAATTTCTCTTTCTTCAAAATATCAAGCACTCTATTCACATGCAAGACACGATCTTCTCTTGTTTTGCTGAAAATCAATATGTCATCTAAGTACACAATCACAAATTCATCAGGGAATGGATGAAAAACAGTATCCATAACACACATGAAAGTTGTCGGTGCATTACACAAACCAAATGGCATAAATAACCACTCAAAGATTCCTTGTTTGGTTTTGAATGCAGTTTTCCATATATCACTTTCTGCAATTCTTACTTGATGATATCCACTTCGTAAATCTAACTTAGTGAAAAACTTTGCTTCTTTCATGTGATCAAGCAAATGATCTATTCTTGGGATTGGGTAACGATTCTTTACCGTAATCTTGTTCAAAGCTCGAAAATCTACACACATGCGCCAAGTCCCATCTTTATTTGGAATCAAGACTACGGGTGAACCGCATGGCGAGGTGCTTGGCCTTATGATTCCTTTGTCCAACATCTCTTTGATTTGCCTCTTTATTTCAACATTCTCCATTATCGACATGCGATACAGACCGATGTTTGGAAGAGGACAATCTTGCTGCAACTGAATCTCATGTTGAATTTTTGTTTTTGGAGGCAATATTGTTGGCTCCTGAAACATCTCATGATGCCCATTAACTACATCATATAAATATGATTTCAACTTAGGATCACATCCCTCAAATGATTCATGATTAACATAATCTTTAGGCTTAATCATAAGAAGAAAAAAATTCTTACTTGAATTTACCAGCCTCTTTACCTATCAAGCATTTACCTTAACAATGTTTGTCTTCTTGCGATGTGCTCTAACCATGAACTCCTTGCCATCTTTGAGTAAATGATACTTATTCTCATGGAAATGGAAGATTTCTTTCATGTCATACAAGTAAGGACTCCCCAACACAATACTTGTTATGTCAAGCGGAACCACATCTAATTCAACTGTGTCATCAAAATTTGCAGTGATTGCAAACCACAATATACATTTCTTTGAAACCTGTAAATTTGCATCCTTACAAATCCAACCCAATGGATATGGTTTTGGATGTGGTATGGTCTCAAGGTTAAGTTTCTTGACCAAGTCTTCAAAGATTAATTTTGTTTGTGACCCACTGTCAAACAATGTGTCAATATTTGTATGTTTGGATATGACCCTCACATGAAACAGTTATATTCTTTCTTCTTCATTTGGAGCATGTATGTGACAGTTTGATGTACTAGTATTGGGTTTAGTTTCAATTTATTTTCCTTCATGTTCTTCAATCCCATGGTTGTAATCTTAGATTCATCACCCGAATCATCTCCTAAATCATGTTGAGTTGTAGCAATAGTTTTTTGTTTCCCTTTGTTATTGGGTTTCTTTGGCCTCATTTTAGGATGTGATTTCCAACAATGAGTTTCATCATGGATTTCTTTTGAACAATGTTTACAAACCAAATTTTCTCCCTCTTTCTTAACAAATGCATTCTTTTTTCTTTTACCTTTTGAGGTATTTTCTTTGATTTATCCTTAAAAGGTTTCTTTCTACCCTCTTTAGAAATGGTCTTCCCTCTAGCTTCTAGATTAGTGGCTTGAACACATACTTCATCTAGACTGGTGGGGTTAAACATGAGAATAGTATGTTTTAGGTAGCTATGTAAGCCTCATATGTACTTGAGAAAAGTATCTTGGATCTATGAATCTACCCCTAATAAGAGAGCTCTTCTCCTAAATTCTTGGGTGTATTCTTGCACATTTTTTCCCCCTAAAGTTTTTCCAGTTCATTATGGCTTTATGCATATGAGCTAATGGATAAAACTATTGTTTTACAGCATTAATGAAATCTGACCATGTTATAATAATATTACCATGTTTCTTGATCTCCTCCTTTGTCCTGGCTTCCCACCAAACAAGTGTTGCACCTTCCATTCTCAATGAAGCTAATTGGATTTTGGTATCACCATCTTGAAGGTTTTGAATTCTCAAATAGACCTCCAATTGCCTAATCCAATTATCAAGATTTTCTGCATTGACTTCACCATTAAGCATTGGCAATTCAAACTTAACATCAAGTTTTAAAAAAGGACTTTTACCAGTGTTCTTTGACTTGTGTGGCTGATGTACTGAAGAAGAAGTAGAGGATGATGATGATGGCTCTCCATTGCCTCCATTTCTTCCATTTCCCTTCTTTGACTTATCTTCATCATGGTTACCTCCTGAAGATCCTTGTCCTTCCTTGTGAAGTTTGGATCCTTCTCCTTCTAGTCTCTCATTCCTTTCTTGATAAAGGATTCTAACCATCTCAGTCATGTCAAGGAATGCTTTCTTGAACACTCTTTCTTCCTCTTTGGGATCAAATTCTTCATGGATTTCTCCTTCCTCATGAGGCATGTTTAATGAAACTTCTTCTTCCTTACGAGGTGAACTAGGTGGTGGAGATTGTGGCAATCTTGCTCTCATTTTCTTTGGCTCTTCTTGAGACCCTTTTGCTCCCACCAGTTTGTCTTCTCCTCTTTTGAGCTTGAGCCTTGTAAGCATCTAAAACTTGCAAACAGTTAAACAATTATTTGCACTAAACAACACCAGAGAATAAACTCTAGCTCTGATACCAATCTGATCTGAAATGACTGTATTAGTTTTGTTGTGCTAAGTGTCTTTTCAATTTATAAACATGTGCATATTTGTCTCATTAGTTTGCTTAAGGATTGAGGATTTTAACCATGAATTGTAGATGATTTTAGGTGAATTAGAAGCATGAAATAAGCACAAATAACACTGAACAATAGTGTATAATAGAGAAATAAGTCACCACATATAATTTACACAGCAGGCATGATGAAGCAGTTCACCCCTCTTGGGCTACATATGCTGGTCCAGCTCCCAATGGCATGTCCATCTTTCATTATGCTCAAAATTTTGCAAATACATGTCGTTACATTGCTCAAATGGTTGTTTTATCTGCACCAATGGCTCCAAATGATCCAATTAGTCAAAAATGACTCTCCATTCCCTCAAAATGGGCGAAAATTGAGTCTCCTACTCTTTTGCCTAGTTTCACCTAGAAAAAGTCCACGAAAAGTGGAGAACTCCACTTATGTGGAGTTAAAATAGTGAATTCCACCTTTTTGGGTGTGTTGGGCAAACAAGCCACCGTTTTAACCGTCGCAGTAAATGTCGGTGGTTGGGGTGGCCACATGCCAGCCCCAAACCCTGCGACTAACACAACTGTTAGCGGAACCATTGGTGAAACCCAAGCAATAAAGCATGGATAAGGTTGAACTCCGGTTGAAATGTTGTGGGTTAAGTGATAACCGCGCAGAGGGTTTAAACGTGACCATTTCCATGTGATAAGCATAACATAACTGCTGCTGCGGAGATTGCGGTAATAACTATCGGGTTGTAACATTTTCCATGTGAACGCGCTGTGTCAGTTAGATATTTTTGAGTAAATGACTGCTCGCCTTTGATGTATTTCAAGGCTCTTTAGCCTGTCTTTCCTTAATTTATCCCTTTAAACTGTGTTTTTTGCCTAATTCTGCTTTTATCCTTTATAACTGTCCTTTAATTAATTTTCCTCACTGTCTTTCTCTGTTTCTATCAAACAACTGCTTTTATTCGTTAATCCTCTTACCTTTCGACCTTTTGCCTTTATCCTTTAAAACCTTGATTAGGCTTTAATCCTTTGTTTTAAGGCTTTGATTTGCTTTTGGCCCCTTTAACTCAATTAAGACCTTTATGTGTGTAGGAGGCTTTTTTGATGTGCTGGAAGATTCTAAGGTACATCGGTGGCCATGAAACATCGATTTCAACCTTTATCTTGAAACCCTGGATCTCCTTCTTTGTTTTAGGCCCTTGGATCATCATTCTGAGGCCTCAGTCACTGAATATGACCGTGGGATAACATTTCTGCCTTCGTCCACCATTAAACCTGCACAAATAAACAAATTATTAATTTAAAACCTGCGAGATTATGGTCAAAATGCTTTTCAGAGGTTTATGAGGGCATAAGGAGCAGTGAGGAGGAAGGGAGAGTGTAGGGGAGAGGTTCCGAAGGCGGAACCGCGAAAACAGGTTTGAATTTTTCTTTTTGATGCGTAATGGAGGAAAGGTGGTTTCATGAAAACCACCGGTGGTTTTCGCGTTACAGATGAGTGGTAAGCGGTAAAGCGCAAATCGAACACGATACGCGTCGTTGATCGCCACATGCCCCTCACGAAACCACCAGTTTCGTGTGGATAACGTGCAATTAGCTTTTTGGAGAAATGGGCGCGAAAGAGCATGCAGACTATTGGATCTGGGGCTGCAGATCCAACGGTGGAGAGAGCACGCAATGGGGAAACGTGCGCGGTGGTGGGAGATTGGTGGGAGATATTGGAGGCCAGGTGTCGGACATGGATTGGACGAGCAACAGGGTAGTGGATGGTGGGGCCGAGGGGTGACATCGGCTGTTTTGTCATTGAACAGGTTGGGTTGATCGGCGGGGTTAAATGAGGGTCGTTGGATCAACATAGATCAACGGTCAAGATCTATTGCGGGGGAATCAGAGGTACGGAGGGAAAAATTCGGCCTGTGCCCCTGCAGTAAATCCTGGCCGCTCATCTAAGTTTTTATGCAGTCAAATAAGTCAAATGCGGGGGCACCAAAGGGTATGGGCCACCTTGGTTGGGTGCCCCCGCAGTAATCTTGTGCCATTGGATCGGTGAAATGGACAACGAGGATTAATTCGGGAACAAGTAATGGCGCAGGATAAAGTATAGGGAAAGGGGTTAAGGGGAAGAGCGGAGAGGTGTGGTCTTATAGATAAAAGGAGGACCGGGGGTGAAAACAAAAAGGGCTAAGGGCTTTTAAGAATTAGCCCATGGTCGGGCCCTCGGGTCATATGCAGAGAAAGGGTGGAGGGTTAAGCCCTCGGGGGATCGCATCGGCGGGGGACAAAAAGAATGGGAGAGGAAACGAAGAAGTGCCGATGCGATAAGTGCCGATGGTTCCCGACTGCGGTTGTATGAAGAAAAGAGCTAGGGCTGAAGGCCAAAAAGGGGCTTAAAGCCTTATGTTCTTAAAAGGTTGGAAAAGGCTAAAAACATGGGTTTTTAAGCTTTTTTAAGGTTTTCGATAGGTTTAGAAAAGGTATTTTTAAACCAATTGAGGGTGTTTATAATGATTAAAAGGGTTTTTTTTAGAGGAAATGGAGGTTTTATGAAGAGAAAAAGGGCTATTTTCAGAGGAAAATGGACTAATAAAAACAGCGATAAATAGCCTGAAATAAGCTTCTTTTGAAATAGCAGGATGAAGATTTCAGTGAACTGATGGACTTAGGCTAATGAAGGCTGTGAGATTTCTAGAACTCACAATGTTTCTGTAATATTGTTTCTAAAAATCTAGGATTTTCAAATTTAGTCATCTTTGGATAAAGTCAAAATTATGGATGACTAACAATAGCTCCACATGGGGAGGACAACTATCCTTTTAGGTGTCCAGAACCTCAGTTTATCATTCTCTGGCTTCCAGCAGACCAGTGCCTTATCCATCGGGCAACATTATTTGTTTTCTCGTTGATTTTATTTGTATTTTGACAATTCTTCAATGACCTACAGCATGAAAACACCTTAAGACAACACCTCTACCTACCCATTCCTACTTGTCCTAGCATTTTTTTCTTCTTTTGAGTGCATTTGAACTAGAAAACTCCTTTGACATTTTATTCTTTTATTTGAAGCAAGAAACTAATGTAAATCTACTCTTATTCCTTCCATGAGTTCAGATTAAACAGTTGAACTCATTGTTTCTCTACCTAAGCTACTATCTGTCAGGATTAATCTGTCTGACAGATCTTATTCTCTATTTTCTAAAACAAAAATTTAAATACATAAAAACCAGGATTAAGCTATCTGATTTGCTGTAAGACTATGGCATAAAAACAAGCTGCACATAGACTTTATTTTGAAGAAAATTAAAACAAAATTGTGAAGGTTTAAGATCTGAAAATTATAAACATCCTTCTATTCTTTTTCCAGCTCTGGTTTTGATCTATTTAGAGCTATCTTTTTCCTTTTCTTGGTTCAGATTTTGAGCTTGTTAGAACAATTTATTTTCTATCCTAATCTATTCTATTGATAAGCCAAGTCTGAAAAAATCTTATCAATCTGTGCTTCTACTAACTTATCATCATAAATTTAAAGTATGTTCAACCATGATTAGGCTAGATGACTGAATGATATGTCATTTTTTAATCAACAGTGGCACTTAGATTTTCTCACTTTCAGATTTTTTTGGGTATGGGGCTATACCTGTTTGAATCTACCCTCTTTTCTCTTTTCTGTTGTTTTTGTGTTTTTCTTTTTAAATCGAAAAGCAATGTTTTATACAGTGAAAAATAAAAAGCTTTGAATTTTAGGACTCTTGGCAAAAATAGTGCTTGAACATCCTGCCATTGACAGGACCTCCAAATAGATCTTCTCCATTTAACTCTTGCAGAAAGAATGCATTATGACCCCTTATAGAATGAATGATGTAGGGCCCTTTCCATAGATTCTCAAATTTGCCATGTTTTCCCTTTTCTTCCCTTCTAGAATCCCACTTTAGAACAACATTCCCAACTTGGAAATCATTTGCTTTAGTCCTTTTGTCAAATATTTTCTTGATACTTTCTTGGACTGTTTGTGTTCTCTTGTACACTTCTTCTCTGGACTGCTGTAAATGAATGGTCTGATTTATCCTCCTCTATATATCGTTTTCCTTACATTGTACTTCTTGAAGGAGTTTCATGACTGGAACTCCTAGAGAGGTTGGGAAGATTTCATCCATGCCATAAACCAGCTGATAAGGGGACATATTTATTGACTTTTTGATTGTTAATCTATCAGCCCATAAAGCATGAGTAAGCTTACTATGCCATGATTTTTGATTCTGCTCCAACAGTTGTTTGATAATATTGACAAGGTTTTTGTTGGAGGATTCAGCTAATCCATTTCCTTGAGGATAGTAGGCAGTGGAATGACCCAAGTTAATATGATACTTATGGTAGAAGTCAATAGTTCTTTTAGATTTGAAGGCAACAACATTATCTGTGATAATTTTTCTAGGACAACCAAATCTGGATAGTATATTGGTTTCAAGGAACTTGATAATGATAGAGTCAGTAAAATTCCTAGAAGGTATGGCTTCTATCCACTTGGTGAAATAATCGGTAGCAATGAGGATCCACTTATGTTGGGCTGATGAAGATGGGTGAATTTCCCCAATGAAGTCTAAGCCCCATTGTTGAAAGGGGGCCTCAACACTGATGAGATGTAAGGGTAAAGGATGGGAGGCAACCTGATAGATACTAGGCACTAGTAGCTCAGGTCAGTGAACCCTCTAGCTTTTGGGAGGCAGCTCAGCATCATGTGTGGGTATATTCCATGGTGGAAGAGTATAGCTCCATCATAACAAACGATGTATGGGAAGTAGTCCCTAGACCATAAGACAAATCATTTGTAGGATCGAGGTGGATCTAAAAGATCAAGTATGCTGCAAACGATAACATAGAGAAGTTCAAGGCAAGATTTGTGGCTAAGGGGTATGAAAATAAAGAAGGGATCGACTATGAGGAAACCTTCGCCCTTGTAGCTCAGTACACTTCAATCAGATCTGACATTTCTCTAGCAGCGCAGTTGGGATGGGAGATTGACCAGATGGATGTCAAGACAACGTTCTTGAATGGGGTGATAGAAGAAGAAGTATACATAGAACAACCAGAGGGATTCAAGACACATGAGCAGAATACTCATGTTTGCATGCTTAAGAAATCCTTGTACGGTCTAAAACAAGCCCCCAGAGCATGGTATGGGTGAATTGATAGCTATTTGCATAAGATGGGATTCATCAAGAGTGACACAGATCCAAATCTCTACTACTTGAGAGTAGGGGATGAGCCATTAATCCTGGTATTATATGTAGATGATCTATTTCTTATTGGATCATCTAAGCTCATCAAGGACTGCAAGGAAAATCTGGCTACCGAATTCGACATGAAGGATCTGGGGCAGATACACTCTTTTCTTGGTTTGGAGGTCTGGCAGCAGAAGGGAGAAATCTTCCTTGGGCAAGGAAGATACACTACAAAGATCCTAAAGAGGTTTCAGATGGAATATTGTAGACCCATGGCCACACAGATGATTACCAACTAGAAGAAGATAGACGCAACAGAGGATGATGAAGCTGATCCCACCTTCTATAGGCAGCTCATTGGATCATTAATGTATTTGGTCAACACTAGACCAGGCATATGTTATGGAGTGAATACCCTCAGTAAGTTCATGGTGGAACCAAGGAGGGCTCACTAGGCAACAACCAAACATGTTATCTGATACTTAAAGGGGACAATCCATTATGGATTGAGTACACCAAGGGTAATGAGGTCCAATTGAGTGGGTTTACAGATGCAGATTGGGCTAGAAGCACAATGGATCTGAAAAATACCAGTGGTTACTATTTCAATCTCAGATCAGGAATGACTTCCTGGTGCAGTAGGAAACTGAAGTCCATCGCACTGAGCTCAGCTGAGGCATAATATATGGCAGCAAGCACAACTTCGTGCGAGGCCATATGGCTTCACAAATTTCTCTTGAACTTGCTCAAGAAGAGGATCGAACCTACTAGAATTATGTGTGATAATCAGAGTTGCATCAAGCTCTCTAAAAATCCTATGTTTCATGACCGGTCGAAACACATTGACATTCGGTGCCACTTCATCAAGGACTATGTCCAACGGGGAGCTGTACAGTTGAGGTACACTCCTACAGGAGAACAGGTGGTAGATATCCTCACCAAGGCTCTGAGTAAGATTAAGTTTACTTACTTTAGAGAAAAGATGGGGATGGTCGAGAACCCATTCTTGTAAATGAATGGGTGGTATTCAGAGACAGAGGGAGTTACAGTACGGATAAGGCAGTGGTAGAGTCAGTGTCACAGACAACAGTACAGAGGGTAGTAGCCAGGACATCAACAACGCAACAAATGCTTCAAAATCAGAGCAGTGCAGTGGGTACCTTCCTTGAACACTTTCCTTGCTAAGAGGGAGTGTTTATTTTTGTAGCATCGGGAAGTGTTCCAAGTTGCAAATTTTGGGGAGAGGCTTGGACAACAATATTCTAGAGAACCCAGAAATCGTTTGTGGAAATTCCACTCAGATTTTGTTTTATTAAAATAATTAATTATTTTAATGTGATCCTAAGTCTAAACTTAGGGGAATTAAATAATTAAAGGGTATTAATAAAGGAGAGTGTGAATCTTCTAGAGAACGAAGATCAAGTCATCTTTTAATCTGAGCCATTGATTAAAGATATAATCTGGGTCGTTTATTCATCGACAAGAAGACTATAAGAGGAGGCTTGAGGGTCATTTGGAAATCAAGCCGGGCACATTCTCAGTACTTAAAGGAAATTGATTCTAAATTAAGAGAATTCAATTTCAGTGTGTGAGTTTGTAGAGGCAGGGTTGTAGAAGCAGAAGGAGGAGAGAGAGAGCAGCAGAGTCAAAGAGGAAGAATAAAAAGGATGAGGAGGAGGCATCGCTGAGCAACAACACTTTCCCTCCACGTAGAAATTATGCAGTCCAGGCAGGGACTGCGCAGAGGGGCTACACAGACTCATGCAGAGGGTGCAGGAGGTTATCCCGTGTGTCGGGAATTCTTTCAGGGTGCCCGAAAAATTCACATCAGGTGTATGCTACTTGATTCTGATTGTCAAAATTTCTGTAAACATTCTTTTCACTGCTGAAGATAAATACAAACCCTCATCTGCTTCACCAGTTTTCCCACATTGGGTTTTTCCGGGGATAATTGTCCAAAAATAACTGTGTTGATATGGTTGTTTCTATTGTGCTATATGTGCTATTTATGTTCTTCTGATTTTGATTAGAGTGAAGTAATGCAACTGTGTTTATTTCAAAATTTACTGAAGCATCTGTAAATAAATTATCTAATAAGTAAGAGAAATAAATCAATCATTGCAGTAATAATTTTCAGATTGAAAATTTCACAAACAGTGGCTCGTCTTATGGCTCGTTAGAAATTTTTGTGACTCGTTATTGATCACTAGGGATCATTGTTATACTTTGTGACATCACACTTAGTTACAATGGTTATATTCTGTGATTTTCTTCTCATCATTTGTGACCTTGTATTTATGTTCTATGGTGGCTCTCACATTCTTTCATTGGTCCGATAACTAAGCATTGCATTGATTTGGCTCAAATCTATTTTTTATATAGTGTTATCGCACTCATATTCATATATTCTATGGATCACATTGTTTTGTGGCTTGTCTATATCGCAACTCTAAGGTTTGACCATATCACATTGACTATGAAATATTTACGATGGCATCACACTTAATTGACTCTTAGTTATATCAGTAGCATCGCATGTAGGTTTCACATTTGTTGTAGTAGAGGCATCATTGCACAATGGCTCCATGCACAATGGCATCAATTGACATAATTTTGTACATTGGCCTCATTTAGCATGGTTTTGTTTAATAAAAATGTTTGTGACTTAAAGACTGGATAGTGGTATTGTTGCCTAACAATAATCTTGACGATGAAGACAAATTTTTTATATGACATTGATTTAATAGAGACAATATTACCCTTGATATCAATAGGAAAATGATTCAACACAACGAATATCAAGGCAATAACCCTAGATATAACATAAACCAAAGGAACAATGAGATGATGACATTGACCTAATGTGACTATAATCTAAGGATAACAGTGTCTGACAGTGACATCGACTGGGAAAGATGGTGTTGATTTCAACATGACAATTAACCTTGATATATCTATGACCTAATAAGACACTGACTTCATATACGACAACGATTGTAACAGAAGCCATGAGACTTCTTATCTATACATATAAGGAGGTTGAATTTATCATGAGGCTGACCTATTCAAAAGAAACTTAAGTACTTGGAATACAAATGAACCAAAGAATCATGAAGTTCATATATGCATTCGAATAATAGAAACAATCTTGGATATATATATATATATATATATATATATATATATATATATCAATTGATTATGAAGATAACAACTCAACATGTTGAGATTTGTAGCTTGGGAGGTACTCCAAACCTTAGGCTTGAGGATTGTGGAGGATTTTGTACACAAAAATATTTTTGTGGGCTTGAAACCCAAAATTGGGGTTTTGTACCCATCGATGTTGGGGAAAAAATCATGGAGATAATTTGACATGCGATGGATGGAGATGACAGAGGATGTCAAGACAAATCCAACAAATCGAGAATCGTCAAATTCTGAGTTGTATATGTGAAGTTATTAATTTTGAAGTTAAGTGTGGGAAAATAGTCTAGAGAAGTCAAGTTGGGCTTGACATGAGGTGAACCCTTGTTGGGCTAGACGTTACCCTAGAAGAAGATATAATAGAAGGCTTTTGTGAGGTCATTACACAAATCCTTGGGCATTATAAGGAGCTCGCATAAGGTGACGAGAATTTTGATTTAGCCATAGGCCTGGACAGACTCCAAATGAAGGGAAAGGAGGTTATATTTCGGTGTCCTTCATTACTGTTTGGAGGCAAATAATATCAGATAGAGAGGACGAGTTGGTTAATGCATTTCTGGACTTTTTTGGCAGTGTTTTGTGGCTTTTCTACCTCATATTTGAGGGTCGTAGAAGACCTGAAGTAATTTCAGGGGGTCTAAATTTGAGATAGGGCATATTCAAGAGGGTCGGGACCCTTGTTTTGGGAGCAGAACACTTATATTTGTTGTAGAGACAAGGTCACATTCTAGAGGTAAGGTTTTTGGGTTATTTGTGCACGTTTTTTGTATGGTATATCTTTGTATCGGGCTGCAGGTCATTGGTTGTTGCGGAAACAAGTGGGAGGGATGATTGAGTGGGCTTAAGGGCCTAGGAGAGACCTCCTAAACCAACCGTAGTTACCTATAGGAGGTGGCATCAAGAACAGGGGTATTCTTCTTATGTTTGGGATTGTTTTATGTTGTTGGTTGGTATAGTTTGGTTGTAGGATACCTTGAGGAGGATCCTCATACCCTACAACAGATTTGGGTGCCTATTATTGAAGAACATTAGGACCAAACCATTGGGAGAAGGATACACCATGTTTGGAGCAAGGGTTGAGGGTTGTTAAGGGTTTCCTAACCAGACTTGCAGGTGCATATAACCCAAGGAAAGGGTTCAGTAGCAATATGTTGTAGATTACTCCTTGACGATGGATGAATGCTATTTGGATGGATGCCCTAAGAGAGGACACATTGAGAAGTCTTTTGGCATCCAAGGGGAAGGGATTTATAGGTGTTGGATGCCATAACCAAGAGTAGATGCTACAACAAGGATTTGTCACTTGTGGCCTCTTGGAGGGCAACGTGAGAGTGGACCAAGTGTGGATAGTGTGTTGGGACTTTATGGTCTATTGGAGGACAACATGATAATGCCCAAGTTGGAGCCTAGTGTGTAGCACTTTGATGGACAAAGGTAGCTGCTAGAGTGGTAGAAGAAGAGCTCAAGGGTCTGATCAACTAGGAGAAGTTTGAGTAGCCCCAAACTTGTGTGTGGAGAAGGACATCTACAATAGAAGATGGGCAATCCTCCTAACTCGTACTCATTGTAGGAGATGGACATCTTGCAATGATGGGTGGAAACCCTACGTGCCCTATGTTAGTCTTCATTGGAGTAGCATAAGAACACTATAGTGGGTTGAAGTCCCTAAGTAGATGAGAAACAAAAGTGGGTAGTTGTGAGTTATTTACAAACGAAGTTGTGAAAAACTTGACAAAAGTTTCGATGCGTTGTTCCCTTGATGGACTAAGGCACAACTAGTGAGCAGATTGGATAGACGAGGTTCACTGCCCAAACAAACTTGAAGCATTGATAGAGGCAGGTGCTGCAGATCAGGAGCCAAATGACCAAGTAGGTACAGGGTATGACTGAGAGGAATTGAGAGAGCGCGGTACATCAGCCAAATGGTCAGAGTATCTTGTTGAGGGTAGATTATTGGTCGATGGACTGACACCAAGCCCTAGTTTTATATTCTTCTACTAGTGGATGTATGAGGACCATTTTCCCTGGTACAAAAGCCCTAGAATATTGTGTTATTTAGTTTTATTAATATAATGAAGCCGGGTTATTGTACATAATTTGTGTATATTTTGTGAACTAGTAGATTTGTTGTTGTATATATTCTATTGTGCAAAGTAGGCTCGTTGTGATATTTTTTTTGGTAATGTTAGTGATTTAAGATTCTATCGTAGATACCAGGATCGTGGAAAAAAAACAATGTATCATTACATGTTGGAGCTATTTTGAGGGATAGTGAATCAGAGTGTGCACAATGAAGCAACTCAGAGGGAGTTGTGGTTGTCCATATCATGGAGCAAAGGGTTTAGCTGAAGACATGGAGATGTCGTATTGATTGGATTGGCATTGAGATTGGTTGGGAGTTCTGGTGGATTGGTGGAGAGCCTAGTGAACAACAATTTGTTGTAGGGTAGATTGTTGATCATGGACCTCTGTTGATTTTCCATGGGTCTTTGGGACAACGCAAGGATTTCTTTAGCATGTACAAGATTTTTTTGATCGAAATTTATTCATGTGATGGACTGGATATTGGCAGGCTAGAGTCTTCATCAGATCGTGATGTTGCGTATCCAAGATTGGAGGAATTTGCACGAGTTGTATTTGATCTAGGAGGATGAGTGCTTGCAGGATTGAGCTAGTGGAGATCATGTAGGCTCAGAGGGAGCAACCCTATGGAGGTTTGGGATCTTTAGGTCCAGATGTGATGAGGAAGAGGCACTATCGAGATTTCGAGGTTCATTCTACAGGGTATGTTGCAGTGATGGACGCCAGATGGGCTAATGTCTTTGGTGACGATGGAGACTTCCTAGTGTTGGAAGTACCTCTCTTGCTAAGAGGGAGTATTGAGATTTGTAGCTTGCGATGTAATCCAAAACCTAGGCTTAAGGGTTATGGAGGAGTTGGCACACAAAAATATTTTGTGGGCTTGAAACCCAAGCTTGGGGTTTTGTACCCATAAATATTAGGGATAAAAACATGGAGAGAATTTGGCATGTGATGGATGGAGATGATAGAGGATGTCGAGTTGAATCCAATGCATCGAGAATCATCAAATTCCGAGTTGTCTATATGAAGTTAATAATTTTTGAAGTTGAGTGTGGGAAAATGGTCTAGAGAAGACGAGTTGGCCTTGACATTAGGTGACCCCTTGTTGGGCTAGACGTTGCCCTAGAAGAAGATATAAATAGAAATCTTGTGTGAGGTCATTACACACATCCTTGGGAATTATAACAAACTCGCATTAGGTGAGTGGATTTCTAATTTAGCCACAGGCCTGGGGAGACTCCAAACAAAGGGAAAGGAGACTAGATTTTGGTATCCTTCATGACTATTTGGAGGCAGAAGATAAGATAGGAAGGCCGAGTTGGTTGATTCATTTATGGACTGTTTGGCAGTGTTTTGTGGCTTGTCTACCTCAGATTTGAGGGTCACAGAGGATCTGAAGTAATTGTAGGTGGTCCGAGCTTGAGATAAGGAATATTCAAGAGGGTCAAGACCCTTGTTTTGGGAGCAGAATACTCAAATACATTGTAGAGACAAGGCCGCAGTCCAGAGGTAAGGTTTTGGGGTTATTTGTGCATGTTTTGTGTATGGTATATATATATATAGGGCCACAAGTCACTGGTTGTTGCAGAAACATGTGGGAGGGTTGATTGAGTGGGCCCATGAGTGACCTACTAACCTAGTTGTAGTTACCTAAAGAAGGCCGCAACCAAAACATGGGTATTCTCCTTATGTTTGGGATTATTTTATGTTGTTGGTTGGTACAAGTTGGATGTAGGGTGCTTTGAGGAGGAGCCTCATACCCTACAATAGATTTGGGTGCCTATTATTAAAAAATAGAGGGACCAGACCATTGGGAGAAGGATACACCATGTTTGGAGCAAGGGTTGATGGTTGTTACGGGTGCCGTAACCAAACTTGTAGGTGCACAAAACTCGAGGCAAGGAGGCAACATCAGTATGTTGTAGTTGACTCCTTGATGATGGGTGAATGCTAGTTGGATGGATGTCCTGGGAGAGGAAAAATGGTGAAGCCTGCTGGCATCCAAGAGGAAGGGATTCATAGGTGTTAAATTCCCTAAAAAAGAGTAGATGCTACAACAATGATCGATCACTCGTGGTATGTTGGAGGGCAGCGTGAGAGTGGACCAAGTGTGGATAGTGGATTGGGCATTTATGGTCTGTTGGAGGGCAACGTGATAGTGCCCAAGATGGAGGCCGATGTGCAGCGCTTTGATGGACAAAGGTAGCTTCTAGAGTGGCAGAGGAAGAGCTCAAGGGTCTGATCAACTAGGATCAGTTTGAGTAGCCCTAGACTTGTGTGTGGAGAAGGACATCTACAATAGAAGATTGGCTGTCATAAATAAAATAATGTAAATAATGATTAATTAGTTAATTGGTAATTAGGTTGAAAGGCCATGTCTAATAAGACATGAACTTTCGTGAAGAGGCACCTGTGTAGGTATATAAGCAGGCCTCATTTGTAACATTCAACATCTCATTCTTCACACAGTTTATATATAATAATATTTGTATCCTCATGGATATCTTTGTATTCCAAGTGTTTTGGAGTATTTAACTTGAGAAGGAACTTTGTTCGCTTCATTTGGTATCAAATCAGTTCGATCTTCTGGCCGCTCATCGCTGCACAAAGCTACACTCCTCGGTCCAGGCCTTTGGCCATCAAAAATTCGTCAACATTACTTTCGTCGAAGCGTTTCGCTACCAGTCTTGGAGTTTCTCCATTTTCACCAGTAGGCCTTTGGCCAAAATTAAAAATTTGAAGAAAAAAAAAGGGAAATTAAAAAGAAGAAGAAGCAAAAGCAATATATATATATATATATATATATATATATATATATATATATATATATAAGAAAAAATAAAAAAAGAGATATATATAAAGTAGTACATATATGTACATACCAAGACAATTTAAAAATAAAAAGGCAAAAGAAAGAAGGAAGAGTAGATAAGGTTATTTTGATTATTCTTTAAGTGGTTTACAGGCTCGTGGTTTTGGAAGCCCATGGTAATTGCCCATGGTATTCGCAAGGTAAAATAAGAAGTAACGGAATAAAAAATCTTTGTATGAATGGTAAGTTTAATTTTACATGGAGAACATTAACTGAGTCAAATACACATAAGTGGACATATATTTTATAGGTGAATATATGTGAATAGCCACGTTTCACTAGGGTTGTAACCTTTCAACAAAAAAAAGAGTTAAAAAAATCAATTGTGAAAAGAATATATATATATATATATATATATATATATATATATATATATATCAATTAATTAATTAAATTATTTAAAAAAATAAAAAAATTGAAGGAATAATAACTTCATTAAAAAGAAGAAGAGAAAGTTAGGAAGGGTTACCTTAAAAACCCTAAAAACTCAATTCAATAAACAAAATGGAATCAATCATTGATGAAAAGGAAATTCAATCTAATTCGGAAAGGAAAGAAGGAAGATTTCCTGAAAATTATAGTATGTTTGTTTGTACGCTAATTAGAATCAAAGGGTCACTTGTGGGAAAGGAAGTTCTCATATCTATCGATCTTAATCAAAAGGATAATTATGTTAGTACATAATGTGTTAACCAATTAGTGATCCCTGAATCAAATATAATCAAAACAAATTCAATTAACGCGAATGAAAAACAATACGGCATAAGGAATCTACATCTAAGTATTGGGGAGTATTCCTTGGTCTCGCAATTTACCATTAAAACCTTATTTTGTAACAATAGTGATATAATTCTGGGTTCGCGCTGGATGGAATCACTAGGGTCATTCGTCCTTAATACAATTTTTTTTTTTTAACATTCTCCTATAAAAATAAGAAAATAACGCTAAAGGACATCAACTTAAAGCCAAATTCAATGACACCTGAAGACATTTGAGAAATTTCAAAAGTAATTTCTCAATAAAGTAAAAAGGTGATCCAAAATATGCAAAAGGAAATTGACAAAATCACAACTAACAAGAATGAAGAAGTTGCTCGCCTCAAGGACCACAACGGAAAATAGTTAACACAAATTAAGAAATTGAAGAAGGATAAGAAGTCGTTGGAAAACAAGGTGCAACAACTTGTCGAAAAAGAGACGTCGAAACCGACAAATGTAGAAGTTCAATTTGCAGGAAAAATGAACATTGATCTAGTAAATGTCACAACTCAAGAAGAAGACAAGCAAGTTGCAAACGATAAAAACTTCGATGTTGCAGTTCAAACGAGGAGAATTCTAAATGAAGGTCCTATAACCTACTCAATAACATCGTTGTCAAAAGAAAATCAAAGTCAAACAAAAAAAGTTCCCTATCGACATCCAAGTCACGGGAGCAGACAACTCAGCTGAGCTATGTATTCAGAACAGAAACAAGTTGATATTCTGAAGAATACTAATGAATCATCACAAGTTTCCAGTCATCGTAAGATTCCACATAAGATTGATTTAGGATGGTCCGATCCATTCTTAGTGCAATAGTTTTGTTTGTCACTTAGAGGTTCATATCAACTTGTATCGACAAGGATAACTGCCCCGAGACAAGAAGATGTTCGTAGCAGGAAAAGAAATCGAAGCCTTTCATTGAAAATCTTTGAGGAAAAATATTTTTGAGGGGAAGGCAATGTCATAAATAAAATAATGTAAATAGTGATTAATTAGTTAATTGGTAATTATGTTGAAAGGCCATGTCTGATAAGACATGAACTTTCGTGAAGAGGCACCTGTGTAGGTATATAAGCAGGCCTCATTTGTAACATTCAACATCTCATTCTTCACACAGTTTATATATAATAATATTTGTATCCTCATGGATATCTTTGTATTCCAAGTGAGTCTGGAGTATTTAACTTGAGAAGGAACTTTGTTCGCTTCACTGGCATACCTACTAGCCCATGTTCATTATAGGAGATGGGAATCTTGCAGTGATAGGTGGAAACCATTTATGCTCTATGTTAGTCTTCATTGGAGCATCACATGAAGAATATAGTGGGTTGAAGTCCCTAAGTAGCCGAGGAGAAACATTGGGAAGTTGTGATTTGTTCAAAAACGGAGTTGTGAACAAATTGACAAGATTATCTATGTGTTGCAACCTTGATGGACCAAGGCACAACTAATGAGTAGATTGAATAGTCGAGGTTTAGTGGCCAGATGGACTTGGGGCATTGATAGAGGCAGGTGTTGCAGATCGGGAGCTGAAGGACCAAGTAGGTACAAGGTACGACCGAGAGGAGTTGAGAGAGTGTGCTACATCAACCAGATGGTAAAAGTATCTTATTGAGGGTAGATTAGTGGTCGATGGAATGACACCAAGCCCTAGTTTTGTATTCTTGTACTAGTGGTTGCATGAGGGCCATTATCCCTGGTACAAGAGCCCTAGATTGTTGTATTATTCAGTTTGATTAATATAACAAAGTTAGGTTTTGTACATAATTTGTGTAAAAAGTTGTGTATATTTTGTGCACTAGTAGATTTACTGTTGTATATATTTATTTGTGAAAAGTAGACTCATTGTGATACTTTTGGTAACATCAATGATTCAAGATTATATCCTAGATACTAGGATCACATAAAAACGACATAGAAAATGTTATAAAGTTGGAGAAGTTGAGACATGTTTTGTTAAAGAGAATTGACAATTGAAGATAATACAAAAGACCGATCTCTACAAAGGACATGTAAAAATTCTAAGAGGAACCTAGCTCTTAAGAATGACATGTATTATATCATGTTGATGTGAAGACAAGATTTTATGAAAAAGGGTCCAAGAGTAATAGGGAGTCAATCTTCCTCCAGAGATAAGTATTTGACATCTTCTTGATTATTACTAATGCTAATGTCTGTATATTTTGTATCCTTGTTCTTTCATAAGTCTTCTAATCAAGGGTACATGTCAAGGCGAGTTTTATATAAAGCTTGAATAAGCAGATGAAAGACTTGAAGGAACATGGTATAGCATGAAGACTGTGAAGGAAGGATCAATTTTATGTATGCATCAAAGAAGACGATTAGATGGCAATAATATTACTAATTGCAGATCGAAAGAGAGAGTTGTAAAGACCCTGATGATTACGATATTGAAGCCTATTGATTCGTTCAGATTGATGATTGAAAGTTGAACAACATGAAGTTGAACCATTTTGCAATATGAGCCAATAGAAAAAATTGACATGAATAATCTCACAACTTTACTTGAGGTCATTATGATTTGGCAAGACTGATACAGATGGCTTGTTTGAGATATAATTTGGCTCCCAGGAAAAGCATATTACAGTAGTATATGCAGAGGCTAGAAAGATAACAATTGAAATAATTTGTTGGATCTACAACTACATAGTTTGATCATGGAAGACATGGTTGTGTGGATAGCACTATTGATGGCTTATATGAGCATGAGAGCATAATTGATAATGGAAAGTTGACATGAATATTTGAAGAATATGAGGTAGAACTTTGTTATGAAGGAAGAAGACACGTGCTAGTAGTTGTGAGGAAACTCAGATCCTTGAAGATGCTAGATGAACCTTTTGATGATAATTAATGAGATCTGAAAAGGTCAAAGTTTGATATAATGTGATGTTGTTAGGAGCCAAGAAACCCTGTCACGAAGATGAAATATGAAATAATTTAGATCTGTAAAATATTTGACATCCCGACAAATCAAAGCTTAGGAACAATGTAACAATAAAGGAGTCCTACAACTACAGCTCGATCTCCACATAATAACAAGTAGCTGATGTATTGATGATGTATGAGACTAGCTAAGGATCGTGATGATGTATCCATGATTTATAGGGATTAAGAAATATCCTCTGTGTTTGATAAGGAGTAAATATCTCCTCTTTGGCTAATAGGGAGTGATGGTGGACACCATATTCTCCATATGTCATGCATTGGGCCAGGAATAACTGTCGTACGTCTAGTGAAGGCACTGGGAGGGAGAATGGAGGATTGGATAAGCATTTGGGACTGATACTCCTTAAGGATTAGGAATCCAAGATAGGAAGTAGTGTAATGTATCGACACTCTTTGAGGATTGGACAAGATATCCAAGATAAGAGTGGTCGAAGAGGATTGAATCCAAGATAAGAATAGTCTTGGAAGGACATACTTGGTGAACATCCGGATGGGGTATGTGCCTTGAGAGGCTATGGTATTGTCCATATGTATGCCTCCCAACATTGTGATCTAATCATGTGGAGAGTTAGAGCTTGTCAAGTCAAGGCGTTCCTATGTTGTAATTTGAAAATGTTGGTTATGATGTTGATGCTCAAAGATGGCTTATCAATCTTAATATTCTTATGAGCATATTTCAATTTGAGAGAAAACTTGTACTGGTTTTGAAATTATGTAATGACCAACTCCGAATCATGGGCAACTTAGGAATATTAGTATGCACACGAGACGAGCATATGAAAGCTACATATGCATGCATCACATGCAATACACTAGTTTAGATTCTAAATTCAATATAAATGTTCAATAACATGACACTCCTTCAAATAGAAGTTACACCCTTAACCATCACCACACATATTTCTCATTGCGTTATAATTAATAAGTGATATTTTAAATAATATCAATGATATAAACTTAAACTATTAAGTAAATATGGTTATAAATATAAATGTAAAATTTAAAGCCAATTATAAATGTGGTTATATATATTACAAAATATATCAAATAAATTATATTAATAAATTATGTCAAATAATAAATTAAACTAAAGTGTAGTACTAGTATGGGCCAAGGGAATTTATATAAACACAAACATTAATACTAAATTTAAACCTAGTGCATATGTCGACATACAATTACCATAAGAAAAATGTGATAACATGTTACAAAGATTATTTGAGGTGTTATCATGTAATGTAGCGATGAATTCAATTGGTAAAGAAAGCGGTGACCGTCAAGGAGTGAATATAGAGAGATGAAAGGGATAAAAAAGGGAAGGAAAACAATGGCGGGTTTATTTTCACGTGAAACATAGAGTAAAATTTGCAAGTAACATTTGCGGTTGGGTGGAATTATTGAAGAGATCGAGATTCGAGCATTGTTCTTGGGGTTTTGGGTACAGGGGCCAAAATACCTCAATTTTGAAGTCTTATAGATCTGGGAATCAGATAGGTTGATCCCAGATAGGCTAGGAGGAACCGGTCGGTTTGGTAGTAGGAGTGGACAGGGAGCAACAACACTTGGAACTAACTCGAAACGAGATTTCCAAGTAAGTATCTGCATTCAAATTTTGGTGTTAGTTAAATTTTTAGTTAATTTTTAAATTAGGGCATTACAAATTATGAATACCTCCCTAGTTAAGAGGGAGTGTTGGAAAATGTAACTAGGTTTCATCTTCATAATTATTTATGTCATTCTATATTTTATTAAAAAAATATCTTTTTAAGCATGGGTTTCATGCTCAAGTCAAATTATTATTTTATTTAATCTTGTTCTTCATGCTCATTATTATTTATATTGGTCAAATTCAAACACTTATTTATAACATGGAAAAAGGATTTTCAAAATTGTAATTTTGGATAAAAAATGCCTCTAGATGTCAAGTCAGCCCTACCCAAAAGGACATGTCTATTCAAACCCCTCTTGATAGTATAAATAGAGGGTGAGTTGAGCTCATTTGGACACACAATTTGCTTGATTAGTTTTGAAATTTCACAGTAGACGGAATGATGAAGTCTGAAATTGAATAAGGATTTGTGGACGTTCTGCCTTATCATATCTCTTGTTGAAGATTTATTGCTGGTTTCTTGTTATTGATGGATTTGTTGTGCAAAAGGATAGTTTGACTTGGGACCTAGAAGGTTGATCATGGGTCTTGTATATCTCATTTTGATTTAATTCTATAAGAAGATAATTTTTTCTGGGCTTTCCTCTTGGAGGGGTTTTCCCCTGGCTTGGAGGCTATATCTTGTGTTCATTATTTTTCTTGTGATATTCATGTTTATGTTTTGGTAATTGTTTGATGTATAAGAACATAATAAATATTAATAAGAGGGCCAACGAATTTTAGAAGCAATTATCAAATAAAGAGAAATCTAACCTAAATTACAAGCCTCCCAAGTTCTCAACATGAGCGATTGAGCAAATGAGGATGAAGTCTCTTCCTTATATAGCCATCTAGGAGGTTGAATAGAGCCTCTTCAAGGCCAACTTGACAAGGCAGTACCGACTTGGTATTGTGGGACAAAATTACTCTTTTTTACTCAAAAATAATATTTTTCTTTTGTTACAAATTTTCCAAATGGGACTTTGATACATCACAATATTTATTCTTGACTTAATAAACCCTGGAAGCATGAATAATATGTTTGACTAGAACAACAACAACAACAATAATAATAATAATTTATTTATTTATTTTTTACAAGAAATACATATTGATACAAGTACAATAATAATTATGAAGACCGAAACTAGTTGCATTTTTCAACACCCCCTCCGTTGTGCAGGAAAATCCCCTCTGCGGACAGAGGTGATCCCTCTAGCCCTATGGTGGGTCTAGCAATAAGGGAACATGTTGAATTCCTACATTCCTAGTTTGTAAATGAAATACGGACTGGAACAGATATCCTACCTCAATCCAATGCTCTTGTCGTGGCGCGTTGCGGCGATCCTTCGGTCCTCGTTCTTCAAGTCTCACGCTACTTTGGTAGCGACGTTCACACCTGCACAAGGATCAAACAAACGCTGACAACATGCAAACATATACATTCATCTACAACTATCCAACTAGTCAAGGAGAGGTAGACACTTCGAATATAAATGGAAACAAAGTTGGAACCAGATTCCAGTCATGTAATATTGATATATGAAAAAGAAGTTTACAACCTACGCCTTGACATTGTAGACCTCCTTCGACGGGTTTAGTCAAGCACGTCTCCAAGCATTCATTCGTCATTCGGCTCAATGAGGTGGTGGGCTTAAAATCTCTCTCACAACAACGTCTCTGCTCTCTTCAACACAGCAGCTATAATTATTGACTGCTCAACTAGCTGAATCAATGTGAGGAAGAAGAATTTATAGGAGAGGAGGAGGAGGTTTAGGATCCACATAAGGTGGAGGAGAGGTCTATCCCTTTGGGAAGTTGCACATTTTTAGGAATGAATAGGCCAAAGGGATAAACTCGACTTGATCCAGTCGAACAAACAACCATGATTCCGCCCATGAAGCTGTTAAATCATGGAAGCTTCATTTCTATTTTAAAATTTTTTCCAAAAGCAGTTCGGTGCGAGTGCCTTTCAGAGACAGAGTGACCATGACGCTAAGCTCAGTGTAAATTTTTCCATGGGCATGAGACCATAACTACATACCAGTTCCGACCCAAAAGCATAGGTTTTTGCGGGTGTACTTGAGGAATGATCAGCATAGATTGTGTTTCTGACATGTCAAGGGATGTAATGACATTCATGGCAATGTATGACAGTACACAGGGGTCACTGAAATGGTCCTCTAATGTTCGGAATGGGGATTGTAGGGATATTGAAAAAATACTATGTAACATATGCCCCTAAAGCATGAAGTCCGAGAGAGAAGGAGGGGTGAAATGCTTTACGAAAACATGCCCAAAACAAAACGCCGTCGTCGAAATACCTACAAGATCAAGTACGACTGATATCTCTGATACATGAATATGTGGCATGGGCGTAACCATTCATAATAAAGAACATGTAATAAGATCCAAGGTATGGACACAACCATCCAGTGAGAAGGATCATTAAGTAGACTCAGTTATGGTCGCAACCATCCAATTATAAGAGTCATGCATACAATTATGATAAACCAAACTGTCTCGCAATCTGGATTTCATTAGACAAAACCCAGGGTCTTGTGCTCCATATCAACCTGAACAAGTACAAATCCAAGCATGTGAACGAATGAGTTGAGGTCAAACATGAAATAAAGTCACTTGATTACCATCCAATGATGAAAGTTGTTAACAGGTGCGAGAGACACCACTAATAATGAAAATGGTTCTTAAGGTAATACTAGTACAATCCACGGAATGTGAACAATGAGCTGGAGTCGAACACCCGCGAAATCACTTGATCAAAGGCCAATAATGAGAACCTGTTGTCGAATGCGAAGAAATTTCCATTGAGGCATGCAAGCTCTAAGGTACCAGAAGGGAGTCTCTGGATCAACTTCCTGGATAATGAACTGAAGTCGATAGGAAGTGACCTGTCAAAGGAGGGCCATAATGTTTCCCACATCATCGACACGAGACAACACAATAAGATGATAGTGAATCAGGACTAAACATAGGATCAAGGGTTGAAAACTGCAAAAGGAACTTCTTTGAACATAGTGGCGACACGACTTTGGAATTTGGAAATATTTGACATTAAGGGATCTTAGGTCATGATGACGAGGCAAAGAGAAAATGAGAGGTCAAAACGGATAACCCAAACCCATGGAAGAAAAATGACGAATATGGGATGTCCCCAACCTGACACGAACTGCAGATGAGTGTCATGTTCAAGAGTGACATATTTCCTACACAATTAATAACTGGTTCCATTTCCCCCCACCATTTCTGGCGAGTACCCCAATTATTTTTGGAAACAAGCTTGAAGTGAATAGCATATTATTTTCATGTAAGTTTTTCCTTCGGACAAATCCATCCTAGTACATTTTACGAGCCCTAGGAAGGAGGAACTCGGTAACGTCATGGTGACGGCATCCGATGTCATTTGGTTTTAATGAGTCTGACAAAGGAAGAACTCAATGTATTTTCATGTTTAGAGAGTTTGAAAAGAAGTAGAAAAGAAAACTCCAGCAGGTCCCTTTTCGTAGGTAGTCTCGCAAATCCAAAAATGTAGGAAACGATATCTGAGAGAACCTCTTAGCCATGTTCGATTAAGGTATTACTTTTTCGTAAATAATCTGTCGCAGCCCGATGAAGTTTCACAAAGTTTAACGAGTTCAAAACGACAAGAGTCTCAGCAATCTTTTCAATTTTTGAGAGTCAGAAAAGAGTTGAAAGATGACTCCAGGGAGTGAATTTTTCGTGTTTTTACCGAGTCCGAAAAAGTATAAAATGCAACTCTTTTTTGCATTGTCGTCAATTTTGGGACCTGTTGCTGCACAAGGAACAAACATAAAACCCATTTTTCGAGAAAAAAATAATAAAATAATAAAAAAAGGTGTCCAAAACCTAATTAGGGTTTATAAAAGGTTATAAAACAATGTAAATAGTAAAAACAATTCACTTTTTACCTTTTCACCTTCTTGTGAGCATTTTTACCATTTTCCACTCTGAACTTGCAGAGCTGACAACAGGCAATCCAGGAGGTCATATACGAATCCATTTTTTCCAGGTAGGAGCTTTGAACTTCATTTACAATTTAAGCCAATTTTTTGTCTGCTTCCATGGTTTGATGCATTTTTGGGGAAGTTTTGTAAAAACTTGGCCGCGACGGTCGACGCGGGTTCCGGGCACGGACTCGTGCCCAGCCCCGAAATTTTTGAACGGGGAGGCCCCGGTTGGCCCTGCTGTTTTCAAAACAGCAGCATCGAATGCCTCACCTAAAAAATTGTCAATTTATTTCCAAAATTCCTGAACTAAAATGATTCAAATCTAAGCTAGATGCTAATAGAATCCTATTTGTTGGTTTTGCAGGAAAATCAGTAGCTAGACTGGCCATAGAGTGGAAAGAATGAGAGCATGGGGAAGAGGATGAACAGGCCATGGAAAATAATGGATGCATGGATTCCCTAAGGAATTGTGAGCTCCTGAAATTCTTCATGACTCCATGCTTAAGAGCTTAGCTAGAGCTATTGCAGTACTTGATTAGCATATGGGACACTAATTGAGAGAGATTCATGATTCATGAACAAGAGATGGAGATATAAGTCTCCGACATTTATTTCATAACTGTATTTTTATGGAGGGGAGAGAGACCACTGGTGACAGGTACCTGGGCCCTTGGAGAGAGCATGGGCATGCTGATAGACAGAGTTTACCACAGAGCAAAGAAAGCATCAAAAAGTGGCAAGTTGGATATTTAGACTGTGCCCAACTTACCATTGAGAGTAGTGCTGCACACCATCACTCGGGCAGCTGGATCTCAGGCCCCTCATGATGCTACAAAGGCACAACTTCAACTAGCCATAGATTTCATGGCTCCAACGATCTTCAATTGGGCGGAAGCAGTGACCATCAACCTAAAATGATAGTTGACTGCATGAAAAAAAGGCAAACTGAAGCAGTTCGGATACGGGTCCATCTTGATACCGTTCATCTTGGAACGATTGTTGATATTCCAATGCCAAGAAGTGGTGGTACCTATGCCACCATCACGAGAGCCATGGATGGTCCATTGGGCAGAGCTGATACTTCGATCAGGAGGTGGACATTAGATGTCGTGTAGACTAGAATTCTTCGATTGGTTACGCTGACAACTCATCGTGGTAGAGGACTGGCCATACATCGGCACCGATTTCAGGGGTGACTCGGACTTTCCACTCCCAGAAGGAGATGACTGGGATGAGGATTCAGGTAAAAACTCATTTTTTATGGTTTTTTATGAGTATTATGATATATATATATATATATATATATATATATATTTTTTTTTTTTTTTTTTTTTGCATATGTGTTATGATATTTGCTCATGTGTCACAGATGTTGGACCAGAGAGACTTGCAGGGATGTTCCCCATAGCTCAGATGGTCCCACAATATTTCGAGGTGGCCGCTCATGGCGAGGGGAGCGATGAGGAAGAGATCGCGCACAACCTGGAGGGACTCACAAGCGGGATCCTAGACTATGTGAGATTCGAGGATGTTCCTCGTGCTTATCATAGGCACACTGCAGGGGTGTATATCTGCATCCATCAACTATTGAGGTGCATCGTACGGGCAGTGATGTGCTAACATGAGCACCATGCAGATTAGACTCCTAGGTTTCGTTTCCACATATTTTTTGAGAGACATGGTGTCTCAGGATGTAACCAAAACACATATATTTTTTGAACTATGATGTACACGTGGATGCACACAATCGATATATGTATATATATATATATATATATATATATATATATATATATATATATATATATATATATATATATATATATATATGCTTATTTTCCTGTTTAAAAATCTTACTATGTGACGATGATTGCTTTTACAAATTCCACAAAAAAGTATCTAATACAATATTGGCTACTGCATGAGTTAATGTATTCATTCTTCTAGGAATATGCTGATCTAATCAAAATTCCTTTCTAACAAATGAACACACAAATACATCCTTAAAATCTGAGGGTTTCTGACAGAATAACGCCCATTGAGCTAGAGAACAACAAGCTAAGAGTCTAGGTTTACAATTAATTCATGAATGTCGAGGGCAATAGCTTCAGTTAGAAGTTCGATAACTGCACTGTATTCAACGACATTGTTGGTTGCACGTCCTAGACAAATGCCTTGAAGGTTTACTAACTCATCGTTAGGGTCATAAATTACCCAAGCCACGGAGGAAAAGCTCCGGGTACTGCGGGAGGCACCGTTAGCGAAACTGACATAAGGAGTGACAAACATATGCACAGTAAGAAAAGACATAATAAGCAGGAAAATATGCTCGCAAAGCACACCAAGTCAAAAATGTACAAAAATTAAAAACACACTTATGTACAAAAGAAATTCACGAAAAACTCATGCATAATATTTTTTGAGATACAACCCATTTTGGGGTTGATCCAGGGGATAACCTTCATAATCAATAAGCTCACAGGCCCCGTTCTGCAAGACACGTTTAATGATTTAGGGCCCATGACACATGGTTTCAAATTTTACTGCCCCCAGCTTATCATGAGCTTGGTCATACAACAGGAATAAGTCTCCTTCTACGAAGGTACTAGGGGAAACTGTCTGATCAAAATGAGCTTTGAACCGCTTTTTCCGTGTTTCTATGACTAGAGCAGCAAAGCAAGGAGTTTCATCAAGACTTTCCAAATATAGAATATGTTCTTACTCTAGCGAGGTATACGGCAGTAATTCAATAGCTAGCTTGAGTGAAGGAATTTCACATTCAATTGAAAGGGTAGCTTCCAAACCATAAACAAGCTGAAATGGTGTTAATCCGGTTGCATCCTTCACTGAGGTTCAGTAAGCCCAGAGAGTTGAGAATAACATGAGATGCCAATTAGACTTGTGCATCCCAATAGTAAGCTGAAGCATAGTGATTAAAACTTTGTTCACGTCTTCAACTTGGCCATTGGCCTACGGGCAGTACAACGTTGAGCTGTCGTGATGCAGACCCAACTTAGAAGTCAACTCAGCCATCATATAATGGCGAAAATGGGAGCCATGATCAGTGACAATGTCTCAAGGGACTCCAAACCTAGTAATCACATGATTGAAAAGAAATTAGGTGGCCGTCTTACCGTCAGCTGGGAGTGTAGGTATTGCTTCGGCCCATTTAGTGAAGTAGTCGACGACTACGATAATATAACCATGCCCCCCAGCCGAGCGAGGGTTACACGTCATAAAATCGATACCCCAATTTGCAAAGGGACCAATGGTAATGATGGGATGGAGGTGAGCGGGCAGCGCACGCATCCTGCGTTGGTAAATCTGGCACTTGTGGCATTTACGGACAGCAAGGATAGAGTCTTTGAAAATGGTGGGCCAGAAATACCCAACACGAAGGATTTTTTGAGTAATAGCATACCCAGACATGTGACTACAACATGCGCCAGAATGGCAATCATTAAGGACTTTTTCATCTTCCTCGAGGGTCAAACACTGATGGAGGATGGAATCAACTCCGATGTGGTATAAAGTATATCCGACTATGCGATAGGGTTGTGAATGATGACAGATACATTGACGAGCATTTTTCGTTAACTTAGACCGGAATGTGGAAGTATGGATATAAACAATGATATCAATGTACCATGGATCGAGGGTGCTAATCAGAAAGAGAGTGTCATCTGGAATGCATTCCTTAGAACCATAGGGAGTAGAGGTAGAGGGTAAAGAGCAGATCAACTCAACAAAAACCATTGACTTCTTTGATTTGGCAGTGGTGATATCCAAATCGAACTCTTGGAGGATAACTATCCACTTGGAGTATTTTCCCCCCAACAATTGTCGAGTTAAAATATAGGTCATGGGGTTGCAATCAGAAATCGCGGTTGTAGTAGGGAGTAAAATATAATGGTGAAAACGTTGGATGGCTTGAACAGCTGCCAACACCAATTTCTTGACATGAGCATAACGCGTTTCAGTGTCGAGAAGATTGCAGCTAAGATAATAAATGACATTATCATCACCACCGTCATCGTCTTGTACCAGAACCATGGAAATTGTGCTAAAAACAGTAGCCAAATAGAGCGAATAGTCGATGATAATTTGGGGGACACAAAAGAGGAGCATTGACAAGAAAAATCTTTAGTGCATCGAAATATCTTTGGGCAATCTCATCCCATAGGAATGGGACTCCTTGCTTAAGCAATTGCGTAAAACCTTTGGCTACTTCAGCATAGTTCAGTATAAAACGATGCAAGAAATTAGCTTTCCCTTGCAAACTCTACAACTGGTGTGAAGGGGAAGGGGAGGGGAGATTAATGATAGCTTTGACCTTAAGAGGATCGAGACGAATACCGTCTTTAGAAATGAAAAACCTGAGGAGTCTGTCGAAATCGACGCAGAAGACACAATTGTGTGGATTAAGTTGAATGTTATAGCATCTACAACGAATAAAAATTTGACGGAGGTGTTTCGGGTGGTCCTTACGCTTAACAGAATGAGCCGAGAGGTCCTCCAGGTAAGGCTAAACAATGTGATTAATATCGTTAAAAGAGTATGACATTGCTCGTTGGAATGTAGCACCGACATTATTAAGGCCAAAAGGGAGCTTCTTATATGCAAAAGTGCCCCATGGACAGATGAAGGCGGTTTTATGTTGATAAGTCGGTAGTATATTAATCTGGTTGTAACTAGAGAACTCGTCAATAAGAGAAAAAATCTCACTCCCAGCGCATTCGTCAATGATCTGATCAATGAAGGGAGTGGGATAGTTATCCTTAGGACAAGCACGATTGATATCACAGTAATTCACAAAAACTAGAATACTGCCTTGCTTTTTATCCACAGGGACAATATTAGAGACCCAATATTTCAATGGGATCGGATAAATGAAGCTTGCTTTGAGAAGTTTTTCAACTTCTCCCTTTATGACAGCTGCCTTTCTAGGGTGCACGGGACGAAGACGTTGACGAACAGGTTTTGCATAAGGGTAAGTAGGGATCTCGTGCACGACTATACTCGGATCAATGCCAAGCATTTCCACATAGGACCAAGCGAAAACATCATGAAACTCTCGAAAGAGACTAATATAGACCTCGATCTCATCAGGAGAATAGGTCAACCCAATGTGGATGTTATCGACAACCCTTGGTTTAACGGAGATGTCAATAGGCATCATCTGATTAGTATTCCCCATGTTTCCTTCCGCAAAGACTTCATGTGTCAAAATAGGAGTTTGAAGCAGTTGGGAAGGAACTTGGAAAGAAAAATTCTTAAGACAAGTAGACATTGCCCCAAGACTAGGTAAAAAAGAGGAATGATGATGACTATCATCCTAGGGAGGATCCTTGAGAGACATTGTTTCCACGATGGCTTCATCAGTTGGAAACTTCTCATTCAAGGGATCGGGAGAATCCGAAGCACCAAGCCAAGGGGATTGAGAATACGGGTCAAGAGACATACTCGAAAGAGCATAACCAGAAAGAGGAGCTGAAGCCGAGATAACTTCACAATAATCAATTTCTATCGGGCTTAATGACATCACGTCACCAAATGAATCAACCTAATAAGGTGAAGGGATGATCTACGGATCACAAGACGTGGAGATCATATTGACCTGAGTAGTGTTGGGCGGAGGAAGAGAAAAAAGACCCATGAGGGCAGGATCTTTGAAAAGTCCCGGTCCCACACTCTCATAAGGCGTAGGAATGTGGTCTACGTAGGGATCATAGCTCTCGGAAGAGGTATAAGTGAGAAAGGATAACTGATCGATAGTGATGATCTTTCCTTCATGTGGAAAACAAAGAACACGAAAGAGAGTGGACGGTACGCACAACTTGGCGTGATTCCAAATGTGATCGAGGAGGAGATTGTATTTGAGTTTGGCGTCAACAACTTAAACCTCTACATTAATCGTTTTTCCTTCCAACGTTATAGGTAAGCTGGTGAGGACACCAAGAGGGCGATATTCCCTTCCGTAGAAAGCTTCTAAAACGTTTGGAGACTGGTTAAGGGCTGGAGAACCAATGAATTTCCAACATGCAACATACATGATGCACGAAGATGCACCTTCATCCATGACTTCTCGATGGCTATTCTTACCATTAATCCCAACCTGGATAATCAAATCAAGTTGGTGAGGGATACGTGGGATGAAATTTTTTAGATCAAAAGTGATAAGGCTCGAATTGGCAGGATCAACTCCTCTGATAGCGGATAGAAAAGCCTTTCGTTCTGACAGACAGCTCTGAAGTATCTCCAGCACTGACATAGCGGATGACGCCTGGGAAAAATTCTCAACAATGCTATAATGTTGAGTGGCACAAGCGTTCGGGTTATAAGAGGACTTGCGGAGCACACCTTTGGAGGGTGGCCATACAATGGGCTCATAACTAGGCCTTTCAATATGAAGTGGGCCATAAGTAGGTGGGGGAGGAGGACCATCAATGATCTCTTTCCCCACTGCCTGATGTGGTTTGGTATAATATTTCGATCTGGTAGCAATAGATATGGGTGCAGTACCATTCATCATGAAAACTTGGGAGCCAAAAGGGGTGGATAACTGGGGTTTCTCCACCATTTGAGTTTGATGTGACAGGAACGGTTCCTTAAGAATAGTCAGAGTTCCTTGAGTGCCTTTTAGCAGTCGACTCACCTTGGCCCGTCGTTGTCTGTCTTTGGTGTAATGCTCATTGTCACATATCAGACAAGGATACTTTGGTTTATGTTTTAAACCATCATGAGTATTGGTTTTGGGAGAATCTTGTTTCGGGGTATCAGCCTTGGCTTTTCCTTTACCCTACTTCTTACCTTTGGAAGCTTTATCCACTAGGGTGGACTAGATGACATTCACTTCTGCAGTTTTGCCAGGATTGGAAAGTGGCTAAGAAGCAGTATCAGTGGAAGAAGTGGATTTCTGCTTCGCAAGATTAGAAGAAGACTTACGGGAAGTCTGAGAAATGGAACCAATGATACCGTCGACAGATGGTGTCGCCTTATGCTTTAAAAGTTGCAGGTCATGGAGCATTAGGCAAGAGTTCATAAAGTGTGCCAGACTGAGAGTACACAAGATCAAGGTACTGGGCACGAGCAATGGCTTGCTCCTTAGTAACACATGCCCCCATAATGATGTCCTTAGCTATTAGACTGATAAAAGAGGTAGTGAACCAATCAGTCAGAAGTTGATCAGGGATTTCAAACTTGATCAAATGATGACACCACCTCCATTCATGAATGTGATTGGAGATATGCGTGGCCCGATATTGTTTCAAGGATGTTAGGAGGTGCATTCTTGTTTGATAACGAACCAGTAGCTGAAAGTGTGTGAGAAATGCCATTGCCAGAGAATTGAAATCTTGAAATATGCCACGAGAAAGTTCAGTTTACCACTTTTCAGTGGCACCAGTAAGAGTCCTTTGGAAAAGGCGTAAAAAAATAAAATCATCAATCGAGGAGTTAAAGGATCACCACATGTGGTACGTCATAAAATGCGCTTAGGGGTATTCTCCAGAATTACCTTTGAACTTGGGACAATCGCCAAGAATCTTGGTGGGAACTGGGCCAATATGGATTATGAAGATTAGGATCATTTGTTAACTTCAACACATCAGGTAGTTCCAGCGTAGCAAGGAATGGCAATTTTCGGTTAAAAGGCATCGCAGGCCTTTGAAAAATACCAACAGTAGGGTTCCAACCTAGGTGGGAGAAATTTTGAGCCCATATGTTCTGAACTGGAGGATTTTTTCCATAGGGGTTATAATTTTGGAAATTATACCCATAGGTTGGTTTGGACCAGGGTATTAATTCTGAGCGAACCACTGAGGTCTGGCTTGAGCAACATATGGATTTTGTTGCGGAATGAAAGCAGCGCCTTGGGGTTGACCTTGTAGCATCGAAGGTTGACCTTGGGGAATGAAAGGTTGGCCCTAAGGCTTCATAGGCTGTCCCTGGGGTGAAAGTTGGCCTGGATACTGAGGTTGAACATGCTGTCCCTGAAAACTAGGTTGGCCTGAAGGAAGTGGACCAGGTTGTGTCTAACAGCTAGGTTGACCTGGTGGTTGAGATAAGGTAGGCTGTCCCTAAAGAATAACTTTACCCGACTGACCGATGGAGGGTTGGCCTTGTTGCACAAAAGATGGGCCTTGCTGAACGTAAGGCTGGATCTTTTACACAAAATGTTGTCCCCGAGGTGGAAAATTTTGCCCCTGAGGAACATAAGATGCTCCTTGTTGAACATAAGTTTTACCAGTAGGACCGTAGGGTTGTCCATGTTGGACTAAAGGTTGTTCCTGAGAAGTTTGTCCTTGTGGACCATAGGGTTGTCCCTGTTGGTACGTAAATTAGTTTGGGAAAACTTAAAATTGAGTCGTTTCAGCATACAATGGACCTAGTGGAGGAGGCCCATGGTAATATATGTGATTCCCGAACTCATCGTAGTATGGTGGTAGATTTACCTGAGTCGGAGTGTGTTGGAAACCTTGTGGGAGGTAGTTCTGATGTTGAATGGCCATCATATATTGGTTGTACGACAAACCTCCCGGAGTAGGATTAGAAGAGATAGGCGTGCTACTAATAGGTTGATGGACTCCCGACATGTGAGGTTGTGATCCACTCACAACGAGTCCAATAGACACTGTAGAAGCATTGAGATGTGTTCCTTGAATATCAAAAGTTGACGGTAATGATTGAACCATATTGACAGATGGTGCGGGGGAAGCCACACAAACAGTGGGTTGGGTTGGGACAGAGGTGACAATCGTCGAAACAACGGGGATCAACAAAGAAATACCTGACACAAATGACCCTGTAGAAGGAGTCACAGTACTTGACCATAACGGGTTCTAGTACAAAGATGAAGCACCAGAAATTATCTGTCCCAAAGAATGATAACCAATCGGGAGAGATGAAGGCTGAGAGGAAGGCTGAGTGGTCACATAAGGAAAATTCTCTGGAGGAAATTGATATTCTCTCGTAGACATGAAAGTCTCCTCACTACTAACAAGACTCGAGGCATCCATGTCAGACGAAGACATGCTATCGGGGAAAAGTTGGCGAGCAGTAGTGGGAAAAGCACCAGACAATGGTTTCACTGGCGAATCAGAGCGTTAAGGGGGATCTTCTCTCAAAAATAAAAAAAGCATTCGAGGGCTGCCAGTTGATGTCAAACGACTCTTCAGCGGAAGATTGAGTGGCAAGAGGTTGAACACTTGGGATAACTGCACTTTCAAGGTCTTGGGTCCCAACAGACTAAGGTGTCTCATAAGGGACTTTGGGGAGAGACTCTTCACCATGAGGTAATGAAGAGGAGGACGAAATCGGTGGTTCCACCACAGTGACTTTGTCTCAAAAGAAGAAGAGAAAAGAGATGGTCAATTTGAGGCTTTAAAAACAATCGCTAAGGAATTACTCATGAACCGACCAAGAAAATAGCTTAACGGGCGTGTGATGTAATCGTGGGTAATTAATTTTATAACATTGAAACAAGACTCTTCCTTTTCATATTTTAAGAGTCGATAAAGGGACAAAAGGTGACTCTAGTCACTTTCAGTTTGAACGAGCTTGAAAGGTCAAGCGCTCGATGATCTTTCAAATTTTAAAGAGTCACGAAAAGATCGAAATGAATACTTAGGAACTCTAGGCAAGAGGGTGTACCAAGCTCCCGTGAACTGCAATATACACCTTGGTGATCAAATGAAAGAGAAATGACCAAGGACTTAACATATGTGCATGCAGTCTCCCTGAATGTTGTGTTCGGTGTATCACGGTTACAGGGCGGCAGACTCAGCTTCTTATGGATAAAGTATTGCAATCTATGAGGGTATCCCTTTATATACGTGACATTACGAGGAGCACAAGTCCTACTAGCACTGTCTAATGCAAGATTGAGAGCGACAAATGCTAGGCTTAATGACGCCAGAACATGTCAGTAGCCTAGACCTCTAAGTGTGAGCGTTAAGTTTCAATGCTTCCTTAGGTTGATTTAGTTAATTTTATGGTTTATCTTGGAATTATGTCTCATTTTCAAGGCCTTACCAAATGTAATCTCAAATCTCTAAGGCATAACTAAATGAGAGAAAGAACACCATTTTAATTCAATGAAAAGCTAGCTAAGTAAAGGATAGAGGTTCACAACAAAGCAGTAATCAACCGAATGAAAAAATGATACTTTCCTTTATGCTACCACAACCAAAGTAGAAAATGAAAATTCTTCTTTTGTTTTTCACTTTCCAATGAAGAAGAAACCTACTAATGCAAAAGAGTACTTTCCATTTTCAAACAAAAACGAAGAATGCAAATTTTTGTTCTTTTGTATGAGTGAGAAGAAATAATGAAATGCTACACTAAAAGGACAAAACAAGCACCGGCTTTGAGCAACTTTGAAGGAAAGGTTCAAAACACGAAGAGACCCATTCCAAGCGAATGTAAACACACACTCAAAACTAGGCATGCATTTCCTTACACAAAGTAAAGGGCTTTTAAGTTGACTTAAGGAGAAATGTGATCTATGCTCGGGGTGATGGAGGGACGATCAAACAGACGCAGAGTGAAAGCGTGACAACCTTACTTCACATACAATCAACAAAAAAGACCAAGCAACCACACGAGAGGCTGAAAAAAAATGACCAAACTAACTCATAAACAGATCAAACACTCAATGAACATGTGACCAAATGAATGATTCGAAACACCTAGAAGCCCTAGGATGAAAAAGCCACACTAATCGGATGAGAGACAACCCACCGAAATGAACGAGACTACGAAGTCAAGAATCAATCTGGGGAGAAAAACCCAATCTAGAGGGTAAGACACTAGAAACTTAGGAAAGAAGCCAAAAAGCCAACCCTACAAGAATCAACATGATTATTCAAATGTAATCCGTGCTAAACAGGGGAAATCTCACTTGTGCCAAAGGCAAATCGCGCATATGGGCGTGACTATCAAGAAAATAATAGCACTGAGCAAGGAAACAAAGGAAGGAAGAAAAGGCAACTGAGAAAATTCAGACTTATCACTCTAATAAGAGGTCAAATGGATTGAAGCAGTCAAACAAGCAAAACAAAGTGGAGAAATGATGATAGGCACACTGATCCCCAGTATGGTCGCCAACTTGTTGTGCAGGAAAATCCCCTGTACGGACAAAGGCGATCCCTCTAGCCCTAGGGTGGGTCTAGCAACAAGGGAACATGCTGAATTCCTAATTTCCTAGTTTTTAAATGAATAAAGGACTTTAACATATATCCTACCTCAGTCCAATGCTCTTGTCGTGGCAAGTTGCAGCGATCCTTCGATCCTCTTTCTTCAAGTCTCAGGCTCCTTTGGTAGCAACTTTTACACCTGCACAAGGATCAAAAAAACACTGACAACATACAAACATATACATTATCTACGACTATCCAACTAGTCAAGGAGAGTTAGACACTTCGAATATAAATGGAAACAAAATTGGAACCAGAAACCAGTCATGTAATATTGACATATGAAAAAGAAGTTTACAACGTACGCCTTGAGGTCATAGAACTCCTTCGACAGGTTCAGTCGGGCATGTCTCCAAGCTTCATCGTTTGACTCAATGAGGTGATGGGTTTAAAATCTCTCTCACAACAATAGGCTCTTCTCTGCTCTCTTCAACACACCAACTATAACTATTGATTGCTCAGCTAGCTGAATCAATGTGAGGAAGAAGAATTATAGGAGAGGAGGAGGAGATTTTCGATCCGCATAAGGTGGAGGAGAGGTCCATCCCTTTGGGAAGTTTCACAGTTGTAGGAATTAATAGGCCAAAGGGAGAAACTCGACTTGATCCAGTTGAACAAACAATCATGACTCTGCCCACGAAGCTTTTAAATCATGGAAGATTCGTTTCTATTTTAAAAAACTTTCCAAAAGCAGTTCGACGCGCGTGCCTTTCAGAGACAGAGTGACCACGATGCTAGGCCCAGTGTAAATTTTTCCATGGGCGGGAGGCCATAACTACCTACCAACACCGACCCAAAATCATAGGTTTTTGAGGGTCTACTTGAGGAATTATCGATAGAGATTGTGTTTATGACATGTCAAGGGATGAAATGACATTCATGGCAATGGATGATAATACACAAGGGTCACTGAAATGGTCCTCCAATGTTTGGAATGGGGATTGTAGGGATGGTGACAAAATACTATGTAACACCCTCTTAACTAGGGAGGTATTTATAATTATACAATGGGTTACAAGGATACTAAAATTTAAATATTCTCATAAGAAGAATAGGATTGATAAGCCATCATCATGTATCAACATCATAACCAACATTGGTAATCTCAAAAATAGAAAGGCCTTGACTGATAAGCTCTAACTCTCGAGTGGACTAGAGAAAAATCTTAGGGGGCATATATTTGGACACCAACCCCACAACCTCTCAAGGAACATACCCCATTTGGATGTTCACCAAGTATTTCCTTCCAAGACTATTCTTGTCTTGAATTCCCAATCCTCAAATAATATCTGTCCTCTTCGACTACTCTAATCTTGTATGCCCTACCTCATCCTCAAAGAGTGTCGATCCACGGGACTAGTTTTATCTTGGATTCCAAATCCCGAAGAAGTATCTAACTCAAATGCTTATCCAATCCTCCATCCTCCCTATGAGTGCGTTTACTAGACTTACGGTTGTTAGTCCTGGTCTAGTTCATGATACATAGATAATACATTGTCCCTCATCACTCCTTGTCAACTAGGGAGGAAATATCTATAAGTCCAAGCTTGTCTCTAAAATAATCATGCTTGTTATTTGGAAGAGACTTTGTCAATATATCAACTACTTGTTCATCTATGGAGATGAACTATAGCTTCACGAACCCATCTTGTACTAAGCTTTGAATATAGTGGTACTTATTATTAATATGCTTTATCCTAGCATTAAAAATTGGGTCTTCTGTCAATATTATACAACTTTGGTTGTCACAATGTATAATGGTAGGGTCCAATAGTCCTTCAAATAAATCTAATAGAAGATTTCTAAGCCAAACATCTTCTCTTCCAAATTCACATGCTTCAATATATTTGGCTTCGACACTAATTAATGCAACTAATTCTTGTTTCCTGCTCATCCAAAAGCTCATAGAAGATCCCAAGCTAAAACATCCACCAATAGTGTTTTTTCCATTTGTCTCACTGGCTCCCCAATTTGAATCTATATAGCCTAATAATTGTATCTCATTACCAACATATCTTAGGCAATGATGTATAGTCCCATGAAGATATATCAAAATATGTTTAGTTTCTATCCAATGATCATGCCTCAGCTCCATCTAGAATTGACTAAGAACATTTAGTACATATCACATGTGAGGCTGAGTGTTCACAAGGTACATTAAGGCGTTAATAAACTATCAGTAGCATGTAGGATCAACAAGGATTGATTATGAACTTCTCAAATTCTTCAAATTAGTGATTATCGGGGTTGTCATCAATTTATTGTCCTTCATACCAAACTCATGCAATATTTTGATCACATATTTCCCTTGACTAAGATAGATCTCACCAAGTTTCTGCCATACTTCTAATCTCAAGTAGTAGTGCATAAGCCCAAGATCCTTCATGTCAAATTCTGCTGCCAACTCCTTCTTGCATTCTTGAAAAAGATGCTTTACACTTATAAATAGTAAGTCATCCACATATAGTAGTATGATCACAGGTTCATTGTTAACCACTTTGATGTAGAGATTAGTATCTTCAAAACTCTTGACGAAACCAAGTATTAGAAGTTATGCATCCATCCTTGTGTACCATGCTCTTGGGGATTGCTTCAAGCCATATAAATCCTTCTTCAACATGAAAACACATGTCTCCTTATCATGGACCTTGAATCCCTAAGGCTGCTCAATGTAAACTTCTTCATCAATTGTCCCATTTAGAAAAGTTGTTTTAACATCCAATTGATGAATGTTCCAACCCATAGTAGCAACCAGTGAGATAAGTGATCTAATGGTTGTATATCTAGTTGTTGGAGCAAAAGTTTCTTCATAATCTACTCCTTTATTTTAAGAAAAATCTTTTGCCACAAACCTTGAATTATATTTATCAGTGCTTCCACCAACTGCATGTTTGATCTTGTATACCCATATGGAAGTGACAACATATTTGTCTCTAGGTATAGGAACAATTTCCCAAACATGATTCTTCGTTATAGATTGGTATTCTTACTGCATTGCATTCCTCCATTCTTGATATTCAACTGCATTCTCATAAATGGTAGGTTCTGCTTCAATAAGTTTAGTCATGTAAGCTACATAACCTAAATACCTCTTAGGTTTCTTGATTTCTCTGAAAGTTTCTTTTTTGTTGCATGTCCTTCGAATTCTTGAGAGTTGCCAATAACCAAGGTTTCCTCTTTCAAGTGTCTAGAATAATAACTTGCTGCACGGGTTCACTTGGTCCTTTGATTTCTTCACGATTAATTTTAGGTTTTGGAGTATTTTCATGCATTGAAGTTTCTGCATTTGAAAGTATAGGTTCTTCTTCCTTACTAGAAGCAATAAGAATTTCCTTGGACTTCTCATATGCAATATTTTCATCAAAGATGACATCTATGCTAACTTCAATGCGATGATATTCCTTGACGTAGACTCTATAGGCTTTAGATGAAGTACTGCCTCAATTTTGATATCCATTTTCACTACCTTTTCTTCTTTTTGACAACTCCAAAAGCTCAAACAAGTATTGAAATGTACATTTTAGCTTGGTAAGGTATCCTAAGGATCTATTTTTCATATTTTCAGATGTTCCTTATTATTAGAATAAAATTTGTATTTAACCACAGAATTAATGCAATTCTGCAGCTAAATTATGTTTCTGTAGCCATCGCCACGATTCAACAGGTTATGAGGAATAAATGAAGAAGAGAAACATATGGGAAGTTGATGAATGATCTGGCTATGGATCCTATCCTATCTATCTGTCCAGAATCAAGGAAGAAAGCGCTTAGGATTACGGTCAAAACATGAACTGGAACAAGCGAGTGAGAAAGATTGAGGCTTCACGATTTTCTCTCCACGTAGCAAATCGTGAAGCGATGAAATTCATATTTATGTTTAGAGTTTCATACATAGTTTTCTTAGTCTCCAAAGGCATGAAAGCCTCAAACATTTAATACAAGACTGTTATAAATACTAGGCTGTGTAATTATGAAACAAGTTTGAATTATTGCGAGATTATTATATTCTGAAACTATGTTTTTATTCACTAATTGAAGAAGGAAGTGCTCTGGAATCTTAATGCATAGCTAGTAAAGAATAAATCAGAAATCGTTATGTTTTGGAGGGCCCCTGCACAGAAGAGGTTTGTTTCTTTAATTTCTTGTTTTTTCATAGTTCGTTTTTTCATGCTTTCGCTGTATTTTTCATAAAGATACATGCTCTGTTTCCGTTGTGATTTATAACATAGATGTAATCTGTCTTCATTTGTGCTTCATAGCCCAAATACATGCTTTATTTTCATACTATAGAGATACTCTTTGTTTTCATTTACATTGCAATTGTTTTCAGATTTCTATAGTATATATGATCAGGTTTATCATTATTACTTCACTGTTTGGTATCTTCATTTGTAGAATATCGTTATGTTAAGATAGATACTTTGTTTATGATTGGGTAGATTTAGAGATAATTTATCATAGTGGTCAACATATATTTATTTACTATAGCTTAGTATTCATCATTTAGATTAATTTCTTTTCATGCAATATAAGTTTATCATAGATTAGTTTCCTTTCTTAAAAAAAACATTACATTTTCTTCCTTCATGTAAGTTTTATTTTTCAATCATTGAAATCTTTCTTCTAATAAGTGTGAATACTCTTTAGTGATTTCTTGTTTTGAATTCCATTCATATAAAGTTTCCAAAAGAATACAAAAATATTAAAGCTCCTTCTTGTTTCTAGAACTTTAGTTTTTCTCAAAGTCAATAATTAACTATTAACAAGCTAAGATAGGATTTTCATCATAGTTTTGGAACTTAGTTGAATTTAGCTTTCATTTCACAAAGTATAAGTTTTAGTTTCTCAATTCCATTTATACATTCAAAATAAACACAAAATCTTAAAAACAACTTTAAACATATAAAATTAACACAATAAATTAAGTAAGAAAATAATTCTAGCATATATAGTGCACTTGCACTTCACAAGATTACCAACTCCGGTCAATAATTTATGATAGAAATTTAAGACATTAAATTGACTAAACATTTTGGTGTCATTGCCGGGGAAGTGTAAATAGGAGCCTTATCTCTTAATCTAAAAAAAAACACAAACAACAAAAACATAAAAAATGACATACATAGAGAAAGAGATTCTAGAAGTAGATTTGTAGCTAGAGGTAGAAGTTTGATCCCAACAACACCACTCACTCCATCAAGATATCGTAGTGCCACACCACCCACCCAAACCCACATTCCATTTTTAGCAGTTATACATAGACTTCCTGAGGTCTTAAGATCAGAAATTCAACCTAGAGACTCTCCAACTTCATCAACTGAAGTAGTTGTGGAAGAAAAAGACCCTAGATCCCCAACATAAGGAGTAATATTTCTAACCTATACTGGAGAACAACTCTTAGCCCAGGAGCTAGAAATACCTAGTGAGGAAGAAGAATAAGTCTTGTTTAATATACCATTGATAGAGGAACTAAAATAATCAGAAGAGGAACAAACAATCCCAAATTTAGAATCCTATATTAGTTCTGAAGAATATACAATGGCTGGAGAAGGGGAAGGAGAATTACACAATGTGAATGATGGCCAATTAAGAATAGGAGGAGGTGGACCTAGGATTGGAGGTGGAGGATGAGGTAGAGGTAGAGGAAGAGGAGAAGGAAGAGGAGGTAGATGAGAAGTAGATCCTATTGGATTTCCTATACTTGATGAAGATACTACTGTTGCAATGAAGAATATCTCACCCTCCAGCCTTCCTAATTTTCATGGATTGAGAAGTGAAGATCCTGAAAATTTTCTTTTTGAATTCGAAGTTTTATGTAGATAATATGACTACTTACTCGATTCTCAAAAATTGAAATTTTTTCCTGCAACTCTTCAGGATGCAACATTAAAATGGTTCAGGGGATTAATAACACATTTGATTAGGACATGGGAAGAAATGAAGAATGAATTCTTACAAAAATACAAGGATTACCGCACACCTCATAATCGGAAAGATGAAGTTTTAAAGATGATGCAATGTAATATCCCAAAATAGGGAATTTCTGCAACAATAAGAACACTTAAGATGTTCCAAAGTTGGAGATGCAACAATGTAAAAACACATATTGGAGTAGCAACGTTATTTCAATACATAAATCATGAGAAGATCGAAATAACCATAAAATTGATCTTATAGCAGCAAATGTATACAAATCCTTCAGGTAATGATCACTCAAGCTAGGCAATGCAAGCCTCAATAGAACATGTACAAGAAGATGAAGAACACTGCTACATATAAAAAGCCCAAGGCTATGACTGCGCAGTTTATAGGAGGCACTTCTACAGAAATAATGTTAATACATAGATATGGAAATGTATTGCTCAAATAATGTGGGGAGCAAAGCTATAACCCTTGAAAAACAATATCAAGTCAATCCTGGAAGGATTGGCTGAAATATACAAAATGGCAAAAATGCCGGAGTAGCAGGGCTGAGTAGCAGCTGCAACTCAAGAACTGGATGGAGATGGTTGTAGATGATGCAAAAGCTGAATAAAACTCCTCCAATGGATCTTCCAAGTGAAAGGCTGATCCTATCACTGAATATCTCACCCTCCAAACAATACTGCAAACCCTCACTGCAGATACACACTGGAAATAACGCAATCTAAGAGAGGGACTGCGCTGTAGATCATGGAAATGGTTGGCCTGATGAAAAAGATGGTGAAATATGCTCCTGATTATTCCTCACTGACCTCCTAGAGGAATAGAAGCTCCCTCCTCTAAAAGATAATCTCTATAAGTGGTGTTGTGGAACCCTCCACTGCAACACCCTGCAACACAACGTTTCCTGCTACAGGAATAATGCTGTAGCTGAAGGAGGATTCTTGGCCTCAAGCCTGAATGCGGAGAAATGAAGAAAAAGATCCCCTAAGAGGCCTCTCTTGAGAGGAGAAGGAATTCCTAAATAGGAATTCCATGTGCTAAGCAAAACTGCAAATCTGCTAAACAACAGGAGAATGCACAAAGTCTAAACAGACCATAAAATCAATAATCCATAACATGAATAACAATGGCTGCCTTGCCCTCCTTTTAAAAAAGTGAAATCCCTCTCACCATGGGTCCCACTCTTTAGGGTTTCCTTCACCAAAGAAACCTCCTCCCATTCATACTGTGCTGTTTCTTTAAGTGTTCTCCACCTCCTATCCCAACGATGTTGACTTGGTCAAACTTGACCTTGTCCACATGAAAATGACCCTGTTCACACATGAGGGTGTGAAATCAAACTCCTCTGATGATCCCTTTCCACACTGTGAGGGATTTTATTCATTTTTCTGAAATGTAGGGGCCTCCTTACCCATTTATTTATCTCCTAAGTGACAAGAGAAAAAATTAATATTCCAATTAGTTGCATGCTAATTTTGGAATATTACAGTCCTCCACTCCCAAATGTTGCTTGTCCTCAAGCAACTACAAGGGTAGAAATGAGAATTTGCCTCCAAAGGCATGGAGACTAAAATGTATTGGGAAAACATCTTTTCCAAGTGGATCCTCCATCCCCAAGCAATCATCCATACAAAATGAGTCACCTCCCAACATGGCAATTTCAGAAAATTCTCCTCCACCTTGAGTTCATGCAATGTAGGTGGGCTGAAAATATGAACATGGTAGACATAGGAGCCTACCCCACACTGTCCTCCTCTCACTTATGATAAGTGTAGAGTGTTTTCTGACCCTTGGCTGCAATAATGTTGCCCTTAAGAGGCAAGATGAATACTAGATCTTCAAAGATCTCTCCTCCAACACTGTGAATCAAGGTGGCCCAAATCAACCCATATGTGATGGATATGAAATCATCACCATATGGCATCCCATCAATCACATGGCCCACCTCAACAAAATGAAACAAGTGTTTGGCTGTGGTGGCCATATCTCCTCTCATGCTCCCATTAGAACATGCAATGCAAAAAGTGTGGGAATCCTCTTCCCCAAAGGACACATCCAACTCATGTGTCTCTCTCCCAATCATGCTTCCAATACATATAAGATCAATATCAACAAATGAAATCATGATCAACACCAAAATGAGGAAAATGCTGAAGGTTTCATGTGGTGCAAGAAGGTACCAACAACTTTCCCAATAGTAATAGTGCAGTTTTTCAAACTGCTGTTTTAGAAAATTACATGGCAAGTTCTTTTTATTACATGGATAATTATGTATGTCATGGCATCTGCTGATAAATAGAAAATGGCTAGGTACACCAACTGAACATACATGAAATAAAACACTTGCCCAAGGCCATATAAAATATGGCTGTCTCCATCGTACAATTTGGCCCAATGTTGACCATGGAGCTCAATGAAAAGATTGCCCTCTTGTGGAGCAATGCACTGAATAAGAATGGTAAGAATATGCAAATACTGTGTTAGACAATCAATGTATGCAAAAACAATATTCTTACCATGTGTTGAGAGTAAGATGATGTATATGTATATTAATAATTCCTCCATAGTGGTATGACACACTCCCATGAAGAGGAATGAACCATATGTTGCATGAAGATCACCCTTCTTATACTTGGAAATCCAAGTTAAGAAGATCATATCTCTGTAATAGATGTTTCCATCCACTACTCCATCAATCTCACTTCCTTGTTGCTCACCAAGTGCATCAATGGTGAAGTGATCCTGGGGACACTCCATCAATAACCCCAAGTTCTCAAGTGACAGCACTGTTGGCCCATGCAAATAAGCTCCTGCCAAGTCATAGCTCCATTCTTTGACATGCTCCTTGTCAAAGACATCTCCCATAATGATGCTACACATAATAAGTTCCTCCCAAAGTGGAAGTACCTATTGATCATCTAAGGCCAAGGAGTAGCCCCTTTGCACCATGATAGTGCCATCTCCTACTCCTGCAACGTCATGCAAAGTGTGAGAGCAAATCTGCCCTTGTTCTCTCAAGTACAACTCAAGCAACAAAAGTGTTTGCTGCCTCCTCATGCTCTCATCACACAAGTCATGTGATGAAGACATAATGAATGATATTAATGTCACATCAACACCATGCATCCATACTCTTTGCTGCTCAATGATGTAAGCATCCTGCCATACCTCCTCCATTCATGCTGAGTGAGGGCCAAACTCCTTCAAGAGTAGCCAGCACAGCCATGCTTCCTGCTGCCCGATGTCATATATTTGAAAGTATCTCACCAGCTTCTTGCTCTCCATCCACACCCATTCATCCAAATGTGGGTGCCTCCCTTCATTCTCAATCTTGGTACCCTTCCCATGAAGACTACCATCCTTCCAAATCAGATTTCTGTCCTTGCATTTCATGGCCCAAGTTGATCCCCTTAATTACCAAGTTGATCTCCTTAATGACCAAGTTGATCCCATAAGGGCCCAAATAGGTGGTAGGTAAAAACCTCCCATCATGATGTGTAGGGATTAAGAAGTGTCCAACAGAAACATGAGAGATGTTATCAATCCTAAGATGTCCTCCATCATCTATTTGCTCCCCCTTGAATCCATAAAGATCCAAGTGTGAGGAGGGAAGAACCTCCTCAAACTGTTGAAGAACTTTTCACTTCATGATGTGTTGAAGTGCACCTCCAATGAGATCTCTCCATGAGATCTCCCTCTCATCAATAGTCCTCCAAAACCCATGAGGTCTTGGATTTGTTGAAAGTAGAAGTCTCTCTTTGAGCTGGGAGGTGCTCATTGAGAAAGTGTCATATGGAAAGGAGAAAGTTTTTCTCATCTCAAGATGTCTAATATCTATCATCCTTTCCTTCAAGTATTCAAACCCCATCATCAAGTGTGGTATGCACTCCAAAAATGGCTCATGAGGATGATGGTTTATCTCTTCCTTGAATGTTTCAATGTTGCACAACGCAGTGCAATCTTGTTGTTCTATATTAGCAATGTGTGTTGATTCTTGGACATATAAATATGAATTTCCACAATCCTCCAAAATATTTGCTGAAATAGAAAGTGGAACTTCATTCATACCTTGATGGAACTTGGGAGCTCCTTGTGTGGCTGCAATAGCTCTTTCCTCTAATGAAATGGTTGCTCCATTTGCAGATGTAGAAGGATTCTCTTCCAAGGCTGTGACAGCGCTGGTACAAGTCTCCTCCCATGGTGGTGTGGGCTTTTTCTCCTCTGATCTTTCTCTATTAAAGGTTCTAATCATCCTTTGAGTGAACTCTACAAAAGTATTCACCCTTGCATGGCTCAAGTGGCTGAACCACCAAACATTGGATTCACCCTCCAAGTGCAGTGCTGCAACTTCTACTGCCTCCCTCTCTACCACTGGACGTAGTAGGAAGAATGCCTCAAGATTTCTTGCCCAATCTCTTGCTGTAGATGATCCATAATATGTAGGCAATAGAAACCTATAACTTTTGATTCCTCTTTTGTTGCAGGACCTCCTCTCTTCCTTTAACTAAATGAATTGTGGAAGAGCTAGAGTCTCTTTGAAGGCTCTAGGTTGAGATTTGTACTCAACAAGGTACTTACTTAGAATCAAATGATCCAAGTATCTCTCATGCTTATTGTCTTTTTCCTAGTGAGAATAGGAAGTGCATGGTCCTTCTTCTTCTTTTTGCTTATCCTCCTTGGGGAGGTTCTTCATAAATCTAAAGAATGATGAGACAAAACTCATCCACTCCAACATTCTGATCTTCTTCTATCTTCTTTGGCTAAAACTCACAGGCTGAGCCAAGATGATGCTTCGATACCAATGTAATATCCCAAAATAGGGAATTTATACAACAATAAGAACACCTTAAGATGTTCCAAAGTTGGAGATGCAGCAATGTAAAAACACATATTGGAGTAGCAACGTTATTTCAATACATAAATCATGAGAAGATCCAAATAGCCATAAAATTGATCTTATAGTAGCAAATGTATACAAATCCTTGAGGTAATGATCACTCAAGCTAGGCAATGCAAGCCTCAATAGAATATGTACAAGAAGATGAAAAACACTGCTACATGTAGAAAGCCCAAGGCTATGACTGCGTAGTTTATAGGAGGCACTGCTACAGAAATAATGTCAATACATAGATATGGAAATGTATGGCTCAAATAATGTGGGGAGCAAAGCTCTAACCCTTGAAAAACAATATCAAGCCAATCCTGGAAGGATTGGCTGAAATATACAAAATGGAAAAAATGTCGGAGTAGCAGGGCTGAGTAGCCACTGTAATATCCCAAAATAGTGAATTTCTACAACAATAAGAACACCTTAAGATGTTCCAAAGTTGGAGATGCAGCAATGTAAAAACACATATTGGAGTAGCAGCATTATTTCAATACATAAATCATGAGAAGATCCAAATAGCTGTAAAATTTATCTTATAGTAGAAAATGAATACAAATCCTTGAGGTAATGATCACTCAAGCTAGGCAACGCAAGCCTCAATAGAACATGTTCAAGAAGATGAAGAACACTACTACATATAGAAAGCCCAAGTCTATGACTGCGCAGTTTATACGAGACACTTCTACAAAAATAATGTCAATACATAGATATGGAAATGTATGGCTCAAATAATGTGGGGAGCAAAGCTCTAACCCTTGAAAAACAATATCAAGTCAATCCTGGAAGGATTGGCTGAAATATACAAAATGGAAAAAATGCTAGAGTAGCAGGGCTGAGTAGCAGCTACAACTCAAGAACTGGATGGAGATGGCTGTAGATGATGCATAAGATGAATAAAACTCCTCCAATGGATCTTCCAAGTGAAAGGCTGATCCTATCAATGAAGATATCACCCTCCAAACAATACTGCAAACCCTCACTGCAGATACACACTAGAAATAACACAGTCTAAGAGAGGGACTGCGCTGTAGATCATGGAAATGGTTGGCCTGATGCCAAATATGGTGAAATATGCTCCTGAATCTTCCTCATTAACCTCCCAGAGGAATAGAAGCTCCCTCCTCTGAAATATAAGCTCTAGAAGTGGTGTTGTGGAACCCTCCACTGCAACACCCTGCAACACAACGTTTCTTGCTACAAGAATAACGCTGTAGCTGAAGGAGGATGCTTGGCCTCAAGCCTTAATGTGGAGAAATGAAGAACAAGATCCCCCAAGAGGCCTCTCTTGAAAGGAGAAGGAATTCCTAAACAGGAATGCCTTGTGCTAAGCAGCACTACAACTCTGCTAAGCAGCAGGAGAATGCACAAAGTCTAAACATACCATAAAATCAATAATCCCTAATATGAATAACAATGGTTGCCTTGCCCTCCTTTTAAACAAGTTAAATCCCTCTCACCATGGGTCCCACTCATTAGGGTTTCCTTCACCAAATAAACCTCCTCCCATTCATACTGCGCTGTTTCTTTAAGTGTTCTCCACCTCCTATCCCAACGCTGTTGACTTGGTCAAACTTGAGCTTGTCCACATGAAAATGACCTTGTTCACACATGAGGGTGTGAAATCCATCTCCTCTGATGATCCCTTTCCACACTATGAGGGATTTTATTCATTTTTTTTTGAAATGTATGGGCCTCCTTACCCATTTATTTATCTCCTAAGTGACATGAGAAAAAAATAATATTCCAATTAGCTGCATGCTAATTTTGGAATATTACATGCAAAGAGAAGATGAAAACTTGTAGGATCTGATTGAGAGATTCAGTTACAATATAAAAAGGGCTAAGATGGAAAATTAGGATGAAGATACTTTAAAAGATCTCCCGTTGAAAGCCATTAGAGATGAATGGATAGATATTCTTAATATGATGGGAAAGGGAGACATTTCTCAACTATCATTTCCTGACATCTCTGAATTATGCATACATATTTCAAGAGGAAAGTCAAGAATTGGGAGGAGTTCAAGATCCTATACTCTCTAGAGTTAATAAATATGTAGCTAGAACAGTAAGTAGGGCTGAAATAGGAAATTTTCTTGATGAGTTCAAAACAGATATTTTAGGGAGTCTTAGTGAAAAAATAGACACCTTGAATTTACAAAACAAGAAAATAACTGAAAGTGATGCCTTATCTATCTTTTGTCCTAAGTGTAGAAAGAAACATGCCTTAAGATAATGCCCTCTTGATTTAAAAATCATAGAAACCTTTGTCATATGTATAGAAAATCATGAAACAAAGAAATGTCCTTCCATTCCAGGTCTTAAAATCGTTTACCAAGAGGAAATAGCTTCAAACCAGATAGATCCTCTTTATTTCGTTGCTAGAAGACCACGGCGAGGACCACAAGAGAAAGGTTTCAATACTCATATGTATACTCAGTCCCCACAGGATAACTAGAATTTATCAGGAGATCATGTCCAAGTTGAAAAAAATGCTAAAAAATGGAAGTAGTTAGAAATGGTTGCAATCTGAACGACCGGAAAGACCTCGTTACTGCGATTCTGGTGCCATGAACGGGACTCAAATCTGATGTCGTATGTGAAATTAATGAAGGTTCGAAGTCTCCAGTAAACTCCAAAATTGAGTTCGACCAAAGTTGACTTTTTGGGAAATTTTTTATAAAAAAAATTATTTGGATTTTTTTTTTTAATCTAGTTTTGGGTGGCCAATCAGAGGGCGCCACGTGGCAAGCCCGGAGGTCGCTACGTGGCCCTAGGCTAAGGAGCAATGTAATGTAAAATTTTTTATGTAGTCTGACCGATTGAACCTCGGACCCACCACCCACAACGGACGCGACTTACCATTACACCACGTGGTTGGTTCTTAACCTATGGAGGAGTCGGATTCCTTTTGAAGTTTATTGAATGTTGGTTTGGTGGCAAAGGGGGCCAGCCCCCACCATTACATGAATCCATAAAAATCCTCGTTCAGAACCAAGGGCTAAGACCATTGAACTGGTGGAATAAATGGGTTAAGCCCCTTTGGGGTTAGCCCCTCACTACAGGACCTCCGACCCGTGACCATGGGTGGGGGCTAAAACATTATCCGCCAGCGAGTTATCCATCCGCCTTTTCTGCATGAGAACACGCCAACAAACTGATAGTTAGCATTAACTGCTATCCCCATTTTTAGCGCGGTTCCGCCTAATTCGGATTTTCCGCCAATTTTGTGAAAGCTAACTAGAGTTCCTCCAGTTTTGGAGGAGGTTTTTTAGTGCCACTAGGCAGAAATTTGTTTTGGTCATAAATTTCTCAATATTCGACCAAATTGGATGAAATTTTAGTCAATTTTGGGTTTCTTGAGCATTATGGAGAGTTTGGGATAGGTTTCAGAGCGAACAGAGTTATTTTCAACCATTTTTTCTTCAGGGAAGAGGAAAGAGTCACCAGGGTCATCAGGGAGATGGAGCTATATTGGGTTGTACTTCATTGTTTGAGGTGAAACAAAAGCCATTTTTAGCTTATTTCTGTCTTTTGAAGTCAAATTCACAGTTTTTTTTCTCCTTTTTAGGCAATTTTTTTACTATATAACCATTTTGAGCAACTTAATAGAGCAAGGACATGCCCATTGGGAGCCTTGGACCCGATAGATGTAGCCCAGGAGGGGTGAACTGCCTCATCAGCTTGTTGTGTTATGCTATGGTGAATTTTTCTTGCTGTGTATTGCTAATATGTATTAAAGAGTAAATTTAAAGAACCAATTCTCACACATAAAACTCAGAAACATTACCAAAACTACTTTGTTTAACCTGCAAGTCATGGAGAATACTTTGCACACTAAATTAAATGGAAATGGATACTTTGCATAGCATTACAAATAGTTCCATTTTCAGATTATATGGTATCAGAGCTCAAGATTTGAGCTTTAGGAGCTAGAGTTTTACTTTGCATTTGTTCTTGTGCAAAGATATAGTTGACCGTTTGCAAGTTTTGATGCTTACTAGGCTTAAACTCAAGAGAGGTGAAGGACACTTGGTTAGTGCACAAAGTAATCCTCAACTAAGAAGGGCCAGAGAGCCACCTCCAAGAGCCATTGAAGAAGCCTCAAGCATGTCTTCAAGAGAAGGATAAGCTCCTGAAGACATTGATCCCAAAGAAGAGGAACGGGTGTTCCAAAAGGCTTTCCTAGACATGACGGAGATGGTGAGGATACTCTACCAAGAAAGGAATGATAGGCTTGTAGGAGAAGGATTTAGACACCAGAAAGAAGGAGAGGGTTCTTTAGGATGAAAGAAAAATGATTACAAGTCAAAGAAAGGACATGAAGGTAATGGTGATCCACCATCCCCATCTTCATCCTCTTCCTCTACATCGTCATCTTATACTTTGGTGAATCAATCTCACAAGTCTAAAACCATTGGTAAAAGTCCATTTTTAAAGCTTGATGTTAAATTTGAGTTGTCTATGTTTAATGGTGAGGTAAATGCAGAGAAACTTGACAATTGGATAAGACAGTTGGAAGTTTACTTGAGGATACAAAACCTTCATGATGCCGACACCAAGATACAGTTAGCCTCTTTGAGAATGGATGGAGCAGCATTGGTATGGTGGGAAGCCAAGATCAAGGATGAAATTTAAAAACATGGTAAGATAACTTTATCATGGGCTAAATTTATTTCCGCAATTAAGCAGCAATTTTATCCATTAGCTCATTTAGAAAAGGCTATCATGAATTGGCAAAGTTTTAGACAACTTAAGGGACAAAGTGTTCAAGATTACACCCAAGAGTTTAGACGAAGGGCTTTATTAATTGGAATTGATTTGCATAGCCAAGAGAATTTGCTAAAATATATAGGTGGTTTACACAACTATCTTATACATATTATCCTTATGTTCAATCCTACTAGTCTAGATGAGGTTTATGTTCAAGCCATGCATTTAGAGGCTAGAGGTAAACAATATTTTGATGGGAATGATGATAGGGAATTTAAAGGCAAAGGTAGAAAAATAAATTCAAACTCTAGGAAAGAAAAAGGAAAATTATTTTGTAAAAACTGTTCCAAAACAAGCCATGATGAAGACCATTGCTGGAAACTTCATCTGGAATTGAAGCCATACAAATTTAAAACCAAAGATAAGGCCAAATAAAAAGGCAAAACGGTTGCAATAGCTGAACAAGACTTAGGGTCTGAATCAGAAGATGAAACTAAAAGCATAGCCATGGTACTAAAGAACATAAAGGGGAAAGAGATTGTAAAAGAAAAAAATCCCAGTTCTAGCACTTTAAACTGTCACATAGAAGCTCCAAATGAAGAGAGGAGGATTGAGCTGTTTCACGTGAGGATAATTTCCAAACACACAAAGATAGACACACTATTTGACAGTGGGTCTCAAGAAAACCTCATCTCAGAAGACTTAGTCAAGAAGCTGAAACTTGAAACCATTCCACATCCAAAGACAAATCCACTTGGATGGATTTTCAGGGATGCTAATTTACAAGTTTTAAGGAAGTGCATGTTGTGCTTTGCCATAACAGCTCATTATGTTGACTTGGTTGAATTAGATGTGGTACCGCTTGACATTATAGGTGTGGTGTTGGGTAGTCCATATTTATATGACAGAAAGCGATCTTCCATCGCCATGAGAAAAAGTATCATCTGTTCAAGGATGGCAAGGAGTTTATTGTGAGAGCACATCAAAAGAAGCTAGAATCTTCTTTAGTGACTGTAGGGAAATTGAAAAGGCATGTAAATGCAAGTCAAAATTTGAATTTGTTGATGATTAAGCAAAAATATTTTGTACATAATCCTTTTCATGTTATTGCTGATGTAAATGATGAAATGTTTCAGTCTGAAAGCAGGTCGTCTTTGGAAGAATATGACAAGATGTTGCACAAGGGGTCTTTGGTGTCGATCGGTGCAGAGGACAAAGTGTCGGTGCAAAGTGGTGTAAGAATCCAAGAGAGGGAAAATCATGCAAGCAAAGAGGGCACAAAGTTCAGCATGGATCAATGCTGGTTTCAGAATGGTAGGTTGGTATGGCAAGAAAATTTGGTCGGGAAACGACACAAGTACGTGGCTCATTCGGAAAAAATTCGCCATGAGGACAGTTGGCAAGGTGAATCTTATTTCCAGTTTCCTTTGAAGGTAGACCATTGTAGGAGCAGTATGTTTTCTGTAAATTTCAAAAATTTGCATCATGACTTATTAAAGTTTAGCAACAGTCGGTCAGCAGATTCAAGGAAGAATTTATTTTTATGAGAAGCTCAATTTGATGAAGTCAGGAAGATTTTACTGGTTCAAGGTTGGAAGAGTGAAGAATCAGTCTCCTCATCTTCAATTTTTGTAATTCAGAGAGATTTTGGGGTCCTGTTGTACTGTACAACAACCCTCCCCATTTTTAAATTTTAGAATAAATCTCATTTAAAAATAGGTCCCCTTTTTAAATATCTTTTTCCCTAAATAGAAATAAAAGATCCATGGATAAAAGGATGCATATCACATTTTTTCACAAAGTGGACAAACTTTAAAAAACTTTCTGATCCGATGACTTAGAAGACCTTTTAACATATTTGAACATATTAGAAAAAAATTATACTTAATAATATGTTAAGATGAATAGTAATCGCAATCAGAAATTCGAAGAAGTTCTTTTAAGAGTTGTTTTTGCTTTGAAAAGTTCCGATGTGATTGCACTCAATCACAATCGCATTTCAGATTAGTATTAAGTATTGCATTTTTTTATTATCTATGACCGATGCGATGCGATTTATCACAATCGCGTTTCGGAAGAAAGTTAAACATTGCATTCCCTTCAAATGCCGATGCGATTGCGCTCAATCGCAATCGCATTTTCAGAGATAGTATTAAACGGTCCATTCCATTTTAAAATCTCTGATGCGATCGGGATTCGGTAGAAATCATCATTTCCTTTCAAAACAATTTGCGATGCGATTGTTGCAATCGGAAAAACGGCATGAATTATATTGTATTATCTTGTGCACCATTGAAGACTTGTGATGCGATTATTACTTCGCATTTATATTTATTCATCGCATCGCAAAGGATCAAAAGTGAATTTTAACATTTATTACAAGGATGCGCCAATCTCCGATTGTACGACACTATTAATTGAAAATCAGGCAAAAGATCATGGGTTATTTTGTTTTCAATGCGTGAATGTGACCCCTTGGAGAGCATTTATGTTGTAAATACGGGGAGATTAGATGGTAATTAAATAAATAGATCTTTGGATAGATGTTCTCATTATTGTGTTTTATTTCGGCTGAAAGCATTCATTTGAATTGCAGAGCAAAAATTCGAATCCTTTCATTCGCAGAACCAAAGAGAATTTTCCTGACATTGAAATGTCAAAGAGAAGCAGAAAGTATAAAGCTGCTTTTGTTGCAAAAGCTCCTGTGTTAAACATGCCGCCCAAGGAGAAACCAGCGAGGCTCAAGCTAGTCACAGACACCTCCTATCAAGGACTGGGGAAGATGACATGGGAGAATGTGTACAATTTGATTGAAAAAGAAAAACCTAGGGTTATTGTGCCTAAAGCAACTGTTCTCGATGAAGAATATTTAGACTCTGACTCTGAAACTCAACTCAGTGCATTGGAAAATTCATTTTTACACCAAGTAGCTGCTCGGGCAAACATTTTTCCCTACTATGATGTTATCAGATGGGTCATTGACAATGTGACCATTCAAAACAGGACTTTTGTTTCTGCTTCTGGATCAGTGTTCGGGTCATTCAGGGCAGAAGATATTAAAGAAATGTATCATCTTCCCAACCCGCAAAAGATTTACAACAAAGAATTCCTTAAAGAATATGTTGCAGAACATCCAAACCAGGCAGAGCCAATCAAAGAATGGAGGAATAACCCGGAGAAGCATAAGAAAGAGGCATCAGGTATGTACTCTGTGGAGTCTCTCTCACCTCCATATTGTTATGCCGCAACGATGATGTGTAGGTTGTTCGGAAACGATAACTCTGCTAGATTTTCTATTCAAATGGTCCTGTTAATTCATTCTGCTGTTAGTTCTTAAATTATGGATTGGGCTGTCATTTTATCGGATAAAATAGATAATTAGATTCTAGAGTACAGAAAAGACAAGAATTCAGGGAATTCCACCCCTTTCCATTTTTGTGCTTATATTTTAGACGCCCTCTGTTTCAATTCTGAGTTCCCCATGCTAGGTTGGAAATGGACTCCAAAATAACCTATCCCTATTCATGTGTATCACAATTTCTTATGGAAAGAACATTTCAAACTTCATGTTTACAGAGTCTGCTATGGTTTTCTCATTCTAATTTACCAAACCATTTTTGGTCATTTCCCTCCTAGACTTTCCAATAAAGCCAAGACTGATTTTTCCTCTATCGGAGATTGGTTTGGGGAAGAAAAATTCACTTATATCAGAATTTTTGGGAGTATTTTTCAACCACATATCCTTCCCCTATACGTTCCAGATAAGTTGTTAGCTCAGGAGATTTCTTATCAATTAACAGTAGAAGGAATGTCTAGAATTTTGAAAACCAATAAAAATCTTATGTGGCCTACCTTCCCTTTTAAGTGTGGTGACTATACTCTTAATAGTTTCGCTCATGCTGAGAAAGAAGTTGGTAATATTTCTGATCTTAAGTTTTCGACAATTCCTGGAAGACAATACGACCCAAGGAAAGTGGCGTATGATTTTACTACCTCTGTTTCGATTGCCCGGTTTGAACATGAACCAGACATTTTTGATGATTTATTTGTTTCCGTGGATGATATATCCCAAGTTTTTGATTCATCCAAGTCCAAGTTTCCAGCCGAAGACATGAAATTTTTGTTGTTGTTTAGAAGCCAAAGGTTACTTAAAGTGCCTCTTGATCAGTTGAGAGCTCCCACACAGGAGAAAACATCACAACAAGCATGAAGTATTTCTGGTAAAGAAGTAAAAGGAGCTGATCCTGTTCTGGGGAAAAAGGGTGACAGCGGCAAAGCTGACACTTCCAAGACAGAAACAACTGCTCAAAAATATACACAGAAGCCTTTAGTTCAAACAGAAAAAGGGAACACGGGTACTAATGCCCATGTACATATTGAGAAAGGAGGAACATAAAGTAAAAATACTGAACAGGCACCCAAGAGTGATACAAAAAATAATGCAGGTTCTCAACTTGGGGGACAAGTAGATACTGAACTGGTTGTTTCTCCTCATTTGCTAAATCAATATCAACAATTTTCCCAGCAGATAGGACTGCAAAACACTCCTCAAGTTGATAATCCCAAAGATCAGGATGTAGAAATCATTCCTGAAAACCCCACAGGAGAAATTATGCTAAAGATAGAAGAAATTCCTCCTTTAGATATATTCTACAGTCCCAAACATAGGGCCGTGGTAAGAAAACAAAGGAAAAGGAGGAGAACGGATCAAGATGCCCTTTTGGCATCACAGGGGGAATTTCTAAATATTGTTTATAAAAATGCTGAGGTGGATCCATCTGAGGATCTCACCAAATTGTCTCAATATGCCAGTGCCTATAGTGCTGCCACTATAGATAAAGCTTCCGAAGTTTCACAGCTGGTAAAACAAAAGGATATGCAAATTGCTAGTTTTGAAGAACGGGTTGTAGGAGATCAACAAAAGATGATTCAGTTGGAACAATGAGTACAAGATGCAGAGCTCAGAACTAAGAAACTACAAGAGCAGCTTAGCCTTGAAAAGAAGAATATTGATGAACAAGCCTTGGAAAAACAACAGTAGTTGAATCAAGAGGTAGAAAAGCTACAAAATCTTCTACAAAATGAGAGAAATTCAAAGATTGAACAGGAAAAAATGTTCCAATCAGAATTGGACAAGTTCAAGGAGTATCCTAAGTTAGCTCAATTCATAACTGAAGCTCTTGAAATAAACAAACTGCTATCTCAACAGTTAAATGAATTTTGTCTAAAGTTGAAACAAATTGAGCCTTTGTGCGAAATAACATCATCTTTGATAGATAAATCAGTCACTCTTAGGCAAGAAATTGAGGATGTTGATGATAAAATTTCCGAGTTCCTTTCATGGCTAGATACAGAGCAGGGAAGAAAAGCTAATCTTCCTAGAATTGAAGAAAGACACAAGGAAATTTATTTATGGAATGGGAACAACAGTTGATGAAATCAGAAAGAGCCATATCAAGGGCTAAAAGTTTAATGAATAATACAACACAATTGATTAATGACAGCTTGTACGCTATTAATTTGATCTCAGATTGTACCCCAGGCGAGTTACCTAAAGTAAAAGAAGCTGATTCCAGGTGGAAGGAAGAGATAATCAATAAAAATCAACAGATTATCAAACTTCAAGGAATTTCATGGGATATTATGTGGACTTATCTGATCAAGCCACACAGCCAACAGATGGCCATTAAATTCATTTCGAATGCTATTCATTGTATCATTCTTGAATTCTCTGATGCTACATACACTGGGCAGTTACACTCAAAAATGAGTCGGCCAACAGAAGTCCAAGATATGCTCAATATCTTCCACCTTCGCACATCCACCTCAATTGATGATCAATGAGCCAGTCTACTACAAGCTCGCATTTCAGTTTCAGATATTTTATTTTAGATAGATTGTAGGAATAGTTTTAGTTATTTTGTTTTGATAAGTACCTATTTAAACCCCTTTCATGCATTTAGAAAGGGGTCCTGAATTTGTAATATTTTTGACTTGGGGATTACATTTCTATACTCCATTTACTCATATATTCTTTTATAAAGGATCACATCTAGTGATTCTGTAAGGAATTATTTTTAAGAGTTGCATTTCTGTACCTTGGAGTTGATTTTGCATTGGAATTACTGGATTAGAATATCAGATTGCATTTGAAAGTCTCAATATGGATATGGTATTTCTATCTATTCACTATTAGTTTCTTTTGTTATATGATATTCTCTTTTAAATTTGCTATCGTTTATATGTACTTCGTTTCACAATATTTCTTTAATATATATCATTTCTGAGTATATTGGAAATATTTATCTTTCATAAGTATATGTAAATGATATACAATGATGAATACAATATGCTAATATAACTCTGTTTAATTTCTTAAACAGAGTTATCTTTATTTGTTGCTGCACATTTCAATTAAGCTATAATACATTTTTATGATTATTGTTCAATTGAAACAATTTAAAGTTGTATTCACATATGATACCCGTGTTAGTTTTAGAATTTATTTATCAGCATTTAAATTAGATTAGTTAGTATTTTCATTTCAAGTCATTTAGTCCCATTTTCCCCCATCCAATCATTCCATTACCAACCCATTCAAATTATTAGGAAACTAGTCCTATAAATCCAGTCGAAGCCACCATACCAAACTGAAAAGGAGCTGTCTCAAGGTCTTGACTGGGTGGTTATCCCCCAATGTTTGAAGCAGTGATTTTCGAGGCTTCAACAGGTCCAAAAGCTTCCCATTTGGGAGGTGTGATCAAGAGATCATGTCCAAGTTGAAAAAAATGCTAAAAAATGGAAGTGCTCAGAAATGGTTGCAATCTGAACGACCGGGAAGGCATTGTCACTGCGATTTTGGCACCATGAACAGGACTCAAATTCGATGTCGTATGTGAAAGTTATGAAGGTTTGAAGTCTCCAGTAAACTCCAAAATTGAGTTTGACCAAAGTTGATATTTTAGGAAATTTTTTATTAAAAAAATTATTTGGCAAAATTTTTTTATATAGTTTTGGGTGGAAAATCAGAGGGCGCCACGTGGCAAGCCTGAAGGCCGCCACGTGGCCCTAGGCTGAGGAGAAATGTATTGTAAAATTTTTATGTAGTCCGACGGATTGAACCTTGAACCTACCGCCCACAACAGACGCAACTTACCGTTACACCACGTGGTTGGTTCTTAACCTATCGAGGAGTCATATTCCTTTTGAAGTTTATTGAATAGTGGTTTGGCGACAAAGGGGACCAACCCCCACCATTACATGACTCCATATAACTCCTTGCTCGGAACCGAGGTCTAAGACCATTGAACCAGCGGAATAAATGGGTTAAGCCCCTTTGGGGTTAGCCCCTCACTATAGGACCTCCGACCCGTGACCATGGGTGGGGGCTAAAACGTTGTCCGCTAGCGAGTTATCTGTCCGCCTTTTATGCATGAGAACGCGCCAGCAAACTGAAAGTTAGCATTAAATTCTATCCCCATTTTTAGCGCAATTCCACCTAATTCGGATTTTCCGCCAAATTTTTCAAAGCTAACTGGAGTTCCTCCAGTTCTGGAGGATGTATTTTAGTGCCACTAGGAAGAAATTTGTTTTGGTCATAACTTTCTCAATATTCGACCAAATTGGATGAAATTTTAGTCAATTTTGGGTTTCTTGAGCCATTTTTAGCTTATTTCTATCTTCTAAAGTCAAATTCACAACTTTTTTTGCTTGTTTAGGCATATTTTTCACTGTATAACCATTTTGAGAAACTTAATAGAGTAAGGACATGCCCATTGGGAGCCTTGGACCTGGAAAATGTAGCCCAAGAGGGGTGAACTGCCTCATCAGTTTGCTGTGTTATGCTGTGGTGAATCTTTCTTGCTGTGTATTGCTGATATGTATTAAACAGTAAATTTAAAGAACCAATTCTCACACATAAAACTTAGAAACATTACCAAAACTACTTTATTTAACCTGCAAGTCATGGAGAATAATTTGCACACTAAATTAAATGGAAATGGATACTTTGCATAGCTTTACAAATAGTACAATTTTTAGATCAGGAATGCATCAATGCCATGGTAGCATCCCTAGTCTGAACCCCAACCTTGGACACAAGGACTACAAAATCCTTATGGTAGATATTCTCAATATCACCAATATCGACAATCTTATCCAAAATTTCCACCACAACATTTTCCTCAAACCAGTCAATAACGTCAATTTCAAAATCAAAACTCACAACTTTCATAACCATTTCCACAAAGCCCAAACCAACTACCTGCTCAACCACTTCCAAACCCAAACAATAAAAATGAACAGCCTGTTTATAGCACAGAGGGGAAAATTTTTCAGACTTATATGATAACTCCACTAGATCTTAATAATTTTAAACTTAGATCTGGTAGAATATTAGAAAATAAGTTGCCTTCTTTTATTATTTACGAAAAAGCAAAAGATGATCATTATGATGAGGACATTTTTCTTCATCAACATAAAAATCTTCAAAAAAAAATAATCATTCTGAAGAAGGGAAATCTATTCATTAGAATAAAATTTTTAAAAATCAAACACAATATAATCCAATAAACGCAACTCCCATCATAGAGCAACCTTCGGTATCTATACCAAAACCTCCTTTCCCTGAAAGACTACAAATTGATAAAGGGGTAGAAAAAAAAATCATGTTTCCTAACTATGATATATTAGATGAATTGAAGAATGTTTGTTTCAAAATTCCTTTGCTACAAGCCATTAAATAAATTCCAATCCTTGCAAAAACAATAAGAGATCCGAGTATAAAGAAATCCGGAGGAAAAATAAAGTAAAAATAATACGGTTTGTAGGGAAAATTGCAGATATCATGATGGAAAAAACAACCATACATAAATATTTGGATCCAGGAAGTTCTATTGTGAAAGCACACATCAATGGTATCAAAATCTTCAATATACACCAACGCTGTTAGAACTAGCCGATAGATCTGTAATTAAACCTGATGGTGTATTAGAATATAGTTATGTATCCTTATATTCTTGGGAATATCTAGTTGAATTTATGATCTTAACTCCCAAGAATAACTTGGGAGGACATCCATTAATATTAGTAAGACCTTGGTTAGCTACAATTGATGCTTTCATCAGTTGTAGATCTGGTGACATGTTTATCTCTAATGGACGTTCAACAAAGGAATTCACATTATACCCTACAAAAAAAACAATGATAGAAGTAGAAAATGAAGAATATATGGATGATGACAATAACATACAACCTATTTTTACTATCTCACAAATTAGTGAAGAAAATCAAATTCTAAATTCAATAGAAAATCATTAATTATCTTCACAATGTGAGAGTAGTCAAAATTTTCAGGAACAATATTATATTGAATACTTATCATCCAGACAAATGTCTTTATATTATATGGAATAATTTGGTAATTCTTCAACTGAAATATCTCCAGGTAAAAATTTGAATGTGAACAAAAATCTAGAAAAATTGCAAAAGGAGAGATTAATAAAAACATTGCAAAAACATTATTTTGCATATGCATGGGAATATAGTGACATGAAAGGAATCAACCCTGAAACTTGCATACATCGCATCTATATTGAGGATAATTCTAGACCAATTAGATAACCTCAAAGAAGAATGAATCCAAATCTTAGGGAAATTGTAAAGGAAGAACTACAAAAACTCTTGAATGTAAACTTTATTTATCCAATATCAGATAGTCAATGGGTTTGACCTTTAGTAATTGTCCCTAAAAAAAATGAAAAATGGAGAGTGTGTATTGATTATATGGAATTGAATAAGGCTTCTTCAAAGGATAATTTTCCCTTACCTTTCATAGATCAAGTTTTAGATACACTAGCAGGGAAGAAATATTTTTCATTTTTGGATGGTTTTAGTGGGTATAATCAAATTCAGGTAGCACCAGAAGATCAAGAAAAAACCATGTTTACCTGTCCATGGGGAACTTATTCTTACTGAGTACTTCCTTTTGGATTATGCAATGCACCCGCAATATTCCAAAGAGCAGTATTAGGTATTTTCTCTGATTTAATTCATGATTGTGTGGAAGTGTATATGGATTATTTTGCAGTCTATGGAAATTATTTTGAAGAAGCCCTTGAAAATTTGGAAAAAGTTCTCATAAGATGTAAGGAATAAAATCTCTCATTAAGTGATGAAATTTTTTTTATTTATGTTTATTGAAGGAATTGTTTTAGGACACCATATTTTAGGAAATGGAATTAAGTTGGACTCATCTAAAGTTGAAGTTATTTCCAAATTAGCAATCCCAAATTGTCAAAAAGATGTTAGGAGTTTTCTTGGTTTTACTGGATACTATAGAAGATTTATAGAAAACTTCACAAAAATTGCATCTCCACTCTTCAAATAGCTCATATAGGATTGTGAATTTAATTGGAATCCTGAGTGCCAAAAGGCATTTGAAACTTTGAAAGAAAATATTTCTGAAGCACCCGTCCTAAGAGGACCAAACTGGAAATTGCCTTTTCATATCTCAACTGATGCTTCAGAAACAAATCTGGGAGTTGTATTGGGACAAAAAGACTTTACCCCTTATGCCATTTACTATATAAGTAAAAATTTGACTCCAACAAAGTTAAATTACACTGTTACCGAAAAAGAGTTTTTAGTTGTTGTCCACATCATTAAAAAATTCATACATTACATCACTGCCTATGAAATTTTCATTCATACAGATCATTCTGCAATTAGATATCTAATGAATAAATCAATTACTAATGGAAAAATCACAATATGGTTACTATTATTGCAAGAATTTAATATCACCATTCTATGTCGACCTGGAAAACAAAACACAGTTGATGACTTTTTGTCTAGAATTCAAAATGATAACAATGATACACCAGTAGAAGATAGTTTTCTTGATGAATATATTTTTGCAATATCTACTAAATATCCATGGTTTGTAGACATTACTAATTATTTAGCCACAAGAAAAATACCATCATATTTGTTTCCTAGAGAAAAGAGGAAGATAATTCAAATGAGTGCATCTTATTCATAGGTAAATGAAGAATTCTACAAGACAGGTGCAGATATCATCATTAGGAGATGTGTACGAGATGATGAAATACCTAAAATACTAAAGGCATGTCATGATGAGCCATTTGGAGGACACTTTGCTGACAAGAGAACTGCCAACAAAATACTTCTTTTAGGATATTATTGGCCTTCCCTTTTCAAGGATGCCAAGGAATATGTTAAAAGATGTGATAGTTTTCAGAGAATGGGGAAACTTGTTCCTTCAGATGAAATGACCTTACAACCACAGGCACTTATCAAACCCTTTGAAAAATGGGCTCTGGATTTTTTTGGACTAATCAATCCACCATCAAGACAAAACATGTATATTCTTGTGTGCACTGATTATGTAACTAAATGGGTAGGAGCTAAAGCACTTTCCTTTGCTATTGAAAATGTTGTAGTTTCATTTTCTTTTGAGGATATTTTTACTCATTTTGGTGTCCCAAGGGAAATTGTGACAGATCAAAAAACTCAGTTTACATCTAGAATGGTGCAAAAGATCATGGAAGAATACAAAATCAAGCATAGAAAGTCCACTCCATATCATCCACAGGAAAATGGACAAGTAGAGTATACTAATAAAGTGATTGAAACAATGCTCACAAAGACTGTATATTTGCATAGGAGGGATTGGGCAGAAAAGATTCCAAAAGCTTTATGGGCCTACCATACCACATAGAGAAGCACAACAGGACATACTCCCTATGAACTTGTTTATGGGAAGCAAGTCTTGTTTCCAATAGAGTTCCAAATAAAAACCTTTAAAACAACAGCCAAACCAGGACTTGAATTGTCAGAGGCACAAAGGCATAATATGGAACAATTCAATGAGCTTGATGAGATAAGGAAAGATGCAATTCAAAATACCATCCTATTTTAGCAACAAAGATCCAGATGGCATGACAAATAGATCATAGAAATAAAATTTCAAGCAGGAGATTGGGCACTTATTTTTGATTGAAAATTCAAAGATTTTCAAGGGAAATTTCAAACTCATTGGCTTGGGCCTTATGAGCTTGAGAGAGTCTTTGATAATGGAGCAGTTAGGATTATAACTATTGATGAAGAAAAATTTCCTCTCCTTGTAAATGGACATCGATTAAGGATCTATCACAAACCATTGACAAAAGAGGATTTTGTCAATATTTTTCAGGATAACGCTGATATGAAGTTCGTTAAGAAGAAATTTTCTTCTTCTCCAACTTAGAAGTATTTTTTTTTATCACCTCATATATATATATATTATTAAAAAAAATGTAAGTTTTGTATAAGTATGAAAACCAATCATTGATTGGAATTCTCATGCAAAAAATATAAGGTGAAAACTCATAAAAATCACAAAAGATCATGAAAGATTGAGAAAGATCATAAAAATTTATGAAAGATGACGAAAGATTCCAAAAGACGATGAAACATCAAGAAAGTCAGCGAAATAACCTAAAAGATGACGAATGATATTGAAAGACGACAAAACATCGCAAAAATGATGAAAAATCATGAGATATCATGAAAGACCACAAAAGATTATGAAAAATCATGAAAGATTGCAAAACATCCTAAAAGATGACAAAAGATTTTGAAAAATGATGAAATGTTACGAAAGATAACAAATAATCATGAAGGATCATGAAATACCACGACAGATCGCGAAAGATCATGAATGATCGCAAAAAATCCTGTAAGATTGTGAAATATGACGAAAGATTATGGAAAATGATGAAAGATGATGAAAAATCATAGAAGACTGCAAAAAATCATGAAATATGAAGAAACATCACAAAAAATTACGAAATATCAGGAAAGATCATGAAAGATGACGAAACAGTAACAAAAACCAAAAAACATCCTAAAATATAACAAACGACCATGAAATATAACAAAAGACGACAAAACATCCTAAAATATCATGAAATATGATGAAGCAATGCGAAAATGACGAAAAATCACAAAAGATGAGGAAATATTGTAAAAAATGATGAAAGATGATGAAAGATTGCAAAAGATGATGAAACATTAAGAAAGTCAGTGAAACATCCTAAAAGATGATGAAAGATCTTGAGAGATGACAAAACATCACGAAAGATGATGAAAAATCACAAAATATCATGAAAGGCCACGGAAGATTGTGAAAAATCAGGAAAAATCGCAAAACATCCGAAAAGACGAAGAAAGATCTTGAAAAATTATGAAATGTCACAAAAGATAACAAAAAATCATGAATGATCATGAAATACCACAAAATATCGTGAAAGATCATGAAACATCACAAAACATCCTAAAAGATGTTAATATGACGAAAGATGATGGAAAGTCACGAAAGATGAAGAAAAATCACAAAAGACCGCAAAAAATCATGAAAGATGAAGAAAGATTGCCAATAAAAATGAATGTCCCATTTTGTGTGCCATCATTCATTCAAGTATACAAGTCGAATTTCATTCAATTGCACATAGAAATTTAATTTCCTGCCATGTTGCCTCTACTTCTGTGATTTTTGAAAATAGAGGAACCAATAGACAAATCATCCCCAAAGGGAATTACTTCCACCATACGAACAAACAATAAATCACTAACTCGTTAGGATTTATGTGGTAACGAGGGGAAGACCTTTCACAACCGCTATAAGAAGGGAACAAGTTTGCCATATCATATTTAGAGTCCTGAGTTATTGCCTCTATCTAATTTCTAGGTCAGTTTTTCCAGCTTTGTCAATAAAGGCTTTGCAGGCTTTTCACGCATAGACATAATAAGCATTTAATAGTAAGTTGAGGGAGATTGAAAAAAGGGCTATATAAAGGGTGACGAGTTGAATGAGAAAATAAATATCAAAATTTGAAGATAATCAATCCCATTAGAAGATAGAAACAATGTTCGAAAACATGGAGCTAGCTTAGAATCTGTTGAAATTTTACTATGAATGTTGGACACCTAATCCTCAATGGGTAGGTGTGGAAGGCGAATGGACAAATGGAGTCCAAGAGACCACTTGGAATGGGAAACCAAGGGTCACCTAATGTATTATATATAAGAATAGTTATGAATGGTAATTGAAACTCATGCATATCTTTCCCAATCTCATGTTTATATTAATTTCCTGGTGTGTGTTCTCCATGAATGTTTAACATGGTATTAGAGCGGGCGATTGCTAGCCCTACTCTAATAAGCTAAATTCTAGTTGTGTTCACTATACATGTCAGTCCAATGCTCTCATACGATTACATATTTTCCAGGTTGAGTAATCTTAAGCATTTCGCCTGCCGCACTCTCTGTCTGGTAACGGAATCGAGTGAGTGCTTTCTGGTACGATTCCTCTTCCCTGCCTTGAATAGCATTGGTCTCCTCCTTCCTGACTTGGTCGATTGGTTTTGTGGCCTTTATTTGCCTTAGGTTGTCAGTCCTCAGAACCGTTCTATGTCACACCTATCGCATTGTAACTCTTGGTATCGATTCTTGCCATTAAAATGCTCAACGCGGTCCCTAGATTTTTCATTCGGTTATCCTGCTTTCCTTATCAACATGCACTACCCTCTTTCACAACGTCTCACTATTTTATTACAAATTTGTCATATTCTCCTTCTGTGGTATACCAAACGTTCACTCTATCATTGTTAATAAAACCTATTGGACCTACCTTGAACAACACGTAAGTAACGCTCATCCTAGTGTTCATGTTGCTCTCCATTCAACCAACAACTCCCCACTAATCAATTGTATAGTGCATTGCTCTCGACAACGATGGAAACACCTTTGACTAAATTTTTTCTCTACTGCAATGAATCAAGGCCACCGAGAGGCACTGCTTGAGCAGGCACATGGTGAATTGGAGAGAGCCCACTGCTAAATGCATCGAGGCGGGGAAGGTTGGGGATGACAAATCCGTTATATCTCAAGCTTCGTGGTGGCCTTCATTTGAGTGGGAGGATTTTTCCGTGCACAGGAATGGAACCCGTGATGTCGATCCCAAGGCCAGAGGTGGAAACTTGAAGGGGAAAGAGTGGGAGCGAGTCTAGCCAGAGGCGAGTCAGGACAGAGACAGAAACCTAGATCAGAATCACCCCCTACCTGGTGCGGTCTCCACCTTCCCGCACACTCTGCTTCATATCACTCTCCAAAGGTCAGCTTCTCCTTTTGTCTATCTTACTCTCATAGAAGCTGATCACTAGTAATTTATGGTTGGTTGTGGGATCAAAGCACAACAGATCCACTCTCACTGTCTCTTCTCTCTCTTGGCGACAAAAATTCATATGCATTGATTCTACAACATATACATATATCTAAATGGTGTGTTAAACTCTGGCGTCGTTGTTGAACATCATGGGGTTCGTTGACTGATGTTCATTCCCGTTGTGAAGAAGATGAATATGAGAGTGATAATCCGTCACAGAAGCAAGTTGTTCCTTTCAATTTGAAGTCAAGAAATCTAAACAACGATCGAAAACCATAACTCTTTCAGACGTAGGAATTTCAATCGACGCCTCGCGGTAATCAAGGGTCGGAGTGTTGGCAACGCGGTAGGAGTGGCGCATTGAGACAAGACCTTTCTATCTTTATGTATAGCACCAATTTGAGTTGTACCGAGTGTTGTAGACAATTTTGTCATCCCCTAGAGACAGTCTAGAGTTGCCATAGCCCAGTGCCTAGGACATCTTATCATAGCAAGAGAACATGAAATATAGCTTGGGTGTCAATCCAAAAGCTCTCTTACTATCTCTTGTAAAACAAGGAAATTAGTTTAAATGGAACCAAACTCTCTCAGAAGCTGATACAAAGATAAGAATAATGTAGGAACATCATGCAAAACTCCAATACAAAAGCATCAGACAGTTAAGAGACAACTTACTGCAAAGAGGGCCACATCTTATCATAGCAAGAGAACATGAAATATAGCTTGGGTGTCAATCCAAAAGCTCTCTTACTATCTCTTGTAAAACAAGGAAATTAGTTTAAATGGAACCAAACTCTCTCAGAAGCTGATACAAAGATAAGAATAATGTAGGAACAGAATGAAAAACTCCAATACAAAAGCATCAGATAGTTAAGAGACAGCTTACTGCAAAGAGGGCCAGTTCAAATAGTATGCCACAGAAATCAAATATCAGAAAGTGGATGCAGTGAGGAAAACATGAAGGAGATACTAGTTAACATGAGGCTGATACCCAGATACACAACAGAACCACATATGGGCTTATCCAATTAATAATCCATACATGAAAATGGCGTTTTAAAAGCACCCTCCTCAAGTAGCTAATATAGCAGAAAATATGAATGACATGAACATGGAACAATATATCATGACTAGGCCTATTTAAAGCACTTGACTAATCCAATTATGGGCACCAACTAGGATGAATCCTTACTTAAGATCAGTGAGCCACTTGCATTCTAGAGCATGATACAAGAAGATAAATGCAATGAAATGAGATATTATATTAACACATAAGAAAATATTACATACTGTGGGATACCAAAGGCCAGAATCCTCATTACAGTGATAACTCCCCCTCACTGAGACCCTACGGGCTCTGAGCCTTCATACAGAAACTTTACAAGATGTATACAAAGCCTTTCACTGCACAGTTTGCTGATAGAAATATGGAACCCTTACAATGTCTTTCTTCTTCGGTTTTATAGAAGAGGTAGAAAACTCTAGAGAATGGGGGTTAGGTGAAAACATTAAATTGCTTAATTTGATCAAGATGGCGGAAAAACGCCTGCCCATACTTTTGACGGCGCTGTAATGCTGGACGTACTCTTCTGCTGTGCTATGGAGTAAATGCTGAGGGAGGAGATTTTTCTGGAGGCAGAATATAGGAATAAAATATGAAACATTCTGTACTTTTGCCTCTCATCTTCTGAATCTACATTTAAAATTTTAAATGCCAAAGCCTAAGTTTCTCGATCATTCCCTGATATCTGCCATAGTTCCATTAATATCCCTATCTGCAAAATCTGTATTTTGAAAAGACTTTGGAATGTTTGAGGGATTTTTAAACCTTGCTTCTGCAATGAGTGTCTAATCATGGTGGCTCTTGGGATCCCTCTTCATAATTGCAGCCTCGATAGAATAGCCTTCAGATGTGTTATACTCCTGCAACCAAGACTGTAAATTACAATAACCTTTCATCATTGAAACCCTGCAAAATCCGCAAACACAGTAAGAGAACAATGCAAGGGGATAGAGACGCAGCGGGGGTAATAAGAAGGAGGTGACTGTGAAGTGTCGTGGCATTATAGACTGGCGGAAGCATGCAAAAAGGTGGCGAAAATATAGTGGGGAAGTGGTGGACAAACGGAGCGGAGGCTTTTCCACGTAGAACAACAAAGCACGACACATGAACATAGAACAACGAATATGAATGAAATATGTATATATATACGGCAGGGGAAAAATATTATGGACACGCGAGATGATGACACATGGGTGTACGAAACGCCAAGAGGGAGAGACGACGTGGAGGTAGACTTAGTCAAACGGGGAGTATGTAAACAATCACGGGCCATATGATCCTTGAATGAGATCAACGGTTAAAAAGGCATCAACAGACAATGCGTGGTGGGCCAGGAGCATGATTAGCCTGGGTTAAACCGCGTGCTACTTCAGAGGATAATCATCTTTGGATTAAGCGCGTAAGGTTGGACGGCGATGATTGATTCCGCTGCGCATCCATTGTCTGAACAATAATGCGCGAAATAGCAGCGGTTTTGGAACGTACACCAAGACACGCGTCACGCGATCTATGGAATCGCTGGCTCCTTGGAGAATACCGTCGGCCCAGCGAAGGTGGTGCGGAATGAAACCACTGGTTTTCATACTAAAAGCGGGTGCGGGGGCCACCACGGTAAACCAAACTCCGCTCCATCGATTTGCTTCTGATTGGACGGCCACGAGTGCCCCCGAAACTTTGAAGGATTAGCTCCTATCTCGCTGGCACACGGTTTCGCGCCCGGATCATATGGGAATCAAAACAAAGGGGGCTGAGACCCCAAAGGCTGGGCCCGAAATAAATTTAAATTGCGAATTTAAACCTCTATCTAATGTATTTTTTGAGCAGAAAAGGTAACGATAGACAATATAAGGAAGTTTTTGGCCATGATAACAGGTTTGAAAGATTATGGGGGAGCGTTAGACCAAAAATTTAGGTCTAAGTGCTGATATGCACAACATCGGCTCCATCTGGGGACGGTACGTTCCTCCGTGGACGTGCCGAGAACTCCGCAGACCTTCAGATGCTCTTTTGGATGGCTCTGCTACTTAGCCTTTCTGCAATTTACTCCATAATTCGTCAGCGTTCCCATCAAAACAAAACTGAAGCAAAACTTATATACAGTATGGTACATCAGGCTTGTTTTGCCTGAATCAAAATTGGAAATATGGTTTGAGGAATTGTCCATTTACAGGGGATTCAAGCAGATCACCCTGTAGGTCTTTCAATATGAACGTGTTATTACCTTTCAGTTCTACAATTTTAAATGGACCAAACCACAGTGGATCGAATTTAGCATGTTTTCCCTTTTCTGCTCTTCGAACATCCCATCTGAGAACCAGATCACCAATTTGAAATTTCCTGTCTTTTGCATGCCGATCAAAGATGTTTTTCATTTTCTCCTAATACTCCGCTAATCTTTGATTCACTTGGCTCCGTGTTTCCTCCAATTCTACCAGTTGGTTAATTCTTCTAACCATGTCATCTGGTTCTTCCTGATTTTCCTGCATAAAGCGTGCCACTGGCAATGCCAGTTGCATCGGAAACACAGCTGCTCATCCATATACTAGTTCATAAGGAGATTTCCCTGTTGCTCTCTTGCTAGTTATTCTGTTCGCCCACAGAGCGAATTTCAATTGGGAATCCCAATTCTTTTTATTTTCATTAATTGTCTTCTTCAAGGCCCTCACCAAAGTTTTGTTGGAAGATTCTGCCAAGCCATTCCCCTGTGGATAGTAAGCTGCGGAGTGATTTAATGCAATATTATACTGCTAGAAAAAATTTACAAATTTATTGGACCTGAAGGCCTGTGAATTATCAGTTACAATTCTAGCTGGACAGCCAAATCTGGATATGATGTTCTCTTCCATGAATTTGATGATTACAACATCTGTAGCATTTCTCGCAGGTATGGCTTCCACCCACTTTGTAAAGTAATCTGTTGCAGTCAATATCCATTTATGTTGGCCACTTGAAGGGGGATGTATTTCTCCAATAAAATATAATCCCCATTGCTGAAATGGTTCATCTATATGAACTGGAATTAGGGGCAGAGCGGGCAGCTTTTGTCTCTCAGCAAATTTTTGACATTTATCACATGCTCTACCCCAATTAAAAACATCTCCAAATAATTTAGGCCAATAAAAACCAGCTCTCAGTATTTTATGTGTTGTGGCCCTCCAACTGTAATGACCTCCACAAATTCCCTCATGAAACTCCACCATTATATTTTCTACTTCATCCTCTGTGAGGCACAATAATAGTATGCCTGAAGGATCTCTCCAATATAACTGACCATTGGAAACTATATAATTTTGTGATTTCAGCCTCAAATCCCTGTATTTTGATTTATCACAGCTGGGTGGACAACTGAGTGTTAAAAGATATTCAACTATTTCTTTGTACCAAGGACTGGTGAGATATTTTATGTGTATCTTTTGAGTGGCCATCTCTAGTCCATGCTGCTCTTCTCCTTTCTCAGACTCTTCATTCGCTATCATGGACAAATTTATACCTAGAGCCTGATGATTTGATTCAGACAAAATTTTGGCTAACCTTGTTCTTTAACCAGCTTAGTGGGTCTTATGTCCAAATCATACTCCTGTATTTTGGCAATCCATCTTCCTCTTTTGCCTTCACTATCTCCTTGAACGAGAATATCTTTGACAGCTGCTGTAGGAACATATGCAGTAATGTGGGACTGCAAAACATATGTTCTAAATGCTTTGAGGGACTTCACTAGGGCATATGCCTGCTTCTCTAGTATATTATAATTCAATTCTGCATCATGTAATACCTGACTAAAAAAGGCTATTGGCTGCTCATATCCATCTTCATTTTTCTGCAATAAAACTCCAGCTACAGTATGAGGTGAGGCAAATGAAAAGATCATAAATGGCTTTGTATAATCAGGCCCGGCTAGCACAGGAGCTTCAGCAAATGCCTGTTTTATTCTGGTGAATGCATCTCTAGATTCTTGAGACCATTTTACTTCATTATTCTTTTTAAACATATCAGTTATATGCCTAACTATCTCATCATAGTTAGGAATAAACCTTCTCAGAAAATTGATTCGGCCTAGAAACACCTGCACTTCCTTCTTATTCCTGGGTAAAGGAATACTTTTTATAACTTCAACTCTCTTAGGGTCTATTTTCACGCCATCTTTAGTGACAATGTGCCCTAAGAGTTTTCCCTCATCTAATGCAAATAAAGATTTTTGAGGATTGAGGGAAAGACCATACCTTCTGCATTTTTCAAAGGTTCTCTGCTAGTGCTGAATGTGTTCCGTATCATCCTTTGAAAATACTGTGATATCATCCAGATATACCACCAGAAGCTTGTCCTGCTCTCCAACAAAAGCTATGTCCATTGCCCTCTGAAAAGTAGCTCCTGCATTAATTAGCCCAAATGGCATCCTGGCATACATAAATGTACCCCATGGTGTTGTAAATGCAGTTTTCTTCTGATCCTCTGAGAACACAGCTACCTGATTATAACCAGAAAACCCATCCATCATTGACATTCTGGAGGCTCCGACCACTTTCTGCAGAATGTGATCCATCTTAGGCAATGGATAATTATCTTTTAAAGATGCTCTATTTAAGTTTCTGAAATCTACACACAACCCTATTTCTCCATTTTTCTTTCGAACAGGAACAAGGTTTTCTACCCATTCTGAGTATCTCAGTGGCACAATTATTTTGGCCTTCAGCAGCTTCTTGATTTCTTTTTCAATAGAGGGAAGCAGCAGAGGATTTATCTGCCTGAGCTTCTGCTTATAAGGCTTTGCATCTTCTCTCAAAGGAATTTTTTGCTGCATTATATCAACATCAAAAGTTTTAAGGTCTTGATAAGACCATGCAAATACATCCTTATATAACTGAAATAATTTCAGATATTTCTCTTTATATTCTTCTGGGACCTTTTTGGATAATTTGACAATTTTGGGATCAGCATAAGTACCCAAATTTAAATCTTCCACTTGTTCTTCTTCTACTGTTTTACTGTGCTGCAATGGAACATCGTTTTTATCAAACAATCTTTCTAGAGGCACCAACCCTCTAGGTATGATATTTCCTTTTAGCTGCAGCACTTTATTGCCTGCTATTTTTTCTTCCCATTTGTTTTCTACAACATTTTCAGCTTCCTCTTCTTCATTATCATCAATCTCCATATTGGAGAATTCTCCCACTATCTCCAAGAATCTCTTCATTTGTTCATCATCTTCAAATACCTGCCAATGTTTAACATTATCTGGGATTGATGGTCTGTATCGTACTTCAATTTCATACCTCAAAAGAGGATTCTGTGGAGGACGAAATGTGCTAGCAGCCACAGTAAGAGAATCTGCCATTCTGTTCTGCTCCTGGGGCATGAACTGTATATTAAAAGCCGAGAAGAAATTTTCCACCATGTCCCATACTTCATTTATGTAGGCTCTCAGCCGTGGATGCTTAGTTTGACATTGATTTCTGACCCTCCTTACCACCAGCTCAGAGTCTCCCATGACTTTTAAACTTTGTATGCCCATATTCTTGGCTGTCTGTAATCCCAACAAAAGTGCTTCATATTCAGCTACATTATTGGTAGCCTCATATTCCAATTTAAAGGACAGTGGGACCCATTTTCCTATAGGAGAAATTAATAATACCCCAGCTCCATTTCCTTCTCTAGAATTTGCCCCATCAAAATGTAAAGTCCAGATTCCAGCTTCATAATTTTCTGAAGGTTGCTCATCCTTAATTTTGAAGGAGGATTCATGGACATAATTTTGATCTTCTTCTAGCATAAAGCATGAAAAATCTCCTTCTTTACTATAGACTGGGGAATTTTCAGAGTTATCAGCCTTAGTAACTACCTTGACAAATTTAGTCTCTCTGTATAACCTCCTCTCCTGTCCACCAAAAACTGGGATGGTAGCATATGTTAAATCCAGCTTAATTGACCCACCAATTTTTGTACCCCAGGACCTTGACAGCAACATGCCAAAGCGGGCTGGGATATCAGCCACCACAATGTCCATGACCACACTCTTTGCTGGAATTTGGGCCAAATTGAACACTAAATCTTTAATCATCCCCAAGCATTTGAATCTTTTGGAATCAAATGAATAAAGGTCTTTATATGGGCGTGTGATTTGCAGTCCTAGTTGTTCCATGACGGATAGAGGCATAAGATTATGGGAAGCCCCAGAATCTAACATACAATTGTGTAACAGCAGGTCATAAATAACTAGAGACACATAAAAAGGAGGAGTAGAAGGATCTACTTCCTCAACATGTGGGCCAAAGACTACCATGGGTCTTTCTTCTTGAAGGTTTAAAATATCAGGCACAATTGATATTTCAGGAGGGAGCATAAAAGAAGTAACTTGAGACTGATATGAAGGTTGTTTTAGCAGCTCGGTCAAGGGGACTGGAATTTTAATTTTCTCAAGTTATTTTTGCAAACTAAAAGCAGGAGGGGGATTTTCTATCACAACTTCTTTTGACTCTTTATTTTCAGCTGAAAATTTAATTTCTTTTGACACAGATTCATCATTAGGAGGACTGACTACTTTTGAAGAAGAAGGAATCTGGTCATTAGGCTGCAAGGGAGTATTTAGAGGACTCTTACCTTTTTATGTGTTTCTCTTTGTTGCTGATTCCTTCTGAGCAGGTACCTCCTTCTGAGGTGGCTCCTCTTCTTGATCTTGAGTTCGGGTCCTCTTCCTTGAAGATCTGAGATCATATTTTCTATTGAAGTGTGCTTGCAAGAAATCAAAAAATTGTTTACAATAATGATCAATCTCTGCTTCTTCTTCTTCTTCTTGCAATGGGCATTCCATTTCATCATTGTTTGAGAAAGCAAGATTTGAATCTTCTAGTTCATAAGCAGCATCTTCAGTGGAGTCATCTGCTCGACCTTCCAGGTACAAAGGATGTGGTACCTGATCTTGCTGCTCCTTTGCTTCCCTTGGCAATATTTGCAATGGTGGTCTCTTATACTGGGGATTGTATCCTCTATTTGGAGCATTATAGAAATTCTTGGGAGCTGCATTTTTAGCCTCCAACTCAAGCTTGACCATCTTACTTATTTCATCCATCTTATCTGCATCCTTATCTTGATTAGAGGTGGAAACCTCTTCTTTGCCTCTCCTCCTAGTTTCCTGTTCAGCTTTTCCTTTTAATTTTCCAGTGGAGGCAAAGTTTGCTTCTAATTCAAGAGCATCTGACTAAGCATCATCTAGAGTGGCAGGTTTTCTTTCCCTCAAAGAGAAGCCAAAATCTGAATCAAAGGCTACTATGAAAACTACTTTAGCAGCAGTCTGGTGAGGCTTCATCTCAGGAGGCAGACTCAGATATAACTTATTAAATCTTTTGATAAACTCTGACACCCCTTCATTATGTTTCTTCTTTAGAGTATTGAACTCAGTGAGACACATTCCATGATCTTTCTTTTCTCCCCATTTCCTGAGAAAAACCTCTTCCATTCTTTCCCAGGTATCTACAGAACGGTCTGCTAATGTCTTAAACCATTTTCTAGCTTCACTATCCAGAGATTGAACAAACAATCTTAAGACCACATCCATATGTTCAACATTCAGGTTTTCTGCAAAGGCACAAAAGACCTCAAGATGTTTCTGTGCATTAATTTCATTTTCTCCATTAAATCTGGGCAAAATATTCAAATAATCCTGTGGCATATCATTGAGCACCTGTGGTAAGGCCAAGGGAGCATATTTGTTCAATAGAAAATCAGGAACATTAGCCATTGGAGGAGGTGGGGGCTGTGCAAAAATCTGATGTACAAATGAAGGAAGGGGAGGAGGAGGAAGTGGAGTATGTATAACAATGGGAATAAATTGCACAGAAGCCTGAGGTGTAGATGGGAATAGTTCACGGTTAACAGCAGCTACTTCTGTGACTTCTTTAACTTCTTCAGCCTCAGGGGTAGGATGAGGGTTATCTTTGGTTCTAGCACTTCCCCTGGGTGGGCTATCTGAGTAATATTCGGGATTTTCCTCAGTGGAGTCGGGATTTTCCACTGGGATTTCTTGAGAAGAAGAGGATGGATGATCTTCTAAAGAATATTCAGGGACTTCAGCACGGGCTGATTGTCTTTCTTTCCAACTTCTTCTATGAATAATCTTCTCTTGGTCAGATACAGAGGATGTCTTTAACTTAGAGGAATCTGACCTCAAATGTGGCTTTCAAGGAGCCAAGACTACCAATAGATTTATCAAATAAAGAACACTGGAGTCGCCAAGGTGAGAGATATACAACTCTTCAAATCTCTGTGCTCACCTGATTAGAGAGTGAATATGATTTGTCGAGGCCCAGGGAAACTGATATTCTCAAATTCGTCCCCGGCAACGGCGCCAGAAAGATGTTGTAGACAATTTTGTCATCCCCTAGAGACAGTCTAGAGTTGCCATAGACCAGTGCCTAGGACATCAAATCATAGCAAGAGAACATGAAATATAGCTTGGGTGTCAATCCAAAAGCTCTCTTACTATCTCTTGTAAAACAAGGAAATTAGTTTAAATGGAACCAAACTCTCTCAGAAGCTGATACAAAGATAAGAATAATGTAGGAACAACATGCAAAACTCCAATACAAAAGCATCAGACAGTTAAGAGACAGCTTACTGAAAAGAGGGCCAGTTCAAATAGTATGCCACAGAAATCAAATATCAGAAAGTGGATGCAGTGAGGAAAACATGAAGGATATACTAGTTAACATGAGGCTGATACCCAGATACACAACAGAACCACATATGGGTTTATCCAACTAAGAATCCATACATGACAATGGCATTTTAAAAGCACCCTCCTCAAGTAACTAATATAGCAGAAAATATGAATGACATGAACATGGAACAGTATATCATGAATAGGCCTATTTAAAGCGCTTGACTAATCCAAGTATGGGCACCAACTAGGATGAATCCTTACTTAAGATCAGTGAGCCACTCGCATTCTAGAACATGATACAAGAAGATAAATGCAATGAAATGAGATATTATATTAACATATAAGAAAAGATTACATACTGTGGGATACCAAAGACCAGAATCCTCATTACAGTTATAACTCCTCCTCACTGAGACCCTACGGGCTCTGAGCCTTCATACAGAAACTTTACAAGATGTATACAAAGCCTTTCACTGCACAGTTTGCTGATAGAAATCTGGAACCCTTACAATGTCTTTCTTCTTCGGTTTTATAGAAGAGGTAGAAAAATCTAGAGAATGGGGGTTAGGTGAAAACATTAAATTGCTTAATTTGATCAAGATGGCGGAAAAATGCCTGCCCATACTTTTGACGACGCTGTAATGCTGGACGTACTCTGCTGCTGTGCTATGGAGTAAATGCTGAGGGAGGAGATTTTTCTGGAGGCAGAATATAGGAATAAAATATGAAACATTCTGTACTTTTGCCTCTCATCTTCTAAATCCACATTTAAAATTTTAAATGCCGAAGCCTAAATTTCTCGATCATTCCCTGATATCTGCCATTGTTCCATTAATATCCCTATCTGCAAAATTTGTATTTTGAAAAGACTCTGGAATGTTTGAGGGATTTTTAAACCTTGCTTCTGCAATGAGTGTCTAATCATGGTGGCTCTTGGGATCCCTCTTCATAATTGCAGCCTCGATAGAATAGCCTTCGGATGTGCTATACTCCTGCAACCAAGACTGTAAATTACAATAACCTTTCATCGTTCAAACCCTGCAAAATCCGCAAACACAGTAAGAGAACAATGCAAGGGGATAGAGACGCAGCGGGGGTAATAAGAAGGAGGCGAATGTGAAGTGTCGTGGCATTATAGACTGGCGGAAGCATGCAAAAAGGTGGCGAAAATATAGTGGGGAAGTGGTGGACAAATGGAGCGGAGGCTTTTCCACGTAGAACAGCAAAGCATGACGCATGAACAAAGAACAACGAATATGAATGAAATATGTATATATATACGGCAAGGGAAAAATACTATGGACACGCGAGATGATGACACATGGGTGTACGAAACGACAAGAGGGAGAGACGACGTGGAGGTAGACTTAGTCAAACGGGGAGTATGTAAACAATCATGGGCCGTATGATCCTTGAATGAGATCAATGGTTAAAACGACATCAATAGACAATGCGTGGTGGGCCAGGAGCATGATTAGCCTGGGTTAAACCGCGTGCTACTTCAGAGGATAACCATCGTTGGATTAAGCGCGTAAGGTTGGATGATTGATTCTGCTGCGCATCCATTGTCTGAACAATAATGCGCGAAATAGCAACGGTTTTGGAACGTACACCAGGACACGCGTCACGCGATCTATGGAATCGCTGGCTCCCTGGAGAATACTGCCGGCCCAACGGAGGTGGTGCGGAATGAAACTACTGGTTTTCATACTGAAAGCGGGTGCGGGGGCCACCACGGTAAACCAAACTCTGCTCCATCGATTTGCTTCTGATCGGACGGCCACGAGTGCCCCCGAAACTTTGAAGGATTAGCTCCTATCTCGCTGGCACACGGTTTCGCGCCCGGATCATATGGGAATCGAAACAAAGGGGGCTGAGACCCCAAAGGCTGGGCCCGACATAAATTTAAATTGCGAATTTAAACCTCTGTCTAATGTATTTTTTGAGTAGCAAAGGTAACGATAGACAATATATGGAAGTTTTTGGCCATGATAACAGGTTTGAAATATTATGGGGGAGCGTTAGGCCAAAAATTTAGGTCTAAGTGCTGATATGCACAACACCGAGAAAGCCCAAGCTCAAGCCTGCACCTTTTTTGTAACTCCACTCGTCTATACCCTAGTCAACTTCCACCCGATCATCAAGTGTCGTAGAACCGCAGAGAGCAGCAGGCGAAATAGCTCCTGCTGCAAGTCCCGCCATCCTTCAGGTATTAAGATCTCATCCTCTAAAATAATGTGTTTCTCATTTTCATTTGCTTGACGTGATGTGAATGGGTTTTCAAATACGCCTTCTTCAAAGACAACACAATCTCAAATGGCGTTATCTTTGTCGCCCAATGAAGCTGAAGGGACTCAATTCTGATGGTGTGAAGATTGAAATTTAGAGAGATGCAGAGATAATATTCTGGTGTTCAGGTTGAGGAAGAAAGTAATCAAGGTCGATTTTGTGACTGAGGCATACACAGTTAACGGGGACTCCTCTGCACAGTTGGTTGGTCTCCCTCAGAATACCCAACGTTCCAGCAAAGCCAAAGGTATTGGGCCACCCTACAAGCATCTACCAATCGACAACAAAATTCCACCTAGAGTTGGACCTCGCACAAAATGTATTTTAATTTGAAAAAGTTCGACGAGATGTGCACGAATTTGTTAAATTTGAGAGATGTGAACTAGATTTATACAAAGGATATTCATTAAAAGACTTAAAGCGTGGATCGTGGGGTGCTTCAAATAGCCACACGTTGGTCATGTTTATGGTGTTGGGCGCGAGACTATTCTTCGAAGGTAGGTTCTAGTGCGATATGGGAAGCAGGGAAGCCAAACGTTACTTTTAGCGATACATACAACAAATTGGAATTTTTCTAGCAGAGAGTGCACATTCACCTTCGTTTGAGTATGCAAGGATCCTCCTTTTTCTGCTGAATTAACTAAAGGTATGCGCTGGAATGTTGGAAATGGACCAATTTAAAAAAAATAAAAAATGCGTCAATCCTTGAAGATATCAGTCTTTATTATTGTTCTATATATGATTTCTACAATAATTATCCATTAAAGAGAGAGGATTTGAAACCATTTGTTTGAAATCCATTTGCTGGGAGTCTAAGTCAGTTCCTTTTTCTATGTTGCATCTTCCATAATTTGAGTAGCAGATTTTTTTCCTTTGGGATTTCCATAGTTGCTAGTTCAAGAAAGAAAAGGGTATCTAAAGTCACTTGTATTATTTTAAAATTAATTTGAGTGGCATTGTAAACGAGTGCATTATCGGTTGAAGCCGACACCATTCATTTCTCTAGGTTGAGTTGTTTGGAATATGGCCAAATTTGATGAAGTATTAGAGTTAGTGAATACTCTGATACTCTCCACTATTGATGGTATGGTAAAAGTCAGCAAAGCCTATCTTGCTGACATTAGAACAAGTCTACAAAATGCATAAGAAAAAAATGATGTTTTGCAGTTGGAGTCTTAGCCACAACAAGAAGAATTACATCAGTGGAGTCATCATTCTGAACCTGTTTTTGTTCAGAACATTAAAAGAGACTCCCACAATCAGCAAGTCAATAATGTTGTGATTGATTCACATTGAGTGTCTAGTTCAACAACAGATTTGTATGTAGATGTAGAAGCTCACCCTTCACCTCCAAAGCCCATCATCAGACCTTGGGAAGAGCTTGTCCATAACAAGCACAAAAATTTTCTTGGATCATGACAAAGAGTTTTCCTTTCATATTCCTGACTACTCCAAGCCCATCAAATTTTAGAGTGCCAGATTTCTTCATGATAGCTCACCTATAGCTGTTACAAATCCGCTCCTCTTCCAAAGCAACAACAATAGATTGAAAAATGCCAACACTGTGATCGATTTGGCCACATGAAATATCACTATTTTGATCTTCACCCATGCAAGCACTGTGGTCAGCACACCCATTATTCACATAGATGCTTTAGAAACAAGCCTCCTGCAAGAACAAAGATTCATCTTGGAGGGATCGCTTCTTGGCAATGGGCATCAATAGCCAAGATGTTTAAGTCATATGTCAGAACTTGTTCTAGAATATTGAACAATATTACAGTTGATTTTTCGCCATCATCTCACCTTGTACCTGACAGGGGGGAAAATGGTGGTCATCTACAAGCTTCGAAATCACATCAAGCGAGCTTGAGCCACAATCTCTCATTCCAGATTCAAAGTTGTAGTGAGAGACAGTTCAAGCGAACCTGAGCCACAATATCTCATTCCAGATTCAGAGTAGTAGCTAGAGACACAGATGCCCATGAGCATGCCTTTGGTTGGTGGTTAGCCTTAAACCATCCACGCGAGGTTGATATTCTTCCTCTTCAAAGAATTCATGACACAACCTCTAGCAGAAGACTTCAAATTCTTGCCAGTTTTGGTAGAGTTCTGGGAAATGCATCAAACATTCTAGAGTTGGTGGTCATCCTTAAACCATCATAGGTTGTAGACCTCCCTTCTTCTAGGTTGAAGGTCTCCCTCTTCAAAATATGAGGGGAACTTCCTCTAGCAGAAGACCTCAGTTTCTTGCCAGATTTGGAAGAGTTCCGGGAACTGCACTAAGCGTTCCGGTGTTGGTGGCCATCCTTAAACCACCTCTTTATGCCAACATTTCAGAGAGCTCATTCAACCTATGTGCTACCATGCATACTTTGTAGATTTGTATTACAACTCTCTTCTTGCACTCACACATACCCCTTCGGATTAAGGGGGGGAATGTTGGACACCTAATCCTCAATGGTTTGGTGTGGAAGGCTAATGGACAAATGGAGTGCAAGAGACCACTTGGAATGGAAACCAAGGGTCACCTAAAGTATTATATATATGCATCTTTTGAATGGTAATTGCAACTCATGCATATCTTTCCCAATCTCATGCTTATCTTCATTTCCTTGTGTGTGTTCTCCATGAATGTTTAACAATGAATATGATCATATTGTAGCTATAGTATCATGATTGTCCATCATATGGATGGTTGGTATTGTTTGGATGATATTGGTCTGGAGTAGCGGTGGAAAGCACAAAAGAAACAGGGTTGGGCTTCCTCTTGGCAACATGGGATGGCATTTCATAGGAGAAACCTTAGAGTTCAATTCATGTGGTTATTCATCACGCCTTGAGAAACATTGCAGGAGGTAGTTGTTGAACCTTCCAAGAAAATAATTTTTTTTTTTTTTTTTTTTTTTTTAAAGTGATTCCATACAGGTGAATTGGTTCTTCAAAGTGGAGGAATAACCTGCTTGCTTTTAGATAAGATTCGATCTTCAAAAACCATTAAGGTTGGTGGTTGTACAAACCATCGAAGAAAATATGTTTTTTTTTGCATTTTTTTAAATTCTTTTAAACTAAATTTTCGGAATTGGTGATTCCTGTAGTAATAGAGCATCCATTTATTATAAGTTTAGTCTTAACATTTTTAAAAGGTTGAAATATTATGAATTCAATCTTATTAACATTAGTGTGTATCCCTCATCCAAAACAATGCCAAAATATATACATTAAAATTTGTACTTTATCTTTTAGATCGAATAGTATATATTAAATTATGTAAATCATAACATTAATCATATCAATTAATTTATTTTTGAGTTTTTATTGGTAATAATCAATATTTTTATTATGTTGGTTATCTTCTATGTCACATAAGATTTTTTTAGCCATATCTCATATATACAAATGCTATGGTATGTGTCAAAGACATTTGATTTTAGGTTTTGAAGATTTGATTTTATTGTGAGTGTTCTATACAATTTTAAACAATAATTGATTTAATAAGTCATTTGTGTGTTATGGTCATTTTGTTTATTTTGTTTTTTTCTTTATGATAAATATGTGAATTTTTTTAACATAATTGTGATAACTATGTTATTGAAAGTAATTTTTAATAAACCCTTCTCATAAAAGTAAACTTAAAAACCCAAAACATTAAAAAAAATTGTATGAGGAGAAAAAGAAATCAATTTTCAACCCTGCTCCAGATAGGACGATTTCAAATCAATGAGAGAGCATCTGTAATTCCAATCCTAGAGAAATTCGAAAGTTCAGTAATATCTCCAGAACATAAAGAGCGATAAACCATGAGAACTAGTTGTCGGATACCATCAATAGATCCAAACCACTAATCCAAACACCGGATTTATGACCCCTTAAACCAATTGAACTTCTTATAAAAAACTAAAGAAGAAACACCAGTAGAAAGAGGAAAGCGTAATAATCTAAGAAAAGAGAAGAAAATTTGTACAACTCAGAAGAAGCCTGGGAAAATTTCACACAGGAAAGCCACGGTTGATAGAGAAGTATTCCCAAAGTATACAGGATTACCCACGCAACATATTAAGTTCATAATGTAATGCTAAATAACTCCGAAATAATGCCTCCACCGCACTTGGAAATTATATGAGGTGCATGACCATCCTTCCCTGCCCTCTAAAGAATCGTTGTTTTGACCTGGATCCTGTTGGATAAAATGACTGCAAAAAAGCAAATAGATCTATATCGAAGAGGATAAGCTAAAAAAAAAATACTCCAAATCCTATAGAAAAAGTTCATGTATCCCGGTTGTCCATTCCACTTTAAAGTTGTTTATATTCTCCAGAAAATGTAAAAGCTTGTTTACCATAACATGCCTTACACATATGCCAATGCGGGGCCATCAAGAGATTAGGGATTGAGAGGCGAGATAGATTTCGTGCGAAATGGATTCAACGAGACAGTCCAAAAAGCATGATAGTGGGTCAATCGAACGCGTCATTTTTTGGCTCGATAAATATAATTTGGGAATTTATATTCAATTGGGTGCATGAGGGATCTCAGGCCATACCTTTTTATGAAGAGCTGAATTGTTTGAACTGTTTGGATTTTCTCCTGCTTACCTTGTTATCACTCGGATTGATCCTAAGGCTGAAGTAGGCAATCCTGAGGTAACCTCAAATCAATCTTTGAACTTGGTATCTAGCACTACCAAGTTGGAGAGAGATCTTTCGATAGAATCACAGCCAAGAGGGCTTGATGAAAAATATTTTAGGCTAGCTAAGAAAAACAAGGGGTTTTGATTTTGATTTTAGGGTTGGGCTCACTGAATAGGAATTAGGTCAAGGGAATAGATCAGGGCCAAAAGGATGAAATTGCAATCTTCTTGATGGGGCAAGGTAGGTAAAAGGTTTAAACATGAAAAGAGTATTAAATGAGATGGAAATACTAGTGAGGAGATAAGGAAAGCATATGAAATGTATTTTCCTTAAACTGAAGAAATTAAACACATTATACTTAATTTCCCAAAATAGAGCATAACTAAATATGAATTTTGTCTTTCAAACTTGAAACCAAGTATATTTTAGATGTGAAATGGCTTATGAATTAACAATACATTCTAACAAATCAATCACAGAGAAGAAACAATGTTTAAAACTAGTACCACAACGATCCCAAGAAAATAGCTGTAAATTCCATTAATGTCCAAGCAAGAATGTTACTTGAGCAATGCAATCTCTTCCATTGATGCCAACCATTACACAGACTGAAAAAGTTCACCTTATAGACTTCAAAACAACCTCTTCTCATCCTCAGGGGTCGAATCCATGAGGCAAGGGAGTTGTTGCACCAAAAACTGAACTGACTGCTAAAGACTAGGATGAGGAGAGTGACTCATTCCTAACTTTTAGAACAAATACATTTGACCTCAAACTAATGATTTACATAATGTATCTACCTTAGGCAAAAATAAAACATGATTTTTTACATTGGTAACTTCTCATTTACCCAAGTAAAAATTACATCAGAGGTGAAATTTCAAAATTTGCTGAAACTAGTGAAACTGTGAATTTCTTGGTAAACGCGCAACGCCAAGGCCAAAAAGAGGGCAGAAACATGATTTTTGATAGTTTTTGGCCTTTTTGAGGGACCAGTTCTACTCCAAATCTCCTGAAACATTCTGATATTGATGTACTTGTCATTATGAACATGAATATGCTGACCTTTTTCCATTTCGATGGCCCAAAAAAGAGCGCAGCGCCAGTGGCGCTGCGCGTTTAACACATTTTCAACAGGCTAAACTGCCCTAAAATTAAAAATTTGCACAAAAGTGCCAAAAATGGAATTTTCTTTGCTGATCAGGGTTTGGAGGCCTGGAGGGACACCTCAGCAAGAATATTCAGCTTTTCTTTCTCCTTTGACTCGGTCAAAGCCCGAATATTTGCATGGGCACGTTTGAGCTTGGCCCTTGGAATCCTGTTTCTCATGGCATAATGATTCACCATCTTCCTCTGAATATTAGTGTCCTTCTTGGCTTTCTCTAACAGGCTCTACAAATGAAAATTGGCTCTCTCAAGTGAAGACTCTCTGTCTCCTTTAATCTATATGGCAAGCAACTTACTTGGAGTAAGCTGCTCTGCCAATTCTGCCTCTTTTTGCCTTTCTTGGGCTAAAGCCCTCTTTAGTCCCATGGTCCTTGGTCTCTGTCTAGGAAGCTGATTATCCTCATCATCACTGTCATCAAATCTTCCCAAGGTCTCATCCAGCAAAGCCTTGGCCTTTTCGGCCTCTCTCTGAGCTCTGATTTCCCTGACCTCACTGATGATCTGTTTTGTCTCCAACTACTGATTCTCTAGCTCAAGAAATTTAATTACATTCTTTGATCTACCAAGATTAGCTTGAAACTCACTAATCTTGGAATCCTTGCCTCTGATCAATGCATTGGTGATTTCGACCTCATCCTCATCATCAAGGTCAATCAACTGAAACTCCTGCTTAGTTTCATGTTTGTCCTCCTCCTCAACAGTGATAGGATCTGTAGCCTTTTCCTTGCCCTTGTATACCTGTTTTGTTGATAAAGAAGGCATGGCCCCTCTCACATCCTGTGAAGAAAACACATGCCTGTAGCCTCTCTGATAGGTCAAAGGAAATGGCTCAATGTCAATCATTTTAGTGCCAACTGCCACAATGTCCCTTTCACTGCTTAATGCTATGGTATCATGATGTGATGGTGAAGGGTTGTGGAAAGGTGACGAGGAAAGATCAACATGAGGTGAATGGATGTGAGTGGGTGATGATGTATGAGAAGCGAGATGTGATGGAGAAGGGGATACAGGAGGATGAGATGATGAAGGTATATCCTTCTCATGATGAATAGGTGCAGTAGTGAAAACCTCATTGGCAATGAATGTATCCCATGGAATGTTTTTTCTGCAGAAGTTGATGCATGAAGACCATCTTGATGAGTGAATGATGAAATAGGCTCTGCATTTGCTGATTGTAATTCCTTTTTTGCACAATTTAAGCCATTTTGTCAATCTTGCAGAAAAGATAATAAGGTATGTGTAGCATTCTTACTTTAGTGAAATGCATAAAAAGACGGATATGGTATGAATAGAGGTGGGAAAACCTTCCCTCACAAGTGAAGTACTTCATTATTATCCTCATCATGGGCACATACTGATCATGGAGATGAGAAAAAGGGAAAATGGAATTGTTGTGATCTTTGTACCTAGGTTTGAGGTATGGTACAAAATAACTCATGTCCAAGTTTTCTTGTTTAAACCACCTCTCTCCCACACTAGGTATCCTTGTAGCAGCTGCAATGGCATTGGTAGACATCTCAAAAGTAACCCCGGCAAGATTGACCTGCTTGTCATGTAGATTGATGATGAATAGTCTTGTTAATTCTGGGTGATTTTGGACTTGCTACACTCTCTCACAAAAGTCAAAACAACCCACATGTTTAAAGCAAGAAACAGTGAGAGGAGAGGCCATGAGTTCCCTTGTGGTGATATGTTTAAATCTGTTTACTTTACCTCCCTTATGGTCATTTCTCCTTGGAATTTGTGCCTCACCAACCATGCCACTATCTTCTTCTTCTGACATCTCAAATTATGATTTGTGAAAACCCTAGGGTGCAAGTGAAATGAATTAAGGGAAGGAGATGAAATGATTAGCTTTGAAAAGTGAAGGGAATGAGTGTGAGTGAAGGAAATGAGTGAAAAGGAATATGTGAAAGGGAATGTATGTAGGAACAAACTAGATGAATGAAAACCCTTAATCAATGTAATTACCCTATTTTTGACTGATATTCTTTATAAGAGGATGAAACAAAGGTAAAAATGGTGATCACAAGCTAAAATTAGGGTTTTCCTTAGGATTTCATTTTCATTCAATTAAGAGTGACCAAATAGCTTTGAAATAGGGCTTATATCATGTACTTACCACTTTGATGGCTGTTTGGAGAACTTTGGTAAAATTTTGGAGAAGTTTTAAACTTGTTTGGGCAGCTAGAAGACTCAAGAACCTTCTTTGGCTACACGCGCAGTGCCACTGGTAAGCGCTCAGTGCCTCTGCAAACCCGCAACGCCAGTGTAAACTGTGTTGAAAAATTTGGTCAAGGGCACAATTCTAATGTCCAGGCGCGCAACACCAGTGAAAACGCGCAACACCAATAAAACTTAACATTTTCACTCAAAAACTCACAAATTCTTCCTTGCTGAATGCTTCTGATATTTTGAGAGGCAACAATGACTCTTTTGAAGTGTTTTATGGGATTTATAGGCATGTGAAATTTGATTTATATTTATAAACCCACTTTCTAATGTTTTTGAAGTATTCTTCCTTTTCTCACTGATATTCTTTTGCACTTTTTCATTTTCTCACTAAGGCTTGACATCTTTGACAGCTTGGGATTAATTATTACATATAGTAGCATAAAATTACATTTGAAAAAATAAAATAAAGTACATAAGTGACTTTTTATCAAAATGATAATTTTGACAAAAAGTCTTGAAATTGAATATACAATCTTTAAAACATAATGAAACCATCATAATAATCTTTTTTCAATCCCTTTTATATGTGTGCTGACCTCATTGGAATGATGAAAAGACCTTGAAAAATGCAAAACCCGAGTGACCTAATGAAACTGCTTTTTTTATACCTAATTTTAATGAAATTTTGACTTAAAAAATTTCGAGTGAAAATAGAGCATTTTCATAGATTATTATGCTCAAAGGGACATGGAAATGAGTCAGCAATATGAATTTTGGAGGGAGAAAAGTTTATTTGACAATGACAACCACCACTGGAGCAAATTTATGTCATGACCTAACGGAATGATAAAAAATTTATTCGGTATGGGACACCTAAGATGCACATGCAAATCTGTTTTGATCCCTAGTGGAACTATACCAATACTAACACTAACATACCCATCAAGATCTGGTCACTAATATGTTCAATTACGTGTATGAGTCTCTTCTCTTTCTCTCTTCCAATGCATACATATTTCCATCAAAAACCTAGTCCTTCTCTTGCTTGATTACTTCCACATCATATAATTTTATTTTTCTCCTACCGCCCAACTCCGCTTCATATGCGAGCTAAAAGGAAACATATTTTCACACAAACACACTATCCTCACAGATCTACTTATTCTTGGGCCTTGCCTTCAAATTTATGTCCAAATGGGCTCTCATATAAAAGAAAATTAATTTTCACACATCAAATTATATTTTTTTTTCATTTTTCATTTACAAATATGATACACATATATATACAGTTGGATTGAGATACAACTAATTCCAAACATAGATGAGGAGGTTGATATATTCTCTCAACAAAATCCCAAAATAATTATAAACTCAGCATGGAAACATTATTTCCAAGTATATTTAGGTCTTGATTCAAAATTTCCTTATTATAGTCTCATTTCTCTAGTTCAGTCTCAACCCTTTAATCTACCTTAAAGAAATAGGAATCTCATTTTTCTTCCTCTTTTAACCATTTTATACTTTCCTTTTGAGGTCACCATCATGTTCTAATTGTTGATAGATTTCTATTTATTTAAATTTTTTAAAATTTAAAGTTCTAAAAATAAAGTTATGGCCTCAAAATATTTGGAATTTTGCGCCATGTCAACATCCATATAGTTGACATGTGACTTACATGTGGTAGACATGCCCACATGTCACTTATTCCTTGCAACACTTTTGCGAGAGAAACACATTGGCTTGCCAAGAGATCTGAGGATCCAGACTTCCATTTTTTTCTCCAATATGGATATTCTCCATTCTTCTGGATTTTGCATCTAGGCTTAACCACTTAGCCAACCAATTAAACATTTGTATTTCCATATCCCTGAATAACTAGATAATCTTCTTGTCAAGAAAAATATAAATATTCCAATTATACAAAAAACCAAAATTTTGGAGTATGATTCTAGAACATTCGTTATCCATGTCACCCTTCACGCTATTACCGCCTAGCCTTCCATGTTAGCACCAACAATCCTCCATGGACATGTCGTCAGTGACACACCATTGTGAGACAATATCCAAATTTCGAAATATTTGGACCATTCAACATTTGGAAAATTTCCATGAATGCCATTTTTATAAAATTTTGGATTTTGGATTTTCAAATGCCATGTATTGTGTCATTGTGGATGCCACATCAACATGGTACATCATCTTCATTCCATATTAGTATGTCACATATACACATCAAATTATTATGCCATGTCACATATAATTGTCAATAATATGATGTCCACAATGGCGTCAACTTGCCACATCATTATTTCCCATATGTATTACTATGTAGTGATGACACTTGTCCAATTTAATGGAAACTGTGTGTCGCACATGTAACCTCCACCTATCATCTAGACGTAGATTTTTGTTTTTCATTGTATATTCATTATGTAATAAATTTTTGGATCGTGGATATACAATGAGTTTTGCATTCATAGTGTTAATTTTTAGGGCTAGATTGTTCTATGTTGTAGATACTTGCAAGTTTAAACTTTTTCAACATTTTCACATTACATTCACCTCATAACATCATATCATGATATATTCATTAGTAATTATGTAGAGAGAAAAATAACATCAAAAACATAGTGGAACAATAAGGAACAATAGAAGAAAACCATACAAAATAGAGACACCAAGATTTAGGTAAGAGACTAGGGCAAAACCCCACAAGGGAGAAAACCAAACAAGATTTTTATTCTTATATATTCATCAAATGTTCAATTTAGATACATTGTATAAATATCATGAGACATGATTATTTCATCATCAAATCACATTAGGCCACCTAGGGCCAATCCTGGATCATAGTAGATGCTCATAAGATAGCAACATACATACCTTTCAAGGAGGTATTCCCGATGTTGGAATTATGATGTAAATTTTTTTCCTTGATGGCAACCTACTCAATGAGTTTCATTTTGATAGCAACCTACTTGTTGAAGATGTAAAATTGATGTATCTACAAGCCAGTTCAGATGTGACAGAGAAACGAATACCAGTCAGTGATAGTGGAATGATGAAGGTAAATTTTTAGGAAGTATACACATGTTTAATGAAGGGAATCCACGTATATGAAGATGTATACACATGTTCAATTCATGTATATACATAGGTTTGATGAAGGTAAGACGTGTATACACAGGTTCAATGAAGCCAAGTCATGTATATACGCAGAACTTGTTGTTACACAACATTTTGTCACCGTCCGTGCAATCCCTCATCCCGTACATTGGAGGACTATTCTCGCGACCTATGTACAGTAAAATGTCCTGAAAAAACCTTGATGGCATCCTTCTGCACAAGGAAAAGAATTATCCTAAAGAACATTTCCTCTGAAAAACCCTAAAAACCCATGTTTTGGCATTGGCGCGTGTAGCCAGTTCATCCCTCGCGCCAATTGGGAAAATACACACTAAAGGGCACGCCAGCTGGCGCTCTGTCCCTGTGTTTCACTCGCACCAAGCCTATTAAGGAATGTTTTTTAAAAATAAATGGTAGAAGTTTGATTCTAACAACTTCAGAATGAATCATTAGAAAGAAGTTGGGCTATTTGGCTCCGGATCTCTTTGTTTAGGAAGTGGTTTTACACCTCTCATCGAACCTTCCTAAGAGATAGTATTCTATCCCATGATTATAGGGATCCCAACTTCCCTTCCTCCCTCTATAAAATCCTGCCCTCTTTATTTTCTAGCTCCCTGAACATTTGGGAAGAAAACTATAGCTGAGCGACTATTGAAAGCAGAGCTAAGGAGAACCCTGTAAGAGAAAGAGACTTGTCCAAATTCCCGAAAAGCTTTGTCAGACACGCTCCGCTGGGAGCCTTGCCAAAGGAAGAACGCGATGTCAGAACTCGATTGTAATATTTCTGTTACATTTTAGTATATGCTCGACTACGTTATTGGTTCCACTGTTGTATTTCTTATCTGTGTAATGCAATTTAGTTCAATCCTTTCCGACTGATTGATAGTTACATGTTTGAATTATTATGTTGTATGCCGTCGTTTCTTCTCTGCACGTGTACAGGTGTCCGGATGCGGTGAGAAAAAGGATTGTGATCTGTCAAGCTAGGAACGGAAAGTAGCGCTTCTTCATCGACGACAGTAGCGTAGGACTTGAGGTAGGCTATCTATCGTAGCTTTGTCTTTTGTAACTAGGAATCAGTATCGTAGCATGTTTTGTTTGTTGCTAGACCCACTCTAGGGCTAGTGGGATCGCCTTTGTCCGCAGAGGGGGTTTACCTCCACAAGAAATTGGCGACTCCACTGGGAACCAGTGGGAGTTGGTCCTTCCTCCATTGGTTTTTTTTTGGCTTTTTGTTTGATTAGTTTGCTTTTTTGGTTCACCTTCCTTGGTGTTAAACCCCTGTTTAGCCCCCAGAAGACCAGATCTAGTCTCTATTTGTCCATTTTCATCATTTTTCTAGGGTAAAATTGATTTGCGCAGTTATCCCCTTGACAGTCGCGCCAATTGGCACTTGTCGCTCATTAGGCACCCGTGCCATCCCCTGTTTGGCGCAGATTATAGCCAAACAAGAGCGCCAATCTTGCTTGGTTTTAGGGTTTACCTGTTCTTGGACTCTCTAAGCTTGAATTTTGGTCTTGGTTCATTTTTTCTGATTTATTGAGTGCTTTGAAGTCATTTTTGACTGTGTTTAGCCCTTTTCCTCTGGTTGTTTTCCCTTTTCCAGTCAGTTTTGCATTCTAGCCGTAGGGCTTCTAGGTGCTTCGGTGTGCTGAGCCTCCCGTGGGAGTTTTGGGTATTTGCTTTCCCAGTCAATTTTGTTTTTGATTCTTTACATTCATCTTACTGAATCCCATTTAATCATTGCGTTTATTGAGTGATTGGTCTCTCTTTCATTCAATTTCGCTTTGTGTTGCTCCAAGCCTAGATCACACGGTTTGTTTGAGTCTCTTTCGAGATTCTTCTTCGCTTTGAGGGATTTCGTCATCGGTTTGAGTCTTGATTGTGTTTGTTTGAGTTGAGTGAATTTTTTTTGCTTCAGCTCTTTCTTTATCGTTCTCAAGTTGATGCTTTCATTAGTTTTTCATCTATTTAGTGCATTTTCTCTAATATATTGAAAAATACCAAAAACAAATTTTTTTTGCATTTGGATTGGCATAGTGAAAATTGAAAACTTCTTCGCATTACTAGCATTATATAATTCTAGAGAAAATTTTTCTAGTTTCATTAGCTTGCATTAAAAATAGTAGTGGATGTTTTTGAGTGTTCATTTTGTTCTCATTTGAAAGCTCTCAAATCTCCTGTAGATATCTCTTCATTGAACGAAATGATATTTTTGTGGCATGTAGTTTGCATATAGAGGTTTTATGAGATCCAACATTCGATAGGGCCTTGAAATCGAAACGTAAATTGAAGATAAACTTTAAAATTTACTGAATTAACCTAAGGCAGCATTGAAACTTAACGACTATTCTAGTAGTCTAAGGTAGAGACATGTTCCGACGTCTTTAAGCTTAGCAACTGTCGCTCACGATCTGGACGGAGACGGGCGCTAGCAGTACGCACTTGTGCTCTCAAATGCCGTCGCGTATATAGAGGGAGACCCCATTAGGTTGCAAATCCTTTATCCATAGGAAGCTGAGTCTGCCTCCTTTTACCCGTGATACACCGGACACAACATTCAAAGAGATTACATGCATGTATGTTAAGTCCTTGGTTGATTTCTCTTTCATTTTTACCAAGGTGTATATGGCAGTTCACGGATATCTGGTACACCCATTTACCTAGATTACCAGAGCAATCAATTTGATCTTTACTGACTCTTTTAACTAAAAAGATCATTGATCTCTTGTCCTTTCAAGATCGTGTCCAACCTGAAAGCGATAGAGTCACCTTTTGCTTGTTTCACCACTCTTAAAATATGAAACAATAGAGCCTGGTTTCAGTGTCTTAAAATTAATCACCCACGAAATATTCCTGGTTATAATTTTTGTCCTTAGTGTTTTATTTCAAGGTCGTTTCCGATGGAAACTTTTCCGGAGTTTTCCAATCAAGGAGTCCCCTCTGAAGGGAGTCCTATTCCTTTTCCTGCTTTAGGAAATATTGGTGCTCCTTATATGGCCACGTTATCCCTCCTTGGGTTAACTGTTGGGTTTCCTGTTTGGTTGTTTTCAACCTCTGTAGTCTCAAGTGTTCCGACTATCGTACCATCTACTCCTCTGCCTGAGCAATGCCATGTTGATTCGAAGGTGGACCTCTCCCCTTCTCTGCCTATTTCTTCTTCCTCATCTTCTACTTCACCTGGTGAAAATTTGGATTCTAGTACCCAGGTGGCTAAGAAGAAGAAGAAGACTAGGAAGAAGAATTCAGATAAGCGAGAGGCTAATTCTGCAGTTGTTGCTTCTAAAACACCTGCTCTCGATGAACCTTCCAACCCTCCGTGGAAAGTTAAGTTCCCTTTCATGTTGTGCTAGGGAAACCATCTTCTTCGATATCTCCCTGGCATTCCCAAGGTGCTCGAAGTATGGTCCAACAGTCGTCTGCCATTGCCGTTGGCTTCCAGGAGTTAGATTGGGGGCACGTTTTCAGCTAGTGTTGGTAAAGCTCCTAAGATTCATGGTAAGCTCACCAATCCCTGTAAGTTGTGTGAAGGGAATCATGCCATTCACCTTTGTCCGTATATGGATGAAGCTAAGAGAGTTTTGGACAACTCGACTGTTTCTACACCGTGCCTTTGGGATGGTTACAAACAGCTTTCTTTGAGTCCTTCACCAGTTGATTCAATGATCAGTCAAGAGTCATCCTTTCTTGATCCCGCTCCCCCGGAAATTCACCATCATGAATCCATCCCTGACCAACCATTGGTGGGTAGGGATTGGTTAGTAGCCCCCGTCTTGTTGGTGCTCCGGAGCCATTTTCCGTTGAGAGTGGATCTTGATTCCTCGGACTTGGAGAAAGATTCTCCCATCCCTGTACCTTTGGAAGCTACTCCTCTACCTCCCATGATGGAGGTCCTGGAGGATACTCCTTCTTCCTCCATGATGGAGGTGGTGGAGGATGCTCCTTCTTCTCCCGTAACACCAGGGGAATACCATCTCGGTTTGATGGTAGCCCCTCCAAGTAGTTCGGTCGCTTCCTTCGATAGGGGTCGATTCGTAGGTTATCGCCTTCCTTCTTATGTGCCCTTTGAGATCATGATACAGGCCTCCCATCTGGTCATACCCATCACCATTATAAATGAAGGCACATCTGTTAGTATTTTATCCTCAACTACTTGGCAAGCTTTCTGTTCACCGCCGCTTGTGCCTGTTACACAGAATTTGCTGGCATTTAACAGAGGAACTAGTCAACCATTAGGGATCCTTCCGAATTTGCCTGTTACTTTGGGAGGTAAAACTGTCCATATGGACGCGATGGTTGTTCCTGGCCCCTTGGAATTTAATTTAATTTTGGGCTGAGATTATACTTATGCCATGGGAGCGCTTTTCTTCTCCCTCTTTCGTGTGATGTGTTTTTGGCACCAAGTTTGGATCGTGACCATCGATCAAATTGCATTATTTGGTTCGAATATGGCAGCTAATCCACCATCATCCCTGCCAGATCTTTATCTACCAGTTGTGTCATCCCTGCCGCATGTAAATTATGTGGCTACGTCTAGTGCACAAATGGGTGATGCGCATTTGTGCATAGTGTCTTGGGGGCATTGGGTCTGATTTCAGATGTTGTTCTCACATCAGGGTGCGAACCTCTTGGAAGCCATGGCTCTTATTCATCATGATAGTTGTTGTTGGAGCGAGTTCTTTTCCTGTGTCAAGCTCCTTAAAAAATGAAACCAGGTTGTTGGAGCAGAGTTCCTTGTCTTGTGTCAAGCTCCTTAAAAAATGAAACAAGGTTGTCGGAGCATGGTTCTTTTCTTGTGTCAAGCTCCTTAAAAAATGAAACAAGGTTGTCGGAGCATGGTTCTTTTCCTGTGTCAAGCTCCTTAAAAAATGAAACAAGGTTGTCGGAGCAGAGTTCCTTGTCTTGTGTCAAGCTCCTTAAAAAATGAAACAAGGTGTCATGAGGATAGTTCTTTTAATAAATTGACCTCGTTAAAACAATGAAACACTTTCCCTTGTTCATTTCGAGTCTTTGTCCAAATCTTTGTAAAATCCTGAGTCGAGTCTTTCTCTTGATCTCGTAATTTGAACCTTCACTCCATCTGCCTTTCATATGGAATGAAGCTTGGGGGGCATGTACCTCGAATTGAGTCACCATGCTGGGGGCATGCTTACTTTTTCAAGCATATTTTGTTTCCGTTTCAAGCTTGTGTAAAAATGAAACCGGTTTCAAGCATAGTTTATCTTTGTTTCAAGCTTTTGTAAAAATGAAACCAACTTCAAGCAGAGTTTCCTGATTTCAAGCTTGTGTAAAAATGAAACCATTCCCATTTTACCTCTTGTGATTGCCATTTTATCAGCCTGTTTTTGCCAGATGAGCCTTGGTTTTCTCACTCCATCATCACTATCTGCTTGGCCGATCATATGCCTTCACTTGGTTGTTTTACCGTTCTGAGAGCATTTGTGATCCTCTGGTATTGTTGCTTGACCTCTTAACCTTTTATTGTTACGAGTAGTTCCGCCATCACGGAACCGGTTGCGCCTTTATACCACTCGTTCCTCCGGGGAGGAGTCACCTTTCAGCTCTTTCGACTCTCTAAGGCGAAAAAATTTGAGACGCTTGTCGTTTTGAACTCATTAAATGGCTGCGAAGTGATATCTACCCGGTATATGTACACCCTTTTTTGGGTTGGGATAGATTATTTACGAAAAAGGAATACCTTAGCCTATCGCGACTAAGAGGTTCTCTCAGACACATTTTTCTACCTTTTTGGATCTGTGAGACTACCTACGAAAAGGGATTGCTGGAGTTTTATTTTCCGCTTTCTTTCAAACTCTCTAAATCTGAAAAGATGTCGATTTCTTCCTTTGTCAAACTCTTTAAAACTGATGACATCGGACTCTGTCGTTATGACGTTACTCGATTTCCTCCTTCCTAGGGCTCGTAAAATGTTCTAGGATGGATTTTTCCAAAGGAAAAACTTACATCACAAGCATATTCTATCCCCTTCAAGCTTGTTTTCAAAAATAATTGGGGTACTCACCAGAAATGGTGGGGGAAAATGGAACCAGATTGTAGTTGTGTCTGCAGTATGTCGCTCTTGAACATGGCACTTGTCTGCATTTGTGTCAGGTTGCGGACATCTCATCTAGATTATCTACTTGCCTTCATGGGTTTGGGTAATATATTTTGACCACTCATCGACCTTTGCCACATCACCATGACCTCGGATCCCTTGATGTCAAATGTTGCCAAATCGATTAATGGATTACGTCGATATGTGAGAAGTTGGGCTCTGTAGTTTTCAAATTTTCAACCTCCCTCGATTCTGTCAGTCTTGATTCATAAACATCATATCCCTCTGTCTTGTGTCGATGATGTGGGAAACATTATGGCCCTTACGTCCAAGGTCACTTCTTGTCGACTTCGGCTAATTATCCGAAGTTGTTAAGACTCCAGCAGTTACCTTGGAACTGCATTCCTCAATGGCAGGTTCTTCTCATTCGATGCAACGTTTTCATTACTGGCCTTCGATCGGATGATTCTACAGGTGTTCGACGCCAACTCACTATTCACATTTCATGGATTGTACCTCTTGTACCTTGAGATCCATCATCATTATTAGTGGTTCCTCTCACATATGTTAACGGTTTTCATTATTGGCTGGTAATCAGACGATGTTCTTGTATGTTAGACTACAGCTCACATATTCGCATGCTCGAACTTGTACTCTGTTCAGGTCGAGATGGAGCGCAAGACCCTAGATTTTGTCTAATAAACATCCACGCTGTGGGTTCATTTTGGATTATTATGATTTATTACATGACTCATTAAATTGGATGGCTGCGACCATACTTGAGTCTACTTGTTGATCCTTATTTACTAGATGGCTGCATCCATGCCTTGGATCCCAGTTTTGTACACTCTATTATGGATGGTTGTGCCCATACCACATATCATGTATCAGAGATATCAGTTTTATTTGTATTTTCATGTCTTCCAACGACAGTTTTTTTAGTTGGGTGCATTATCATAAAGCATTTAACCCCTCCCTCTCTCTCAGAGCTCATGCTTTAGGGGGCATCTGTTACACAACATTTTGTCACCATCCCTACAATCCCTCGTCCTATACATTGGAGGACTATTCTCGTGACCTATGTACAGTAAGATGTCCTGAAAACACCTTGATGACATCCTTTTTCATAAGGACAAGAATTCTCCTGAAGAACATTTCCTCTGAAAATCCCTAAAACCCATGTTTTGGCACTGGGGCGGGTAGCTAGTTCATCCCTTGTGCCAATGGGGAAAATGCACACTAGAGGGCGCGCCAGCTGGCGCTCTATCCCTGTGTTTCACTCGTGCCAAGCCTATTGAGGAATTTTTTAAAAAAATAAATGGTGGAAGTTTGATTATAACAAATTCAGAATGAATCATTAGAAAGAAGTTGGGTTGTTTGGCTCCGAATCTCCTTGTTTAGGAAGTTGTTTTCTACCTCTCATGGAACCTTCCTAAGAGATAGGACTCTATCCCATGATTATAAGGATACGAACTTCCCTTCCTCCCTCTATAAAAGCCTGCCCTCTATATTTGCTAGCTAGATGAACATTTGGGAAGGAAACTATAGCTAAGAGACTATTGAAAGAAGAGCTAAGGAGAACCCCGTAAGAGAGAGAGCCTTGTCCAAATTCCCGATAGGCTTTTTGAGACACGCTCCGCTGGAAGCCCTGCCAAAGGAAGAACACGACGTCGGAACTCGGTTGTAATCTTTCTGTCACATTTTAATATATGCTCGACTACATTATTGGTTCCACTGTTGTATTGCTTATCTGTGTAATGCAGTTTAGTTCAATCCTTTCCAACTGATTGATAGTTACATGTTTGAATTATTACATTTTATCCCATCGTTTCTTCTCTGCATGTGTATAGGTGTTCGGACGTGGTGAGCGAAATGATTGTGATCTGTCAAGCTAGGAACGGGAAGCAGCGCTTCTTCGTCGACGACAACAACGTAGGAATTGAGGTAGGTTATCTATCGTAGCTTTGTCTTTTGTAACTAGGAAAAAATATCATAGCGTGTTTTGTTTGTTGCTAGACCCACTCTAGGGCTAGTGGGATCGCCTCTGTCCGCAGAGGGGATTTACCTGCACAACACTTGTGTATATGCAGTTTTGGTGAAGAAAATTCGTGTATACATGCGGGTACAAAGAAGCAAAGTCGCGTATGTGTTGGCACACTAATTTTAACAATACCAAGGGTCTTTACCATGGTATTAGCACACAATATTGAGTGCAGTAATGGATATTTGATCCTATCTAATAATACCATCGGAACTTGTGTGGTTTTGGCTCATGGTATTGGCTAAGGCTAAAAGTAAATAAGGAGGTGAAAATCAAAGTGCTAAGGGGCATGAGGAAGGGTATTGAATGAATACTTCAATCTGAAGTATATATGTATGGAATGGAATATAGTTGATTGATAGATCTGAAATAAATATGCACTCATGAATACAATGATGGTTCAGGATCTCTAGACCTGAAATGACTATGTATTGCATGATTTTTTTATGGGTTGATTAGATCTATGATTTGGCATTTGTTTATTATCTTGAATGTCGTGATCTGGGTATGTCTTAAGTTGTGATGTGCAACACTGTTGTAAGTTCAAAGTTGCAGATCTGCATGCAATTTTGACACTAGAAAAGCGCGTACACATGCTGGTTCAGCTCTGCAAAGTAGCATATGTTTTATGAAGTATGTTTAGATTTATACGCGGGTTTAGTTCTGGATAAGCGTGTATATACACGGAAAATCCTCATGAAAATTACATACATAAAGGAAGGGTTTCTGCTTATAATTGGCTGATCAATCAGATCAATGATATTTTATTTCTGCTGTCTGTCAATGATGTCTTCATATTGATATAGGTTTAGTGACAATGTCTGAAGTTGAAATTGAGTGCATGTTTATTAGGTTAAAATGATGCTTGATGCTGCTAACTATATGAGGGTCCAAATATTTGTAACCTATCAGAATATTTCATAATGTATCTATCCAATTCTATGACTGACTCAAAGTAACAATTTTAAAAACTTAGTATATTGAGACCTATACTCAGGTTGCTCTACAAAGAAGCGCATATACACACAGGTTGCCTTAAGTGAAGTAACATATACATTTTGTTTTATGAATGATCAGGGTTGTAGTTGTTGCAGTGGTCTGGGTTCAATTATGATATTATGGTTACATTGATCTCACTGTTCTGTATGAATTGAGTTGGTGATTGGTTGAGTGATTGTTTTCTTTAGTGGTTGGTTCGGTATTTGAGTGATTGGTGATTGTTTGGTTCAGTGGTTGTTTTCAAGAATTGGATGAATATTTTGGGTATAATAATCAGTTTATGTTTTGATATTTGGCATATATGATGTTAAAGGTTTCAACATGGATTATGTGAGGAAAATAGGCCTACAAGATGTGATCCAGTGTGAAAATTTATGAAACGTGGTCGGTGGTGGTGCTGAGGGTTGGAGTCGTCGATGAGGAAGTCAAAGCTTCCTGCCAATAGGAGCTGGTGATCTGATCAGGGAATTGTAGCTCCCTTCCAATGGTGGCTGGTAAACGAGATCAGGGGGTTGGTGCTCCCTTCCAGTAGCAGCTGGAGAATGAGTGAAGGTTGCAGCCTTCTGTAGGTGGGTGCCTGCGTGCTGGTATGAGTCTGCGCCAATACATGATTTTAAACAATTTTATATATAATAAATATTGAAGACAAAGACGATAATAACGGTGGTTTTCTCCCACATTGGGTTTCCACCTTAAATCCTGATGTTCATGTGTGTTTCTTATGTGTGATGGTTTATTTTATTCTTACTTCACATGTTTTCTTCCTACTAAATTTCCGATGAATCATTAATGCACTGGTCTAAGCAAATTTACTGAAGATTTATCTGAATTATAAGTTTTGTAGGCATACGCTATTTTCCTGAATGAAAGTCGCTAGATACACTAGTTGGCTTAAGTAAAGTGACATATAGAATTTAGTAAAGAAAAGTAAATGTCTGTGTGAGTTTTAAATATTGATCCACGCCCCCCCCACCCCCCTCAGTATTTTTCCCAACAATAAGCCCTCCTATGTTTGTCACAAGTATTACTATAAATATTGTCATAAGCATCATTGTCATGTACATCATGGTCATAGACATATCTGTCATACACATCATTGTCACATACACTGTCACATCTGTCATAGAAGCACATTACTATCATAGAGGCACTGTCACAACTTGTCATAGAGGCACTGTCACAACTATTGTTACACCATTTTTTGGTCATCTAACCTATTATCATTAGATGGACCCAAGTACACCATGTAAGACCAATTTTACCCTAAGTAAAATTGCTTTCACTATGTAAAATAACCTAATAAAACACATTTATTAGGTTGTTTATGGTCTAAACAGGAAACCCCAAAAGGAAATATTAAACAAATCTATATTTGTTTGATTTTCCTCATGGAATAATTAATTAAACAATAATTTAATTATTATTCCAAGCCATATTTAACCCAAAACAAGGAAATTAATTAGATAAATCCTTATTTATCTTATTATTTTCTAGGAATAATTATTTAAACCTTTTTTAAATAATATTCCTTGTTAAATATGACTAAATCATTTATAAATAATTAAATAAATAATTATTTATTTAATTATCATTCAACCACTTCCTTAAAATAATAAATAAATCATTTATTTATTTATTATTTACAAATAAAGGGATTTGACCTAAGTCAAAAACCTTCCTCCAACAAATATAATTAAATATTCCATAAAAGGTGGATCTAGAATTGGTTAATATTATTTTAATCATGCACCAAGATCTAGAATGACCCAATATTTTGTTATAAATAGAAGGGTTTTCCCATTCATTTGTCACCTTTTGTTGCCTATTAGATCACTTTGGAGCTATGCTCTTGGTCTGACTTTGAGCCATTATCATTGTCACATTCTCCATTATTTGCTTTGTGAGCTCCCTTTGAGTTCTATGTTTGTCTGGGTTTTCTACACCAACAAGAGAGAGAAATTCTAGATCTAAAGCACCGAGGACTTTCAAGAACCCATCCCATTGAGGAGAATTGGAAACACCTTTCTTGTTTTCCTCCTAGGTGCCCTTAATACAAAATTCTTTCAAAAATATTGTTCTTGTCTTGTCTATTGGATGTATGGAGCAAAACCTTATTCTTACTGCTTAATATCTTTTTATGTATAGATCTGGATTTTTTCAACTTTTGTATTGACCAACTAATTACAGATCTGAAGATATTGGCAGCCATATTTGATGTTAGGGCTATTAGTTATGCATAGCGAAAGTGGTCTTTTTTCGTACATTTCGACAAAAGATTCATACTAACAACTATCATAGAGGCACAGTCACAACTTATCATAGAGGCACTACCACACAAGGTCATACATCTCAGTAATAGGAACCTTGACATAAAGGACCTATTATACATTGTTGACATAAAGGGGATGCAACATATCACTGTTATATAGGTGCTGCCATGTTGCTGCCACTCTGTCATATATCATTATCACAACCATACTATCATGAGGACATTGTCATACATCATTTACAAGTATCATTGTCAGCATTTATTATTGTCATAACCAAAGAGTTCTATGTCAAAATTTACCGTCATAAGAATAGCTAATCACTACCATAGATCTTGTCCCTTATCACTGCCATTATTATTGTCAAGGGTGCAAACATAGTAGCCATATAACACTGTCAATAGAACATATAATACTACCAACTATCATGGCCACTCATCACTGTCAATGAGAGAAAATGTATTGCATTATGACATATCCATATATGCATCATAGGAATTACATGCCCAAACATTATAGGAATCATTTAAAGAAAGCCACATATGATCATAGATAGATCGCAAACATTGCAAGGTGCAAATGCGAGTCACAAGAATATAGTACGAGCCACAAATGTGAGCCATAAGTATATAGTGTGATCCACAGAGAATGAATGTGAGCCACAAAGATATAGTGTGAGCGACAAGAATATATAGTGAGTCACATATATATAATGCGAGCCACAAGAATATAGTGTGAGCCACAAAAATATAATGCAAGCCACAAGAATATAGTGTGAGCCAGAGAGAATGAATGCAATTCATAGAAATGTAGAGTAAGCCACAGAGAATGAATGTGAGCCACAGTAATATAGATGAACTGCCCAAAATTTCAATACAAGTTGCCAAAAAAATTCAGCATGAGCTACCACAGAGCAAGATGCCACAGGGATATCAAATTATCAGTCCAAGACACCTAAGATAGATCAAGCTTTCTAGCCTTAGATGAGATCGAACTGTCTTGATGGGAGATAAACCATTCATATTTATAGTCTTTTATGGAGTTCCGAATAGGTGCCTTGAGGGATAAAGCCGACTTAAGAATTTTGAGGGGAAAATACTTAAATTAAAATTTTCTCATAATAATATTTAAATATATTTTTCCTTAATTATTTCATCCCAATTTTGTGCCACATTAAATGATAATGAGAATAGTGCTAAACACATTAATAATAATATTTATTTATCCAATTTGAATTCTCCTTTTGGGGCAATATGGGATAGATGGGTTTCTAATGGGAAATTCATCCCATAACTGCCCCAAATTTCAACACATATTTCCTTTATGCAAGGTTCTAAGGTTTAAGGTTCCAAACCTTAGGAATCTATGTTATTTAAATATTTCAAAGGTAAATTTTTTTTTTGGATGCCTGAATATCTAGATATTCCAATATTCTGAAATCCTTAAACTCTCATTGTACTTTACACACGAGAAAATATTGAATGTTTAGATATCTAATTGTAGAAATATCAGGATCAATTGAATTTTGCTAATAACCTTTGTTTATCTGCTCATGTTACAATGCTTGGTTTTAGTCACATCCATGATTAAATCACATGACTAGGATTTTGGTTACTATATTAGTTCACACTGTAATATAATTTGGTAGCATTTTCTGATGGAAATGCTCTAGATCAAATGATACACAATAAGCCATATATACATAAATTGATCAAATTAATACATCAATAATAATAACAGACTATGTTTTACTAGAATTGGCACCTATTTGGCCTAAATGAACATCACCAATAAACCAAAACTTATCATTTTAGGCTTATCAAAACTCAATACATCTTCCATGGGAAGATACTTCCAAGTATAAAAAAAATCAAAGTATACGCTTTTCCATTAAAAAAATAGGGACCCAATATACTTTTCAAATAATATTATCATCAAATTACAGGAAATAAAGATGGAGTTCTCAAATAATTGAAACTACCAGTAAGAATGCCAAATTTTAAATGAAATATCATATCAGTAAGGAGCATAAGCCTGTATTGATATTGAAATATTTATTTTATTTAATTCATTCCACATAGGATATAAAGAAGAAAGTACAATCCTATATAGTATGCATTACTTCTAACAAAATACATTAAATTTTACAGGTTCATAAGTCAAAATACATAGAAATTTCCATTTGTTTACCCAAAAATCATTAGCATAGGTAGAAATAGATATTTATCTGAATGTCATGAAAATGATCAACAAAATTGGTAGACTTAGTGATTTCCATCTAATCGCAGGTAGTTCATTGTAGAAATCCACCCCTTAACAGGGCAATGATACTACTAGGGTGAAGTAGAAACAATTGTTCCAAGTTTTATCTACAAGGAATTCAACAAGGATAATTTCCACTCCCAAGTTCTATAAAAAATAGGGTAGCTATAGGAAACCACATTCCATGCCTCTAAAAACACAAGAGGACTTCCTTCTCCAGTTCTCAGTCCCTCAGAAGTCCCTTCCCCTAATGCTCTTTAGTGAGGGAATAGAAAGGTTTAAATATTTTCATAAAAATTCCTTGCAGTTTTATTGGTTAAATGGTTATTTCAACAAAACATATGCCAAATTCCATGGATGATCTAATATATAACATATTAGTACTTTTTTTTTGGTAGTTCAGTCCCTTGAGGTTCTCTTTTATTTACTCTCTCCTCTTCTTTGAATTTCCCATGCATTCACCCTAATAAGAAGTTCCCTCCATTGCTTCTTCTTGTTCCAAGAATGTAAGGGAGGCACATTGCTAAAGGATAGGAGTAATGACTTAACTATGGGAAAATGGTTTTCTCCACTACTCAAAATTAAGTAAGGTGAGGATGTTAAGTTAGGATATGTGAAAGGAATAACGAAGAAAATCCTTAGAAAACCTTATCTTCCACTGTTTGTGGTATCCTATCCCTTATAGGTGCTCATATCCATTGGTCTTGGTTATCATCATTTTATTAAATTTAAAAGTAAAAGTGTTTACAATTTTCACAACACTATGGTATTTCTACCTCATGGTGATCAATATAGTAGACAATAAAAATATCCATGCACAGTTTTAAACAAATTTAATTACAATTTTATAAGGAGAAAAATTGGGATTTTATAAGACATGCAACCTTTGGCATGCCAATTCAAAAAGCACCTAGTATCAAGTTAAAATCCATTTTATGGCCTGTAAGATATGAATTGGAGCATGTGAAGTGGTTGCTTTAATCCAATGGAAAATTATGACATGAGGAAATTCTATTGGCTTGGGGAAGGTGGCAGTAACAACTAGGGAACGTAATGATGAGATTCTTCTTCCATTCTTGAATAAGTCATATAGTAGAAGTAGAAGTGGCATTGCATTCCATCCAATAAGAAAGAGGCAAGCTCCTACTGGTAGTCTAATGGACACAATATTTCATCAAGAGATACAATAGGAGACTAACCTTACCATTGGACTAGTTTTCTATCTCAACTTCATTTCATGTAATGTTGCATAATCTACTTAGTTTTTTGAGATGTATTATGCTCTATTTGAATGGGATCCAATTAGGAATGTGCCTCCCATATTAGAGAATCTTAGAACCACACCACTAGTTATGGGAAAGAAGAAGGTGGATAAAATCCAAACACATATTAAATCATAATGGCCTTCATCAAGTGCGAGTATTATTATTGATGGATGGATGGATGCAACATGACATCCATATTTATAGTGTCAGATGTAGCACGAAATCCACATTTATGGTGTAATATGTAGCATGTATGTAGCATGGCCTTCATGTTATCATGATAGAGTAGATTATTCTTCTTCTTGAAAGTGATGGATTCTTTTGGAACTTAAAAGGATGTACATTATATGGACAAGTTGTTGGTCGTCATGTTTTCAATGGCGACCAACATATAATGTATTTTATGGCTAATACATATGTATTCAAAGATGCTACCATAGAAGAGGATGAGCACGATAAGGCTTTGTAGGAGGCATCTAATGCGATGAAAGGCAACACTATGGCTAAAGGTGTGGTTTCCCTAGAAAGATTATATGAACTGCATAACCGATTTAGAGCACCATCAATACAAAGACTCACAACTCGAAGTTATCATCTCAACAAGTCAATTTAGGAACCTAATACAATATGAAGTATGTAAACCTTGGTACATGCTGTCCTCCACAGGAATGCCAAGAAGCATTTATTTTCTTATTCAAACAATAATGTGATGTGTTTGCATGGACATACCACAATTTAAAGACATCTAATACTCACATTATCCAACATGTCATTCCTATAAAAGAAAGGGTAAAAACTTTCCAACAAAAACTAAGGAATTTCATCTAATGCTGGAACCACTCATCCAAAAGGAATTGAGAAAGCTCTTGGATGCTCGGATCATTTTTAAATTTAGACACTCCACTTGGGTTTCAAATTTGGTCCTAGTCAGAAAGAAGTTTGGTGAAATAAGGTTATGTGTATATTTCCACAATTTCAACCAGGCATCTGAAAAAGATAATTACCCAGTGCCATCCATGGAACAGATCCTTCAAAAAGCATCTGGGTTTGAGATGTTCTCATGACTAGATGGTTTCTCAAGTTATAATCAAGTGCTAGTAGCAAAACTAGATCGATTGAAAACTACCTTTAGGACCAAGTGGGGAATATTTTCTTTCAAGAGAATGCCATTTTTCCTTATCAATGTTGGTGCTACATTCCAAAGAGCGATGGACATTGCTTTCTATGGAATTATTGGTCAAAGTGTAGTTGTTTATTTGGATGATGTTACTATGTTTTCCAAGAGAATATCAAATCATGTACGTCATATAAAACAAATATTTTGAGCGATGTCACATGTATGGGATTTCTCTCAATCCCAAGAAAAGTATCTTTGGTTTGTTAGAAGGGACTCTCTTAGGGCACATAATTGTAAAGAGTGGAATTAAAGTTGATCTCAAGAGGTTAAAATCCATTACACAAATCCCGTTCCCGGTGTATAAGAAGGCTATGCAGTCTTTCTTAGGGAAGATGAAATTCTTGTGAAAGTTCATCTCTGATTATGCTCAGATAATTAAGCCTTTACATGAGATGATTAAGAAAGATGTAATTTAAAAATGGGACAAATGGGAAAAGGATGCTTTCACTCAAATCAAGCATGCTATTGTTGATGCACCCGCGTTATTCAGTCCTGACTATGGCAAATATTTCTTGCTCTATACCTTTGCTTTAGATTCGTCTATTGTGGTCGTGTTAACTCAAAAGGATGTTGAAGGAAATGAATGACCTATATATTTTATGAGCGTCGACATACAGGGGTCAGAATTAAACTATCCTGCCATCGACAAACAAGCATATGTTGTATACAAGGTAGTTAAATATTTCAGGCCCTATCTTTTAAAATATCACACGATCATATTTGTGTCTTATCTAGCGGTAAGAACACTATTCATGTAACAAAAACTGGGTGAGAAGAGGGAAAATTGGATGACCTTCTTATAAGAATATGATCTGGGATTTAAAATAGTTCATACCATAAAGGGTATGTTAGGGTCCTATAAATATAGGATTCATAATTTTTAATTGACTTATGATAGTCTTGTAAAATATGTACATACCTTGCTTTCTGCAAGTTGTTTTCCCATATTTAGAAAAAAATAAAAATAAAATAAAAAAATAAAAAAAAGAGGGTAAAAAAGTCCTAAAAGAAAGATCAAAGGACTTAAAAAAATATAGATCCCAAAAGAAAAAAGATGAAAATAAAACATGAAAGTGTTCAAGTCCAAATGCCACTAATTTTTACTTTTTGCAAATTATTATGGCAGAGTGTCAATAAATGCCATAATCCATGATGAGTTAAACTGTTTAAACTTGAATTGTCATGTTTTTAATTTCCATGTTTTAGATAGTGAATAAAGATTGGTCAGACAATTTAATCCCGACTAATCAGTAGATAGGTAGAGAATAATGAGGAGCTCATTAGTTTAATCTGAGCCCTCAGATTAAATAAGGTAGAATTAGATAGTTTTTTGCTTTTAAAAGAATACATGTTTCAAGGTAGCAAGCTTAAAATGCACCTGCTGAAAGGAAGAAAAAATGTTAGAGTAATGTTGGGTAGGTAGAAAGAAGTGGGAAAAAGCATGCAAGATTCATCACTGGGCAAAAAATCACTAATTTCCCTTTTCCATGTAAGTATTCAATATTCTATACTACCAGTCAAAAAGACTCAGAGCATTACTCTGACTTTTGTTGGGACCGGACCCAAGGCTTGATGACTAGATAGTGGAAAATGTTGAATTCTTATGATAAAATCCCCTTTACCATTATTTATCCCTCATTCATACATTTAATTCATTTTCATAATTAAAGAAGCCTTCTTACTTAATGAAACTTAAAATCCCATTTAATTAACTTCCTTCATTCATAAAAAATACAAAAACCCTCAAAAAACACTCTATCCTAAGTAAATTGGTGAAATGATGAAATAATAAGCTTTGCTTTTATTTATTCACTCTACTTGGTCATCTAGTGTATTTTTGTGTATTCCATCTCCCCTTGTCATATTAACTTTTAACTTATGCTATTAATTCCCTAAAAATACCTTATCCTATCTATATAATTCCATTTTTCTAAAATACCCCCTAAAACCCACTATTATAAAGTCTTTAGACCAAAGTTATTATCCACATGCTAAATTAAAAACCCAAATAATACTCCCTTTGGTCTAAAACTAACCTTAATTAAATACCCTGCCCTCTATGGTTATTAGACCCTTCAACAATTCTAAAAACTATATAATAAAATAAATAATGAAAAAGAAGTCTTTTCCATGTATATCCTATGTATTTGGAAACGCAAAAACATTACCCTGCCCATTACATTTTTATCCTAAGTGTTAAAGACAGATTAGGTCTTTTATAAATGTTCAACACCCGTGCCTTTGAAAAACACTTACTAACCTTTTTCCTCACATCAGCTTTTAACCCGAGGTGCTATCGAGATTAATACTAAGGTTTATTTTCATTTGAAATTAAACTTTCCCTTTGTATTCTATCCCCGCTATGTAAAGCCCCAACCTTTAACATAGGTTAAACCGTAATTAGCCATATAACCCGCCTCATGTGCCTTCGCCCTTATATATAAAGCTCTTTTATATATATAAATACCATTATTTAACCCTTTTAAACCATATGTATAAAATCCCAACTTTGCATATATGAAACCTTTGATAATCCACGCATCCATATTTATTAAACAATATATAAGTTAAACCTTATATATAAAACCCCGGTCCCACCATATTATTTCTGCACCTTCAAAAAGAGATCTCAGCCCTTCGCTCCCGATTGTCAGATCCAACGGCTCTTAAACGATATCACCCTCACAAACTGATCGTCCATCCGAAGCCCAAATGGACGCGAAATGGGCTGTTTCACCATTTCCGCCTCTTATGACGTGGCAGGTTTTTATTGGATCGCGTTTGTTTCAATAGAAAACACTTACCACCAGAATTGAATGCGAAAACTGCTGCCAATTTCCCGCCATTTAATGAGACCTGCATTTAATGCATTTATGATAAATTAAATATAAAAGTTTAAAACCTTTGATATACAATTTCTGATATTTATTTGCGCATTCCGGATTGTAAAACAACTCCGCTCGACTGTGTAAGAACCCTTTGCTCAAATTGTCGACTTATACCTAGAGAAAATCAACTTTGACCACAGATTCCCCATTGAAGACCATTAAAGCCATTCGCTGCACCAACAATTTGGACCAGTGCTCAGATTAAACCAATATCTTCTCAAGAACCCTTCAAGCAACCAAATACCTGCGTTTAAAGGTATTTCTCAACAATTAAAACCTGCAATTTCAAGTTTAGACCATGAATTATTAAACCAGGCCTGTAATTAAGGGTTTTACCGAACCAATTTGCTTCAAAAATCCCCAAAAAGAGGCCAAACCCTGGCCAATTTTTTCCAAAAAATTTCGTATCTGAAAAAACCACTTTTTAAGCTAATTTCCTCAATTTGTGACCTCTGAAAATTAATCTCAAAGACCTACAGGATTAAATTTGTTGAATATACCCTAAAAAAATCCCTTTTACAGTCAAATCTATTCAAGAAACCCTCGTTTTCTATCTTATCCCACTTTATACCCTCTGACAAAGAAAATCAACTCCTGCAAATAATTGAAGCTTGCAGTAGTTATTCCAAAATGACCAAAAAGCAGATCACAGCTAAACCTAGAGGTTCTAAACCAACCAAGCCTGGAGGATCCAAACATCCTAAATCTGTAACACCTAAAGCTGTTAAATCTACTCCAGCCATCACTACTAAATCCACTGTATCAGTAAATCTCCTCCAACCACCTATAGCTACTGAAGAAACCCTTCCATTGACTGATATGGACTACAAGATTGTTGATCTTGTTGTAGAATTCAACCTTTTAGAAATACATAATTGGTGCTATGATAAATACTTGGACAAGGATGAAATGCCTATTTGGGAGACTCATTTGCCCAAATATGTAGTTCCATTGACGCACCCTAGAGAAGACCTTGTTAGATTATGTCAAAAACATTATGAGCCAGACCAAAGGGCCATTGTTAATGCTGATAGAGAAATCCTCTTTACCATCACAGCAGAATCAATAAATCAAATGCTGCAATTACAGCCTAATCCTCAATCATTCCCCCTATCTATAGAAGCTTTGACTCAGTTGTACTCAGGCCCGGATTTCCCAAAGAAGTTTATGATATTTCAAAACTTTTTGCCTTCCCATGTTGACATTCCTAAGTTAAACCCTCCTTATTCCACTGCCAAATTTCTTGAAGGGTCTAGGCATATTATTTCAATGCTAACTTTTATACTGGGATACTTTACAGATGGATTCACTGATGAATCCATTCTTGGCTTTCTATCCACCTTATCTCTAGGCCAGCCTCCAACAATAATTTTTGATTATGCCAGATTTATAGCAGACAATATTCATCATCAGGTGACCAAACTACCCACTAAAGGGGTTTTCAGATACTCTTCCTACTTGTTTCACTTATTTTTATTCTTCCAAGCTGATAATTTTCCAATTGCATTGAAAAATATGGACTTGGAGGGTAAGCCTTTATCCATTGTCTTCTGGACTTCCTTACTCAGGAAAGAGAGTAGTGAGTTCACCTACACAATTTTTTCAGAACTTTTCCTGCATCTAGCAATGAACATTTTGTACAAAGCAGAGCAGCCCAGAGTCAATGAATAAATGAAAATAATCTTGCAACTATCAGAACAAAATGAAATGGGAGACTAGTTTCTTTATGAAAATCATACAAAGATAAGAATTTTTGGATGCAACTTATTACCTTATAAGTTGCCAAAATACATGAATATGAGAATTTTTGCATTGGAATATTTAAGATAGATTCTCAATTCTGACTCTATTAACTTCTTAGCTGCAAGGAAAAAGACTCAATTCAAGCTAAAGAATCAGGTTGGTCCTTTCATCATAAATAACAGAGAGGCAGAAAAAGAAATCTCAAAGAGACTAGTAGAGTTCAAATTTCAAGAAAGTTTTCCATGGAACTATGATCCTCAAGGAATCCTGAGAAATTTAAGGGTAAAATGTAAACTAACACCCTTCATACATGAGCTTAAGCCAGATATTGAGAAGTTTTCCAATAAAGAAGAATGGGTAGAGAACACGCTGATAGATACAACTACTAATACAGAGACAACATGAAAAATGGTTACAACACAAGCCCTTGAAGTTGTAAAGCAGCCAGAGACTTCAGCCAAAAGGAACAGAGAAGAAGGAGCATACACAACAGAAACAACTTCAGAAATAAAATTCAAACTGATTTGTAATAAAAGGCCTGAATTCAGTTCAATTGGGAAAGAAAAGGTAATTGACATTGAAGATACAAATGAGCCAGAGGTAAATAATGATGAAGCTACAATGATAATCAATGAAACTCTTGCAGAGATTGAAAAAGAGCAAACAACAGGTAAAAATGATACTCAAATGATTGAGAAACAAAATATGGAGGTCTCTTCCTCACAAACAGCTGAGGAAAAGGATTTAGATATCAAAGAGAAATATAAGCAGATAAAGTAGAAGAATGAGGAAATTAAATCAAAGATATATTCTCAATTCCTCAAGCAAAAAACAGGGAATAAAAATAGGCTACTGACTACCTTTGATTATTCTACAAACAAGATGATTATGTCATTTTTGCAACCAACTACCTCAGCACCAAAAACAATGGGTGATTATAAAAATGTGGAGTTTGAGGTAGACACTGAAAATGTTCATGAGCTGGACCAAATTGAATTTCATAGACATAGCTCTGAAATGTTGTATTCAACTGTGGTGACAAAGGCAATGAGTGCTACCAAGTTGCAGAATACTATTCCTTACATGCAGGATCAAATGAAGCTAGACAAGGGATCTTTGTATGCAAAGGACCTAAGGATTAAAGCCTTAGAAGATTTAATTTTACAGGTGGGATATGATCCCTCAAATATTCAAGCAGCATAATTGTTGGTCAAGAAAAAGAATGATGATATTGCAACTTTGAAAAAACAGCTTAAGCTTCCTCAAAGTGAGCATCCACAAACTAAAGAAATCCTTCAAGAGTAAAGTGAAAAAGAAGAGATGATGAAGCTAATCCTCAAATTAACTGCTCAAATCAAAGAAATGGAATCCCAAATGGACCAGCTTGTCCAAGAGAAGGAAACTGTGAAAGAAACTGACACTCCTATCATTCCTTCAGTTATACCAGTGATTACCAAAGCAGTGGCTTCCACAATAGGAGAAAAACTAGCACCAAAAGAACCACTAGAAACTGCAGTGCCAGTGAGTTCAATTACTACTTCAAACACAGATTCTTCTACAACACAGGTTCAAAAAACAGATGGAGCAGGTCAGATTGTAAAAGCTATGAAGGAAATGTCCTTGAAAACTAATGAAATCAATAGCCTAAAGAAGATAATTGATAATCTTGAAGCTACAAATAAGTAAGCTCAAATAAATGCTAAAACCCATGAACAAAAGGAAATTAGATTTGGGGAACAAATCAAGGGCTTACAAAAAGATCTAACATTCACTGTGCAAATTTCATTTGTAAAAAATAATCTATGGAAAAATATAATTGAATCCATTCACACTCAATGGCCTTCAATTCAGGTTATATATGAGCAAAGAGACTTATTATTAGCAGATCAGGCAAAGATTCGCAAGACCAAGGATGAGTTAACTGATAAGCCAGCTTAGGCTTTAAAACTCATAATGTTCCTGAACAACAAGAACAAAGCAGAATTGGAAGAATTACAGGTATTGGACAGAACATAAACCATTTTGTAGATAAAAAAGGTAGTATCCAAGAAAAAATTGATGAACTACCTAGAATAGAAATGTGAATCAATGAACATTTCCATAACAAAGTTTATGGTGAAATACACAAACTTAAGATAGAGGGGCTTTCCAGACATCCATGTTTTTAATGAAAAACTGATGCCCCAGAAGGATTATGATAAAAAGATCAGGGAATTTTCTAAGGAGCAAGTCAGCAAACCATTACCACAAGGCACTCCCACAGGAAAAGTCCTCCTTTAGCTCTTTGAAGATTTGTTTTTTCTACAACATGAGATTAAACATATCTTTTTGTTCAAGCCCACTTTTGCTAAATACACAGAGGCAGATGAGAAATTTAGAGAGCTAAAATATGTCAAAATTCCCAGTGAAGAACAGTGGCAAAAATTTACAAATTTAATGTGAAAATGAGAGGTAAAACAATGAAGAAAATCACCTTGAAAAACAATAAAAAAGAAAGAGTGAAACAAAAGGACAGTCTGCTGATTTTTTACTGCAAAAAGATATATTTTTACAGCAGTAAACAGTGGAAATATCAGTCAAAAGTGTGTCAGCGTTAAAGAGCAGCGTTAAAGAGTATCAGATGAAAGAGTATGAGCTACGGTAACTCAAATGAAAATATTTTCTAGCAGCCAACAAGTAGGACAGCTAATCACTCAATAGGCTCCTTGTTAGATAAAGTAGTTCTATTTATTTTGGATAAGAGGACAACTTGTTGATTTCTTAAGCAGTTGTCCCTCTTATTTTGTAAAGATATTTTCTATTTCCTAAAGATATTCCTATATTTCTCCTAGGATATTTGTAACTACATTTTGTATAAATAATTCTACATTAGAAGTATTCAGTGTGGAATAAAATTTCTAGACTTTACTCTAGACTTTTTTGCTGAACATTGGAGGCCATTATGTGTTGATATCAAAGTAGCAGACTAGACATAACTAAACTGGCATCATAATTCAAGATTCCTATGATAAGATGATGAGTGAAGTGCTCTCTTCTTGTCATTGTTTTCTTTTATGAGTTTCATGAAATTCATTATATGTTTGTTCTATCTGAATGTGTCACTAGGAATATTACTACAGGTTAGTCTAGTTCTCCCTGTTTTTAACTAGTTACCATTTTAATGTTTTCTACTGATTTCCTGTGTTAGGAATCCTTGTTTTCTCCTACTCTCGTTTGACCCCTGCCTCCTTCTTCCATTTTCTGGATCAAAGGATCCTTCATTGCCCTTTATCTTGATCATACCATTTCACCAAAAAACACTTTTCCAAATCTCTGAGGGTTATCTATCTTGCCCTGAATATATTTGTATCTTTTTGGCCTTGGCTTCTAGTGCTGTAACCTAGATTTAGACTCCATAGCCCAATGGACAAGTTGATTTCTCTCTAGTTTACCTCTAAGTGATTTTTTTCCCACCAAAACCTTTAAAAACAAAACCAATTGTTCTATCATAACTAGCCTAAAAACATAAATAAAAAAACAAAGATAAATCTTAAAGAGAGAGCCCTCTCTGAATTCTAGGAAGGCTAGATCCTAGAATTTGAAGTAGGTTTGTGGTTACCTCTAGTGTTCTTAGACTAAAAACTCAAATCCCACAACTTAAGAAATTACTAGAGTGATAACATACTGGCGACCATACTGGGGAACTAACCAATCTCCAGTCTTAAATTTAGTCTTAAAGGAAGACCTTTCAATTATATTTTTACTTTAAGATTATTTTTATAGGTTGTGGGTATTCAAAACAATCATTCTGGCTTCTAGGAAAACCTACTATACTAGGTCTGACCCGGATCCTAAGCCTGCATTTATAGTAGATAACCCAGATCAGATTGGAAAAAAAAAAAACAAATTGTAAATTTAGATACTGAATTACCATTAAGAAAAGCCAATTTTTTACCCAAAGAGTTAGTGAGTTTAAATGATATTGATTTTGATCTAAAGTTTGAATATTCATTGTTTAAAACTAAATCTGAAACTGAATTGAAAAATACTGTTATAGATCCTGTTTTCCTTTCATTTTTGAATGCAAAACAAAAAAAAATTCAGTAGGAACAAAGTCAAATAAAGCTGAATATCAAAACACAGTTGAAAAGATTAATGTTTCATTGATTAAAGATATTAATGAAGCTATTGAATTAGCTCATTTGTTGTCTTACATAAAACCTCCAGTTTCTCAATTGCATACAACAATAATACCAACAGCAGATTCATCTTTATATGCTGTCACTTCATTTATAGATACTTCTGCAAGTTCATCTACAGACCATTTCATTCCTAAATTTCCTTTGCAACCTAGGATATTATTTCTTTCATCCACTCAATCCACTGCATCCACTACTTTGCATTCAGATTTTATAAGCACCACATATTTATTTCCTAGCAATTCCATTTACATACCATCTTCATTTCCCAGCTATTCAACTACATTTTTTAGTTCATCAGCTGTCATATCCAGCACTGCCCCTATCATTACTGTTATACCTCCCAGCTTAGAAAAGCTTCAAGCCATGGTTGCTAGGTATGCTCCCCTTGTCTTACCCCAAAACCTCCATGATATGCCTCAAGATTACCAAAAAAATGTACCACTGTTTGATGGAATTTCACAATATACTGCTCAACAACATGTAACTAAAATGACAGATTACTGTGAAATTTATGAAATTGATGAGTCAGATGTTCAGATGAGGTTATTTGCCCAAAGTTTGACAGGAGAAGTTAAAAAATGGTTCAAAAATTTAGATGTTGGTAGTATAGCAGATTTAGCTGCATTTCATAGAATATCTTTAAATAAATGGGAAAGGAAAAAGAATCCCCTTCAAATTTTGTGTGAGTTTGATGCTTTGAAAATATCTCCTACTGAGTCTGTCCAAGACTACTGCACTAGGTATAAAAATGTCTATAATTCTATTCCTGCAGCTCTTAATCCTACACCTTAGTCTATTTTGCTCAAATTCCTTGATGGATTTGATACAGATATGGCCTATCAATTAAGAGAAAGAGACGCCCAAACCTTAGAATAGATGCAATTAGATGCTATCAGTGTAGAAATCAACATTTTAGCTAGGAAGGCTAGACTTAGAAATTAAGAAGAGTTACAATTAAAGAAGAAAGTTCAAACTCAAATGTTAAATTGGATTTATTTACTAAAACTTTAGAAAGGGTGGTAGAAAGATTAGATAATATAGATAGAAAACCTCAATGGGATAATCAACCTCAGATCATAAATCCCAATTTCAGAAAAAATAATAACCCTGGAAAAGCTAAAGAAGTAGCTCTAGACCAAAACATTAGGCCCCCATTCCAGGAGAACTATGCTAAAAGTTCTCAAAATAATGATGAAGATGAGGATGACATCAATCATCTAATGTGAATAGATGAAAAGAACACCATTTTCCTCACTCAGGAAGATATAGAACTATTTGAGATTCAACAATTCAAATTAAACTCCAGTGAATCCTTTGACTATAAACAAGGTTATGACTTTGCTATAAATGAAATTCACAGTCAGTATAACCTTAGAAACAAGAAAAATAATGATTCTTCTACTAAAAACAATTCCCAAAATCAAAATAAGAAAAATTTAGAAGCCCCAAAAACAAAAGTTTTGCAAATTCTCCCAAGGGAAAATACGCAAAATTCCAATCCTTCCAGTCCTAAAAAATCAACAAGTCCCAAAATTGTTGATATTAATGATGAAGTAGCTCAATCTTCCAAATATGCATAGAAAGCTAATACTGCTAAAGCTTCCAATTCAGTAAAAACAACAAATTCTGATCCTAAAAAGATTTCCGCTGATTCTAAATTAGCAAATCCTAGAACAGATAATCCCAGAACACCTGCTAATAATTCTAAGTCCGATAAAATTTCTGCTGCGACACAAACAGTCCTTGAAAAGAAAATTAAAAGCAACAAAACTCAAGAAACTCAGACAGAGAATCCCAAGACAACTGAAGATAAAAATACAATTGTTGAAAATCAAGAAAAACCAACTTAGATTACAGTTACTAAAGATGAATTAGTTCAAATTAGTGAATCTCAATCCTCATTCAATATTCAGGCTGAAATTTCTAAGTTAAAAATACCTATTCCTTTAATAGAATTGGTAAAAAATGACTTATACAAATCAACAATAACTGAAACTTGAATATGAATGATGGTGAAGATGCCATTAATTTGAATGATGATCAACCAGAGTTGATTTTCGGCCCTGATGTAAATGGAAAGCATTCAAATGGATCAGTCCCTCCTTTCTATATCAGTCTTACCATCCATGATCAGATTTTACACAACACTATGTTAGATTCAGGAGCTTCTCATAATTTAATGCCCAAAGCTATCATGGAAACTCTTAATCTACAACGAACGAGGCCTTACAAAGATTTGTTTTCATTTGATTCTAGCAAAGTTAAGTGCTTAGGATTAATTAAAGATTATGTGTGAATTTAGTTCAGTACCCTGGCAAGAGTATGGTAATGGACATTGTAGTAGCTGACATCCCACCAAAGTATGGTATGCTTCTTTCTCGCTCATGGGGAGCAAAGTTGCAGGGATCTCTACAATTGGACATGAGCTATGCTACAATATCAGTGTTTTCTCAACCCGAAAATCTATATAGGGAAACTTTAATGAAATTCATGGTCAGTAGTGGTGAGAGATCCATAAATTACCCCATTTATTCTACACCAACTGACCTTGACTCTTTTATTCTGTGTAACTCTAATAACAATGAAATCCAAACTGAACTGATTGATAAAAAGCCAAAACCAAACAATGACAACATATTTCATGAGTCCCTTTGACACTTAGACTTTGATGGTTCTGTAAACAAGTCAAGAGCAGGAGAAGGAGTATGGATTACAAATATGGAAACTAATCATTCAGAAGGACATGCCTTTAGACTCAACTTAAAATGTACCAACAACATGGTAGAGTATGAGGCACTCATTCTAGGCCTCCAGATCATCAGAAACTTAGGAGGAAAAAGAATACTAATCATTGGAGATTCAGAATTAATCATTAAGAAAATAAATGGAGATTATTCTGTTTATAATCCTATACTAGCCAGATACAGAGATACAACAATTAATGTAACTGATGGTTTATTGGAATGCAAGTTTGCTTCTATACCTAGAAAACAAAACATTCAAGCACAATGTCTAGCAACTTTTGCTAGTACTTGTAACTTACCATTCCAACTAACTCATAGGTATACTGATGAGGCTAAACATAGACCAATTATCTCAGACAAACTTAAGTACTGGCATATTTTCTCTTAGGATGAACAAATTTACCATTTTTTAAATAATGAGGAAGAATTTCAAAATTGTAAAATAGATACAGACTGTAATATACATTCGGATTTTGATTGTGAAATAGATAACATAGATGCACATAAATTTAACAAACCAACTATATTTACTCAATTTGATATAGATAAATTAGAGAATATAGATATTGAGCAAATCATTGAAGAAGAAATTGACATGTTAGATTTGAAAGATAATTTTTTCCTAAAGGTTTAACCCCTTTGGAAGACCTTTTTGATTCCAATGATGTGCCTAAAAAGCCAAAAATGGAACCAGTTAGGTCTGACATTGAGGAATGTAACATTGGGATAGAATTAAAAAAAAAAATGATTAAATTGTCCAATCTTTACCTCCACAAGAAAAGGAACAATACATTGATATTTTAAAGGAATATCAAGATATGTTTGCTTGGAGTTATGAAGATCTTAAAGCTTATGACACAAGCATAATCCAACACAAAATTCCCATAAAATATGATAACAAACCCTTCAAACAAAAATTAAGGAGAATTAATTCTGTTCTATTACTTTTGATAGAAAGGGAAGTAAAACGCATGTATGATGCTCAAATTATTGCACCAATTAGGTATTTTAATTGGGTTTCAAACCTAGTACCAACAAGAAAGAAACAGGGGAAATTAGATTATGTGTTGACTTTAGAAATCTTAACAAAGTGTCTTTAAAGGATAATTACCCTTTACCAAAGATGGATCATATATTACAAAGGGTAGTTGGTTCCTCTATAATTTCTTTGTTAGATGGTTTTTCAAGATACAACTAGATCCTAGTCCAAAAGGAAGATCAAGCTAAAACAACTTTCACCACTCCTTGGGGCACTTTCATGTATGTGAAAATGCCCTTTGGTCTGATGAATGCATAAGCAACCTTTTAGAGAGCTATGGACATAGCCTTTGCTAAGGATATTCATGACTTCTTGGTAATTTATCTAGATGACATTACTGTATTTTCCAAAACAAATAATGAACACTTGGATTATTTGAGACAGGTCTTTATTAAATGTAGGAAATTTGGCATCTCTTTAAATCCCAAGAAACTCTCTTTGGATTAGAGGAAGGTAATTTACTAGGACATATAATTTCAAAATAAGGAATTAGAATTGATCCTGCTAGGATAGAAGCAATTTTGAACATTCATCCACCTAGAAATATCAAAGAATTACAAGCTTTCCTAGGTAAAATTAATTTTTTGAGAAGATTTATTTCAAACTTAGCTGAAATCATTAGAGAACTGAACAATATGCTCAAAAAAGACTCAAATTTAAAATGGACCATTGAAGCCAAACAATCTTTTGAATCCATAAAACATGCTTTAACTAAAACATCAGTCTTAATCAGTCTAGATTTCAAAAAAGACTTTAATTTTTTTTCTTTTGCATCAGAACATACCATTGCTGCAGTTTTACTGCAGAAGAATGATCAAGGTTTTGAAAAACCTATAGCTTTTTTCAGTAAGACTCTTAGAGATGCACCTCTGAAATATAACATAATGGAGAAACAAGCCTTAGCTTTGGTTAAAGCTATAAAATATTTCAGAGTTTACATTCTCTATTCCCACATAATTGCCTGTGTCCCTAATTCTGTAGTTAAAGACATTCTTACTCAGGATGACCCTGATGGAAGAAGAGTTAAGTGGATTGCCACTATCCTAGAATATGACATAGAGATTAAACCAAATAAAGTCATTAAAGGAAAAGGATTAGCCAGATTGATGGCTGAATCCAATTGCAATGCATTAGACATAAATTTTATTGCTTAGATTGATGACCAAGAAGAGATTAGTGAAGCCTTTCTAGATTCACCTTGGTACTCCGATATTATCTTTGTACTTACAAAATTACAAGCTCATCTTGGATTATGAAGAACAAAATCCAGATTTCTTAAACTTAAAGCAATGAGATTTTGTATCTTAGATAATGTGATTTTTTGGAAAGAACATAGTGGGATATTAATAAATTGTTTACTGAAAGCAGAAGCTGACAAAATTCTTGGATAATTTCATGCAGGTGACTGTGGAGGGCATTTATATTGGAAAAGTACTACTAATAAGATCCTTAGAGTTGGTTTTTACTGGCCTACCTTATTTGCTGATGTTAAGAAATTTGTTACTTCATGTCACAAATGTCAAATTTTTGAAGGAAAAAAGAAGCTGTTACCTTTACCCTTAAATCCAATTTCAACTTAGATGCCATTTCAACAATGGGGTTTAGAATTCATTGGAGAAATTCACCCCCCATCCTCTAGCCAACATAAGTGGATTTTGACTGCCACAGATTACTTTACTAAATGGATTGAAGTCATTCCTACCAGACAAGCCACTGACACAGTCATTATCTCTTTCATAGAAAACAAACTTTTATCTAGATTTGGATGCCCTCAGAAAATAATTACTGATAATGCAGCAACATTTAAATCTAAGAAAATGATTGCCGTTTGTCACAAGTATCATATTATCCTAGGCCACTCTACTGCTTATTACCCTTAGGGTAATGGCCTAGCTGAATCTTCAAATAAAAGCCTTGTAAATATTATTAAAAAATTACTTGAAGATAACAAAAAGAATTGGAATAAAAAGTTAGTCTATGCCTTATGGGCAGATAGACTTACTATCAAAGAGTCAATTGGCACTTCCCCTTATCAAATTTTTTATGGGATGGATGTAGTTTTTCCATCATCCTTAGGTGTTCCAGTAATGAAGACCATTCAAGAATCACAAGTGGAAATCAATGATATACAAAGGAGGATAAATCAAACTATTCATCTACAACAAACAAGGGAAGAAGTCTATGAGAAATCCCAAGTCATTCATGATAAAATCAAGAAAATTTTTGATAAAAAAGTAAAGAAGATGACTTTTACATTGGAGATCAAGTGTTAAAGTGGGATTCTAGGAGAGAGGACAAAGGTAAGCATGGGAAGTTTGACTTTCTATGGAAAAGACCTTATGTAATTTATGGATATAGGGGTAACAATTCTTTCTTTATCAAATATTGGGATGGAAAAAATATTCAAGAAGGACCAGTTAATGGTAGAATGCTCAAACACTACTATTCATCTGAGTTAACCAATGGTTAGTCCCAGATACTTCTTACATCATTTTAAAGATCCATTGAAATTTTTTAGATTGGATTAGATATTTTATTTCCAAAGTTGAAGCCCGGAGATAAGGCCTTAAGCTTTGAAGAGTAAAATGTCATAAATATGAGTTTTTGCAGAAAACAAAAGACAAATTACTAGATAATCATGGTCAAAATTGAAGGCTACTAGTCTTAGAGTTCTTGACATTTCACCAGGAAATTCCATCCCCATGTGAAGCCGTTGTTAGGGTCTTATAAATATAGGATTCATAATTTTGAATTGACTTATGATAGTCTTGTAAAATATTTACATACCTTGCTTTCTGCAAGTTTTTTTCCCATATTTTGAAAAAAAGAAAAAAAGAAAAAAAAAAGGGTAAAAAGTCCTAAAAGAAAGATCAAAGGACTTAAAAAATATAGACCCCAAAAGAAAAAAGATGAAAATAAAACATGAAAGTGTGAAAGTCCAAATGCCACTAATTTTTACTTTTTGCAAATGATTATGACAGAGTGTCAATAAATGCCATAATCCATGATGAGTTAAACTATTTAAACTTGACTTGTCATGTTTTTAATTTCCATGTTTTAGATAGTGAATAAAGATTGGTTAGACAATTTAATCCTGACTAATCAGTAGATAGGTAGAGAATAATGAGGAGCTCATTAGTTTAATTTGAGCCCTAAGATGAAATAAGGTAGAATTAGATAGTTTTTTTCTTTTAAAAGAATAAATGTTTCAAGGTAGCAAGCTTAAAATGCACCTGCTGAAAGGAAGAAAAAAATGTTAGAGTAATGTTGGGTAGGTAGAAAGAAGTGGGAAAAAGCATGTAAGATTCATCACTGGGAAAAAAATCACTAATTTCCCTTTTCCTTGTAAGTATTCAATATTCTATACTACCAGTAAAAAAGGCTCAGAGCATTTCTCTGAATTTTGTTGGGACTGGACCCAAGGCTCGATGACTAGATAGTGGAAAATGTTGAATTCTTATGATAAAATCCCCTTTACCATTATTCATCCCTCACTCATACATTTAATTCATTTTCATAAGTAAATAAGCCTTCTTACATAATGAAACTTAAAATCCCATTTAATTAACTTCCTTCATTCATAAAAAATACAAAAACCCTAAAAAAACACTCTATCTTAAGTAAATTGGTGAAATGATGAAATAATAAGCTTTGCTTTTATTTATTCACTCTACTTGGTCATCTAGTGTATTTTTGTGTATTCCATCTCCCCTTGTCATATTAACTTTTAACTTATGCTATTAATTCCCTAAAAATACCTTATCCTATCTATATAGTTCCCTTTTTCTAAAATACCCCCTAAAACCCACTATTATAAAGTTTTTAGACCAAAGTTATTACCCACATGCTAAATTAAAAACCCAAATAATACTCCCTTTGGTCTAAAACTAACCTTAATTAAATACCCCACCCTCTATGGTTATTAGACCCTTCAACAAGTCTAAAAACTATATAATAAAATAAATAATGAAAAATAAGTATTTTCCACGCATATCCTATGTATTTGGAAACGTAAAAACATTGCCCCGCCCATTACATTTTTATCCTAAGCGTTAAAGACAGATTAAGTCTTTTATAAATGTTCAACCCCTGTGCCTTTGAAAAACACTTACTAACCTTTTTCCTCACATCAACTTTTAACCCGAGGTGCTATCACGATTAATACTAATGTTTATTTTCATTTGAAATTAAACTTTCCCTTTGTATTCTATCCCCGCTATGTAAAGCCCCAACCTTTAACATAGGTTAAACCGTAATTAGCCATGTAACCCGCCTCATGCACCTCCGCCCTTATATATAAAAATCTTATATATATATATATATATACAATTATTTAACCCTTTTAAACCATATGTATAAAATCCTGACTTTGCATATATGAAACCTTTGATAATCCCCGCATCCAAATTTATTAAACAATATATAAGTTAAACCTTATATAAATGTTTTTTACCCATCTGTGCGTATATATCAACCCTGATCCCACCATATTTTTTCCACACCTTCCAAAAGAGATCTCAACCCTTTGCTCCTGATTTTCAGATCCAACGGCTCTTAAACGATATCGCGCTCACAAATTGATCGTCTGTCCGAAGCCCAAATGGACGCGAAATGGGCTGTTTCACCATTTCTGCCTCTTATGACGTGGCAGGTTTTTATTGGATCGCATTCGTTTCAATACAAACCACTTACCACCAGAATTGAACGTGAAAACTGCTGCCAGTTTCCCATTTTAAAATAAAACCACTCCCGCCATTTGATGAGACTTGCATTGATTGCATTTATGATAAATTAGATATCAAATTTTAAAACCTTTGATATACCATTTTTGATATTTATTTGCGCATTCCGGATTTTAAAACAGCTCCGCTTGACTGTGTAAGAGCCCTTTGCTCAAATTGTCGACTTATACCTAGAGAAAATCAACTTTGACCGTAGATTCCCCATTGAAGACCATTAAAGCCATTCGCTGTACCAATAATCTGGACCAGTCCTTAGATTAAACCAATTTCTTCTCAAGAACCCTTCAAGCAACCAAATACCTGTGTTTAAAGGTATTTCTTGACAGTTAAAACCTGCAATTTCAAATTTAGACCATGAATGATTAAACCATGCCTATAATTAAGGGTTTTACCGAACCAATTTGCTTCAAAAATCCCCAAAAAGAGGCCAAACCCTGGCCAATTTTTTCCAGAAAATTCCATGTCCGAAAAAACCACTTTTTAAGCTAACTTCCTCAATTTGCGACCTCTGAAAATTAATCTCAAAGACCTACAGGGTTAAATTTGCTGAATATACCTTAAAAAAAATCCCTTTTACAGTGAAATCTATTCAGGAAACCCTCGTTTTCTGTCGTATCCCAGTTTATACCCTTTGACAAAGAAAATAAACTCCTACAAACAATTTAAGCTTGCAATAGTTATTCAAAAATGACCAAAAAGCGGATCACAGCTAAACCTAGAGGTTCTAAACCAACCAAGCCTGGAGGATCCAAACCTCCTAAATCTGTAACACCTAAAGCTGTTAAATCTACTCCAACCCTCATTTCTAAATCCACTATATCAATAAATCCCCTCCAACCACCTATAGCTGCTGAAGAAACCCTTCCATTGACTAATATGGACTACAAGATTTTTGATCATGTTGTAGAATTCAACCTTTTAGAAATACATATTTGGTGCTATGATAAATACTTGGACAAGGATGAAATGCCTATTTGGGAGACTCATTTGCCCAAATATGTAGTTCCATTGACCCACCCTGGAGAAGACCTTGTTAGATTATGTCAAAAACATTATGAGCCAGACCAAAGGGCCATTGTTAATGCTGACAGAGAAATCCTCTTTACCATCGCAGCAGAATCAATAAATCAAATGCTACAGTTACAGTCTGATCCTCAATCAGTCCCCCTATCTATAGAAGCTTTGACTCAGTTGTACTTAGGCCCGGATTTCCCAAAGAAGTTTATGATATTTCAAAACTTTTTGCCTTCCCATGTTGACATTCCTAAGTTAAACCCTCCTTATTCCACTACCAAATTTCCTGAGGGGTCTAAGCATATTATTTAAATTTTATCTTTTATACTGGGATACTTTACAGATGGATTCAATGATGAATCCATTCTTGGCTTTCTATCCATCTTATATCTAGGCCAACCTCCAGCAATCATTTTTGATTATGCCAGATTTATCGTAGACAATATTCATCATCAGCTGACCAGACTACCCACTGAAGTGGTTTTCAGATACTCTTCTTACTTGTTTCAATTTTTTTTATTCTTTGAAGCTGATAATTTTCCAATTGCATTGCAAAAGATGGACTTGGAGGGTAAGCCTTTATCCATTGTCTTCTAGACTTCCTTTCTCAGGAAAGAGAGTAGTGAGTTCACCTACACAGATTTTTCAGACCTTTTCCTGCATCCAGCAATGAACATTTTTTACAAAGCAGAGCAGCCCAGAGTCAATGAAGAAATGAAAAGAATATTGCAACTATCAGAACAAAATAAAATGGGAGACTGGTTTCTTTATGAAAAGTATACAGAGATAAGAATTTTTGGATCCAACTTATTACCTTATAAGTTGCCAAAATACATGAACATGAGAATTTTTGCATTGGAATATTTAAGACAGATTCTCAATTCTGACTCTATTAACTTCTTAGCTTCAAGGAAAAAGACTCAATTCAAGCTGAAGAATCAGGTTGGTCCTTTCATCATAAATAACAGAGAGGCATAAAAAGAAATCTCAAAGAGACTAGTAGAGTTCAAATTTCAAGAAATTTTTCCATGGAACTATGATCCTCAAGGAATCCTGAGAAATTTAAGGGTAAAATGTAAACTAACACCCTTCATACATGAGCTTAAGCCAGAGATTGAGAATTTTTCCAATCAAGAAGAATGGGTAGAGAACACACTGATAGATATAACTACTAATACAGAGAAAACAGGAAAAATGGTTACAACACAAGCCCTTGAAGTTGTAAAGAAGCTAGAGACTTCAGCCAAAATAAACACAGAAGAAGGAGCATACACAGCATAAACAACTTCAGAAACAAAATTCAAACTGATTTATAATAAAAGGTTTAAATTCAGTTCAATTGGGAAAGAAAAGGTAATTGACATTGAAGATACAAATGAGCCAGAGGTAAATAATGATGAAGCTACAATGATAATCAATGAAACTCTTGCAGAGATTGAAAAAGAGCAAACAACAGGTAAAAATGATACTCAAATGATTGAGAAACAAAATATGGAGGCCTCTTCCTCACAAACAGCCGAGGAAAAGGATTTAGATATCAAAGATAAATATAAGCAGATAAAGTAGAAGAATGAGGAAATTAAATCAGAGATATATTCTCAATTCCTCAAGCAAAAACCAGGGAATTGAAATAGGCTACTGACAACCTTTGATTATTCTACAAACAAGATGATTATGTCATTTTTGCAACCAACTACGTCAGCACCAAAAACAATGGCAGATTATAAAAATGTGGAGTTTGAGGTAGACACTGAAAATGTTCATGAGATGGACCAAATTGAATTTCATAGACATAGCTCTGAAATGTTGTATTCAACTGTGGTGACAAAGGCAATGAGTGCTACCAAGTTGCAGAATACTATTCCTTACATGCAGGATCAAATGAAGCTAGACAAGGGATCTTTGTATGCAAAGGACCTAAGGATTAAAGCGTTAGAAGATTTAGTTTTACATGTGGGATATAATCCCTCAAATATTCAAGCAACATAATTGTTTGTCAAGAATAAGAATGATGATATTGCAGCTTTGAGGAAACAGCTTAAGCTTCCTCAAAGTGAGCATCCACAAACCAAAGAAATCCTTCAAGAGTAAAGTGAAAAAGAAGAGATGATGAAGCTCATCCTTAAATTAACTGCTTAGATCAAAGAAATGGAATCCAAAATGGACCATCTTGTCCAAGAGAAGGAAACTGTGAAAGAAACTGACACTCCTATCATTCCTTCAGGTATACCAGTGATTACCACAACAGTGGCTTCCACATTAGGAGAAAAACTAGCACCAAAATAACCACTGGAAACTGCAGTGCCAGTGAGTTCAACTACTACTTCAAACACAAATTATTCTACAAGACAGGTTCAACAATCAGATGGAGCAGGTCAGATTGTAAAAGCTATGGAGGAAATGTCCTTGAAAACTAATTAAATCAACAGCCTAAAGAAGATACTTGATAATCTTGAAGCTACAAATAAGTTAGCTCAAATAATGCTAAAACCCATGAACAGAAGGCAATTAAACTTGGGGAACAAATCAAGGGCTTACAAAAAGAGCTAACATTCACTGAGAAAATTTCATTTGTAAAAAATCATCTATGGACAAATATAATTGAAGCCATTCACACTCAATGGCCTTCAATTCAGGTTATATATGAGCAAAGAGACTTATTATTAGCAGCTCAGGCAGAGATTCAGAAGACCAAGGATGAGTTAACTGATAAGCCAGCTCAGGCTTTAAAACTCATCACATTCCTGAACAGCAAGAACATAGTAGAATTGGAAGAATTACAGGTATTGGACAGAACATAAACCATTTTGCAGATTAAAAAGGTAGTAACCAAGAAAAATTTGATGAACTACCTAGAAGAGAAATGTGAATCAATGAACATTGCCATAACAAAGTTTATGGTGAAATACACAAACTTAAGATAGAGGGGCTTGCCAGACATCCATGTTTTTAATGAAAAAATGATGCCCCAGAAGGATTATGATAAAAATATCAGGGAATTTTCTAAGGAGCAAGTCATAAAACCATCACCATAAGGCACTCCCACAGGAAAAGTCCTCCTTCAGCACTTTGAAGATTTGTTTTTTCTACAACATGAGATTAAACATCTGTTTGTGTTCAAGCCCACTTTTGCTAAATACACAGAGGCAGATGAGAATTTTAGAAAGCTAAAAAATGTCAAAATTCCCAGTGAAGAACAGTGGCAAACATTTACAGATTTAATGTAAAAATGAGAGGTAAAACAGTGAAGAAAATTACCTTGAAAAACAGTAAAAAAGAAACAGTGAAACAAAAGGACAGTCTGCTGATTTTTTACTACAAAAATATATATTTTTACAGCAGTAAACAATGGAAATATCAGTCAAAAGTATATCAGCGTTAAAGAGCAGCGTTAAAGAGTATTAGATGAAAGAGTATCAGCTAAGGTAACTCAAATGAATATATTTTCTATCAGCCAGCAAGTAGGACAACTAATCACTCAATAGGCTCCTTGTTAGATAAAGTAGTTCTATTTATTTTGGATAAGAGGGCAGCTTGGTGATTTCTTAAGCAGTTGTCCCTCTTATTTTGTAAAGATATTTTCTATTTCCTAAAGATATTCCTAGATTTCTCCTACGATGTTTGTAACTACATTTTGTATAAATACTTCTACATTAGAAGTATTCAGTGTGGAATAAAATTTTTAGACTTTACTCTAGACTTTTTTGTTGAACATTGGAGGCTATTATGTGTTGATTTCGAAGTATCAGACTGGACAAAGCTAAACTGGCACCATAATTCAGGATCCCTATGATAAGATGATGAGTGAAGTACTCTCTTCTTGTCATTGTTTTCTTTTCTGAGTTTCATGCAATTAATTATATGTTTGTTCTATCTGAATGGGTAACAAGGAATATTACTACAGGTTAGTCTAGGGCTTCCTGTTTTTAACTAGTTACCATTTTAATGTTTTCTGCTGATTTCCAGTGTTAGGAATCCTTGATTGCTCCTACTCCCGTTTGACCCCTGCCTCCTTCTTCCATTTTCTGGATCAAAGGACCCTTCATTGCCCTTTATCCTGATCATACCATTTCACCAAAAAACACTTTTCCAAATCTTTGAGGGTTATCTATCTTGCCCTGAATAAATTTGTATCTTTTGGGCCTTGACTTCTAGTGTTGTTACCTAGATTTAGACTCCATAGCCCAATAGACAAGTTGATTTCTCTCTAGTTTACCTCTAAGTGATTTTTTCCCACCAAAACCGTTAAAAACAAAACCAATTGTTCTATCATAACTAGCCTAAAAACATAAATAAAAAAACAATGATAAATCTTAAAGAGAGAGCCCTCTCTGAATTCTAGGAAGGCTATATCCTAGAATTTGAAGTAGGTTTGTGGTTACCTCTAGTGTTCTTAGACTAAAAAATCAAATCCCACAACTTAAGAAATTACTAGAGTGATAACAGGGTCATGGCCTTTTTCAGCTAGCAATTAAAGCAATATATGCTCCCGAACAAGATCTTTTAGGTTGGGAGAAAGAGATATAAATGTACAATATTGAACATGTTCCTCATTCCACCTCTACAACACCATGGTATTCTAATATACGACAATTTATAGAGCATGGAACCTTTCCCATGCACCCATAAAATAAACAAAAGAGGGAATTTCGTTTAAAATATCTATCCTACTGTTAACACCAGAAAATCGTACAGGAAAAAGATATTAAAAATGTCAATCAGAAGGTACATACAAAGATTTTTAGGGAAGGAATACATTAGGAAAGGCCAAAAAATTGTTTTTTCCAAAGGTTCGGATTCCAATTAAGGGACATTCCACCAGCATCAAAGGAATTTTGTGCACAACGCGACTATTCCTTCGATAGTCGCGCGGTCTTGCAGATGGAAAAATGTCACCATCCAGGACCACTTGGCACACTTGGTTAGGATGATTATCCACCTAGTATTGTCAAGGACAACTATATTTAAGCCACCTTGAGGATTAAGTGTATCTCATAGAGGAATCTCTCCTCCACTCTTTAGTCTTGTTGAGAGTTTTAATTGGTGAATTAAAGCTCTTAATATTTAATTGTCAATCCAGGCTTGTAAAAAGGAGTTTCACTTCACTTCTTGATTCATTTTGTAGGTCAAAGCTTTAATGTTTCCTTTATAATGTTCAGCTAAGTAATAAAACACACAAATTCTTGTGAATAAACAAATTTCGAAAAGGGAATCAAGCCATCTCATTAAAAATAATCGAACTTGACTTTAAAACTTAAGACCTCTATTGAATCGATCCAATTCTGCTCTTTAAAGGTAATTGTAATTAAGTGAAACCCTAATTTTTATTGCAAATTAAATTTGAACTTTAAGTAAATAATTACAAACTTAATTTACTCAATCACCACTTGATGTAAACAAACTTGAAACTGAAATCTCGAAATTAATCCTTGCATCAAACCCTAATATCTTCTTGAAGTTGGAAACCCTATGCTAATAGGAGTTCCACACAACTTTAAACAATAAGAAATGCTAGTTAAGAACTTTCCCTAATTATTCTGCTCTTAAGGAAATATGCACTCACTCAATCAAATAACATTGACAACTTAACTTCACTTTTTGTAACCAAACTTCTACAACAATTTTGTACATGACCTCTAATTCACTATGCCAAACCCTAATTCTATGGGAGAGAAAACAAAACTGTAAGCTTCTACTTAATCACATAAAACAAATGAAGAAAAAACCAATCAATAATGATGCTATTATTCTTATGAATCAATCAACTTCTAACTTGTACTCTACAATAACTTCCAACTAAGATTTAAAATAACCTAGAACTTCACACTGCAATAATAAATCTAGAGCAATAACAAATCTCAAAGCAATTCAATTTCAACAAACCTTGATGCATTTGAAAAAAAATCTATTTCTATGATCAAACCATACTCATGCAATTTAATTGCTCAATCTGGAAATAATAAATTATGGCACACACTCATTGCTTATGAGAATTGAAATTATATTTACCTATCACTTCAAGCTACAAGCATATAACAAAATGAGAATTAATTCTACTTGAAAGAGGCAATCAACTCATAAAACTGGAACTAACTATCCAAGAAAATACTACCAAATCTAATACTTTGAGAAACAAATTATGTTTTCAATTTCGAGCTTTGTATTATGTTATTTATAGCTCTCAAAGTCATATTTTAAACCAAACCAATCAATGCACTGGGATCTAATGTCATAATACAATAATTAGAATTATGAATCTATAAGAACGCATACAAGACTGTTAAATTACTCACTTCCATCTTAACAATACAGGATGTAAAACTCACTGCCTCACTCTTCATATATAATCAATTTAATTTATGAAAGAACAATATTATATATATATTTTGATTTTATAGGTCATTGTGAATGTCATTGCTTGGATCTCATGTGAAGGTGAACGTATATGGTTCAGGTCCAGCTATGCTCTCTAATCAAATATAACTCTGATTTTAATAGATCTAATTGAAAATAGAGGTTTGATTATCGAGAATGAAAACAGAGGTTCGATTACCCTGCAATGCAAATGGATGTTGGTCTATATGTCTGAGCAAAGAAATAAAGAAATTAAATATTAGTTGCTGGGTCTCAGTGTTGAGAGAAAACAGAGGATCTATATGATGGTGGATCTCAACATTGAAAGGAACAGAGGATGCATGTTTACAGTGGATCCTTAATGGTTACTCAGGCATTTAAAGAGGGACAGAGGATGTCCTCTGCCACAAAATGTGATCAAACAAAAATTATAATGCACGAGTTCTTAAATGCAAATGCGACCCATAATCAACCAAACTTACAATTTGATTTGTATCAACGCTGGATGAAAAGGATTTGAAATTAAACCAAAATTTGATCGATAATTGACAATTTATTTAAGGGCGTGTAAAATGCACAGTGACATTGATTTAATTCACCTAATCAATTGCACTAACAAGATTTGAAACACATAGTGAGAATGTAATTCAATGATTTATTCAATTAACTGAAAAACACATTAAGGAAATAACGTCACACAGCAAGGAGAGAAAGCGATAATCAGTCACTCCGAAATGAAATTGACTTACAACAAATCAAGCTTCGGAAATTGATCTCACAATACAAACACCTATAATAAAAATCTTAGTTGTAATGTAGAACAAAATCAATAAAAAATCATAACTGATTAAACTAAATAATACTGGACAAATCTCCTAGCTGTGGTGGGCCCTTGCCACACTCGGGATAGAGAAAAATTACAGGCTAAAGAAGAAAATCAACTAACTAATCCAGTGATTCAGTAATATGGAATTTTCACAACTTTGCTTCTCAAAACATGCTCATGATGGAAAGTCTTTGAAATTAAAAAGGTTCAATAGAATAATGTTGCTTAATAACTATGATGAGGAAGATTTGGAAGAGGAAGGAGAGAAAGATGTGCACCAGCAGGTCACGCCTTCGGCCAGCCCCTCCGATCCCTCTGCCCCTCCGATCCCTCAGAAACGTTTGCATGAGTCTTCTTCCTCCGATTCAGACAAGGAGACTCATTCTACAGTGCAAAATAATCTACAATTGGTTCCTGCCCAGCCAAATCATAATGGCTGGGTCAAATTCATTAAAAAGAAAAGGAAAAAAGTTCGACTGGAAGTCTCTGCCCACTCTGGGTAGCTTCCTTTGTTTCGCTCTCCTTTTTATGTCATCCTTGTTCTCTTTTGTTCATTCCATGGTCACTTTTGGGGTCCGAGGTTGATAATGTTTCATTGCCGGCCCCTTGCTTCTATGCTTAGCTTTTTGCAAGCTCTGACTGTACTTTATGGTTTTTTCTTAATAGAATTAGACTTATTTAGAAAAAAAAAAAAAAATGTTGCTTAATAACTATATTTATGGCTAACACTATCACTGTATGGCTCTCCCATAACATCTTTGGATACAGGATTTATAGCACAGCCTGAGAATTAAAAATAGGAAGAGATCCACAAGGATCAGATCATAGGAATTACTATGCTAACTTAGTTTGTACAAATCTGATTGCAATGTCCATTCAAAGATGGATGCTTTAACAACACTCCATACGTAGCCATGGAGAGAAGAAAAAAACGATTTTGTAAGCTATAATTTTCTGATCTATAGTATTTTCAACTGCCTTTGACCAAAAATCCAAAATAGGGAGATTTTGACATATCTGGAAATTCCGAGTTCTACATAAATTAGCCTCAAAGCACCCTTAATATCTCCCAAACTGTAAAGGATTTAAAAAAAAATATTTTAGGTGTATTAAAAATGCTATACTGGGACAAAAACCCATGTCCTGTAAATTATTCATTCTTCTTCAGTTGCACAGAAATTGAGGCTGAAGTTGGCAATTTAGAATTTATTGCAGATTTGGACAAATTGACTAATTTCCTTCTAGAGACCCATATGAGTGAGCTGGGTGGAATCAAAGTTATGGAGAGGCATTATAACATGATTTTTGATAATATCCTCTCTTGGATTCTCCAGAAGCACGCCAAAAGTATCAAAGCCCTAAATTAGGCATTCCCGTACTTAACTGGCTTGTGAAGGATTTTGGCAATGGAACCCTGTGATAAATGTACCTAGAAAACACGCCATTAGTAAAACATGGTATAATCATCTTTAATCATATAAAATCTAAGAAAACTGATGATAATGAACCATAGAGAATATTTGGCGGTAAGTGATGGAATTAGGGTATATAGCGGGCTAAAAACCTAGGGTTTTAGGGTATAAACAATGATATTTCATGAAAAAAACATGGGCATATACGAGGCCCAACAAGTCACTATCAATCTTGGGCCAAGAGAAGGAGGACTAATTCAAAAAATGTCTATATAAACTGGCCTTTGAAAGAAGAAATGGTGACACATTGTTATGCTGGCAAAATTGCTTCATAGAAAACCAACTTGCATAGTCCAGTAGTAGAGGGATTGGAAGGACTATATGTTGGCCAAGAAACATCTCAGTCCAAGAGAGAGATATCCATCATTTTAAATTGATCTACCATCCTTTGAGAGATGGAAGAGATGCTTGCAAGAACTCGAGGGAAGGAGAACTCCTTGTTTTGGGTATTTGAGCTCCATAGCTCAAAGGACCCTCTTCAAGTGTTTAGCATTGTATCATTTTTCACCACCATCACCTAATAAAGGGAGAATTTTCCACTTGTGTTATTAGGTTTTTTTCCCCATTGAGTTTTTGTATTTTGCATCTTGTGTTTTTTTTTGTTCTTAGTTTTGTAGGCTTAGTTTTCCCTTGAACTTAGTTTAGATTATGTCAAATCTATTCAACTAATAGTAGACAATAATTTTTCTCTGTGACCTTGTGCAGGTAGCAACAAACTTGCTAAAGAAGTGTATTTGGTACACCCTTGTGCCAAATACACTACCACAGGAATGGCGACTCCACTGGATTCTTTCTTTTTGTGTTAATGGTTGTTGTTGCAGGTCCTTCTTCCTGCTTAGTTTGTTGCAAACCACCATTACACTCTCTTTGCATCTAATATCACACTCAGTGAAAGTTTTACATAGCAGAGAGGGAAAATTTTCTTCATTTTTCCCGAGAGCGTGCCTTGTGCTCTGAAAGACGCACACTCCGCACCTGTGGGAAGATAACCTGTGCGACAGACCAACACGCAAAAAATTTGATACTTTTTCCCATTTGTAAGGTGATTGGCAACCTCTAATAACTTTCCATCACTTTGTTTCTATATTTGACATATTAGGACACTTAAGTGCCATTATTAACCTCAAATTAGCTTAGCAACTAGGTAGTTTTAGTTTTGGTATTTTATTTTGAAAATTACACATAATTTAAGTAGGGAGAAAGTAAGTGGCCTTAAATCCACACATATTTTCCGAACAAATAATTTGTTGATAATGTTACAGAAAGTGTCCCATGATATCCACACATCTTGTACTAATTGAAATTTTCTCAATTTTTGCAATAGATTAGTTCAATTTTTCATTAAGATTTGGTACTAGGATCAAACTGTCAACAAAGAAAGAAAGTAATCTTTTCCACCCTTGCACCTCTTGGTGAGCCTAGGGATGCATATGAAAGCTTTTATAAGACAAGTTGAGCTACCATCTCCCTATAGTGAAAATGTAGTCTAACTAGGTAAGGTGTAAGCGGCCCATGATCCACACATCATTTCAATTTCTTGTAAGGAACAATCACACATAGGGTAATTAGAAAAGGATTTTAAAAGATCATCTCATATCCACATCTCATAAAACTTGTGATTGTTCACTCCAAAGGACACACAAAGCATCAGTAAGCATTGGACCATAAGGCACCCAGTGTTTTGGGACATTTGTTCTCTTCTTACATTTGTTTCACCAAAAAAATCCCAAAAGAAAAATTGAGACGCTCTAAAAATAATCATTAACTAAACTCACTAAATTCTCCCCACAAGGGCGAAAAAAGAAATTATAGTTCAGGTTAGGACCATCAAGGGTAGGCATCCAATAATCTGCTGTGGTAATAATACATTTTGAAACATATATGTTGACATTTTAGGGAGCTTCAAATCCGTCTATTCACCCACAAAATGAATACTCGAGCATTACAGAGACCGGTTTCAGAGGGGGTTAAGCTTAGGCCCAGTATGTGCGGTACTATTTGGGGATACCTGACCCATCTAGTGCTCAAAATAGTAACCGATTACCAAGAAGATCAAGACTCAAATGCTCACGTGGGATGACGGTACTTTAGTGGCCAAGACTAGGACATCCTTCTGTATAGGTGACGGTGCAGGAAACACTTGATCCTCATATCATTACCTTGGTCGATTCTTCAGCTGTTGGAAGGTGTTGCCAGTTCTTTTGGGACGTTGGCCCCAGTACCCATCAGAAGATATCTTCACAAGACCCAATTACATTAAGAGTGTAAGGAAGACTAGGTTTATATAGGCTCTTGGTATCATATGCAAAACAAACAAAAACCTCATTTTTTGCTTTATTGATCACATAGTGTAAAGTTAAAGAGAAAAATCAACTTTTCATTTTTCACTTCGTTTTATGCATGTGATCGTATTTTTTCCTTGATAGGAATCATATGGCCTCCCAAGTCACAAAAATATCACACTAATTGACATCATAGGGGGCCCAACGGGACCTAGTCGATTTAGGCATTTCTTAAACCTCCCCCCATTAAAGGGAGGAGTTTCAGGCCTCCCACCATTGAGACGTAGAAGACGTCACACTGCCGTTGTTATTGGAACATCCTTTATTGGGGCATCTTTGATTGAAAACCCCCAAGGGTCACCAGCTACAACACAAGTGGAAACCCTTACAGGGTCACCACACTCAACTACTCCTACAACCCCTCGAGGTCAAAGGGTAGCTACCTCTCCGGGGAGTCAGCGGAATATCCATCGGGGGGGGCACAAGGTACCATTCCCGAGGACATCCCCTAAAACAACACATTCAAATACCTATTTCTCAATAGAGTACGATGGTGGTCAATTCACAGTTACCCTTCTTATCATCACTAAATATTCCAGATATAACGAAGTTAACGAATGATCCCATTGCACATGGCCTTAATTGGCCCCCCATGCCCATGAATCTCCCTTCTGATATACCAAAATTTGAAGGGAAGCAAGCGGAAGACCCCATAAATCATATAATGAATTTCCACATATGGTGTTTGTCGAATAGTATCATTGATGATACCATTCGACTGAGACTATTTGAGCACATCCTCATAGGGCCTGCGGCAAAATGGTATGTCGAGCAGCCGTCTGCATCGCACAGAACCTTTAGCTCCCTTGCTACTACATTCCTCACATATTTCCAACTCCCCATTCATCACAACTTGGGAATGGAACTTTTGACACATTTCAGACAAACATAAAACGTTCATATATCAAACCATCTCCATGAATGGCAGAGACATCGTAGTTTTTGCAAAGCCAAACTTGAAGAGAGAGTTCTGTTGGAATTATTTATGAAAACTCTCACTAAAGAGATTTCAAAAGACGTGGCCACACAAAAACCTATCTTAGAGGAAGACTCCATTAACAAAGCCCAACAACTTGAACTCAATTACACCCAATCAGGATATATTTACAATGTCCTGCCAAATGCCCCATGCTTGCAAACTTATAGATAATTACCAGGTGTTTCCAATACTGTTGATAGTTTGATAGGGTCCTTAGCCCAAGGTCAACCAAGCAGCAATTATGATTACCGAGAATACTCTTATGATTCTACTTAGAACGTATCACAACCCGAGTACCACCAAAGTCATCTTGCATGTTGGGGCCCTTGTTTTGAAATTAAACATCTTTTGAGTTGTGGTTAGTACATGGCGAGACGCAACCATGGTAGGTAGAGAGATGTCAAGGTTGCGAAGGATTAAAGGACATGTGGCACGACTGTTGCAGGATCAAGCATAGATGGTGGAAGAGCGTGGCAAGAAACAAGTAGTAGAACTCCCGACTAATAGAAAGAAACATAAGACAACCGAGTGAGAATAAAGGAAGAACTGTCAGTCACACTGGCAACAGAACAAATAGGCAGCCAGCCAGTGGAAAGAGGGGTTGGCTCAGACAGGATCAGGGAACAGGAGCCGTAGGAGAGCTATATTCATGTTGTTCTGTTCTCTACCCTTTTGTATCTCTATGTTTCTCTCTGTCCAGTAGGATCATGTTGTATTCTGTTATGCTTGAGCTCATTTTGAGGAGCCTTGTAATAGCTTGTCACTAATAGTTGATTAATAATATAATCAAAGTTTTCTATTCTGGATATATGTTGTGGTATGGAATGAATGGTTTCACTAGTAATCTTAAATTTTATTTATTGTAAGTCTGAATGCATTCCCGAGAGATATATTTCATGGAATGTTGTGTTTGTTTAGACCTTTTTCATAGCTTTGATTTATCCATACCAATGTTGTTAGGCTGATACCGATCTATTCCCTACCTTAGTAAGGTCGCAGAATGCCTTGGGTGAGACTCTCGGCTCCTCGGAGCAGGGTGAAAATGCCGGCGTGGTGCTAGAATACAGCGGAAAACCTTGTTGGTCCTTAACCTGAACTCGGGTCTTATCTACGAGACCTGTTTTCTCACCAACAAATGGTTATGTTGCCGGGACCTAAAATTTCATCTGGGAGCTAGATCATGGTATCTCAGATCTTCGAAAGAGAAATATGAAGCTGTTGGGATAACCATCTAAATCAGTTCATCACTCAGCAAGCTGAGCTAAGATGAAAAAAGGAGAAAATGATCAAAAGTATGGTTCTATTCTCCGACTCTGCCAGTGATACCTACGAAATATTTTTGGGAAAGTTCCCAGAAGAACTCTATAACTGGTTGCGGAGGCTTCAAACCAAGGCAACCAAAGAAAAGTCGTGAAAAGTCAATCGCAAGTGGGTGCACGGAGATCTGGTGGCCCTTCATCGGTTAAACACCGTTTTGACCCGAGCTGTGGATTTCTGGGTGGAATCTACCTTGGACGGATAGATAGTGGAGTTTGCAGTGGAGTGCTACCAGTCCTTTTCAAGGGAAGAGGATATATTCAGATCTGGGTTACGGGGGAAGCTGCTAAAAGAGATCCCATTATCGATTAAAGCCTTGATGGTAGATGAAGGACTAATGGGGTTCCAAAAAGAAGAGAGAAGCGTAAACCTCCTGTGCCAGGGGAAGGGACTAAGGGAGAGATGCTACAAGGACAGTAAAAAGGGGGAGTATGGGTATGGATGTCGAGACCTCTAATAGGCTAATGGAGCGATGTGCACATCGAAGGGCGCAGATCGTTGAGAAGTGGCGAGAAAGGGTGATAAAGAAGTTAACAAGACAGGAAAGTAGTTGGAAAGGTAAGGAGGAGGCACCTCAGGTGACGAAGGAAATGGAAAGTCAGGTGGGTCCCCAAGATATAGGAGGGGCCATTAAAGAAGTTCGGTAGGTGTATAGGAGCCCAACCCAGATGGAGAAAGGAAAGAAGTCTGATGGAGAAGGTAAAGACGTGCTCCCAGAGGAGGTGTCCGATGTGGAGATGCACGTTGCAATGGAGAAAATATTCCAAGAAAGCCCGACGTCCATATCTAAAGGTATTCCTATTCCCCAAAGTTCAAGTAGCTCTTGTCTCAACCTTCCCCTGGTGCTTTACCAACCACTAAGTAAAATTTTTGTTAAGTTGCGTGAATTAAGCAAGTTGCACAGTATTCAGTCTCTGACAGTAATACATACTAGTAGTAGAATTTCTAGTGGTACAATCTCACAACCAGGAACAAACAACTTCATTTTAGTAACGCCTACCCAAGTGAACATGGCAAGATCACTTACCCGGTATCTAAAGTTCTCTTGGAGGGGTAACGACGATGTCGAACAACACTAGTACCTCTGCGAGGCCATATGGAGGGCATGACAGACACCAGATGTGGGGAAGTTGATAGAATTTCAAACCACCCTTAGGGAGAGAGCTCTACGTTGGCTTATGAAGTGGTCTGAAGCTCATCAGAATCCAGCGATGGCAGATGTGAAGAGGGACTTCATTAAGGAGTTCAAACTGCCCCAAACAGACTAGCAGAGCCTATTAGAAATGTGGGAAATCAAGCAGCGGGAAGGAGAGACTGCTTGGGATTTGATGTAAAGATTCAAGGACATAATTGGAAAACTCAGCTATCCAATTGATCCAAACATTCATAGGGATTGGTTCATCAAAGCCCTACTACCCTTGACCAGAACTCCATTAACTCAACAGAGGATCGAGACATTACAAGATGCACTAGAGCAAGCAATGAAGATAGAAGCTATGGCGGGTTACCCACAAGAGTTTAAGGGAGGAGCAGTGGTACAGGACCCCTATATAATGGGTCTGCAACATCAAATAGCAAGTTTGACAGAAAAACTCAAAGAAATTCAACCAATGCGGTCGGCAAGACTGAATGTATGGTGCACACATTGTCTCATGGAAGGACATGTGGTAATCGAATGTCCTCGGTTGTGGTGGAAGAACATGGGGACATCGGCTGTAGGGGCATAGGGGGCTCCACCAATAGGAGGAGTTGTGAAAATAAACACCCAGGGAATATATCCACCGCAACAACAATACAAAGGGTTCCTGACACAACTTAAGTCCAACCACCACTGAGTATTGTGAAATATGTAAGAATATGGGCCATCAACCTCGCCTGTGTCTGATCTTATGAAAATATTCCAACGCTCCAAATAACACATACTGTGAGTTATGTGCCTCAACAACACATAGCACAGAGTAGTGTAGAGCTCTGGATGCACTGGCGGAACGGCTGGACCGACCTTCATACAGAGTGAACGAAGCTCCCCAAGGAAGAGGAGGGGGCATGAGAGGAGGTCGGGTAGGGGGTATAGGTCCAGTAAGATGTTACAATTGTGACCAGGAATGACATGTAGCTAGAGAATTTCCACTCCCTAGAAGACCCTGGTGTTCCCAGTGTCGGGTTAACACACAAGTAACAGAAGATTGTCCTGAGCTCATCAAAAGATGGGAGGAAAGAGCTAGACATAGGGGGACAAATCTAGTAAATGCAGAACCCAGGTTGATGGAGACTCAGACAATGCAGAACATGGCCATAGTAACATGAGGAGGCAAAAGAACGGAGGAAGATTCACATATAAGGGACCCGATAAAGCTGGTTAAGCCAGCATCCCCAAAACTGCTGGTCAAACCAGAACGAAAGAAACAATTTTTTCAGGAAGAAGCAGAAACCTTTGCCCAACTTGGGGGAAACAAAGGTATTGAGTTACAAAAAACCAAGGAAGACAACGAAATATAAGGTAATTTAGAAGCTTTGATCCAGGAGTGGTTCCATCTATTCCTAAAAATTGTTAATGATACACCAATGCTAGAATAGCTAACGCAGAACCTACAAGGGGTGCTGCAGAAGAGCTTAGGAGCAAGAGAATCACCGGACGCAAACCAGAAGTATGTACATAGAGTAAAGAGAAATAAAAGAAGGACGTGAAAATAATTCCGATTGAACACACAAGTTGCGGGTTTCCAGATTAAAGACACCATGCTTGATTGGGGATCTGATGTCAATATTTTTCCAAGGAAAACTTGGGAAGCATTAGGGAGGCCAAGATCGACATATTCACCAATCCAACTTTGGATGGCGAACCAGTATTGCATTGTGCCCATCGGAAAACTAGAGGAAGTTGAAGTTGACATTGCAGGGGTAAAGACATTTACGGACTTTGAAGTCATTGACATCATGGGAGATAAAGATCCTTATCCTGCATTGTTAGGAATTGATTGGGCCTTTGAAAATTATGCAATAATAGATCTAAAAGAAGAACTAATGATCTTAGAGGATGGGGATATTAGAGTCACTCAGCCACTCGACCTGTACCAAAGGCCAAGATATACAGAGACTGTGGATAACAGAGAAGATGCTCAACTTCTGGATCATCTCTATCAAATGACCGCAGGAAGAAGATAAGATTACATTAACCCAATAGCAGAAGGCTTTGTAAGCTGAAGAAGCATCCTGTTGAGGAGGTAAATCCCCTCTGCGGACAGAGGCGATCCCTACTAGCCCAGATCGGGTCTAGCAACAATCAAACACGCTACAGTGCAGGTTCCTAATCGTAAATAAACTGACTTGCGATGAAGGCTTACCTGGAATCCAACGCTGTCATTTGTAGAAGAGGTGGGGCTCCCTTTCCTTTGCCCTGGCAGATCAAAATCCTCACGATCTCGGTGGTCGGACACCTGCACATGCAAGAAACAAAACAAACGCAAGCATAAAATCCAGTATATACAACTATATGTCAGTCGAAGAGGACATAACTCATGAACATAATCAAGAACAAGAGTGGAACCATAACCAATAGTCGCTTATCATTAAAGAGTCAAAAGAAGAATACAACCATAGCTTCGACGCAGAACTCTCCTTTGGCGGGTCGTCAGCAAAACATGTCTCAATAAAGCTTGTCAAGGATGGGACAAGCATCTCTCTCCGGATACTTGGCAATAGTCTCCTTGCTTGGATTTGGACTTAAGGGAATCAAGAAGGCTCTTGCAGCATAAGGATGTGAAAGCTCTTGGGAACTTGGAGATTAGCTTGCCATTGGAGATGAGCAAGATTTTATAGAAGGAGGAAGGGAAGTTGGGATCCCTATAATTATGGGATTGGTCCTATCATCAAGGAATCTTCCATGAGAGGTGGCAAACCACTTCCTCTCTATGGAAATCCATAGCCAAACCTCCCAACTCAAGATAGATATCAGTTCAGGAATTTATTAGGACGAAACTTCCGCCTTTTATTTTTAAAAAACACCTCTTAATATGGTTGGAACGGGTGCGGCTCTATCACAGAGCGCCAATTGGCGCGCCCTCTTTGGAGGATTTTCCCCCTTGGCGCGAGGGTTGAACTGTGGAATCGCGCTAATGGAAAAAGAGCTATTTTAAGGGTTTTTTGTAGGGAGATGTCTTCAGAGCAATGAAAGCTAATATTCAGAGGGATGCAATGAAAGTATTTTCAAGTCTTGTCTCTACTCATAGGTCACGGAATGAGCCCTCCAATGTGCGGGATGGGGATTGCAGGGACGGTGACAAATTGCTGTGTAACAGATGCCCCCTAAAGCATGAGGCCCGAGAGAGAGAGAGAGGGGTGAAATTCTTTACGAGAACATGCCGACTGAAAACACCGCCATCGGAAAACCTGCGGAGCGAAGTACAACTGATGTCTTAGATACATGATATATATGCGTGGTATGGGCGCAGCCATCCATAACAGAGTGTACAATAATCAAGATCCAAGGCATGGACGCAGCCATCCAGTGAGGATTGATAAATAGACTCAGGTATGGTCGCAACCATCCAATCAGTGAGTCATGTAATAATAGTCCACAAAATCGCAGCCTGGATTACAACAGACACAATCCAGGGTCTTGCACTCCATCTCGACCCGAACAAAGTACAAGTTCAAGCATGCGAATATGTGAGCTGAAGTTGAACATGCAAGAACATCGCCTGATTACCAGCCAATGATGAAAGCTGTTAACAGATGCGAGAGGAACCACCAATAATGACAATGGCTCTCAAGGTACTATAGGTACAATCTACGGCGTGCGAATCAATGAGCTGGCGTCGAACACCCGTAGAATCACTCGATCGGAGGCCAGTGACGAAAACCTCATGTCGAACGCGATGAACCTCCCATTGAGGCATGCAGGCTCCAAGGTACCATAAGGGAGTCTCTAGATCAACTTCCCGGATAATGGGCTGAAGTCGACTGGAAGTGACCTTGATCGAAGGTGGGCCATAGTGTTTCCCACATCATCGACACGAGACAGAGGAACATGATGTTTTTTGTGAATCAGGATCAAATGAGAATCAGAGGGAGGTTGATATTTTGCAGAGGTCAACTTCTCTTGAACATATAACGGCACAATAGTGGATTTGGCAGTATTTGACATCAGCGGATCAGAGGTCATGGTGACGAGGCAATGAGCAGATGAGAGGTCAAAAGGGATTATCCAAACCCACGGAGGCAAGTGAAGAATGAGATGAGATGTCCCCAACCCGACACGAATGCAGACAAGTGCCATGTTCAAGAGCGACATACTGCCGACACGACAATGATGCTGGTTCCATTTTCCCCCACCACTTCTGGCGAGTACCCCAATTATTTTTGATAACAAGCTTGAAGGGGATAACATATGCTTGTAATATAAGTCCGCCCTTCGGGCGAATCCATCCTAGTACATTTAACGAGCCCTAGGAAGGAGGAACTCGGAGAATGTCATTTCGACTGAATCCAATGTCATCAGGGTTTAACGAGTCTGACAAAGGAAGAACTCGATGTCTTTTCATATTTAGAGAGTTTGAAAAGACAGCAGAAAAGTAAACTCCAGCGGTCCCTTTTCGTAAATAGTTCCTCGGACCCAAAAAGGTAGAAAACAATATCCGAGAAAACCTCCTAGTCGCGATAGGCTAGGGTATTCCTTTTTCGTAAATAATCCATCCCGGCCCGAAAAAGGGGTAAACGTATACTGGGTAGATGTCGATTCGTGTCCACTTTAACGAGATCGAAACGACAAGGGCCTTAGCAATCTTTTCATGTTTAGAGAGTCAGAAAAGAGCTGAAAGATGACTCCAGAGTGACTTTTTCGTGTATTTACCGAGTCCGAAAAAGTATAAAATACAACTCGTTTCACCGTTTAAGTTGCATAAAAGACCTGTTGCTGCACAAAAAGCAAGTGTAAAACCCATTTTTGACACAAATATATTAAAATATTCAGAAAAATAAATATTTTGAGTTCAAAAAGTTGTAAATATGTCAAATGGTAAAAATAAAATTACTTTTTACTATTTACCTCACCGAAGAGCAGCAATGGTCCAATTTGTGTGCGAACTTCTGACAGTGATTGCGACCGATCCGGGCTACCATTCAGATTCCCGTCAGTTCCAGGTAAGAGGCGCTTCTTTGTACTCCATTTCAATCTGTTTTTCATAGATTTTCATTGTATATTAGACTTCTTATGAGAAATTTTTGAATTTTTAGGGCTTCGCCCATTGGTGCGGGTATCCGGCACGGACCCGCACCAATGGAATTTTACTTCCAAAGGGCCCGCGCCAACTGGCGCGACTGTTGGGAAAACAGTCGCGCCAGCGGTGCAATACAATTTTCGCTTGAAATTTCCACATAATGAATGATTTGCATGAATTTTCAAGGATAGCAGAGGTCTAATTGGAGTTTTTTAACCATGTCAATGCAAGCAACCGATCAAAATGGTCATTGAGTGGAAAGAGAGGGAGCACGGTGAAGAGGATGAATAGGCCATGGAGAATGAAACTTGCATGAATGCCCTCAAGAACTGCGGGCTTAAAAATTTCTTCCTGACACCTTGTTTACGAGCTCAGCCTGAGCTTCTACAGTACCTGATCAGCATATGGGACGAACAGGAACAAGTGTTCAAGTTACGGGATCAGGTATTAGAACTAGAGGTTTCTGACATATACTTCATAACCGGATTATCACGCAGAGGTCCGGTGCCCATATTGACAGGGAGCAGACCATCTGGTGAGAAGATGGAGCAAGTGATGGCACGAGTGTGCCCAGGGGCACGACTAGGATCAGGAAGTGGAAAGGTGGACATCCATACTATTCCTGATTTAGCACTCAGGGTAGTGCTTCATACCATCACGCGGGCTGCGGGATCGCAGGCACCGCACGAGGCAACAAAGGCCCAACTCTTACTGGCCTCAGAGTGCATGAGTCCCCTATTGTTCGACTGGGCTACATCCGTGACAATAAATATCAAGAGATAGCTCACGAAGTGCAAGCAGGCCAAACTGAAACAGTTTGGCTACGGTTCCATCCTGGTATCGTTCATTCTGGAACGATTACCAATCTTCCAGGGCCAAGGGGCCATAGTAGCTAAGTCGATTCCACGAGAGCCAAGAATGGCTCGCTGGGCAGCACTGATGCCCAGAGCTGGAGGAGGCCAACAGATGTCCTAGAGGCCAGAGTTTTTTGGGTGGTTGCAGCGTCAGTTGATCGTAGTGGAAGACTAGCCATATGCAGGAACCGATTTCACTGGAGACCCAGATCTCCCATTGCTGGAGGGAGATGATTGGGACGAGGAGTTGGGTATGACCTCTTCTCTTTTTGATTTTTATTTTTTATATTTTTTTTGTTAATACATGTCCATCCTAAAACATTTTATATGTATGCAGACGTGGGCCCAGAGAGACCAGCCGGTATGTCTCCTATCGCGCGGAGGACTCTTCCCGCACCTGATCCTCAGGCAGAGGGTGCAGAGGGGGGGGGAGTTGATCCAGAATCTTGAGGGTATCGCCCGGGGGATCCCAGACTATGCCCGGCTGGCAGATGTACCGATGGCGTACCAGAGACATACGGTGGGAGTGCCTAATCGCCTCCACTGACTTCTGAGACGTTTAGTGCGTGCAGTCACTTGTTATCATGAGCACCATGCGGATTAGACTCCTAGGGATTTTATCATGCATATTTTTTGATTCCGTGCGACGCACACTATGTAAACATTTCGATATCTATATATATACATATCTATTTCTAGATGGATCTTTCTTTTTCATGTGATGTTGTTTTACAAATTGCGCAAATGTCTATCTAGCACCAAATTAGCTACTGCATCTGTTAATGTATTCATATGCCTGGGTATATGTTGATATGTAATATAGTAAAAATTTCTTTCCAGTAAACGAATACGTAGATACAGACGTAGAATGGATGAGTTTCTGACTGAATAATGACCATTAAGCTGTAATACTACAAGTTGTGAGTCTAGATACACAAGTAATTCACGGATACCAAGGTTTACAGCCTCAGTTAATAATTCTAATACATCACTATATTCCGCGATGTTATTTGTAGTACGTCCTAGACACACACCTTGCAGATTGACCAACTCACTAGCAGGATCATAGATTACCCAGGCCGCCGAAGACATATTCCTGGTACTGCGGGAGGCACCATCCGCGAAACCAACAAACGGATGAATGGACATCTGCACAATCAGGAAGACCCGATCAACAGAAATATGTTTACATCGCACACCACACCACACATGCACACAAATGAAAAAAACACACACTTATGTACACACACCACACCAAAAATGACTTTAAGCGTAGTATTTTTTCAGGTACAGCCCATTCCTGGGCTGCGCCAGCGGAACTCCTTCATAATCTATAAGCTCATAAGCCCCATTCTTCAAAACACATTTTACTATGTAGGGCCCATGCCACATAGGTTGGAACTTACCAGCCCCAAGCTTGTCATGTGCTTGATCGTACAGGAGGACGAGGTCCCCTTCGACAAAGGAACGAGGAGAAACCGATTGATCGAAGTGAGCTTTGACCTGCTTCTTTTGTGCTTCAATGACTAAAGCAACCAAGAGGTGGTTTTCATCTAACCGTTCCAGATACAAAATACGCTCTTCCTCAGCAGAAGTTTCAGGTAGAAGTTTTACAGCTAATTTCAATGAAGGAATCTCGCATTCAACCGGAAGAGTTGCTTCCAGACCATACACCAATTGAAATGGTGTGAATCCAGTTGCACTCTTTGCAGACGTCTGGTATGCCCATAGAGCTGAGAACAGTTGGAGGTGCCAATTAGATTTGTGAATACCAATTGTTCGTTGAAGCATAGTGACTAGAACCTTATTCACTGCTTCAACCTGGCCATTTTCCTGAGGGTAATATGGCGTTGAGCTGTCGTGGCGCAAGCCCAATCTTGAAGTTAGCTCAGCCATCATATAATCTCGGAAATGAGTACCATGGTCGGTAACGATGGCCTGCGGGACCCCGAAACGTGCAATTATGTGGTTGAATATGAATTGGGCAGCTGTCTTACCGTCGGCAGCTAGTGTAGGCATCGCTTCGGCCCACTTGGTGAAGTAGTCGACAGCGAAAATTATATACGCATGCCCCCCGGCCGAGTGAGGGTTACACGTCATGAAGTCCACGCCCCATTTTGCAAAAGGGTCGACGGTAATGACAGGATGCAAAGGGAGAGGCGGCACGTGCATCTTGCGCTGAAACACCTGGCACGCGTGACATTTACGGACTGCAACGATATAGTCTTTGAATATTGACGGCCAGAAGTAACCTGCTCGCAGAATTTTCTAGGCAGTGGCATATCCGGACATATGTCCACCACAGGCACCACTGTGGTAGTCATTTAGGACCCTTTTAGCCTCTTCCAAGGTTAGGCACCAACGGAGCACCGAATCTACTCCAACGCGGTATAAGGTATCACCTACGATGCGGTAGGGTTGGGACTGATGCCGAATCTGACGTCGAGCATCTTTAGTCAACTCAGACCGAAATGTGGAGGTCTGAAGATACACAATTATGTCGTCATACCAAGGGTCGCGAGTACTGATAAGGAAAATAGTTTCGTCCGGGATATGATCCTCGGAGTGTGAAGGAGTGGAGTCTGTTGGGAGTGAGCATATAAGATCCGCAAACGAGTGATTTGGTTGACTTAGCAGTAGTGAATTATAAGTCAAACTCCTACAGGATAACGATCCATTTGGAGTATTTTCCCCCCAGTAATTGTCTAGAGAGGATATATGTCATGGGGTTGCAATCCGAAACCACTTTTATCGTACGCAACAGGATGTAGTGGCGAAAGCGCTGCACAACGTGTACTGCAGCTAACGCCAACTTCTCGACGTGAGCATAACGTGTTTCTGCATCGAGAAGGTTCCATGATAGATAATAAACAACATGTTCATTACCATCATCATCATCCTGCACCAAAACCATAGTTATGGTGCTAAACGCGGCGGCGAGATACAAAGTGAAATCACGACGATAGTCCGGAGGACGAAGCAAAGGAGCATTAACGAGTAATGTCTTTAGCTTCTCAAAGGATTGTTGAGAAATTTCATCCCAATGAAAGGGAACGTTCTGCTTTAATAGGCGCCTGAATCCTTTGGCCACCTCGGCGTAGTTCGGGATAAAGCGTCGAAGGAAGTTCACTTTCCCCTGCAGACTCTGCAACTGGTATAACGAGGAGGGTGATGGGAGGTTGATGATAGCCTCGAATTTTAAAGGTCAAGGCGAATTCTGTCTTTGGAGACAATGAATCCCAAAAGACGGCCAGAATCCACGCAAAAGACGCGCTTATGAGGATTAAGCCTAATATTGTAGCGCCTACAACGAAGGAAAATCTGGCGGAGGTGTTCAGGGTGGTCCTCTCGCCTAGCGGAATGAGCTGGCAAGTCGTCCAGATAAGGCTGAACAATATGGCGAATGTCATGGAAAGCGTAAGACATTGCACGCTGGAAAGTGGCTCCAGCGTTCTTCAAGCCGAATGGGAGCTTTTTATACGCGAAAGTACCCCACGGACAGATGAATGTAGTCTTGTGTTGATCCTCAGGTGCAATATTGATCTGAGTATACCCTGAGAAACCGTCCATCAAGGAATAAATCTCACTTCTGGCACATTCGTCGATGATTTGGTCTATGAACAGAGTGGGATAGTTATCCTTTGGACAGGCGGGATTAATGTCGCGGTAATCAACACAGACCCTAATAGTACCCTGCTTTTTATCGACAGGGACAATGTTGGAAACCCATTCTGTGAGGGGGATGGGATAAATAAAGCCCGCGTTCAGAATTTTTTCAACTTCTGCCTTGATTGCAGCGGCTTTACGAGGATGCATCGGGCGTAAGCGTTGGCGCATGGGCTTCGCACCAGGGTAGGTTGGAATCTCATGCACCACGATACTGGGATCAATCCCCGGCATTTCCTCGTAGGACCAGGTGAACACATCTCTGAATTATTTAAAAAGATCAGTATAGACTTGAATCTCATCAGGAGAACAAGTCACTCCCACGTGTATATTCTCAACGATCCCCGGTTTAACGGAGATGTTGATCGGGATGGTTTGAGTGATATTACTCAGGTTTCCCTCCGAAAAAACCTCGTGCGTCAAGATGGGCATTTGGAGAGAAGGAGTAGGAACCTGAGATGAATAATGCTCTAGACAATCTGACATTGCCCCCAAGCTAGGCATGAAAGAGGAACGATGATGTCCATCGCTCCAAGGCAGCTCCTCAAGAGACATTGTTTCAACAATGGCTTCATCGGATGGAAAAGTCTCTTTGAGAGGATCAGGTGAATCGGCCTGACCAAGCCAGGGGGATTGAGAGTAGACATCTAGAGCCATGCTCAAAGGAGCATGCTGAGGAGGTGGAGGATCAGATGCGGCAACAATTTCACAGTAGCTAATCTCTACTGGAGTCAAGGGCATTGATTCTCCAAACTCAAACACCTGCTCAGGCGTAGGGATGAGCTAGGGGTCATCAGATCTGGAAATCATGTTAACTTGAGCGGTGTGCGGTGGTGGTGTGGGAAAAATACCCATAAGGACGGGGTCTTTGAAGAGACCGGGTCCTATACTGTCAGGGGGATTCGGAATCTGATCCACGTATGGAACGTTGTTCTTGGAGGTGGAGGTGAAGAAGGACAACTGATCCACCGTAACGATTTTTCCCTCGTGAGGGAACTTAAGAAGTCGAAAGACGGTGGACGACACGCATAACATGGCATGAGTCCAGCTGCGGCCGAGAAGTATATTTTATTTGAGCCTGGTGTCAACCACCTCTACTTCTACGTTGACAGTCTTCCCCTATAAAGTGATCGCTAAAATCTCGAGAACACCCAGGGGTTTAGATTCCCGACCATCAAATGCCTCTAGGGCATTGGGAGATGACGAAAGGGCTGGAGAGCCGATGGCCTTCCAGCAAGCAGACGACATAACACAGGTAGAGGCACCTTCATCCACAACGGCCCTATGGATGTTAAGACCATTGATCCCGACTTGAATAACAAGAGCGATCTGATGTGGAAGTCGGGGGGTGAAATTCTCTAAATCGAAGGTGAGAAGACTCAAATCGGCGGGATCTATGCCACCGATTGCAGACAATAAAGCCTTCCGTTGTGAAGGACAACTTTGAAGAACTTCTAGTGCAGACATAGCAGAAGGCGCTTGTGCCAAATCCTCAACAATACTGTAGTGTTGAGCGGCATGAGCATTCGGATTATAAGAAGATCTTCGAAGAACACCTTTAGAAGGTGGCTTCACAACAGGTTCAAGAGTAGGCTTCTCGATTTCCAACGAACCGGAGACAGGTGGGGGAGGTGGTCCATCTGCAACAGCCTTCCCGGGTGCCTGCCGCAATTCGCTGTAATCCTTCGAACGCGTAGCGATAGAGATAGGTACAGCACCATTCATCATAAAAACTTGGGACCCAAATGGTGCAGATGGTGACGGCTGTTCAACCATCTGGGTCTACTGAGACGAGAATGGCTCTTTAAGAACTGCTGGAGTCCCTTTACAGCCTTTGAGAAGTTGACTAACTTCAGATCGTCGTGGACAATCCTTAGTATAATGGTCTCCTTCACAAATGAGGCAGGGGTACTTCGGTTTACGTTGAGAACCATCCTCAGTTCGAGATTTGGATTCTGGCTTTGGGGCGTCGGATTTGGATTTAACTTTGCCCTTCTTTTTCCCTTTGGAGGTTTTCTCCGTAGGATTGGCCTGAATGGCGTTCACCTCCACGGTTTTGCCAGAATCTGACGGGGCGGGATGAGCAGGAGTATTGTTGGAAGAATTAGACTTCTACTTCCCATTCGAAGATTTCTTTGAATTCTGAGACATGAAACCAATGACACCATCCACTGCAGGGGTAAGTGGAGCCTTAGAGGTTCCAGAGTGTGGGGCATCAGGCAAGATATCATAAAGCGTGCCAGACTGAGAATATACAAGATACAGATATTGGGCACACGCAATGGCTTGTTCTTCCATCACACACGCTCCCATCGCAATATCTTGGGTGATTTTATTCATGAAGGAGGTGGTGAACCAGTGAGTTAGTATCTGATCAGGTATATGAAACTTGATCAGTCTACGACGGCGCCGCCACTCATGAATGTGATCAGAAATGTGAGTGGCTTTATCCTGCTTCAAAGAAGTCAGGAGGTGCGTCCCGGCTTCATAGCGAACCGGTAACTGAAAATGCGTCAGAAAAGCCATGGCTAAGGAATTGAAATCTTGGAAGATGCCACGGGATAACTCTATATACCACTTAGCAACAGCTCCAGTCAAAGTGCGCTGGAAGAGGCGCAGACGAATTGAATCATCGACCCAAGAGTTAGACGAACACCAAAGATGATACGTCATCACATGCGGTTGGGGGTCCTCCCCAGCTTTACCCTCAAACTTGGGGCAATCACCTAGTATGTTGGTAGGAACCGGAGGCCAATAAGGATTATGCAAAATCGGATCATTGGTCAGTTTTGAAACATCTGGAAACTCCAAGGTGGCCAGGAATGGCAATGGTGGATTGACCGGCATGCCAGGCCCAGGATGAGGACCGATACCTGTACTCCACGCTGGTTGAGAATATCCTTGCCCCCATGGGTTCTGTCCTATAGAATTCTGACCGTAGGGGGCGTAGGTCGTATAACCAGACTGATTTGGCTGCTGGTAACCAGCGTGTGGGGCTTGATAACCAGAGTACGGACCCTGGTTAGGAGTCGGCTCTGTGTAAGAAACATTTGGATTTGGCTGCTGAGTATAGGTAGACCCAGGTTGATGAGGATAATACTGAGAACCTCGGGGCTGGTTATAATTCAGCTGAGATTGACCATGAGGATAATAACCGCCCTGAGGATGAGTCGGCTGTCGATAAGTGGAACCCTGCGGAGCTTGATAACTAGGGCGCAGCTATTGATTTGGCTGTGGCATTGAATAAATCGGCTGCTGGGCAGGGTTAATGGAATGAGCGGGCTGCCCTGAGTGAACAGGTTGACCCGGCTGGACGGGCTGCCCTGAGTGAACAGGTTGACCCGGATGAACGGGCTGCCCTGAGTGAACAGGTTGACCCGGATAGACAGGCTGTGCCGGTTGCGCAGGTTGACCTGGCTGTAAAGGAGCCCCAGGTTGTGCCGGATGGTCCGGTTGGCCGGGAGGCGGAACACCAGGTTGTACCGGATGGGTCGGTTGGCCTAGTGGAGGAATAGAGCCAGGTGGTTGCTGGTAACCGGTTTGACCTGGAGCAGGACCATAGGATGGTCTCGGCTGATATGAAACATTGGAAACAACAGGATACTGCGGTTGCATAGGCTGAGAAGGCTGGATTTTCCCCCCAGGACCATAGACCGGTCCCGGTTGGTACCCTGGCTGAGTTTGCACAGGTTGACCAGAAGGGTTGTAATACTGTCCTTGCGGACCGTACGATGGCCCTTGCTGGCCCGCAGGATAGCCTTGCATGGGCTGCCCCTGTGGGTCATAAGGATAGCCAGGTTGGCCCGAAGGTTGGCCTTGGAAAGGTTGCCCTTGTGGGTTATAAGCCTGGTTATAAGGTAAACCTTGAGCATGGAGGTAAGCCTCAGGAGCGGGTAGACGTAAAATGTCTCTGTGCTCATTGTACTGATCTAGAAAAGCATACATGGGTGTACCATCCTGTGCATAGTGCGAGAAATAAGAGCGGTTGGGATCTTGGGAGGATGGTCCAACCTCGGGGTTCGGCTGTTGTAGGGACAACCGATACTCCTCGGGAGAAATTTTCTCCGGTATAGCAGTCACTAAATAAATGTCTTCAGGAGTCGGCATAGCCCTCGCAGAGGGTGCCGTGACAGCGGGTGTAGAGGCGGCCACACAGACAGTGGGCCGAGAGGGTACAGAAGTGACGGGTGTTTGAGGAGACACCCCCGGCGAAGGAGCAGCCGGTCTCGGAGAAGGAGCTGACACTCCCATAGAGGCTGCGGCGGAAATTATCTGACCCAATGATCTATACCTTGCTGGCAGTGAGGGACTGGATGCTGACATAACAGCTGGTTCAGAGTTGTCTCCCGGAAATAATCTTCGTGGGAAGAGCTGATAGTCTTCACCAGACATTGGGATTTCCTCACCATAATCACTCATGTTTGAGCCTGCCGCTAGATCTTGCAATAGACGACGAGGACTAGGAGGAAAGACAGTGGCTATAAAAGGCGAACCCGATGTAAGAGAAAGGAAATCAGATCCTAATCTCAATTCAGACCAAGGGTCAGAAAAGGGCCAATTGAACTCAACTGGTCCCCCAAAGGGTTGCTCAGAAAGAACCGGTCCCCTGTCAGGAAACTCGGAAATAATGGGCTACTGTGGTTCAGCAGAGGATTGGGAAACCTCTGATGAATCATCCGTATAAGGACTACCAGTAGACGAAACCGAGGGTTCCGCCATTGTGGTAGTAACGACAAAAGAAAAAGATCAAACACACACACGTGCTGAAAAAGAGTCAAGACACATAATCAAACGGTCAACAAGCAGAATCTAACAAGGCGTATGATCGTGGGTGATTACTTTTTAACACATTGAAAAATAAGAAACTTCACCATTTCATGTTTTAAGAGTCGAGAAACGGTCGAAAAGGTGACTCTATCTCTTTCAGATTTGACACAAGCGTGAAAGGACAAGCGCTTGGTGATCCTTTCAATTTTAGGGAGTGAGATAGGATCAAAATGACTACTTAGGAATACTAGGCAAAAGGGTGTACCAAATAAACTTGAACTGCAATATACACCTTGGTTTTAATAATGAAAGAGAAATCAACCAAGGACTTTCCGTACGTGCAGGCAATCTCCCCGAATGCTGTGTTCGGTGTATCATGGGTATAGGGCGGCAGACTTGGCTTCCTATGGATAAAGGATTGAAACCTAGTGGGGTCTCCCTTTATATACGCGATGGTATGGGGAGCACAAGTCCGTACTAGTGCTGTCTAAAGCCAAGAGGCAAACGACAACTACTAGGTTTTAAGACGCCGGAACACGTCTCTAGCCTAGACCTCTAAATGTGTTTCGTTAGATTTCAATGTTGCCTTAGTGTAAATTGAGTAAATTTTAAAGTTTATCTTCAATTAGGTTTCAGTTTTCAGGCCCTAACGAATGTGCTGTCTCAAAAATCTCCTAAATGCAAAACTACATGCCATAGTATGTCATTTCGTTCGATGAAAGCTAGTTACAGAAGAGTTGAGAGATTTTTACACAAACAAAATGATCAGAAGACAATCAGTGATATCTCTAATGCAGCTAATGAAACTAAAAACTTTTCTTTCAAAGTCACTAATCGCTAATAACACCGAAAAGATTTTAATCTGCACTAATCAATCAAAAGCAAAAGAGATTTTTTTTATTTTTATTTTCAATGTTTGATAGCTAGATGCACTAAACAAACCGAAAACAAATAAGAAGCAATTCGAGAAATGATAATAAGAGAGAAAAAACAAGCAGATTTCACTCAGTGGCACAAACAATCAGATCTCAAATCGATCAAAAGTCTCTCAAAACCAAGAAAAGTCCCAAAGACACCAATGAGCCGTGTAATCTAGGCCCAGAATGAAGCAAAGCGAAATTTGAATGAAAACGAAATCGGTCACTCAAAAAACGCAATAAAATGATAGACAGCTGTCAAACGAATGCAAGGAAGCAATCCCAAAGTCGACTGAATGAACGAAAACCAAAAAATCCCAAGGGAGGCTCGACTCACAAAAGCACCTAGATGCCCTAGGTCTTGAATGAAAAATCGAAAGAAATAGGCAAACAACCAAAGGATGGAGGTTACAATCAGTCAAACTAGGCTCCAGTGCACTCAAACAGTCGAAAAAACAAGATCAAAATCACAAGTGAGTCTCAGAAAGCATGAAACATAGAAAACCCTAATAGCTCACAGGATTGGCACGACTGTGAGCTTGAAATTAGCGCCAGAAAGGCAATGGCGTGGGTGATACACAGGAAACCTGCGCCAATGGGCATGACTGTAACGCTGAAAAGCGCGCCAGCCGAGTTTACTATGGAAAAATGAAAAACAAGCAATCTCAGACACAGAAAAGTGATGACAAGGCTAAAACAAAGCCAAACAAACAGGAAAAACCAGTCCAAAGAGCTGAGCAAGCAAGCAAGACCAAGAAGTTGACCGAAAAGAGAAGACAATACTCCAAGTTGTTCAGTCTGTAAACTAAACCGGAGATTGACTGAAGCAGCGTTGATCTACTCCGCTAATGCAGAGCAAAAGCGTTTCAAAGGCTATCTGGCTGTGTTTTAGGCTCCGTCTATAGCTTACAAATCAAACAACAAGCTGATTCCCCAGCGGAGTCGCCAAATTGTTGAGGAGGTAAATCCCCTCTGCGGATAGAGGCGATCCCTACTAGCCCAGATCGGGTCTAGCAACAATCAAACATGGTACAGTGTAGGTTCCTAATCGTAAATAAACCGACTTGCGAGGAAGGCTTACCTGGAATCCAACGCTGTTGTTTGTAGAAGAGGTGTTGCTCCCGTTCCTTTGCCCTGGTAGATCACAATCCTCACGATCTCCGTGGTCGGACACCTGCACATGCAAGAAACAACACAAACACAAGCATAAAATCCAGTATATACAACTATATGTCAGTCGAAGAGGACATAACTCATGAACATAATCAAGAACAAGAGTGGAACCATAACCAATAGTCACTTATCATTAATGATTCAAAAGAAGAATACAACCATAGCTTCGACGCAGCACTCTCCTTTGGCGGGTCGTCAACAAAACATGTCTCGATAAAGCCTATCAAGGATGGGAAAAGCCTCTCTCTCCGAATACTTGACAATAGTCTCCTTGCTTGGATTTGGCCTTAAGGGAATCAAGAAGGCTCTTGTAGCATAAGGATGTGAAAGCTCTTGGGAACTTGGAGATTAGCCTGCCATGGAGATGAGCAAGCTTTTATAGAAGGAGGAAGGGGAGTTGGGATCCCTACAATTATGGGATTGGCCCTATCATCAAGGAAAAGCTTCCATGAGAGGTGGCAAACCAGCTATCTCTATAAATCCAGAAACAGCCAAACCTCCCAACAAGATAGATATCGGATCCCGGGAATTTGTTTAGGACGAAACTTACGCCTTTTATTTTTAAAAAACACCTCTTAATATGGTTGGTAGAATTAAAGCTCTACTGTAATTACAATTAGGCGGCGCCCTCTTTGAGATTTTCCCCCTTAGGCGCGAGGTGCAGGCGTGGAACCCACGCCCCGATGGAAAAAATATTTTGGGGTTTTTTCTGCAGAAGATATCTGAGCAATAGCGTCTTCAGAGGGATGCAATGAAAGTATTTTCAAGTCTTGTCTCTGCTCACAGGTCACGGAATGAGCCCTCCAATGTGCGGGATGGGGATTGCAGGGACGGTGACAAATTGCTGTGTAACACATCCAAAGCTCAGAATTGGGCTCAGAAATAGCTTGGGATGATTGGCAACAAGGAGGGTATGAAACCAATACAAGGAGATGCGCCAACATTGGAAGAGTCAATTGGATCGAGACCGAGGTACGAGAATACCCAACCTTATACAATATGAATGCTGTAAACATTTTCATAACAAAAATAGAGGATAAGGTACCAGAAGGCCACAGGGTACCACTGATGGACATGGAATTACAGTACACATCCTCAAGATGGTGGAGTAATCATCGCAACTCGCTGTCGCAATGGGACAAAGTTGCGGCAACATTAAAAGCAAGATTTAAGGAAGAGGAAGGACCCCAGAGTAAGGAGAAATACCAAGCGGACTCAGACCCCAGAAACCATCTGAAGAAATGTGAGGAACAATGGAGAAATGAGGGATATCCAGAAGAACTGTGGGTACACCAGTTTATCCACTCTCTGGACTTAATTCCACAGGCCTGGTACCTGATGGAAGAGAAGAAAAGAGGGACCAGAAAATGGCAGGAAGTTGCGGGAAACTTCACGCAGTGTTTCTTGTTTGAAGGAAAAATAGAAATAGTTACACAAGCTTTGCATGCTATCAAGAAGGTACTATTCTTCTCGATATTCAAAAGAAGGATGAGCAGTCGCTTCAGTACCAAGGTGTCAGACAAAAGGTGGCATGTCAAAAGATAAACAATGAGATGGATGATGACAATCTGGAGGATCTCAGGCACCTTTATTTTGAAGAAACAGAGGGGGAGAGGGATATCAAAGAAGAACTGATGACAGAAGGAATCCATCTGCTACCATTAAGAACCAAGAAATTAAATATTGGAACAGAAGACAAGCCTAAACTAGCGATGATTGGAGACTATTGGGATGAAAAAACAACTAAGGAAATATTCAGTTTGCTGAAGGAATATGAGGACTTGTTCCCTTCATCAGTAGTGTATTTAAACGGCATAAAAGGGGATATGGGGGAGATGTGGATAATATTGAAACCTGACGTAAGGCCGGTGAAACATAGACCATATCGTCTGAATCCAAGGGTGAAGGAAAAGGTTAAGGAAGAAATCGACAAGATGTTGAAAGAAGGATTGATATTCTCGATAGAGGAAGCGGAATGGGTAAGTCCTCTAGTTATATAGAACAAGAAAGAAAAGTCTGAGATACGAGTCCGTGTAGATTACAGAAGCTTAAACAATGCTTGTATCCATGATCGATTTCCCACTCTGTTTAGTGACGAAGTCCTAGACAATGTTGCGGGGAACGAGGCATATTCATTCACCGATGGATTCTTAGGATACCATTAGGTAAGGATAGCAGAGGAAGATAAGAAAAAGAAAACATTCACCACTGAATGGGGCTCTTTCGCATACAATGTGATGCCATTCGGATTGAAAAATGCACTAGCCGTATTCTCTCGCATCATGATAGCCACTTTCTAGGAATGCATCCACAAGTTCTTAGAGGTCTACATGGATGACTAGACCGTCTATAGCATACTAAAGGATCATGCGATGCTATTAAGCATAATGTTAGATAGATGTCGACAACTGCAGATCTCGTAAAGCTCAGAACACTGAACGTAGGGCTTGATCACCTGTCCCGACTAGAGAATGGAGAAAATGGTGGATCTCTAGATGATCAGTTACTGGATGCTGATCTTTTCAAAGTAGAAGCCATCCCAGAATACTTGAATGAGATAGCAGCCTACCTCACGACAGGGCAGTGTCCACAAGAATATACTTCAATATAGAAAAGACACCTGGTAGTTTGAGCTGCAGAGTATCAACTAATAGTGGGACACTTATACAAGATGGGGCTGGATCAGATTCTTCGAAGATGTGTCCTGGACCACGAAATGGAAACTGTACTATGGGAATGCGACATTGGTGTTGCGGGAGGACACGTGGGAGCTAAAAAAATGGCAAGAAAAGTATTACAAGTAGGTTTATGGTGGCCAATAGTGAAAATGGACAACAAAGATTTTGTTAAGAAATGTGATGTTTGTCAGCGGATGGGACAACCGTCCCACAGAGATGAGCATCTGCTACATTCGATAAAAGTACTGTAGCTGTTCGAAAAGTGGGTAGTCGATTTTGTAGGACCAATAACACCAACTGCAAGATACTCAAGGGCAAGGTACATAATAATGATGATAGAATACCTGACGAGGTGGGAAGAAGCAGTGCTAGTGAAAAATTGCACGGCAGAGACTGCTGCCAGATTCATATTTGAAAATATAATCAACTGATTTGGGTGTCCAAAATGCCTGACCAGCGACCAGGGTACCCACTTCATCAATAACACCATTAAATCCCTGCTGGAAAGCTTCATGATACAACACCATAAAATTAGTCCGTATCATCCGTAAGCCAACGGTACGGTGGAAGCGTTCAACAAGATACTGGAGAAGGGCTTGATGAAGATATGCAATGCACAACGCGATGACTGGGATGAGCGGATACCAGCAACGCTGTGGGCATACCAAATAACAGTAAAACGACTAAAAAACCAAACACCATTCCAGCTAGTATATGGGAGAGAAGCAGTAGTCCCAGCGAAATTCATCATACCAAGCCTTCTAATCACAACATCACTCTAGTTATCTAAAGAAGAATCGCTAAAGGAGCGATTGCAGGAATTGCAAGAACTTGAAGAAGGGCGATTTCTGGCCGAATTTCACTAGAGGGTACAAAAGGAGAGAGAAAGCTTGGCACGACCAGCACATTAAGCACAAGAATTTTTAGGTCAGTGGGAAAGTTCTACTCTATGACAGCAAATACAAGAAATTCCCAGGAAAGTTGCAGATGCATTGGCTAGGGCCATTTCATGTGATAGAAATAAAAAATTTAGGAGCAGTTCGGTTAGCACAACTGAACGGCCAAGTTCTACAAGGATGGGTGAATGGCACATTCCTGAAGCCCTACAAAGAGTAAGTTAATCATTTCAATTCCAATAACTCTCGCAACCGAGAGGAGTCAGTAGAATAGAGTAGCATCAATAACTCTCTCGCACCTAAGATGAGATTAGATAGGATTTACACTTAAAAGTGACACCGGAAAAATAAATACGGTTATGTTACGGAGACCGCAACACAACCAATTGTGGTCGGGGAAGGGTAGTGCCCAACTTTTCATCCACATCAGATAGAAAAGCGTGTCGAGGTAGTGCCCAACTTGTCATCCATGTCAAATATCAAAGTGTGTCGAATGTTAGCCCATCATCATTATGCGTACTACTTGGGTCAGTCCGTAGGATTACCAGGATTTGGAAATAACTTCCATAATTAGAATCACCCTTACCGTAATGAATTTTCCATAATTAGACATAACCAACAGCCGTCGCATCTGCCCAAATCCCAAAACCACAATCATCAATGTCAGAACCCACCTCAGCTGGTAACTAATCGCATGATTGTAGCCGCGAAGGAAGCCAGGGGGAAATTAATTAGTTATGGGGTCTCATCAACCTCACCCGTGTCGGTTAATTACATAACCCGCATGCAGAGAATCACGAGAATTCCGGAAAAATCCGAGTTAGAATCAGAAACATCGAAAAGAACAAGAGAAGCCGAACCGGAAGAAGAGTAGAGAAAGAACACAGGAGAAGGAATTCAAGAGAAAAGAGAGAGAGCTGTTCTACAAGTATACCAGCAAAGAGCCAGAATGACCAGAGTAATTCCAACAATTGTGGAGCAAGAACTTGACAGCAGAATTAAAAATATAGAGTCCCTTGTGGGAAAATACGACAGTGCAACATTGATCGATACAGACCTTATAGACTTCTTTGAGTTTCCAGCATTGAAAAGGAAAGTGTAGATAGAGAATTATGCAACAGAAGCAGGACAACCAGTGGAAAGAGTTCTGCCAGAGTTCAGGGGCATCCAACAGTCTACGATACTGAACTTGAGGAATCTGCCAGTGTTCGGGATTACAGGCATTGTGATGCAGTGCATAAATTTTTTGTTGAGCAGGATCCAGAACATTTTGCTATGGCCGGGGAAGGAAATCCCAATTCATGTAGAGGACATCCATAGATTAACTGGACTGTCACAGGAGGGGAGGGATGTATCAACAACGTTCCAAACCGTATCTAAGAGAGCGAAGAAATCTGGGGACACAGACTACTATGTCAAGTATGGCACTAGGAGAGGGGGAAAAGGAGAAAAGATCGACCTGATCAACAAACTAGAGGTCAAGTTCGCCTAATACTTAATTGCTAGCAAGACAATGAGGCACTATACCAAAGGGGAATGCATGTTGGATACAATTTCGGTTGCAGAGCATTGCGTCCAGGGGACAAGGTTGAATTGGTGCTCTTTCTTGCTGAAGTAATTGTTCGAAGCTTGCGAGGACATTTACAAGAGGGCGACCAGATTTATTTATGGATATTTGATCATGGCACAGACCATGTGGAAATGGACCTTCCCAAGCATCCGGGTACTAGTCAAGATAGCAGAAGGCCAACCATTGGTAATGAAGTTCATTCCTTGGAAAGTGTCCGAGGATCCTAGCACAAAGGAAGCAAATGTAGAAGCCTTCAGATTCTGGTACGGCCAGATGGTTGACGTCGTGATGAGTCAAAAAATAATTCCAGGAAGTCTGTTAGATGGATATGGTGAGTAGATATGGTTCAGGGTCACCCACAAGCAAACTTTTATCAGGCCGACCTGTGTACCAGAATCAAATTTCAAGATGAAGCCCTTGAAGTTCTAGATTGAAGAAGCAGCCTTTCACATAGAGGTCTGTTCATGGCCAGGAGTGGAGATGGAGGTCAGGGACGGAGTCTACACATATATCTTCGATGGGATGCTGCCAAACCCACTGCTGGGAGAAACTTCAGAAGAGGCAGAGACTAGGATGTCAAAGCTGCAACTATTCCCGATCATTGAACAACTGAACACCAAGGTACAAAGTTTTAATAAAGTATTTCAAGTGCTAACTAGAGATACCACTGCATTTCTGACATTTTCAGAGTTTCAGGCATCCCATTCCAATCCATCTCCCAGCACGACCTCCATATTCACGCCAATACCCAATGTTCTGTTTAGTTCACCACCCCCAACGACTACAACGCTGGTCAGAAAGAATAAATTTGCGAAACCAGTAGCGGCACCAAAAGCAAAAAGGGCTAAGGTCGCAGTATCTAGCCCAGTGGTCGATCTCACGGGGGAGGATCCACCCCGACAATTGAGTATAGGAGTACTGATAAGAGAAGAGCTAGTATTCGAGCCCCAAGGGACCAGGGGGCTACCACCCCACAACCCCATCTACCCCATCAATTTCCTAAAAATTTGCATATCTCCACCTCGCAGCCACCAACTACCACTCACCACATCATCCATCTCTCGGGAACCCCACAATTCCACACCCTCCACTTCATCAGCCACAATATCAAACCCAATAGTCAGAAGAAAAAATAATGGGAACCATGGAATGGAAGTTAACTCGGGTACAACAGAGGTACCTCCAGTTGACCAAACCCCGGTTCCACAAACTACATTTATTGAGCTTATTTATCAGATTGAGCAGTCTATAGAAGAAACATATGGGTCTCTCCCCAAGCAGACTCTGCTCCAGCCAGCTAATCTGACAGGTCAAGAGGTGCAACCCGATCTACATATGGATGACTCCTGTAACTGGCTGCCACACCAGACACTGCCATAGTCACCGCAGGCCCAATCAACAAAATCTATCGCCAGTAGACAACCATTTTGTGCACAGTTTCCACTTCAGGGTACCTCCGGTGCAGAGAGCATGGAAACATGGGGGACAACCCAACTGTACCAATTTATTCAAAGAGCAGCTTAGTAAGCTGAGAGACTTCATTCGGAGCTCCAGCAAATATGCGAGCAGCAACAACTACAGATCAACACGCTTACTGAAGAGCGGGAACAACTAAAGACAGAAAAGGGGAATCTGCAGGAACAACTGGACCTAGTAACCAGAATATTTCAAGATATTTGGCCCACCATAACAGAGCACACTGACCAGATACCTGAAGGACTAGAGGAAAATGACATAGTCGAGCGCTCATTCCACCTAAGGGTGGCTTGTAGCAACCTCCACAATGAGAATAAGGAGCTCAGAGCCGCATTGGCTGCCCGACCAACATTACCCGACCCAGCGATTGTGTACTCAGCAAAGATATCAGAGAGATAGAGCCAAGTCACGAAAATGTAGGAAGTTTTGAGTACTGTAGCGAAAGAGGCATATGAACTACTGAAGGGTCTACATGAATGCTCGACGATGCTCACTCTGAAGTCACAACCAGTCTCATTGCAGCTACAACAAATATCAAGAGAGATCTAGGAGGTCACAGAACTGACTGGACTCGACCAACTGTATGCACAAGCAGACGTTTTAGAAGTCCAAATACAACAGATAGAAGAAAACTCAATGACAGCCAAGCAAGCCCTCCGAGAGCTCTGATAGCCAGTGAAAATCAGTGCCCAGACAATGCAACAATTGGCCTCTGAGGCCAATACTCAAATCAACACCGTGTTTGGTGATGTGCCGCCTGATGCAGGAGAAGAAGTTGTTGCGAAAATCATAGTTGAAACTGATGCACTAATGCAAGGATGGCAAGAGGCCATGAAAACCTTTTAGGAACTCAAGGTATCAACTCCTAAAAAGGTCACAGAGTTGGGGCCCTTGTTTGGACAGCCGGGAGAGGGGAGGCAGGCAGAGTAGGACACAGGGCTGAGCGGACCAATGGAAGTGGAAACAGTGCAGAATGATTGACTTGGGGTGAGTCAATAGGATGGGGTCGGGGCCTGTTGGGGCCCTTGTTTTGAAATTAAAAATTTTTGAGTTGTGGTTAGTACGTGGCGGGATGCAACGACGATAGGCAGAGAGATGTCAAGGTTGTGAAGGAGTAAAGGAAAGGTGGCACAGCTGTTGCGGGAGCAAGCACAGATGGCGGAAGAGCGTGGCAAGAAACAAGGAGTAGAACTCCTGACTACTAGAAAGAAACAAAAGACAGCCTAGCGAGAAGAAAGGAAGAAATGTCAGTCGTGCTGGCAGCATAACAAATAGGCAGCCGACTAGTGGAAAGAGGGGTTGGCTCAAACGGGATCAGGGAACAAGAGCCGTAGGAGAGCTCTGTTCATGTTGTTATGTTCTCTACCCTTCTGTATCTCTGTGTTTCTCTCTGTCCAGTAGGACCACCTTGTATTCTGTTCTGCTCGAGCTCATGCTGAGGAGCCTTGTAATAGCTTGTCGATGATAGTTGATTCATAATATAATAAGAGTTTTCTATTCTGGATATATGTTGTGGTCTAGAATGAATGGTTTCACTAGTAATCTTAAATTTTATTTATTGTAAGTCTGAATGCATTCCCGAGAGATATCTTTCATGGAACGATGCGTTTTTTTAGACCTTTGTCATAGCTCTAATTTATCCATACCAATGTTGTTAGGCTAATACCGATCTATTCCCTACCTTAGTAAGGTCGCGGCACGCCTTGAGTGAGACTCTCGGCTCCTCAAAGCAGGGTGAAAATGTCGGCGTGGTGCTAGACTACAGCGGAAAACCTTGTTGGCCCTTAACCTGAACCCGGGTCTTATTTGCGAGACCTGTTTTCTCGCCAACACTGCAACTTTGCAAAACATGACGAATAGGGCGATGCCATATCATCAACATCAAGGAGGTTCATATCCTCCCCCGCAGGGGAGCCAATACTTAGCTAGGAATGCTAATACAAGAGAGTCACCCCAACACCATACACCAATAAAGGACAGGGAAACCAATGCTCCCCTTTTCCCGCACAAAATACAACACCGACACAAATCAATGCATCGGTGAATCTTGTGCAACCATCCCAGGCTCAAAATAAAAAATATTATGATCAGAAGAATAGTAATAATCCTCCAAACGCTGCAAAGAAGAAGCCAAGGAATAAGAAAAAGGAAGATCTTGGATAGGGGGGCAGTAATCTACAATGCTCCCCACGGTCTCAGTCTAGGGGCAGCCCAAACAAAATCAAAACCAAGAGCCAAGTAGTAACTCCCAAGGGAAAAACAAGAGACCCAATCTAAGGAAAAATCACTCTTGTGCCATATGTGGTGAGTATGGAAATTACACTCACCACTGTCCCGAACTCCCCGAATTGAAAAAAATTCAGGGTAACCGAGGACAAGGGGGACCTACCCAACAACTTGCAGTAATGTAGGAACCTTTCCCCCACCAAGGAGTGGTTAATACCCAACAACAATAACCACCCCAAAACGAGAGCGGAGGGAACAATCATGAAATCTACATCGCTGGAGAAGAATTGTTCTTCCAAACACGGAATAGGAACTATGAAACTACCCCGAATACCAACCCATAATGTATAAGTCCGAGCACACCTACCACGCCATTAACTATCTCCAAAGTACCTATTGAGCCCCTTCCAAGAATGGTCAAAGGACCAACCAGGCGTGCAGGAAATAATTCCAAAGCTGCTTATAGCTATATCTATAGTGGATGAATTGGCTCAATCTACAACAACCATGTTAGCATTGGAAGTCTTGCAATCATTCCCAACACAACATAAGGCCTTAATTTCCGCCGTATGTGCGTTCGACCCCTATGATTCTGGCTTAATGGTTTTTGACCTAGACAAATCAAGCCCTAGGATTCCTTCTCTAGTCGCTTTCCAGATACTAGTTTCAGTTCCAAATATCACCATACATCGATGCATTGTGGATGAAGAAATATCCACGTGCATCATGTCCAAATTAGTGTGGCAAAATTTAGGATCACCTGAATTGAAACCATGTGACATCATGCTTAGAGCGTACGAGGGGCACTCATAAGCCCCCATTGGTCTTTATCAAAATGTCCCAGTGAACCTGCGCTGCAAAAAAAGCATTATAGACATTGAGGTCTTAGATGCACAACTAGACTACAATATACTCCTCGGGCGGAGTTACATGTATGGTATGACCACGATCGCATCCTCTGTGTTTAGGGTGATGATGTTCCCTCACAATGATCAGATCATCACCATCGAATAGCTCACATGCTACAAAAAGAAACACATGAACACTCTAGATGTTGTGTTAACATACATAGATAACACCACATAACCACTCACAAGGTATATAGAATTTGGCCCCAACAAATTTAAACCATCATCTATCCTACGTTCATTCCTAGGAGATCCCCCTATAGTACCAGGGTAAGCCCCCAAAAGCATGGAGGCACCGATGTGAATGATGAGCTCATCAAACATCGAAACCAACCTGGAAGCAGAAACCAACAGTACGAATGTTGAAGCCATGGGTACAACATTCCTACCATATGCTATTTCACAGACCCCATTTCTGTATCCCCCACCTAGTTTTGTATTGAAATAGGTCATGGAAACTATGACATTGGCAAATATGGCTTTCACAATACCAGTGTGGTATTTGATCCCTCCAACCATGCCAGAAATCCCAAGCACTACCTCTATAGGTATGACCCCTATTTCCCCCCAAGAGGTCATAATAGTTAAAGAAACACTTGTAGTGATGCCAGCTAGCACTACCAAGAGGAATAAAAAAAAAGGGAAAAAGGTCGAAACCCCCAAGTTACCTAGGGCATTACAACCTTGTGCATTGCGAGATATCGTAGGCCATCCTACTAATATTTTCTCGAAATTAGATGAATTAAAACCTCTTCTACATACCGAAAGAAATGTCACGAACTCAGATACTCGAAAAAAGGAACAGGTCACAAAAAACCAAGGGAAATAATTAAGCACCAATCATGCGTGCGCCATATGCAACCATTATGGGCATTACACCCATCATTGCCTGGAGATGACTTGATATAGGGAGGCATTGTAAGCCCTAGAGCAATCCAATCTCAAGGACCCCTCCGCCGAATCCATACAAATGAAAGCAGATGGGTCCAAAACCATATTGTATATACGAGAAGAACCTGCATCATGCTCGTACTCATCCAACTCAATGGCTCAAAGAAGGCAAATAGAGGCTACACTACAAGTCCCAATTTTCACATTGTGCGATAAACCAGATCACTTGATCATACAGTACCCTGAATTAAGGGCTTTCAACCATTGGTACCCAATACCACACATTGCCCAAAGAAACTTATCATGAGACAAAAGACACACATGTCACATCTATTGGAGAAACCATCACGTACGCTGCTGTCCAAACCTCCATTATGTCCGGTTAATGTTCGATTTCATACGACATTTCATCGCTGAAAATCCTGATTTAGCAACCTCTAACACATAATCCATGGAAAACACTACAACTCAAAGGACTGAAGAAAAAAGGACCATATTATATATATCAGAAGAGATATAATTACCATAACAAACACCTCTCCCCCATAACCATCCTCAACCTCAAGACCAACTTTGTGCATTATGTGACGAATGTGATCATTTGATCGCGCAATGTGCAGCTCTAGAGTTGTTCCAAAGGTGGTACCTGGTTAACCTGGTGTACTTCATAGGGTTACGACCTAATCAATATTATTTTTAGATATGCTAGGATAACCACCATCTTCACCATTTTCCCTACGTTCCCCGATTATGTTTAACATTAGAGTCGCTACGCTTAGCCATAACCAATCTTGTTGAATTGGAAAAATCGGTTTCAAAGTCCGTAGAAAGTACCACAACCCAAGAGAATGAAGCGACTAGGTCCATCCTCTACGTATCTAAAGAGAAGTATCCACCAAAAGGAAAACTTCCCACTTCCAAACCACCCACATGCCTAGTCCCAACTTGTGTATTGTGCGACGAATGTGACCATTTAATCACTTAGTGCCCAGATTTAGTATCATTCTGAAAATGGTTCCTAATCACCCCCGTGGTCCAAAGGGATTGGAAAACAAAAGAGTGTCAGTCTTGTATAATTTTCTAAGATATCCACCACGCTCAGTGTTGCCCTTATGTCCCCCTATTTCGACTTAGGCTAGACATCATGCTCTTATTCGTTACCAATATCCGGACGTAGTTGGTTTCAAGTTAAGACAACATAGTGAACTGATAACAACGAGGCCAACCCCCTGTTGTCACCAGCCACCTAAGACCGCGAAGCAACCCCTCACCCCAACGAGGTAAGAAGAAAATCAAATCTCTCTTGTGCCTTATGTAATAAGAACGACCACATGTTCAATCAATGTCGGGAGCTTAACAACTTCACCAATAGTCTTCGCATGGTCATGCCCATACCTTACATTCATCTCTCTAATCAAGAAAATATCACGCACTGTTATTGCTAAATTTTCTCACAATTTCACCACACGATGAATTTCAAATACCTTCGAAGGTTAAGAGTGGCTAGATCAACATTAGAAGAGAAAATCCTTAAGGATCCAAATCATACAAGATCTAAGACTAGGAGACGACAGAAATGAAGAAATGCACATTCTCGCAACCATCCCCCATCATCATCCTATAATACGATGAGTAGTAATGGATATCATACAATATACTTAGTGAGTAATTTTACTCCATGCATCATTTGCACGAGACATGACATTGATACAGAGAAATTACCTATGTTGAGAACATCTCGACACCTCTACATCTGTCAAAATATTCACATAAAAGAAGATACCTATACCCTTCGTACACCGCCAAGAGAGAAAGAATCTCCTTTGGCTAAAAAACAAAAAAACATCACGGAAATTCTACCGCTACATAATGTTGACGACACACAACACCATATACGATTAATCTCATAATGCAGGGGAACCATGACTCATGCTGTCTGCTCATCATTCCTTGGTGTCAACACCATTGCAACTACCACAATGATAATACTACCTTTGACGGTGCAAAGCCAACTCGTCTGCACCCTGTAAACCTCATCTGGTTCCATGACATCAACCACATAATCATATTCATGTATGTAGACCAGCAATGTTAGGCCCAAACCAATTCTTCATGGCCTCGCACAAAAAAATTACCCCTTAGAAATATCATTTCAATCTGTTGAGGATATATTAAAAGCCATGACGAAACCAGATTTTCTGTGGGACACAATGCATCACTGCTCATGTTTTATTCCAGAAAAAGTGTTCGTGCCTAGTAGCACAAAAATCTAGGATATTTACGCTAGTGAATCCAAAGACTTGTTTTCGTCAGGAAAGGTAAATTGGTTCAAGAATCCTATCCCAGTGTCCGATTCATTTGAGGAAGGAAATATGTCAAATATTTCGCCAACCATCAAGGTGAATATCTCTAAAAAACTAGGCAAAACCGAAGAAATCTTGCTGGGGGAAGCATGCTCCCCAAATGAGGTAGCCACATATAAAAACCTATTACAAGATTATAGGGACAACTTCATGTGGGATTTTTCGGAAATTCCAGGGTTAAGCCCCACCATCGTGGAGAATCACATTGACACTTGGCTTGACGTATCACGCGTCCGCCAAAAATAGCGTCAGTTACACCCATCTAAAGCAGAAGCGATCAAACAAGAGATAAACAAGATTCATAAAGATGGATTCATCTACCCAATCTCTTACACATCTTGAGTTTCTAACACTGTAGCTATCATGAAGAAACATGGCACCATTCAAGTCTATACTGATTTTCAAGATGAAAACAAAGCTTGTCCCAAAGGAAACTACCCCACTCCTTTCATCAACTAAGTAATTGATTCTTGCGCCCCTCATGAGGCCTTGTCCTTCATGGATGGATTCTTGGGGTAAAATCAACTTCAGATCCGACATATGGATCGTAATAAGACTGCATTCACCACCCCTTGGGGCACATTTTCATATCAGGTTATGCCATTTTGTCTTAAAAATGCTAGAGCCACCTTTCAGCAGGGCATGAACTATATATTGCATGACCTGGCTCATCTTATCTTAACCTACTTAGATGACCTCATAGTACGATCCAAAAAATGAGCTGACCACCTCAAATATTTACGTTTGGTATTTCAATGGTGCCGTCACTGCAACCTATGCTTGAACCCTCTCAAGTATGTCTTCTATGTTAATGCAAGAAGACTATTAGGATTCATAGTATTGCAACAAGTAATCAAAGTTGACCCCCTCAAGGTCCAATCATCAAAGAGGTAGCACCACCCAAAATGCTAAAGAAATTTCAAAGTTTGTAGGGAAAAGCCAACTTATTACGACGCTTTGTCCTCGACTATGCCACTTGCACGCAAGGCTTCCTGTGCCTTCTTCATTAGGACATTCCATTCAAGTGGGATGATCAGGCTCAAAAGTCATTTGAGGAACTCAAAGAAACCTTGTCTTCATCCCCCTTGATCATCCCACCCAATTACGATAAGGACTACACCTTATACATATCTGCATCAGATACAACCATAGCTAGGGTTTTAGTCCATAACAGACCCGATAAGAAAGAGCACATAATTTATTACATCAAGAAGAACCTAGCCAAACCTGCATTGAGGTATGATCCAAAAGAAAAAACTACTCTAGCCCTAGTACACGTAGTACAAAATATTTGGCATTACATCATCCTAAGGACTACAACAATCATAAAAACTATCAACCCCATGCGATATTTTCTAACCCGCCATATGATGAACCATAAGTACACCCAATGGATAGTTATAGTGCAGGAATTCAACCTACAGTTTAGCTCCCCCAAGAGCAAGAAAGCACTAATCCTAGATGAATTCATCGCTGATCTCCCAAATGCGACCCAAGTATCTCAAATTAATGATTCACTACTTGATGAACATTTATTCCTAGTGACGACTGAGGACCCTTGGTACGACGACATTCTTCTATTTATGCGAACCCAAAAATTCAAACCTCAGCTCACCCGTGACGACCCAAGGTGCATTTCCATCAGGCCCCCCAATACCTTATGATGGGGGACATCCTTTATTGAAGAGGCGTTGACACCATTTTGCGTTGATGCCTCACTAACGACCAAGCTGAGCAGGCCCTAAATGACTGCCATAGTGGGGCTTGTGGCGACCATCTCTCCGAGATGGCCACCACCAAAAAATATTACATGTTGGTTATTTTTGCCCCACCCTATTCCATGATTGCAGACAAGCAATCAAAAGGTGTGAACGATGCCAACGCTTCGCTCACAAAGCAAGAGCTCCCACAACTCTCCTGTACCTGGTCATTGTAGCAGAATCCCTTTCCAAATGGGGCATCGAATTTATGACTTGCAACCCTACGTTGTCTAGAAACCACAAATACATCATAGTAGCCATTGACTATTTCACTAAATGGGCAGAAGCCATGCCCACATACGATAACACCGCAGAAACCGCAACTTAGTGTTAGTCGACGACCATGGAAAAAATTTCAAGAATGAAATATTCCAGGAGATATCCCAACACCTTGGTTTCACACATGAGTTTGTGTCATCATACTACCCCCAGTCCAACGACCAAGTAGAAGTTGTTAACAAAGTACTCAAAAAATGTTACGGTGCATGGTAAACAACCATAAAACCAACTGGAACCATATGGTGTTTTCAGCCTTATGGGCATACCGCACAATAGTCAAATCCTAAAGAGGGTTCACACCTTTCCAGTTGGTATACATAGTGGAGGCCGTGCTTCCCATTGAGCGTGAAATACCCAACTTACACACAGCCATCGAACTCCTCACTGATACTCAACCTCTAGCGCAATGGTTGGTACAATTAGAGCTCATCGACAAAAGTCGACAAGAATCTCTCCAACACAAATAGGCTCACAAGAAAAGAGTAAAAGCATCATTCGACCACAACATCACCCCTTGCCCATTTTCCGAGGGAGAGATATTCCTCTGCTACGATGTGCAAAAGAAGCATTCAGACCCAGTAAGTTCGAAAAATTATGGAAGGATCCTTACATCATCAAACACTGTCTCCTCAAAGGAGCATATATTTTGTCAGAGCCCGATGGGACATGCCTAGCCAATCTCGTCAATGGGATCTACCTCAAAAAATTCCACCCATAAGGCGGAAAGCCTCAATACCCTAGAGATAAAATGAATGTAACATTAATTTTTATGACGATCACAATCATCATGGACTTTTTATAAAAGCAATGATTTTGTGTCACAAATGGATCATTCACCCATCTACTATTTTGGATTTGTTGATGGAGCCTCTCGATGGTCACAAAATTTAGCCGCAGCTGCTTGGGCCATATACTCTCATGACCAGTCACCATTCCTTACCCCTGGAGTATGTATCGGTCAACTACAGATAATCAAGCAGAATATGATGCAGTCATCGAGCTGTTGAGCGATGCCTCCAACCAGGGCATCGACCATCTACATGTCTTTCTTGATTTCTAGTTAGTGGTATCACAGTTAAACCAAGCCTTTCAAATACGAGATTCACACCTATTTAGGAAGTACTTTCATGCACGATGGTTAGTTTGCCACTTTTATCACATTACATTTACACATATACCAAGAGATCAAAATCATGTAGCCGATATCATAGCTAACCATATCCTAGACTAGAATGCATCTCGTATAAACCATCATCCATAAAAAAAAAATTTCATCATAAGCATAACAACCATCATAAATACATAACATCCATCATACACATATAAAAACATATAAAAATAACCATAGACACATCATAAGGGCGCAGAAAATACATCTCGCATATATACATCAAAAAATATGCATCCCAGTGTACAAAAACAAGTCACTGACTATCACGTCAGAAAAAAAAATATACATACCATCAACGTAGGTAAGCATCCTCATAATGGGTGCTTTCTCTGATCATGCAATGTCTTTAGGGCTGAGCCCCGCCCGGTGGGTCCTCCAGACCCACGCGAGCACCTAGTGCTCGTATAGGAGTAGCAACTACAACAACAAGTGCTGCTCGGCGCAAAGTCGGGCGATGCGCCCTCTCCCAGGACATCACTGTCTCCAAACATATTCCAGTGAGGTCATCGAATCCCCTGGTCGGTAAACCTTGAGTCAACCTCTCTAACTGACTCCATGAATCTGTGAAGTAAAAAACAAGAGCATCTATCGCCTCTACCTGAGCCTCAACAACCCCCATTCGACCCTCAACATCAGCTGCTCAGGCCTCTACTACTAACACTCGAATATTAGCAACAAACAAAAAATCCTCAACCAAGACCACCCATGCCTCGGCTGCCTTAGCATGTGCCAGGAGGGTAGCATCCCCACCTAGCAGCTGTTTGCTACCCTCCCATGAAGGACCTCCAGCACCGACCTTCCCCCTAATCTGGGTCTGACCTGCCCCAAGCGGATCCCTCCTCTTAGGCTGATGGCCTACCAAGCGAGCAATAGGACACCTTGCCAACCCCACATCTGAAAATGAAACCAAAAAACAATATCAGTGTCACCATCAAAGACATGTAGATATATATACAAAAATAGAAATCTTAAAATGCATAAAACATAAAAGATCATACTTATCGATCCCCATGCATAGCCAGGAGGGAGACCCATGTTCGGATCCGCCCAAAAGTTCATCCATGAATACAAAAACTTGAGGAATAAATCTGGGTTTGACTCGAACCACACCTTGACTGTCGCATCTCCGTAGCAAGCCACCTCTCCCCCACCACCACGGGGCATCACAAGTGCCCATCGGCGCATCCAAGGATCCCTCAGAGGACCTCGAGGCACTGCCACAAAGGGTCGTATCATCACAACCCACTCATACATGATACTAAAAAAAATGCTCACATATGCGAAAGTCTTCGCAGAACCCCTTTGTGATTTGGCCAACTAAGTGACCATACCTTGATAAACATAGCAGGCCCAGTAAAAAAAGTGCCCATCCTGAAGTCGGTGCAACACCGCAATATGTGAACCTAACACTCGGTGGGTTGCTGTCGACCCAGATAGGTGAACTATCATCGCTAAAGCAGCTCGCTCAGCCAAATTAGTGATAAAACTCACTCAGATGCAGCCTCGTGTAATAGTGTTAGGACCATAATGCCTCTCCTCCTCAGCTCTATAATGAATGTTCACTCCCCTAGGAGGGAGTGGATAGGGAAGTGCCTCTCCCCGAGGCAACATACCCATCACAAAGTAGACATCGGTCTTAGGCTGGATCACTACATCTCTCCAACACAGGAAGATAACATGTTGTCGCTTGTTCCAGCATCTAGGTAGCGCAAGAAGCTATCTTGAGATCTCAATATGTTTTTTTCAAGGAACTTAAGCAAACCATACTGAGCCAACGTCTCTCGAGCACAGGGGTTTTGCGCCACCTCTGCACGGAGATTAGGCCAGTCCCTCTCTTTCCACAACATCTTGCCACCAAGGAAAACACCAAAAAGTCTGTTTTTGAAAAAACAAGCATCAAATTTCTTCAAAAATGACTTCCCCATGTCTGTTAAACATTTATGCGCACTAATTGCATGCCTGTACCAAACATACGCGCACGACACCATGCGCTAAATCTTGACTACCCACGAGGCCTTCGTGTAAAGGAAAACCTTTGCATGGGGACCGTGTGCACCATCGTTGATCGCCCGCACGGTCTTTCCCAAAAATGGGCATACAATCCATACAAAACCACATTTATACGGACCACCCACACATGAAAATGAAAAAATAAAAAGTAGGGCATTTTAGCTCCTACTTGACACTGATAGTGTGAATCCCGGGTGATTTGGCTGACCGCAACAACAAGAAAAGTGCGAGAAGATAGATTTGATCTGACCTTTGACCCTCAAAAAGCACAAATGACTTGAAAATGGGACATATTGGCCTATATATTTCCCTTTTTTCATTTTCAAAAGCCCATAACTGGAGCTCAGAGTACCCAATCACAAAACCGCGAGAAACACAGTGATCAAAACTTCATCATGTTCAGTCCAGAACCCATAAATCCAAGATTCAAAAAAAGTCATTTTTTGGCCCAACACCCACCATACTTCAGTTCATGTACGCCCTCTCTTATCACTTCAAAATTCAAGTTATTTCAAAATTCTCGAATGGAAAATATGCACCTACTTTGGGTATTAGCTGTAGATGTTACAGACATGCCAAATCATTATACATCCTAGACAACAAAAGTACAAGGGCACGTACCATTCTATCCTCAACATGATAGGCTTCTGAAAAAAAAAGCTTTGCATATCCTGACATCATTTCTTCAGAATAAAACTATAGGTTTCATTCACCTGACCATGTTTATCATCAACCCATATTGCACATGATAAACACCCTTGTAGGTTGGTAAAGCCTCACCATCCATGGCATCCATCACTCATGTAGACCATAAGAAAAATCCTGGAGCCATGGCCATAAAATCTGGTCTAGGAACCACTTCGTACATCCATCATCAAACATCAAGTCAAGTTTTACCCATTACAAGTTAAAACCTCTTTCCCGGGCTACCATTCTCTACAAAGTGGATCAATAAAAACACATCACCGCGTTTCACATTTGGATTATCACACCCTCATAAGCATAACCCATCTGTGACATTTCATCCACCTCATCAGCCCCACACCGAGACCAACCAATGGGGACTCCACCCTCAGCAAAACACACTCCTCACATCATAGTGTAGAATTATTCATGTTTTTGGGCACCCGTCCCTATGCTTGTACATCCAAACCACTTTCATATTCTTTTGGGAAGTGTACAAATATTTTTTTAAGAAAGACTCCCACCCATCCATTTACATTTCTTACTTGCAGCAGTCTCTAATCTCCCTTGTTCGGATATGTGCATTGTTTATAGCACCCAACCATGAAAATCATAAAAAACATACACCCAACCTAGATGTCCTATTGACCCTAGGGATTTCCCCATCAGAAATTGTTATTACTACTCCACTCGCATTTACATCTTCGACCTCAGGCCATTTAACCACTATTATTAGTTATAGCCATCTCTCGTCGTCATGACTTGTTAACCTATCACATTATACCCCACTACATCAAGAAAAACTGGTCCCTTGCATCAATACATGTTTCGAGCATTGATGCTTCCTTCTTGTCGACTTCAAACAACCATTTTCCAAGAAGGAGGTAGTACCTTGGATAGACCCTCACCATAATAGGGGCATCCTCAAATGGCACAATGGGAATTAACATTGCCTATTGATGTCATCGATCCTCTTGACCTTCGACATAATCACAAGTTGTCATGTCAAGGATGGTATCATACTTCATAACCATTGCACTCTGTCAGAATTCATCAAAGAACCATATATTAGTATGCATCTCTTTCGACAATGCTTACACGGGAAGGTCCCCAACAGTCAAAGACCCATGCATCCATTGAGTCAAAGACCCATGCATCCATTGAGCACTTTCTCCAAGGAACACCATGCATGTGGGTACCATATTTAGCCTATTTTGTTCAAAGAAAAAAAATTCCCCCGAGGCCGCCAACAACCATCATCATCAACCAGTAGCAGGTCGCGAACCACAAATGTGACATGAAAAAACCAATATATGTCAGGTTTTCTTAGATAGTAAAAAAATACGAGCATGGGACATGCCCGCCTTGTAGAAATATTGCTTATTTTATCTCATTCAGGATTCCTACAGACCATGAGGTCTTTTTTATTTAAGACAAGGGGTCTCCCAACTCAGTTCCAAAGCAATTTACTCACTCTCTCTCTCTCTCTCTCAAAAGGATCAAACAGAAAAGAAAACATAATGTATTTCGACCATATAGTGCTTCCTAGACCTCATACACTAGGGGGAAACTGTTAACACCATAAAATCGTACAGGAAAAAGACATTAAAATGTCAATCAAAAGGTACAGACAAAGATTTTCAGGGAAGGACTACATTAGGAAAGGCCAAAAATTTAATTTTTTTTAAGGTTTAGATGAAAATTAAGGGACTACACACCAACATCAAAGGAATTTTGCGCACAACGCAGCTATTCCTTCGTTAGCTGAACGGTCCTGAAGATGACGAAATTTAACCATCTGGGACCTCTTGGCATGCTTGGCAGGGAAAATTTTAAGAACCCCCCTAAATTTATATATATAATAAATGGGAGAATCCCCATGATACATAGGAAAAATGGAAGGCGATTTTATTAATAATATAATATGTATATATAATTTTTTGGCGAATCTCTCACGAGATTATATTATCTTGTAAAATCATGGCAAATCACCAGTACAAATAGCGAATCACTACTACAAAATGGTGAATCGTTGTCTAGTGGAGTTCGGGGTGTTGGTTCCAATGAAGATATGGTAGTTGAACCAAGAGTAGAAGGAAGAGAACCACCAAGACCAAGCATGGCACATGGTGACTCGTGAGGGAAGTAGTTCTCGTGCAGTTTGGAAAACACGTTCTTCTTGTTCTGCTAAGCGTAGTGTTGTTGCTCATGCTACTACTAGCACTGATATTGAGGTTGGAGAGGAGTTTGAGGAGAAATGAACAACAATGGGAAGAAAATAAAACATGCTATTAAAAAAGTGTTGATAAACATTGGATCTGATCCAGGTGCCATGGTATAATAACAATATCGCAAAATACTTCAGATGTTCAACTATGGAAACATAATTTACATTACAACACCATCACGACTCTTACAAAACCATATTTATGGAAATTATTTGATGCTGGGAATATCTTAAAGGAAGACCTAGCATGGTAACTATAATAAGGTGAACTGCTTCTCACTTCTTCAAAATATTATTCCTTCTTGTGCCTTCAAAATCTGGATATTGAAAGGAATATGTGCCAGTTGCAGCCACCCTGCTGAATCTGTTAAAATTATAACCATCAACATGAAGAGAACCATTAGAAAAACTCCATTCAGAATTCCCCATGTCATGCCCATGCCATGCCATGAATCTGTTTGTAGCAGAATCCCACAAGTAGTAGCAGTGGCACCCTGTATTTACTTGATAGCTCCATTGATTGGAGAGGAGGTCCACTCTAGAACTTGCCAATGCTCTCCTAGTATTGTTGTACAAATGATGTCTTGTTTTAAATTTGTACAAGGAGAGATACATTTTCTGTATATGCATCTTTTCAAATCTCATAGTTATAACTTCTAAGTCCAAATAAAATATAACCCAAAGAACCATCTTGTTCTATAGGCATGACAAATCTGGCCAGATATCAATTACTGGCAAGTTGTTCGTGGATGTGATGAAGTCAATTATGACTGAAACAGTTTTCACCCTCGTTAATGCGTGCAACTGAAGACCTTGCTCGCTACATTTTCAACAATCAGTTATTCATCTAAGTATTTGCAGAGTTTTCATGGAAATTTAACATGGTATCAAAGTAGAGATCAATATAAAGACCAGCACCAAGTTGATCAATTAAGCTAGAGCACAGATTAATCAAAAAGGCTAGCGCTAGAGTTTCAATCACGTTTTTTCATGTATTTCTCATTTTTCGTGTAGCAGGGTCCATCGAAAGTATGGAACATGAGTACTCCTTGGATGAGGAATTAAATTTTTCATCCAAAGAATACTCCCACTCGAAATTTGAGTAAAAACTTGGGAGATAAGTTGAAAATGTAGTTTTATTATTTTATTGCTTTTTAATCTTTTTATTTTTTTAGCCCCCATGGTTGACATCATCATCTTGAATCCTATTGGTTATTATAAAGTTTATTTTGGTTGTAAATTTTTCTTAGGAGGCCCATTTTAGACCTCAAAGGTTCTCTAATGATTAGCTGAGATTTGTGTGAGAAGCATAATGCTTTCTCAAGAGAGACATATTGCTTTGTAATAGACTCAATTGCTCCAAGTACAATCGATAAAATAGCCACATCAAGCAAGCAGGTTTTCCCTGTTGGGTTTCCAGAGAAAAGCGTGTCAATTGTGTGATGTGTTTTTATCTCTGTGTCTTTTATTCCACTGCTTATAAGTTGCTAAAAGGCATTGTATCTTGGTGAAAGTTAACTAGTTTCAATTATCAGAGATTCATCTAAGTAGTTGTAAATTTTTCATGGAAATTTAACAAGGTAACGTTGAATGTTGTTCCTACCTTGAATGTTGTTGCTAAAAGGCAAGCTACCTCGCAAGAAGAAACCCAAAACCAAAAATTCAATAACCTAGCGTAGTATTTATTTGAGTACAAAAAGCAGCTTAGAACCTTCTAATACATCAAACATTGAGCAGCAGCCATAGTTTATAACCTTTTAATACGACCAGAAGTTCCTTGGGCAATATGATGCGATTCAAACAATTCTAAAAAAAATTCAGAGAACTTGGCCAAACAAAATTGAGACTTCAAATAAAGAATGTAAAATGAAATGTATTAAGAGTTAAAACAGAGAGGAGGAAGCTACAAAAGGAGCCCAAGTTAGATCTCTATTCACTTTGAGTTTTGGATAAGGTCGGTTGTTCTTTTTTTTAAATGGGTTCATTGATATTGACGAGTCCTGATTTCAACCCCAGTTCATTAGGTAAACCAATCCAGTAACCAATTCTATATTTTAAAACTATGAATTTTGCAAATATTATATTAATAATATATTGTTACCATTAATTAAAAAAAATAAACTTTTCAGCCAAACAAAATATATATATATGATTATTATTATTTTTTCAAACTTTCGAAAACAAAAGAACATTTCCTAATAATTTTTCAATAAATAAATGTAAAAATATTAAATAAAATAATCCAAAAATCTGAAACATGATGTTTTAATAATAAATCCAAATCCAAAGATCTGATTTCATCATAATATTTTGATAGTATATAATATTTTTCAAAATATCATGGCATATTCAAAATTTGAAAAAAATTACTGTTCTTTTGTGGTCATAATATCGCTGAGCTGACAGATATGGCCATGTTGATGATACAAAACCAAAATTTTACATTGCACGTGAGGTTGTTGTCTTGGAGGGAAAGGATGGGTACGCCACACCTTACTTGAATATTGACATCTATATCTTACATCTTGTTACTGTGAATTTGACAGCTATCAAGGCGCTTGTTAGTCAGGATTTGACCTGGCAGTCTGCCTAACTCCATCTGTCAGGTTGGCACTTCCTCAGTATGTCCTGTAGTTCTGCCTCAGAAGACTTCTAAAATTAAAAAAATTCCTCCACTCCGGCCTGCCTTCCCCGCCAACTGGAGGAGGTTGGGGCATTCTGTTCAATTGTCAGCTCTGTCATGCATCCTCTGCCCCTCTTGTTTGGTTGCATGTGACAAACAACTTGATAAATGCTCCCTCTCTTATTTGGTGGTAAAGAGGCGAAAATCAATGGCACACAGACCATCCAAGAAACACAGAAATTTAGCTGAACTTACACAGAAATTTAGTTGATTTTTCTAAAACAATTTTTAAATTTCTTAATTATAGGAGGTTTTTGATATTGTAAAATAGAATAAGATCGGTAAGATTATGAAAAATTGTGGCAAAGATTTTTGAAAATCTGGGTTACAGTGGTTAAATTTCTGTATTTTGAGTGTTCTAGGGGCAGTATTTTGAGTGTTCTAGGGGTTTTTGATGGTGCTGAATCCATTTTCATGGTAAAACATTCCAACTACCTAATTTAAAAAAAAAAATTACCAGATTTCAACAAAAACTGCCATCCAAACTATTTTGTTACATAATTGACAACCCATTATAAAAATTAAACTGAATTGTCATTCTAATTTATTAATTAGAAAAAATAATTGTTATTTTCCATCTAGATTCAAAAAGTGATATTGTGACATATTATATCAGTATTAAAAAATATCTTACCTTGAAATACAAGCTAAAGAGTGGATGCTTGATTACATAAGGGAAAAAAAAATTAATCTTGCCCTAACATACAAAATAGAGAGTGGATGCTTGATTGGGAAAAAAATTGAACTGAATTATTTTTTCTCAAAAAAGTGCTCCAATCATCAATACCAATTAGTAAAGTTTTCTCCATCTGATAACATCTTAAATAGTATTAAATAATGCTATAAAACCCAAGAAAAGGAATGATCCTTCACAAACAATATGCAACAATATGTTATTTGCAGACAGCTCCCGGGTCCCTGTGACTTCACTTGGCAAGTTCATAAAAAAATTAAATGTGAATACAAGGTTTTATGTTCAAATCCTTCATTATGAAGTTATGGCTGTGTGTTATATGCAGGGCAGATCACTTAGAAGTTATAGTAAAAGTAGTTAGAATTAACCACCAATTATAAAAAAAATTGGTAAGAGCTTAACATGAATATTGACCAAAAGCAATACAAAAGTTGAAGTATATTCCTGCCTTAGGAGAAATTGGGCTTATAGACGTAAGAACCATATGCTTCTGTATTGAAAATTGGCAACACCAAATTGAAAAACAATACAATAGTAAAGAATCTAGATTAATAGTTTTTCCTTGGAGAAGTTGTGCAGTGCTTTGAAAGAAAGCACATCTAATCTCCTTTCAATTTTCTCAATTGCTGTCCAACTAAACCAAGCCAATACTTCACTGCTTATCTCACCATTTATCATATAAGATATGCTGTCTGTTTGAAATTGTTGCAAGGATGGTTTCCAGGAAAAAGCATTCTCCATAAAGTTCAAAGCCATTCTTTCCTGCTTCATCAAATATTTTGACAAGCATATTTCAAATGAGATTCTCCAAACTATACAGAGATCCTCATTTTCATTGTCTCTACAGAAGAATGTCCGTAGCTTTCTATCTTGCAATTCCAAATTGTTCTTCGGAGATCCATGAGAAGTTATATTCTACAAACACTTATTGTCACAAAAAAATAACCAGAACTGTGCATCTTTCCTTCCTTAGAAATAACTAATCAATTCCCTCAGTATTCCATGTTACTCTAGGATAGATTCAACTCACGTTAAAGTGAATCCCATACAAGTCCTAAGAGGCGAAACATCCCACCACCAAAGGGATTCTTACTCTTTGTCTTCCATTTACCCAAGACAATGATCCAAATACGTATCCCCGAGTTTGGATGACCCTTTTGAACTGCACTGTGAAAGAAATTTTGACAAGCATATTTCAAATGAGATTCTCCAAACTATACAGAGATCCTCATTTTCATTGTCTCTACAGAAGACTGTCCGTAGCTTTCTATCTTGCAATTCCAAATTGTTCTTCGGAGATCCATGAGAAGTTATATTCTGCAAACACTTATTGTCACAAAAAAATAACCAGAACTGTGAATCTTTCCTTCCTTAGAAATAACTAATCAATTCCCTCAGTATTCCATGTTACTCTAGGATAGATTCAACTCACATTAAAGTGAATCCCATACAAGTCCTAAGAGGCGAAACAACCCACCACCAAAGGGATTCTTACTCTTTGTCTTCCATTTTCCGAAGACAGTGATCCAAATACGTATCCCCGAGTTTGGATGACCCTTTTGAACTGCACTGTGAAAGAAATCTTTTGGCCATAGAAGTTAAATTTCAGAACACTTGGAACAACCTGGACACTTATTCCTCTTGGTGGAGAAACCCTCACTATATAGGTACTATTTGTGTTTCCTACATTTGTCACTGTTCGGACGACCGAGCTGTTTCCATTGAATTTTGAAATTGATATGGAAGGATAATTGAGATTGGAAGCTATTGTGCGGAACTTTGTGCATACACTATGATCTCCTGTGACTCGCCTAAGAGATGAATTATCATAGCCAATCCCACAGAGAAAGTTGATATAATCTTTAGGGCCAGCATCATACAGAAGTCCCGGATTTTCTACTTTCACAGGGTTTAAAATTCCTGCTCCAAAGCCAAATGGGTTTGCAGTCCTTCCTCGTGGAGCAACAGTCATGATTTTCTTATTTTTATCCAGCACATTAGCTGCAGCACAAAACCACATATTTCAGGTCTCAAAGATTTTATAACCTTTAAGATTCTGCTTTCAGATAGAAAATGTACAGGCTACTTTACCTGTGGTCATGAGGGTAGACTTAATAGCCGATGGAGTCCAAGATGGGTGTGCAGCTATACCTAACACATGCGGACAAGCCATGGAAGTACCTGAAGCAAGGTTGAAATGCATGCCTTTCTTTACTGGTGACCATGCAGCTAGTATATTCAACCCTGGAGCTGTTAGGTCAGGCTATCCAAGAAGAAAAGCAACAGAAAAACATCAGATGGTTACAAATGAAATTTCTGATAATTGAAGCATTGAGGTCAAGAGATCCAACTTCCCATGCCTTCAAGATGTCCGGTGTTAGTGTGTTTGGACCTTTTGAGGAGAATGCTAAAACTTGAGGTGCTGGTCTGAGTCCGAAGACTGTTTCTGCAGGCAAGATATAGGCTCGAGGAAACCTGACATAGTTTCGGATTGTTGAGACATTAAAAACCTCTTCATTTGGTCAATCTAAGCAAACCAAATGTGTAAGAAACAATAAACAAGCAACTCTGTCTGGATCCTTTAATCAAAGTGACATGAAAAGAGCAGCCTACGTTTTCAATGGGCTTATATGATGCAGGGATAAGACTTAATAGGTAAGCTTGCTTATTCCATTAAAAGGGTTTATCTTGACTGATACTGTTATTTGCAAAATTAGAAGAGATGCAGCTATTCTAATTCCTCATTAATGATAAGCACTGCTCCTACCAAGGTAGATTTATTTCTTATTACCCTTTTTAAACTGTGGAAAATTCTTCAAGATTTTGATTTCACGGCACTTCAAAAATGAAATGTGGGTGAAGTCATTATAGGTTATCATTGAAAAACATAAGTATTTATAGCTTTTAATGATTGACCGATTGTGCTTGCAGTCATATTGCTCAGATGATGCACCTGGTAGTGTTGATATATGCAAGAAGTTTAGCACCCACTTTGTTGTCCACAATCGCACCAGGGATCATGAAAGGAATGGCAAGATTCTGGCCCATCTCATCGATGAGAATTATCCCCAATCCCCCAGCTGCTTGGACTATTTGGATTTTCGATATCCTTGACTCAAAAGAGTCTTCAGGATGCAGGCAAACCATTATCTTTCCCGCCACTTTAGAAGGATCTAAAGAGCTGTTTAGACAGAAGCTGCACAATCCACCACGAAAAGCCAGAGGGTTACAACTCATCCATCGATCATAGTATACAGAATGATCTGGTACTAAATAAGCACTGCCTTCAATATGCCTGATTCTATCCTGAAATACCTTGATTGGTAAGGAGTGAAGTATTTTGCATGTGCATTTGCCGCAGACAATAGCTCCGCAGGCGCATTCATCTTTGCTATATTCAGACTCTCACCCTGACAACTACATATTACTGTTAGCCACTTCTTCTCGTGTGGGTTAAATTTTTTATCACATTTTTGAGTAATTTCTTTTGCAAATATACGATATTCTATTATGGAGGGACTCACTTACCTTCCCATATGAAATAAATTGTGTAATGGTGACAACTCTAGAAAACAAATATGAAGTTTTTCCTTTACAAAGATTTACAGGAATGAAACTGTCAGGCAGGAGGCTCACTGGACTCACGTACATGGGGGAATAATTCCACCCATGGAACCACAATAAAACGAAGTCCAGAAATATGGAATTGTCATAACTGAATAATTGAGAGTGAATGCAAACACTAGAGGACAATGTGTCTCCTACGAAATCCAGTTGAAGAAATGGAGAACAATACTACACTATTACCAGAAGAAATTTAAATATCTTGGAATGTAACTTACTTGTGCAAGATGATGAGGATGCTATCTGAGAGTACAAATCAGAAAACTGAATCATGAAGGAGAATTGTTGGCGTTATTGCCTTTGGGTTAACATGCAATTGGTAATCGTTGTTAATTTATAAGGAGATATTGTTCCCTGAAGTTATAACCATGGTTCTCCTGGGTAATGGTTGATCATGAGAAGAATTAGAGCTTACATGGTAGGTAGAATTATTCCGGCTTAATTTGATGAGAGAAATAAAGTCCCTGTCTGTAGAGCTAGCAGCCACTGTAATAAGCCAGGGAGCCAGATTTGTTGCAGAAGCAGAACCCCCATCATTCCCGACTGAGCAAACAACAGTAATTCCATTTCGTGTTGCATGGAATGAGCCCACTGAGATCGCGTCACTGAAGTAGTCACTTTCAGGAAGATCAGGACCTAATGAAAGAGATAAGATATCCACTCCATCTTTGATGGTATCATCAAATGCTGCCACTATGTCTGAATCATAACATCCAGATTCCCAGCATGTTTTGTATACTGCAATTCGAGCCAGTGGAGCTCCCCCCCGGGCACCTCCAGCTCCTAAACCACTATAATTCATATTCCTCACATATCTTCCAGCTGCAATAGAAGCAGTATGGCTTCCATGCCCTGTGCTATCTCTTGCAGATCTATATTCTCTATTAACCCCCGAACTCACTGTTTTCAATGTTTCCCCTTTGTCAGCATCCAGTCCATTCAAATAATACCTAGCACCAATCAATTTCCTGAAATAAGTCATGGAATTGTCAGCGATATTTCTTCAAATATCTAACAAAAATATCGCTATATCACAAGGCTGTTAGAATTCATGCAACAATCTGAACTTCAATGGAGTACATTTTACCTGTTGCATGTTGAATTAGGAAATGTTCACCACTTTGGCATACTCCCTTACAACGTGAAGGGATTGGAGACATCAGATGGTCGCTGAAGCTTGGGGATTCAGGTCATATACCTGTTCATTAATATGTAAATATTGAGACTCCGTAAGAGGATTCTGCCATTAAATACTTCTACTTCTAATTCAAACGATATAAGAATAAGTGGACCCTAATTTTGACCCTAATAACATCTCTCATTTTCATCGAAGTGGACCCTAATATTGGATAGAAGAATGATTTTCCCAGATATGGAATGTTGTCACCAGAATTGTGAAAGGCTCAGTTGAGCCTAGACACCTCATAGGATAGTTTTTATCCCCCAGCTGGCTCCCACCATCAACACCTCCCCATGAGATTTGAAATTGTGACCTAATAGAAACTAAACCCCACACAAACCAATTGCCCTACATGTCATGGATAAACCAAAATTTGATTGATTTTTAACATCATCAAGAACAAATTTTCGATACAATTGTCACCATATCATTTACTTCTTTTTTTTCCATAGAACTGTTTCAATACAGTGTAAATCAAAGCATTGATAAGTGATTCCATGTTAAGATATTATTCAAAGACATGGCTACGTACAATGACAATGGAATACAAAATACAAACCTGGGATACAAAATCCAATTGTTAGGCAGCCTGTGAATTAACTACTTCACTAGTACAATTTTCAATGACACTGGAATACAAAATACAAACCTGGGATACAAAATCCAAATGTTAGGCAGCCTGTGAATTAAATTCTTCACTAAAGTACAATTTTCAAACAAGAACCAGACACGTTAATGACTTTGACTCTAAGTGGATAGGCATGAACATTCAGATGCATTACTAGCAATTTGACCTTTTGCCAATAAAACACAAACACATGTTTGAATATACCATACACTGTGCGCAGAGATTCTGTATGAAAAATACAAAATACAGGCAGAGATTCTGTCTGAAAATCCATTAATTCAAGAAAAAGGGAATGCTCGTAACACGAGATTCTCTGCTTTGTTCAAGCAACCGTTGTAAACAAACACTGGAATTAAGAATACCGTATCATAATTACAGCATAAGAATATAGTGTAGGAACAGTGGCAAATGGAAGGCATGAAAAAACAGCGAAAACAACAATATAAGAAATGCAAAACCTATCAAATTTCCAGCATCCGGAAGCATGAGGTTTCAATTAGTTTGGTTCTGTAGAATCTGTACAGTCCTTTATACACACTTCTTGAACAAAAGCAAATTTATCACTGCAAGATTCAATCATAAAGGAATATAGCCCAGGAAATTACCGTTTTACTAATCCCTATAATTTGCAACAATGGCGAAGATCCTTGAGGGAAGGGAACCCCTCCCCTGTATATCTTGCATCCCCAGGGCACAGGGACTGAGGAAAAACTCCAAATAATCGTCAGTTCAGTCCGAAATTATGATATCGAGAAATTCAAACGATATACACATTAATTCGAATGTATATTTCTGGCTATGTGCTTATTCTAATTCCATGGAATATGTTCCCTGCTATTTGTCCACCTAAAAACAAAGTGACCAGTAATGTGCCCAATTTGTTGTTATATCTCATAGAGAACAAATCCGAGTGGTTTTTCTGAGGAAAGCGTAGAGGTCCAGGTGCAAGTGCAGGGTGATTGTGTCAAAATGGAAATATTTGGGATGCAGGTTCAACGCTGAAGTTTTCTGGCCTGCTAGTGTCTTGCCCAAAAGGGTGCTTGCCCGCCAAAAGGAAAAATAAACTGAGGACATAATAACCAGGGTTTTTGAATTAATGGTACCTGTGTCTATGACGTCCTCTTGAGGTCTAGTAGAGTCATTTGGGGTTCCCAAAGAATTTCCATATGGCATGCCCAGGAATTCCCAAGAATGGGTTGTATGGAGCTTTCTTAGCTTGTTGGGAAATACAGAAACAACTCCAGGCATCTCTGCAAATCAGAAGGATACTGTGAAAGACAACTATTTAGAAAAACAACCAGTCCTTTTTGTAATGGGAGCAGAAGCACAGAACATATGGGTTCAGGAAACCAGAATAAAAATTGGCTTAGCCCATCAATTCCTGACGAACTGATCTAAAGTTGGTGGTCACGACAGTGAAATTACTCACTGGCCATAGTCGCTGCCTGGGTATCTGATATTTTCACTGCAAAGCCTCTGAATCCATGACGGTAGATGTACACCATAGATAACTTGGCCTTCTCCATGCTGCAAACAGAGCAGAATGGAGTAAGATTTTAATTGAGTGACCAAGATAGCAGTCCATTTACAGTTCATTCAGCTTTTCACAGCATTCTGCATTGTCTCCCCTTTTCACCAGCTACCGTGGAACCAGTTGCCCCCGTAAATGCATGCAACTGAACAGATCCACCACATCTGAGCCCAAGGCGCCTATCCCTTGAATCCAACCACCCTGCATAAGTCAAAAATGAAGGCCCTGACGGACCAGAGAGGGTCGGTCAAGTCCCGCGCTCAGCCAGCAAGAAAATCGGCGAGACTGTACACAAAGCCCCAGCCACCTCTCCTAAATTCTGGTGAACTAGTGAAAATGGGGCGAATCATTCTAACCCCTCCCTCCGACCTTGTAATTCCAGGCGAATGCCATGGAAATTTGCTCCAACCAAAAAAAATGGGAGGCGAATTTCATTTTTTTCAGTTTTATGCGCCTTATTTTGGTCGGCTAATATTTAATAATTAATTATTTTTAAAATAATTATTGGACTAACTTTATTAAACTATAGAAAATGGGTTTTATATAAAAAATTCGCCCTATTAAAATTTAAAATCCCTTAAAATTCGCCTTTGGGCTAAAATTCGCCCCTAAAATTTTCCCTGATGCTTGGTTAGGATGGTTCTCCACTTATTATTGTCAAGGACAATTAAATTTGGGCCACCTTGAGGATTAAGTGTAGCCCACAAAGGAATCTCTCCTCCACTCTTGAGTCACTATCAATCTTGGGCCAAGAGAAGGAGGATAAATTCAAAAAATGTCTATATAAACCAGCCTTTGGAAGAAGAAATGGTGACACATTATTGTTGGCAATATGCTTCTGGTATCCTATTATGTTGAATTGATTGTCCTTGATGGCACCTCTCTGAAAAAGGATGCAGATAATGATTGTATGAAGAACTCAGAAATCTGTGATAGTTAAGAAACCCGGTGTTGGGTTTGATGGTGCTCTGTATACAGTTAGAGGAACCAATGTCAATACGACCGACTATGTACCCCGACTGGTAGACAATAAAACATCACGTGATAATCCTCTATATTATGGAGTAAGGTGTTTATCTATGTTCCGAATGGTGGATTGAATGCACGCAGAAAACCGAGTCGAACAGTTCGTAAGAATTTCATCGGAGCTATATAACAGTATTGTGGTTGTATGATCTAATAACGCTAAGAAAAAAATTGGCGAAAGTACGCAGACGGAACCTGGAGTAGAGGGGCGAAACCTTGCAAATGAATAGTGAACGCGGTTTAAGGCTGGAAGTGGTTTTTATCGCACCACCTTTGCAGCGAAAGTGGTATTTGAGAATCAAGAGCGATTCCATAGAACAGTCGACACGTGGCGTTGGGCGAAGTTCCAAAACCGCCATCACTGCGCGCCATCGCACGTTAACGATCGACCAAGGAAGCCGCGCAATATTAATGAGAGCCGTCGATCTGTAGGGAAGCCATCGGACAACGGTCGTTTGAAGGAGATGCGTGAAGGTTAACCAAAGTACGGCGCGGGAATTTGAGTGGACTATTGATCATATACATGGGGCTCGGAGTCAAATGTTTATTAACCTTGACTATAACATTATACGACGGAGATAAAAATTACCTTTGGGTTGATTCGTGTTATGAATATGCATTAGTGTATATGGAAGAACGTAGGTTGGGGTTCCAATTTGGATTATTTTTAATACGTGGGTTGATATTAAAAGAGCATTTTTGTATGCCTTAGGAAGGTCTTTACTAAAGAAGAAAGTTGGATTAATATCTCAATCTCATATTGAGATATTAATAAGCCTTAGATTAATTATCTAATTGCCAAAACCAAGAAAATAGATTAATGAGAAATTGTTTGGGGCTTGAGTAGATCCCGCTGGATTATCCAATTGATCCCGTCCAGGAATACCATCAGCGTTTGGGTGGTTTTGACTCATGGTATTAATAAAGGATAAAACTATATAAGGAGAAGAGGATTAACGTATGAGGTGTGCATGCATAGGGGTCGTTAATGAATAAATCTCTTTAAGAGATATCTGCATGATTGAACTTTGTTTTCTGATAAAGCTGAATCTATAATGCACCTATGGAGTTGATGAAGGTTCAAGATATCTAGAGCTAGAAATGATGAATCTCCAGGAAGATTTGCAAAGAAGTCATGAAGACCTGACGTAAGTCTGATGAAGAAATTTGGTGGATCTGAGGGTTGAAGTCTTCAACATGAAAGTAGAAGCTTTCTGCCAGTACAAGCTGGTGTTAAAGTCAGGGGGTTGGAGCTCCCTTCCAGTAGTGACTGGAGAACGAGAGAAGGTTGTAGCCTTCTACAGGTGGGTGCCTGCATGCTGGTATAAGTCTGCACCAGCACAAAAAATTTGTAAGAAGTTTTCTTTATAGTAAATATTGAAGACATAGACGACAACAGCGGTGATTTTCTCCCAAATTGGGTTTCCACCTTAAATACGGGTGTTCATGTGTGTTGCTTATGTGTGATGATTAATTTTGTTATTACTGCACATGCTTACTGCTTATGAATGAATGATGCAATAATCTAAGTAAAGAATTAAAATAAGATCTCTGATAAAAAGTTTTTCAGTCAGATCTAAATACTGATTCACCCCCCCTTCTCAGTATTTTTCCTAACAATTGGTATCAAAGCAGGTCCTTCTGAAAAGCTTAGCCGCTAGAAGGAAGATCAATCAAGATGGAATAGCATCTATCAGGCCTCCGCTCTTCAACGGAAACAACTTAATCTTCTGGAAAACAAGGATGAGATCCTATCTTCAGTCTCTAGGTGCAGATGTATGGGCTATTGTTGAAGCAGGATATCAATATCCGGCCGCAGTACCAACAGATCCAACAGAAAGAAAGAATTATGAAACAAATGCAAAGGCGGTTAATGCTCTATTGGGAAGTCTAACTGAATCAGAATTTGTCAAAGTCATGCAGCTGAATACAACAAAGGAAATATGGGACAAAATCATTCTAAGTTATGAAGGAGATGCAAAGGTAAAAAGTGCTAAACTCCAAACTCTCAAAATTCAATATGAGAACCTAAAAATGCATAATGAGGAAAGAATTGCTAATTTCTTTTTACGTCTTGATGATATTGTAAATCGTATGAGAAATCTGGGAGAAACAATAACCGAGTCTACTTTGGTTGAGAAAGTTTTAAGATCACTAACGACAAAATTTGAGTCAAAATTTTCTGCTCTTGAAGAAAAGCAGGATCTTCAAAATCTTACTATGGTGCAACTTCATGGCATACTAACTGCATATGAGATGAGAAGAGGAGGACCATCTAAAGTCAAAGAAGCCATATTTAGAGCTTCTACAAATGGGAAATAGGTAAAAGAGATAGAAGGATCAGGGTATATCTTAGAAGAAGATGAGGTAAATTTTGTAAAGAAACTCCAACTTTGTACAGGACGGTTCAGAGGTAAGCTTCCTTTCAAATGTTTTGCTTGTGGAAGAGTTTGGTCATTATGCTGCTAAGTGTCCTCACAAAGAAGTACATGAAAGGGGAAAGGAAGTAGCAAGAAGGAATAAGAATTGGTTTAGCACTAGAAAAAGTTACTATACTCATGAAGACAGTGATGAGTTATCAGACAGTGAGGAAGAATGTGAACAAGATCTTAGACTTCTCATGGCATTTGAAAAGGAGTCTAGAGAAGAAAATGATACTTTAATGGATGCTTTAGAGAAAAATGATTTTTTTGATGAAATCAATCAACTCAAAATATGCTTAGAAGAAAGTAAAATATCCATAGAGACTCTGAAACACCAGCTTCAAGAAAAGGAGAAACATAATGAGAAATTAGAATGTGAAATAGTAAGTCTAAGAAAAGAAATTGAGAAAGTAAAGACTTTGAATCTTAGATTTTCTAAAGGATCTGAAACCTTAGATGAGATTACCAAGGTACAACGTTCTCCTCTTCTAAAGACAGGTCTTGGATATATCGGAGAATCTTCTCAGGCTTCAGCACCAAATTATCTAAAAGCAGCTACAACCAGTACACAACATTCTGCCTCATAGCAAGGGAATAAAGAGTCTGTACAAATAAAGCATGACCATCTCAATTCAAATAACACTAACATGAGTACCTTTCAAAGAAACACCAATAAACAGGTAAATTCAAGTAGAAGATTTCATGATCGCAGAAATTTATTCTTCAATGGACAATGTTTCTCATGTCACAATTTTGGTCATAAAGCTGTTCAAAGTGTTGCATATAAAACCATCATGACAAGAGAAGCAAGAAAGAAAAGGATTGATATTGGAACAAAGAAGAATACATATAACAAATTTTCGCCTCTTCAAAATGAAGTTGAATGTGGTTATTGTAATAACTTTGGCCATGAAGAATCTGAATGCAGGAGCAAAGTCCAGCCAAAAGAGCATCTTCCTTCAAGCTCCAAAGTATGGAAAAAGAAGGAATTATAGGTTGAAAATTGTGGCATAGATTTATTTGTATAAGGAGAAGAAAATCAATGGTACATTGATAGTGGATGCTCAAAACACATGACAGGTGACAAAAACAAACTTCTTGCATATATTGCTCTAGAAAAGGAAAAGAATGTTACATTTGGAAATGATACTCCTGCTGTCATTAAGGGAAAAGGATCTGTTTTTCTAAAATAAAAGGTGAAAGCTAATAATTTCATGTATGTGGATGGATTAAAGCATAACCTGTTAAGTGTAAATCAAATGTGTGATCAAGGAACTGAAGTTGTATTTAGTTCAAAAGAATGTGTGGTACGTGGTCTTGATACAGGTAAAAAAATTATAAAAGGAAACAGAACTCCAAGCAATCTGTATGTATTAAAGAACTACAAAGAACAATGTTACATGAGTAAATCTTCAGAAAAATAGCTATGGCATAGAAGGTTAAGCCATCTAAGCTTCTCTCAAATCAACAAATCAAGCAGAATTAAAGCTGTTCGTGATCTTCCCAATATTACACCACCTGAAAGTATCATATGCAAATCTTGCCAATTCGGTAAGCAAACCAGAGTGCAATTTAATGCCAAGGATGGTTCGTCAAGTAAGCCTCTTGAACTCATTCATACTGACATATGTGGACCTATGAAGAAAAAGTCACCACGTGGTGAACAATACTATATCTTATTCATTGATGATTTCTATAGAATGTGTTGGATTAGGTTGATTAAACACAAAGATGAAGCGTTTGAGAAATTTCAGATCTTCAAAGCACTGGTTGAAAATGAATTATATCTAAAAATCAAGTGTCTTATATTTGATAGAGGAGGAGAATATACATCAGATGAATTCCTTGAATTTTGTGAACAACATGGCATAAAAAGACAGTTTTCTGTAGCTGGCACTCCACAACAAAATGGCGTAGTAGAAAGAATGAATAGAACAGTTCAACAAATGGCTAGAGCTATGCTTGATGATTCCGGAACACCTGACACATTTTGGGGAGAAGCAACACATACAGCGGTAAATATTCTTAACAAGGCACATGTTCGTGTAAACAATGATAAAACTCCATATGAACTATGATATGGCAATCCTCCCACTGTAAAGCACTTTAAAGTTTTTGGAAGCAAATGCTTTATCAAAAATAATGATGAAAATCTTGGCAAGTTTGAACCCAGAGCAGATGAAGGAATATTCCTTGGCTACTCCTCTAGGAGTAGGGCATATAAATGTTACAATAAAAGACTTCGAAAGATTGTTGAATGTATAGATGTTGTTATTGATGAGTCTCCTGCAGCACCAAAAGAAGAAAAAAAAATAACAGACGAAGACGATGATGACATATATCCTTCTACATCAAATAGGAATGATATAGACAGTGAACCCAATGAAGAACCCGAAGATGATTTATCTGAAAAAGCTCCATCCAGATATGTTCAAAAGAATCATCCAGAATCTCAAATTTTGGGAGAAAAGGGATCAGGTGTACAAAGAAGAAGGACTCTTGTGGGATCTTCTAGTTACCTGGCATTTCTAACCACTATTGAACCACAAAATGTCAATCAAGCCAACAAAGATGAATGTTGGATTCAAGCCATGAATGAAGAGCTTGATCAAATTGAAAAGAATCACACTTGGGAATTAGTACCAAGAACTCATGACAAAAATGTCATTGGAACTAAATGGATATTCAAAAACAAGTTAAATGAGAATGGGGATGTTATAAGAAATAAAGCTAGACTTGTTTACAAGGGGTATGCTCAACAAGAAGGTATAGACTTTGAAGAAACTTTTGCTCCTGTAGCTAGACTTGAAGCCATAAGAATGTTTCTTGCTTTTTCAAGTTTTCAACAAATCAAAGTTTATCAAATGGATGTTAAATCTGCATTTCTAAATGGTGATCTAGAAGAAGAAGTTTATATAGAACAACCAGAAGGATTCATTTTGGGAAATGATGAAAATCTTGTTTGTAGACTTAAAAAGGCTCTATATGGTCTCAAACAAGCTCCAAGGGCATGGTATTATCGTCTTGACAAATATCTTCATCAACAAGGATTTTCAAAGGGGTCTGCTGATAGCAACTTATACACAAAAGCTGAAAATGATAAACTATTGATTGTGGTTGTATATGTTGATATCTGGTACTGAGTAATGAAAGCCTATGAGCAGAGAAATTTGTCGATATGTGACAAGAATTTGAAATGTCTTTACTTGGGGAACTAACATTCTTTCTTGGCTTGCAAGTGGCGCAAGCAGCAGTTAGCATATTCTTATCACAAGCAAAATATCTTAAGCAAATATTGAAGAAGTATGTCATGGAAGATTGCAAACCTATAAGTACACCAATGATAACTGGATGTAATCTCAGTTCTAATGATGATTCCCCCACGGTGAATCAAACAGAATACAAATCTATGATAGGAAGTCTACTTTATCTCACTGGGACAAGACCAGCCATTATGCATGCAATTGGGATTGTTGGACGATTCCAAGCTAATCCAAAAGAGTCTCACCTTCAGGCTGTGAAAAGAATATTCAAATATCTACAAGGAACTCAAGACTTTGGACTATGGTATCAAAAGAATGCTGATCTTACTCTTCATGCTTACACTGATGCAGATTGGGCTGGAAATGTTGATGATCGGAAAAGCACTAGTGGTGGTGCATTATATATGGGGCCCCGGTTAGTATCTTGGTTCAGCAAGAAGCAAAGCTATATTGCCTTATCTACAACAGAAGCATAATATGTGGCTGCCGCATCATGTTGCACTCAACTTCTTTGGATGATGAAAAAATTACAAGACATTCAAATAAAATGTTCACCTCCTATCTCCATCATGTGTGATAATACAAGTGCCATCAGTATTTCAAAGAATCCTGTTATGCATTCCAAGACCAAGCACATTCCCATCAAATATCACTTCTTACGAGAGCAAGTGCTTGAACAAAATGTGAAGTTGGAGTATGTTCCCTCCAAAGAACAAGTTGCTGATATATTTACCAAACCTTTACCCAGGGAAGCATTCAAATATCTCAGACAAAGCTGGGAGTAGTCTCTGCCATACAAAAGATCATATCTGCTTAAATTTAGAAGATTAAATTGGATACACTCCCGTTGAAAGTGATCAGGATGCACAGGCTAAGGGGGAGCATTGGTCATAGGGCAAGGATGCATTGTTGGCATTATAATTATTTGATTGCAGTCTGATATCATACTTGAGAATCTGTGATCTTGAGTGTATAAGTCATTTCTTTTATTTCATTAAATATTATTGTAGATGCAGCATGATCTCAGGGGGAGCATGGTATTGTCGGTACAAAGGATCCTGATCTATCCTTTGCCCTTGATGTCAAAGGGGGAGAATATTGCTGAATGTATTTCTGGTCATAGTTTCCATCAAGTCCAAAGGGGGAGATTGTTGGCAATATGCTTCTGGTATCCTATTATATTGAATTGATTGTCCTTGATGGCAACTCTATGAAAAAGGATGCAGATAATGACTGTATGAAGAACTTAGAAATCTGTGATAGTTAAGAAACCTGGTGTTGGGTTTGATGGTGCTCTGTATACAGTTTGAGGTACCAATGTCAATACGGTCGACTATGTATCCCGACTGGTAGACAATAAACCATCATGTGATAATCCTCTATATTATGGAGTAAGGTGTTTATCTATGTTTCGAATGGTGGATCGAATGCACGCAGAAAACCGAGTCGAACAGTTTGTAAGAATTTCATCAGAGTTGTATAACAGTATTGTGGTTGTATGATCTAATAACGCGAAGAAACGAATTGGTGAAAGTACGCAGATGGAACCTGGAGTAGAGGGGCGGAACCTTGCAAATGAACAATGAATGCGGTTTAAGGCTGGAAGTGGTTTTTATCGCACCACCTTTACAGTGAAAGTGGTATTTGAGAATCGGGAGCGATTCCATAGAACAATCGACACGTGGCATCGGGCGAAGTTCCAAAACCGCCATCATTGCGTGCCATCGCACGTTAACGATCGACCAAGGAAGCCGCGCGATATTAATGAGAGCCGTCGATTTGGAGGGAAGCCATCGGATGACAGTCGTATGAAGAAGATGCACGAAGGTTAACCAAAGTACGGTGCGGGAATTTGAGTGGACTATTGATCATATACGTGGGGCCTGGAGTCAAATGTTTATTAACCTTGGCTATAACATTATACAGCGGAGATAAAAAATCACCTTTGGGTCGATTCGTGTTACGAATATGCATTAGTGTATATGGAAGAACATAGGTTGGCGTTCCAATTTGGATTATTTTTAATACGTGGGTTGATATTAAAAGAGCATTTTTGTATGCCTTAGGAAGGTATTTACTAAAGAATAAAGTTGGATTAATATCTCAATCTCAGATTGAGATATTAATAAGCCTTAGATTAATTATCTAATTGCCAAAACCAAGAAAATAGATTAATGAGAAATTGTTTGGGGCTTGAGTAGACCCCGCTGGATTATCCAATTGATCCCGTCCAAGAATACCATCAGCGGTTGGGTGGTTTTGACTCATGGTATTAATAAAGGATAAAACTATATAAGGAGAAGAGGATTAACGTACGAGGTGTGCATGCATAGGGGTCGTTAATGAATAAATCTCTTTAAGAGATATCTGCATGATTGAACTTTGTTTTCTGATAAATTTGAATCTATAATGCACCTATGGAGTTGATGAAGGTTCAAGATCTCTAGAGCTAGAAATGGTGAATCTCCAGGAAGATCTGCAAAGAAATCATGAAGACCTGATGCAAGTTTGATGAAGAAATTTGGTGGATCTGAGGGTTGAAGTCTTCAACATGAAAGTAGAAGCTTTCTGCCAGTACAAGCTGGTGTTAAAGTCAGGGGGTTGGAGCTCCCTTCCAGTAGTGACTGGAGAACGAGAGAAGGTTGTAGCCTTCTGCAGGTGGGTGCCTGCGTGCTGGTATAAGTCTGCACCAGCACAAAAAATTTGTAAGAAGTTTTCTTTATAATAAATATTGAAGACAGAGATGACAACAACGGTGGTTTTCTCCCAAATTGGGTTTCCACCTTAAATACTGGTGTTCATGTGTGTTGCTTATGTGTGATGACTAATTCTGTTATTACTGCACATGCTTACTGCTTATGAATGAATGATGCAATAATATAAGTAAAGAATTAAAATAAGATCTCTGATAAAAAGTTTTTCAGTCAGATCTAAATACTGATTCACCCCCCCCTCTTAGTATTTTTCCTAACAATTATTATGCTGGTAAAATTGCTTCATAGAAAACCAATTTGCATAGTCCAGTAGTAGAGGGATTGGAAGGACTCATATGTTGGCCAAGAAACATCTCAGTCCAAGAGAGTGATATCCATCATTTTAACTTGATCTACCATCCTTTGAGAGAGGGAAGAGAGGCTTGCAGGAACTTGAGGGAGGGATACCTCCTTGTTTTGGGTATCTAAGCTCCATAACTCAATGGACCCTCTTCAAGTGTTTATCATTGTATCTTTTTTCACGACCAACACCTTATAAAGGGAGAATTCTCCACTTATGTTATTAGGATGTTTGCTTCATCAAGCTTTTGTATTTTTCATCTTGTGTTTTGTTTTGCTCTTAGTGTTGTAGGCTTAGTTTTCCCTCAAACTAAGTTTACATTATGTGTTCCACTAACAATAGACAATCATTTTCTCTGTGACCTTGTGCAGGTAGCAACCAACTTGCTAAAGAAGTGTATTTGGTACACCCTTGCACCAAATACACTACCACACCTACCAACTAGTTCATGGAGTAATTTTCAGAAAGCACTACAATGGTGTTATGCTAAGATTCCCTAAGCCACATGATACAAACAAGGTACTTAGAGATTTTCACGATGGAACAACATGTGGTCACTATGTAGGCAACACAACAATGCATAAAGTGATGAGGGCTGGTTATTACTGGCCCACTACGTTCAAATATGCTCACGCTTATGTCCGCAAGTGTATGTCTTGTGAGAGATGTGTCAGTCAAGATTAGAAGTCAACTACCTCACTGATACTAGTACCAGTCGAGGAACCTTTCCAACTGTGAGCCTAGATGTTATCTCAGAATTTTTTTCTCACTCATCAAAGTAACATCGATGCATTTTAACAATAATAGACTATTTCACTCAATGGTTAGAAGCAGTTCCCTTGAGACAAGTAAATGACCAGGAAGTCATCCACTTCTTGCAGCAAAACATCATAACCATGTTTGGCATTCCAACGTCACTTGTCTTTGTTAATGAAACTTACTTTTCATCATTAAAAATTTATGAATTTGCATTAGAAAATGGGATTGTATTAAATCATGCAACTAATTATTACTTGTTGGGAAATGGTTTGGCTAAATTGACAAACAAAAACCTTATCCCAATAATCAATAAAAACATCTTATTTAAGCAAAATAACTGACACAACACTTTCACCAATGCATTATAGGTTGACCGCGTAACTCCTAAGCCTTCCCTTAAGACCTCACTGTACTTTGTCATCTAAGGTGAAGAATTTATCTTTCTTGCAAACTTGTATCTCCTAGCCTTGAAACTCTCTCAAGGGTCCCAAGGTTCACCTTGCATTCTAGTTCAGAGCAGGATAAACACTTTACTCAAACTCAAGGAAGAAAGGATCAAATCCAAAAAGAGATTCTCTATCCACCAAAACCGTGTTAAACACTGGTTGGATAAGAAATCAGTAGGGGAAAAGTGTTTCGTTGTGGGTGACCTAGTACTAAAGTGGGATAAATCCCATGAAGAGAAAGGAAAACACACGAAGTTACAACCTTTGTGGATTGGTCCATTCACCATTGAAGAGAAGCTCAGTCATAATATCTTCAAGCTAAAATATTTAAATGAAAGGATTGATCCCATTTCCGTAAATGGTCAGGATATGAAGAATTATTTTCAATAGATGCTACGAATTGTGCTTCCTGTATAGTTTGTTTGTTTTTAATTTTGTCTTTTGGTATCTGTTGGTAATATGTGTGTTATTTTGATCATGTCCTGTCATGTTTGTTCGTCATTGTGCATAAATAAGACCTTTTGTAGAAAGTGCATGGCTCAAAAGGACTATGTGATGGAATGAAATAGAAATGTGATAGCCACAACGCTTGGCTTTTAGTTTGTTCTCCTTTGTTTGGGAAACTTCCATAGTTGTAGCTAAGTCCGGATGGAAAATATGATACTTACAAAAAGAAAACCTTGAGGGAAACTATTAGATTTGTGCCTATGCTAGTATCCAAACTACTCGACTTGGTGTAAGTTGACATGTGTGTTAACATCTATCCAATCTAGGAGAGAAAGGATAAGGGGAAAATCTAAAGTGATAAAACCTCTATTAGAGGTCTTAAAATACTTCTCTAAAGGAGAAACCTCTTCTTCTCTCAATAAGTCAATATCCTTTTGCTCATTGAAAATAATAAGTGTCAATGCCTAATCCTATTAAATAATAAATAAAGGGTGAAAGAAGAGAAATTCTTCCTGTATAAGGAGGTGAAGCAAGCAAATTCGTCAGGGTACTGTCCAAGCTTGCTGGAAACGAAGCAACGTTTGTGATCTTGAAGTGACTTTGTTGGGGTACTATCTAGGCATGCTGGCAACAAAGCAACACCATAGATGAATACTCATACTCTGAATATCATAAAATTTCCACACACATTACCCTTTCCCGGATTAAAACAACTGTGATATGACATACTTTTTTTATGTTCAACCAAGTAGAATAAAGTGAGGTACTATGTATATAACCGAGTCAAAAGGGGGAAACCAAGGCAATCTGATTGGTGAATCAATACTTAATGAAGGTTTGACCCTCTAGTTGAAAAATTATTCCTATAAATAGAAGTTGAAGCTCGCCCAATGTGTCACCAATTGTTGTCGTTGCTATAACACCCTCCAAAAATTCACTACATTCAAATTTTGGAGCCTACTTTACCATTGTATCTAGTGTCACCTTGGTCTTCGAGTTTCATTTCATGTCATTCTATATGTTTCAAGTATTCTTGAGTGTTCTCAAGTATCATTGCATTGATTAGAACATATTTGGTGTATTTCATGCTTGCAATACCTTTGTTGTTGTAAAATGACACTTTTTGGTTGCATTCACACACACTTCATCTGTCGTAATTGGGGAATGTATATAAAGTGGAATTTTGATGTATATTTATCCTTATTAAATATTTTCTAAATTTTCTTGATGAGTTGGTATGTGTCGCACATGTTTTTATGTCTAAACTCACCATGTTCACCCATTTCTCTATATTCTAGCCTTATACAATTTTTGGTTGCAAAGTGAACCCATTGAGGCAAGAAGCACATGAGCACACTTGTAATCTTTGAACAAGAATCCTTAGTTGTTCAAAAGTGTGCCACGTTCCCAAAAATAGCACATAGCTCAATCCTTAAGCCCTTTCCTCTTCCTTGTTTTGCATTGCGCACTTGGGAAATGAAGACTTTATTTGAGTGCACTCGTTCGACCCGAACAGATGTGCCATCCTTTAGCACATGAGCACACATTGAAGAAATTAAGTTCCACTCTTCAACCTTTGATAATGCTCCATGTACCCTCTTGACCCTTTGAGTGCATGAGCGCACTCCAAAGGCATGAAGCTTCTTCCTTCAACCTTCAGAGTGCATAAGCATGCTCCGAAATCATATTCCCCTCCTAACCCTTTAAGTGCATGAGCATACTCCAAAGGCACAAATTTTAATCCTTCAGCCTTCAGGAGTGCACTTATACCCTCCTTCTCTCCATTGAGCGCATAATGAACTTGGGAAGCCCAGAGCCTCCTCCTTCATCTTTCAAACTTGTGCCATGTGCAATTCCCTAATTTCCTCTTTCCATTGAGCGCATGAGCGCATGCCGAAGCCCTGAAGCCTCCACCCTTCAACCCCTCAGCCTTTCGAAGTAAGCCCTCGTGCCTAGAATCTCTCCTTGTTACTTATAGGCACACTGAAAAGGAATGAATATGAAATATTCATAAAACATGTTAGAATAGGATATTTTCAGGCTGATAGTTGCTTGTCATGAGTGATTGCAGATACAGGTATTCTAGGAACAACATGGCAAACACACATGAATAAAATTGGGCAAAGAAGGCAAACAAAGGAAGCATCGAAGAACAAAGAACACATTGAAATCTTGATGATCAAATCACCGTGAAGAATCTAGTATACCGAAGAACCTTTGGAGGAGGAAGACATCAATGATCAAAAGCTTCATGAAGAATGAAGACACGAGTGGCAACCATACCACCATTGAAGAAATTCCATGTCATAAATCACTATTAGTCCCAATCATCAAGGTCAGTTACATGTCACATCTTCATCACATGATTATGTGGAAGTAATGATGTAATGAGGTAATTATTGTAAAGAAAATTAAGTGGAATTACAAGAGTCATGTATGGACAAAAGAGTCATGGAAGTCCAAAATGCTTGTAATACCAAGAGTCATATGTAATTCCAAAGGTTATACAAGTACAAAGGTCATTAGGAGTTGGGAAATCAAGAGTCATGAGGATGTGAAAGGTCATGCATCAAAGTTATAAAATGACCCTCATTACTCATGTAAAGGACTTTTAACCTTGGATTCTCCCACAAGGAATTAGAGAGATAGAGTTAGTACTTTTGTAGAGCAAGTAGTGGCTCTAATGCTCCACTATTAGAGCTAGTGATGTTCACTGTATTTATATTATCTTGGAATTTTTTCTTAATACTTGAAGCATTTCAACCAACACATTTTCACACATGGATTGTGGATGTTTCTAATACTATTCTTTTAATTTTTATGATTCATGTTTTCTTTCACATGTACTGGAGTAATTGAACTATTTTTTTGACTTTAGTGCTTAACTTATTGGAAATGTGTTTTAATGTTTATAATGATCGTCACATCTATTTGAACTATTTTTCTTGATGCTAGACGAGTTTTTTTCATTCACGCATGTCTCCATTAGGGTAGTAATATTACTTCTCTCTTAGAGGCTCACTTTATTCCCCCCCTGTAGTAAAGGAACCTTGATACATCTGCAATCGAAGATTCACAAGGCACACTCACTTACTCATTCAAAATCACACATGTGCTTCTATCTTGTGCTAACAACTAAATCCAAGGCACATCTTTAAGTAAACAGGAGCTTGGCCGTATTCCAGATGGGAATCCTACACCAAGTGATGTGAGGTATAATTGGGACCTCATATCGAGGAGATTTCTTGTATGTTGGCAGTATCCAACAACATCAGTAGGATCACAACTAACTTATTCTCTAGATTTCCCTCAACCCTAGGAGCTCTCCAACTCAATTATTGTCCTTGGGAGCTTAGACAGGGCGGAAGATCATAACACAGTGTCCTCGATTGGACGAGATCCTTAACCGACAGGGTCACATCCATTAGTCCAAGTTGCTTTCTAAATATTAATAAATTCCCTTTTGGAAAATCCTTGGTAATTATGTCTGCTATATGCTCATTAGTCAAAATATTATGGAGTTTCACGTCTCCTCCCTACACCATGTCATGAATGTAGTGGTACCTGATCTCAATATGCTTGGAATTGTCATGAAATATGGGATTCTCTTCCAATCAGATCCTACTCTTGTTGTCGCAACATATCACTGTCATATGTAGAACTTGCTCAAAAAACTCTCCGAAGAGCTTCCTCAACGAAACTGCCTCACAGCTAGCCATGTGAGCAACAATATACTCTACCTCAACTGTACTCAAAGCTATGGAATTCTACTTCCTAGTCATCAAAGATATCATAGTAGAACCCAAACTAAAATAACACCTTGGTGTGCCCTTCCTTTCAATAACATTTTCGGCCCAATCAACATCAATATATCCATGTAGCTTCACATATATGAAAATATAACTTAGACCTAGATTAATCATCCCATGCAAATATATCAACACATGCTTGGTAGAAACCTAGTGTGCATGAAGAGGCTCAACCATGAATTTAATCAAAGTGTTAACTGAAAAACATATGTCTGGACGGGTGTTCAAAATGAACATCAATGCCCCAATGAGTTTCTGATACTAAGAGGGATTTTCCAAGTTAGGTGCAACAACATATCCACATAACCTCTTGAAATTCATTTCCATTGGTGTGACTAGGGACTTGAATTTTTCCATTCCAAATATTCCCAACAATTTCATGACATATTTTTCTTGAGAAATGAAAATATCACCTTGTATTTTCCACACCTCTAACCCCATGAAATAATGCATTAAACTGAGGTCTTTCATTATGAATTTAAAAGCTAGCCCCCTCTTATATTTTATCATCATAGGTTCACTACCTATAAAAAGTAAATCATCAACACTTAAAAAAAAAATGAGAGGTATATCTTGTACCACTTTGAAGTATAGGTTCAGACCGACATTGTTTCTTGTGAATCCAAGGTTCACCAGGTAACGATCAATATGACCATACCAGGCTCTACTGTCTTGCTTCAAACCATATAATTCCTTCTTCAACCTACAAACGTGAGTTTTCTCGTCATGTACTTCAAATACCAATGGTTGATCAACGAATACTTCTTCCTGTAATATGCCATGAATAAATGTAGTCTTCACATCCATTCAGTGAAGAGTCCATCCTTGACTAGTAGCAAGGGAAACAATTGATCTAATGGTGGTTTAGTGGGTAATAGGTGAAAATATGTCATGATATTTTTCTCCCTCTTTTTGGGAGAAAAATCTAGCTACGAACCTCGCTTTATATTTCTCACTACTTCCGTTAGATTCATGATTTATTTTGTGCAACCATTTCAAGGTTACGAAAAACATTCCTTTGGGTCTTGGAATAAAATCCCACACATCATTCTTCATAATGGATTCATAATCTTCGACCATAAAATCCTCCCAAACTATCTCTTTCACCGCTTCTTCAAAAGTGGGAGGCTCAACTTGTATGATGGAGCTCATAGCTACAATGTACCCTTGATTTCTCTAAAGGTACCTCTCGCAGTAGCATGTATTTCAAAATATTGAAAAGTATCACAAAACGAAAGTGGTATCTTCCTCAAAGAGGGATCACATGGAGTAGCATCCAAAAAGTCCATAAGCTCCATGGGATCATAAATAATATCCTTCTTAGATTTCGACATAGAAGTAACTTCTAGTAATTCTATGTCATCATCCTTCTTCTCAATAGTAGGGTATGGAGGAAGGTCCCTTTATTTTCCAAGGGAAACATCTTCATCGAAAGTTACACCCCTAATAAACTTGATTTTCCTTTGAACAAGCACATATATTATAGAATCTTTAGAATTATCACAATACCTAAAAAACATACCTTTCTTTCTGGTGGGTTCCATCTTGTTTCTCTTGTCCTTCAACTCATCAAAGTATACAGGGAATCCAACTATCTGCACATGAACAATATCAGGCTTCACACCTGTAAAAACTTCTTCGAGAGTTTTGTTACCCGGGGCTTGATGAGTAACCCCGTTTTGAACTTAGACTGTTGTATTTGTGGCTTATCCCCAAAGGAAATTTGGCAACTTGTCATCATGCAACATGTCTTGGGAAAATTCCATGATAAACGTATTGTTTCTCTTAGCCCCACCATTCTTCTCGAAATTATATGGAACAATAATCTCTTTCTTAATTCTAGACTCCTTGCAAAAGTCAAAGAACTCATTTGAGGTATATCCTCCACCATTATCAAATTCGAAAGCTTTAATTATCTTCCCTATTTGATTCTTGATTAATGCTGTGAAATCCTTTAATATCCATGTTTTTTCTGGAGAATTCATCAATAAATATAGTATAGGTATCCACCAAAGGAGTGCATAGGCATGGGTCTACATAAGTCATAATGAATGAGTTGTAGAATGTCATCGGTCCTGATTTTGCTTGAGGGTAATGGTCCCCTTGAATTATTTCGACTGGTACATCCCAGACATACTCCACCATGGCTAGCTTGAACATCAGACATCCTAGAAACTAACTTCCTTAGTTTAGGCATGACTTCATAATGTAGATGTGCCAACCTTGAGTGCCATAGATCACTTTTATGATTGATATCGTGGACCATAGCTTGCAATGGTATTCCATTGACTCTAAAGAGTCCTTCAATTCCATATCTCAAGGTGAAAGCATCCCTTGTGTGAGATTCCATAGACCAAGTTGGGAATTTTCCTCTTATGAATGCTACTCTCATCCCTTTGTCTACCAAGGAAGATATAAATACTAGGTTTTTTTTTTAGTCCCAGAACATACATAACATCATAAAGAAGAACATATTCCCTAGAGTCTAAATGAAACTTAATTGAGAAAAATCCCTTCTTTGGATAAGTGGAGTTGTCTGCAGGGATGATCTTTATATTTGTCTCCCTCTCAACCAAATTCGAGAGGACTTCCTTATACCTAGACAAATGTATAGAAGCCCCATTTTCTTCCAACCAACTATCATATGAATCCAGAGGAGAGGAAATAAAATGAGCAGAAATAATAATATATTCAAATTGAGTAACAACAACATTGTTTTAATACCTTGATTTTCTTGATCTCTTTTGTGCATGATAGCCTTTTTCACGATCATCAAGAACATCTCTTCTTCTTCTGTCATCTCTCCTTTTATCATCACCTCTTATTATATCATTAAACCTATTGTTATTGAAGCGACAGTTGGGCCTTGGAGCATCTCCCTTTTCCAGGTAATCTTGGGCATAGTGACCATGCTTGTGGCAGTTGTAGCATTCAAATTTTGAAAATTCCTTTTTGAATCCTCTATTGGAATCACTAGAATCTAGAGCAGGATTTATAAAGTTATAAGGTATTCCTCTTCCTTTCCTCTTCTTGTATTCGTTAGAAAATGTAGAGGACTATACTTCTTCATGCTTTTGAATCCTCCCTTTAGAGATAATCCTAGTTTCTTCTTGAGTGCACTTGCCAAAAAGATCATAAAATGACGAGAACTTGTCATTGTTTCTTATAGTATTAATGAAGGTTTCCCAAATGGGAGGAAGACCTTAAAGAGTAACATGCACTAGCTCTTTGTTAGATATAGGCTCTCCAATAGTCTGCAATTGATCCCTTAGTTGGGATACCCTCATAACATATGATTACATAGATTTCCCCTTGTTCGTCTTCAAGTCCTCGAGTTGAATCTTCAAGGAAAGGATGTGATTCAACTTTTTGACCTCACACATCCCAACCAAATTATCATAGATGTCCGTATACTTCTTCAATTTTCCAACATAAGTAAGAAAATTATCATCCAAGGAACCAATAATATTTTTCTTGGCTTTGATATCACCTTTCTTATACTTGGACTTGGAAACAATGGGAGAATTTTCCGGTGGCTGAATTACTTTTCCAATAAATCATTTTCATCCAATATTACTTCCAATCTGATCTTCTAAGTAGAAAAATTTGATGAGTCACCCAACTTCTCATAATCCTTTAAGTAAGAGGTAGAAATATATACTAAGTCAAATAAGCTCTTTTAGATTCTTCCAAATATAATTGCTTCAAAGGTTTTTTTTTAGTCTCTTGTCTCCTTGGGCTTGTCTTCATCTCAACTTTGATACCATGTTAATTTTCCACTATTCTATACTACTGAAATCACTTAGCCCAAATATTTCTTCAATTAGAAATAAGTTTTAAACAAAATTAATGTTTAAATAATAATGAGCATTTGTATATAGAACAATATATCCAATATGTAACAGAATACAATCAATATCAATGAAAAGAGATACGAGATTTGGTCAAATACCAGGGAAAAACCCCACAAGGGGGGAAACCCTTTCAAAGTCTTCTTTGATTATATTGTCATAAAATGTTTAGAAATTATATTATAATGTTCCAATTCATTAATCAAGAGTTAAATTCAATCATTTGACTAACTAATGAAACCAACCAATCAATATCCAAAATATGAGCCTCAAAGTCAAATTTGGTCAACAAGTCAAATCTAAAATTCCAGTCAAAGTCAACAACAACAACAAGAACCCTAGATGGACAATGGTCAATGGTCAACTATCCTTCAAAATATTTAGTCAAAGAAGCATCAAATTTGGCCTTCCAAAATTGATTAATCCCAGTCAAAATAATCAACAAAATCCTCCCAAAAATCAGTCAAAGTCAACCCTTTGACCTATGGGAACCCTAGCTGCAAAAATTTAGGCAATGTTGGTCAAAATTCCTCAAAAAAAATTGGTGAACCCTTTAGTCAAATCTACCTCCCAAACATATCAAAATTTCAATTAAACATATTCAAAATTTCCATGGTCAACACTGGTGAAACTACCCTAAACATAAGTCAACGCACCAAAACATAAATTTCCCTCTCCTCTTCGCATGTGTGAAATCGGATCATGCAATTTCTAACTTGTACAAAAAAATCATATCAATAGGGAGAGGATGTGATATGTGATGTTGATGTCCAATTGAGGTTTCCTTGATGTGTATTTATATTCTTCTTTGGAGACCCTGTTTTGACTTTAGGTTGACCTATACTTTTGTGTACTTATGTGTTTTCCATGAAAAAATAATATTTTTCCTTGACCAAATTAAATTATTCCAAGGGAAAGGAGGGTCTTCTCTGGATAACCAAAGGAGGGAATTTTTCCCTCAGCTACCAAATTAAAAAAAACAAGCACAACACACTTTTGAAAGGCGCAAGGGAGCCTTTGTTTTAGAGTTCAATGCCTTAGGGTAATTCATATGAGAAATAATGATGTAAGATGGGTAGTTGATATCTTTTGAGAGTTAAAAATAGAGGCTTTGGTAAATATATTACAAGGAGATATTGACCATAATATGCACTAGTAAAGTTTAGGAAGTACTTGGTGGGAGGAAGGTTCATGGTCAAGACAAACCACAATATCTTGAGATAATTTTTGTAGAAAAATTATCTCAAAAAGAGATATTAGAAATGGGTCAACAAAATTCAAACCTATGATTTCAACATTGAGTATAACAAGGGGAAGAAGAATGTAGTTGTTGATGCTCTCTCTAGGAAATTTCCAACATGTTCCCTCTTATAGATCAACATTGGTTGGAAAGAACTCCTACTAGCTGAGTACTCAAGGAATAAATTTTCATGTGAGTAAATGGATGGATTAGTTTAGGATGAAAAGGATAGGGTAATCAATGAGATTATCTTTTACAAAGGGAGGATATTATTAGTCCCTAAGTTGCACTTCAAAGAGAGGATCATGAGGTCTATCTATGACTAATCCCTAGCCAAACACCAAGTATTATTCAAAACATATAGGCACACACGTGAAATATTTGTGTGTAAGGGCATCAAAGGGGATGTTTGGAGACATGTAGCAAAATGTGCCACTTTCCAGTAGACCAAACTATGACAAACTCATCTAGCAGGACTATTATAGCCACTGTCAATCTTAGATAAAAAAATGGAAAAAAATTTCAATTGATTTCATTACAGTTATTTTGAAGGGGAAAGGGAGAGATTATATCTTTTTGGTGATGGATAGGCTAAAAAAAATTCTCATTTCATGGCCTTAGTCACTGACTACTTAGTGGCACATGTGGCAAATAAGTTTTTTAGAGAAATATTCATATTGCAAGGAGTTCCCAAACACATGGTCAATGACCAAGATAACATATTCATTAGCACATTTTGGCAGGAAATATTTATATTATCCAAAATGGAGCTAGCCCTAAGTTCTATTTATCATCCAAAAATAGACAACTAGACAAATATTATTAAAAAGTGGGTGGAATTATATTTGAGGAACTATGTGGCCAAGAAACAAAAAACTTGGATTAGGTGGTTGCACTTGGGTGAGTATAGTTATAACACCACCTACCATATGTCTATAGGGAAGAATCCCTTCAAAGCATTGTATGGGTATGAGGAACTATGTGGCTAGACAAAAACAAACTTGGATTAGTTGGCTGCACTGTGGTGAGTAATATTATAACACCACCTACCATATGTCTATATGGATGACTCCCTTTAGAGCATTGTATGGGCATGGTGCTCCCACATTCATTCAAATGAAATTAGGAGACAACAGGGCATCAATGACCAAGGATTGGTTGTAGGAGAGTCAATATATTCTTACAATCCCTAATGAGAAATTATAGGTAGCCCAAAATCAGTAGAAGGTGTATGAAAATCACCATAGGGTGGATCATAATTTCTAGGAGTAGGATCTTGTTTTATTGAGACTTCATCCATATAGGCAATCATCCTTGAAGAAGAGTGGCTCTAAGAAATTAAATTTGCGATTATTTGGACCTTACAAGGTGATCAAGAATTAGGAGGTTGCTTATGAATTAGAGCTGTTAGAAGAAAGAAATATTCACGGTGTTTCTAGGTATCTTTCCTTAAAAAGGTCCTTCGACAACAATCTAGGGCCACAACAGAGCTTCCAACACTTGAAGATGAAGGGAAATTGGTCCTTATTACAAAGGAGATCATGGACACGAGGGAGAGGAAGTTGAGGAGTAGGACATGTTGGAAATACTGAGAGGGGGGTGAATCAATATTTCACTTCAATTAGTTAATTTTTAAATTTCTAGAGCATTAACATCAAATCAAAACATAGATTATTAATACATCACAAGAAAAACACATAATAAATTTTTAGGTGGAAACCCTTATGAGAGAAAAACCACAAAATTATTTTCTAATACTTTATGAGTACAATTTCCTCAACACCAACTAAATGGGAAGCTCCAACTTCCTCGTACTCTAAAAAATAATTATATTTATCAGGAAGCTCCAACTCGTAAAATGATTCTCCAACACCTTGATTTACCAGCTCCAACTGGAAGGACACTCTAATGCGCTGATTTTATCAACTCCAAATGAAAGGGTGCTCCAACAACCTGCAAGCTCCAAATTTTCTTAGGACCACCCTACCACCTTGAAATATTTTCAGGCTCCAACCTCAGGGAGACTTCACTCTTTTCCTTGAACCACCCAACAATCCTAAAAACAAAATAGAGAAAAATAAACATGGGATCCCATACTAGGGATAATGAATGAATTAATAAATATTCATTTAACCCTTACAACTGATACATTCTTCAAATATACAATGGTGTTCTAAAATCTATCAAAATTCAGAAATTATTTACATCCAACTGTTGCCTTATCAACAATTCATTGATATACTAATCAATTAAAAAAAATGGTTCATACCTTTGTTAATTTGATGAGAAATGAGCGATAGAATTGCTTCAAAATTTTCCAAGTGTACTTCCCTAAATATGCCTTTATTATGTCCTTTCAACAAGGTTATACCTCTGATTGCAATTATCCTTTTCTTCTTATTACAAAAACTTCAACAAGTCAACACAATGCTCCTTAAGATGAAATTCAATCTCTTTTACTAGATCTTTTCATGAAAAAAAATTATTCACCCTTTTGAAGGCAGAGTAAAAACCTTTAGATCAAATCGTAACGAGCTTGGTTTTTATCCTTCCAACAGACCTTAATCTTATTTCTATGGCTTCCCCTAATTTTGATGTTAATATATCCTCTAATTGATTATGGGCTAGTTCTCAGATCAACCCTTTTAATCATCAAAGTAAGCTTCGAGCCCTGCTGCTTAAACAATTCCAATTAATCTCAAAAGGATCTCGATGAGCCTTGGTATGGATTGCTCAGAGAATGTTTAACTCAACCCTAGATCAAATCTTAAACAAATACAAAAACAATATCATAACAAATCTTGAATTAGGCCATAGATAGGTCTCCAATATACCTTAGAAACACAACTCATTTAGTCTGGAAGAAGGCTGAAGTAACATCACAATATGCCTCAGATTTTTGTCCTAAAAATAGTTCGAAATAGGTCTTAAAAGGGGACTAAAAAGCCAACCTCAAGTCATCTGAAGTGAGCCTCAGTAATACAGATCTGGCTGAAGAGCCTCAACTTTTCCCTAGTCTTAGAGACCTAAGAATAATATTTGAACAAACATTAGAGGAATCCAAAATTATCCACATAATAACCCTAAAAAGGTATGAAACAAGCCACATAATAGGCCTTTTGGCTAGAAAATATACTCATAAAAGTATAAAATTTAAGCCCAAAACATATTAGAAAATTCGATGAACCATTCCAAATAATTCCATTAAAATATATCCAAACGGTGCCTCAAAATATCTCAAATTTCCCTCAGGATGCATTGAAAACTAAGCTTCAATCTACCTCAGAATATGACCTTACGATTCATATTTGCACCAAACAAATTATGTATAACCTCAACAAAACTTCAGCCTCGTACTTGTATTAATAGACGTGAATTCCCCTAGCCTGAGAATAGAATACAAAATATAAGCTTCAATTCATGTTCTGTGAAAGAATTGATGCACACCATGGAGAGATTTGAGCCAATATTTTTATACAAGTAGTGGGGCATTAGAAAAGGGGCAAAACTAGCCTTAATTCATGGAACCTGTTATCAAATTTTGGTTTAGGGTTAAGAGTTTTCTAAATTTTTCATGAAAAATTTGGTTGCGCAGACATCTATTTGTTCAACACTATTTCAAAAATTTGTAACACAAATGATGACAAATCAAATATCAGCGAAAGTAAAGGATTGATGAAAAGCGAGTGCAGATAAAATAAAATAAACTTATTGTGTTTTGTATCCACATTGATTAAGTTCATTACATTCATTTTGTTTGAAATATTAGTTCCACTGTTTTAGTATCGGTTGCAAATTTTGTGGATGGTTGTTCAGAACGATGGGGAAGACCAGTTGCATGCAAAGAGGATAACCGGAAGGCCTTGAAATCCTAGAATCCATCCTAGAACTCTAGGAACAATTTCAATACGCCGGTTAGGAGAAATTTTGCTTAATATGCGATGGGTATCACAATGGGGTGACACAGGGATTTGCAGAAGGTTTCAACGGGGAAAATGACAGTCTGGATGACATTTCTTTCCCAGTTATAGAGTAGAGTATTTGAGAGGAAACTGTCATGCCAATTGATGGGAAACATTGGTTCAAGAACATAACCCTCGTTGGCGTTGATATTCCTTTTTTCCTCAAGGGCGAGCATAAATATAATCCATGGCAGTCGGGTGTACACAGATCCTAGCTAAAAAGGGAATGGAATGAAGCACTGACAGTCATCCAAAATTACTTTATCTTCTAAGGGTGCTACCACAAAATGGGTATGTAGCACCTCAAATTTTTAGCGCATGTATCTGGTCAAATACATATGAATTTTCCTTGCTTTTTTTTTAATGAGTTAAAAAAAAATGTTAGCCAAGGTTTGAACTAGGCCCAAGTTTGTTGTGTATCATTAAGCCCTAATTTTTTTTTTTTGTGTTAGACAATTTGAGGAAATTGAATAGGACCTAGGATCATTTTTTGTTCTATGGAGGTTTCAATGCGACATGAAATCCTAACTCTCAGACTATCAAAAAAGTGAGATGCAAGAACATACTAAAGGCTCATAAGATTTTGGGAGAATCCTCCTCTTACACCATTAAAACAAGAAGCAAGGGAAAGATTTAACCTCCTAAAACCCTTATTCCTGTACCAATATTAGGAAGGGTCTATAAAAGAATAACTAGGAGGGAAATTAGAACAAAGACGCCATATCCTCCTCGGGAACCTGAGCCAGTTGAAACATTAGACGCCTCTGAAAATACCCCTGTAAGCCAAACACCAAAAGTTGTAGGGGAAGCACCTAGTAAAACAAGGGAGAATAACACAACATGAAAGGAAAGAGAGAAGGAGCCTACATTAGCTGAGTTGTATGGATTTCAAAAACCTCACACTAGGCCTGTAAATAAGCTATGACTGAAATTCAAATTAAAGCAAAACCCTGACCTAGCTACTGAGTTTATACAAGTAGACGAATCACCATTAAAGGATCAAGTAATAAACAAGGAAAAAGGTTATAGTTCTAAGAAGCAAAAGAAGAAGTGGGCCCCCAAGGTCAAGAACAAGAAAACCAAGAAAATCAAGCCTTTTCTAACAGATGAAGTCAACATGTTACTAAGAGCAACAAAGAAGGTAAATTGAAGTTTTGTTAAAACAAGTTTCTAATTATTTTGTTAGCATTTTTCTTGATAATTTTGCATAAAGCACTGATAATTATTTTGTTAGCGCTAGTCATTTCTGTTTTGCTCCAAACAGTGACAATTAATTTGTCAGTGACTGTTACAGTTTCACTCTGATATATGGTGCATGTTATTTTTACAGTTCTTAGAGTTTTTGCATAGTTATAGCAATGATTGAAGATCTATTTTATGTTAGTATCTCGAGGGTAAATATTGTGCAAATGTTAAATAAATGAATATTTTCAGCAAGCTTCCGAGGAAACAATGCATTTTTAGATTTTGTGGCAGAGGATCGGTGACTTGTTTCCTTGCCTCTTCTTCAAGATTTTTTTAGCTATAGTTTCATCCAGAATATCAAAATATATCATGTATTATGAACATACATTGAACCAAACTTTATTTTTGTAAATATGTATTAAAATTAACATAAAAAATAGGATCTATTTCCTAAAATTACACTGTAGTTAAAATTCCTTTATTTTATGAAGTTTGTTGTAAATATTTTTCTACAAAGTTATTCTGAAAAAAGGAAGATGGGTTTGAAAAAATATGAAAGGATGAGAAATTTGTGTGTGGTTCTAAATATTAATATATTGCTATATGCGGTTTTACATAGACAATTTGCAGAGATTCATGTGTGTATGACTTCTCGTCCTTTTTTCCTTATGTTATTTAGTTTCTATTTATTTTGCATATCTTAATCATCAAGTATTTAGTATTTTGGATAAAACGACATGAATTTGAATTCCTTATGAATTCTCAAATTTAGCTTATATGAATATTTTCCATGTTTTCTACGTAAATATTTACAACAGAAATCTCCTTGGTCTGCTTAGATATTTATTTTATGTATTCTGTCTCCACCTCTTCATGGTAATTTGTCTTGAAGTCATATCCTATCTTGCCTCTGTTAGGGTTGTTTATGTATATTATGGTTAACATTCTCTCCACTAGACTCCATGCCCAATGGTCCCTGTCCTTTCATTATAAATTCATTTCACCTGTTACCAATCAAATATAGTCAATGAGCTTAATTACCTATTGATAAAGTGATCATGAGTGGTATAGTTTTAAGGAGAGATCACTCTCTAAATTGAAGGGTCATATTCAATCTCAAATCGATTTAGAGGTTACCGTAGGATTTTCTCTGACAACCAAGATAATTTTTTGAATGATAACATTTTTGCACTATTGTCGTGGAACGGAAGATACATTATACCCGAACAATTTTATTGTTTAGATTAGATCTCGGAGGGAAAACAAAGATTTGGACATCAGTTTTGGCTGCAATATTTTGCTCTGGAGAATCCATGTGAGATTTAAGACGATTCCACTGGGCGAGTTATATAACATAAGGGAGTTTACACGTGAAGGGACTAAGATCCTAATCCATTAGAGATCTTATCAAGTGCAGAGAAGTTGTTCAGAAAAATAAGAGCGACAGAAGAATCAAGTACCATTCCTTTAGAAAGGTCATTTCTTTACCTAAAGAATTCAAGTCCATAGACTATATACAATTCGATATTAAGTTTGAGAAAAATATGTTTAGGTCCTAGTCAAAAAATAATATCTCAGATACTATATTTGATGAGACAAAATTTAAGACCTACATTCCAAGTTTTTCCTCTTAAGAATTGCATTTATTTCCACAAGACCAAGAGATTTGGCTCCAGTTTGAAAGTTTTGAAGATTTAGTTCATGAGCTTTATATAGCTATATGTAAGTCTGTAACTTTTCCATTTTCTATTTCACCTTTTTCTGCTTCATTTGTCTCTATTGGATCTCATATGACTACTCATTAGCTGTCTCAAAAAAAAATTCATTTCCTTTGTCATATTCCTTCCAAATTCCTTATGTTTTTATTTCTTCAGCCTCATCTCGTGCAATCATGACTGCTAGATATGCTCCTCTCGCCCTACCAGGTCAAATTCATGACCTACCACGTAATTATGGTCAACGATTAATTCAGTTTGATGGACAAGGAGGTTTTACTACTCAAAAACATTTGTATAAGTTTAAGGACCTTAAATACCTTGAATAGGTGGATGATGATGAAGTTAAGATGAGGTTGTTTGCAAAAATATTCTCAGGAGAAGTTAAAAAAAGGTTCAAAGGACTGCTAGGAGGAGGTATTTCAAAATTTAAAAAGTTTGAATAAATTTTCCTTGCAAGATGGGAGGTTAAGAAAAATCCTTTACAAATCTTGGCCGAATATGAAAATTTGAGGAGAAACTCATGCAAAACAATGTAGGAATTTTTTTCTAGGTTTAACAAAGTTTATAATTCTATTCCAGCTGATATTAAGCCACCTCAGAGACTAGATCTACTTCATTATCTAGATTCATTTTATGTTGAGTTTACTTTTCAATTAAGAGAAAGGAATCCTGCTACACCAACAAACATGAAAAATATTTCCTTTGGAGTGGAAACTAATTTGCTGGCCAAAAAGGCTAAAACAAGGATTAAAATTAAAGTGATTAAAGATGAACCCTCTTCTTCATCAAATGCCAAGTTTGATGTTATGTCGAAGATAATGGAAAAATTAGTTGATAAGTTTACTCCTTCTAGGTATGAGCCTCAAGCTTTGGTTTGAAACCCTAATTTTCGGAGACCTTAAGGCCATCAAATTTTTTAAAGAGATCAAAAAGGTCTTGAAGATCAGTAGGTTGTAAGACCTCCTTTCCCTGAGAATTTTGTTGATGAAGAGCCAACCAAGGAAGCAAATCAATAAATTAATTGTTTTGGTGATGAAGAATCTTAATTTTTTTGACTAAAGGATAGCATGATAAATATAATGAGTCTTGAGAAGAAAAATATAGCACTCAAATGATGTTTTATTTAGAAATCTATCAACAAGGTTATAATAATGTAGTGGTTGAATTTAATAGACAACACAATCTCAAGGGCTGAAATGTTCCAATTAAAACTCCACCATCAAAACCTGCAACATGACAACAACAAGATGATCCAAAAATAGACATAAGAAAGTTGATGACCAAAAAGGGATGCTCCGAAAAAGGTTGATGAAGCCAAGAAGGATGTGAAAGAGGGGGAGAAGGCCCAAGTATCATTCAATTGGAGAATGAAATTGGTAAATAAAAATTACTATTCCTTTTTCTGAATTGGTAAAGAATGGGCAATATAGGAAACAAATCATTACAATGGAGAAGGGTTCAAAGAATGATTAGATAGGTATTAATGCATAAGATTCTCTAAATATTAATGATGATGCTCCTAAGTTTGTATTCAGTCCTTTTGTAACTAGTCTAAATGATGATGTTCCTCCTTTTTACATTAGTTTAATATCCATGACAAGATCCTTCATAATCCCATGCTACACTCTAGAGCATCAAACATCTTGATGACTAAGTCAGTTATGGACAATTTGGGACTTACGATTACCAGGCGTTATAAAGATTTGTTTTCCTCTGATTCAAGAAAGTTCAAGGGTTTTGGATTAATCAAATATCTTGTGTTAAATTTGACCCAAATTATTGCAAAAAGTTTTGTTATGGACTCAATATTAGTAGATATCCCACCCAGGTTTGGAATTATTTCAAGGTATTAGTGAGCTAAGTTGGGAGGCACCCTTCAAATGGATATGTAGTATGCATGCATCCTAGTGTTTGGAGAATCAAGGAGACTGTACAAGGAAGTCCAGATGAAATATGTGGTAAGTAGCAAAGATGAACCAAAGAATAACCTCATTTTTGAGGTTGACAATGAGCCTGGTTCTCAAATTTTTTGTAATGATTTGTGCTTCGAAGAATACAGACAACAACAAAATGAAGATAAATTTCAAAAGGAAGAAGTACAATTAGCTAAAGATAACATATTATGGAACATGCATTTTGACGATTCCACTTGTAAAGATGGTTCAGGGGCAGGTATTTGGTTCATTCCACCAAATCTAAGTATTAAGTTACACTCCTTCAAACTGTATTTTGAATGCACCAATAACATTGCAGAATATGAGGTTTTGATCATCAGAATAAATCTGTTGAGAGAATGGAAAGAAAAAATGATTCATGTCTTCATAGACTATGAGGCGGTTGTGAAACAAGTCCTGGGTACATATGAAAATAAACATTTGAGGATGAGAGCTTATCGAAATGAGGTATGGGATATGTTTGAAAATTTATTTTCAGAACAATTTTTTTTGTTTTTGTTTTTTCTAGAGAAGAAAATGCTACAACAGTTTCCTTAGCTACTACTGCTTGTGCTTTTAAATTTACCATTTATCCGAATAGAAGATATGATATTAATGTAAGGAATAGGCCCTCCATCCCAAACAACATCAAGCATTTTCATATTTTTGAAGATGATCAACAGATCGAGGATTCTTAGAGATGACCGATGAATTTGTAAGCACCCCAGTTGACAGAAGAAAAGATGAGGAACTAGAGGTAGATGTAGAATCAACTATTTTCTTAAATTCTATAGATGGACAAGACATTATTCGGCTAAGTAATAATTTGATTCCTGGAGGTTTAGTCGCTCTAGAATGACTCTTTGACTCAAATGATGTAACTGTAAAACCAATAATTTTATCAAGTGATGGTGAGATGCAAGATTACAATTTGGAAACAGAGGATGATCCTAAGTTAGCTAAGCTTTATAATTCTTTAAAAACATAACATAAAAATAGTAAGCATAATTGTTGAAAGAGTTTTTAGATGTGTTTTCCCGGAGGTATGGAGATTTAAATTTTAATGATAAGAACATCATTCAACACACTATCCCACTCAGGGATAAAGAGAAGCATTTCAAAAATAACCTCAAAAGGATTAATCACAGGTTGTTTCCATTAATAGAAAAGGAGGTTAAGATATTACTTGTTGATAAAATTCTTGTGCCATCAAGATTTTCTAATTGGATTTCCAATCTAGTTCTAGTCCGAAAAAAGAGTGGAGAAATCAGACTTTGTGTAGATTTTAGAAATCTGAATAAGGTTTCTTTGAAAGAAAAATATCCATTGCCTAAAATGGAATATATATTTTAAAAAGTAGTTGGATCTGAGAGGATTTCCATGCTTGATGATATTTTCGGATATTACCAAATATTAGTGAATCTAAGAGATCTAGACAAGACAACATTCACTACGCCATGGTGCACCTTCATGTACTCCAAATTTCCTTTTGGGATGATGAATGTTGAAGAAACATTCCAAAGGGCAATGTACATAACATTCACAGAAGAAAATTATAAGTCTGTAGTGGTTTATCTAGATGACATAACAATTTTCTCGTAATTAGATTTTGGTCACCTGAAACATCTAAAAAAAATCCTTCTAGACTTCATAAAATTTGGCATCTCTCTCTCAATATAAAGAAGTCACACTTTTCTATGCAGGAGGGTAGATTATTGGGTCACATAGTTTATAAAGAGGGAATTAAAATTAATCCTAACAGAGTTCCAACTATACATAAAATTGAATGTCTGAGAAGTAAGAAAGATATATAGTCTTTTTTGGGTAATGTAAATTTCTTGAGAATATTTATCCCTAATTTTGCTGAAATTATGATGGTAATTACTAATATGCTTTAAAAATATGTTGAAATTAAATGGACTATTCAAGCTAAATAGTCTTTTGACGAGATTAAAAGGGCTCCAAGTCAAGCTCCTCTGCTCATTAGCCTTGATTTTTCAAAAGAATTTTGGTTTTTTCTTTTGCTTCAGAGCACACCAATACAGGCGTTTTGCTTTAGAAAAATGCAAAAGGCCACAAGCATCCTCTATCTTTTTTCAACAGAGTGTTGAGGGATTCTGAGATGAAATATGGTATCATAGATAAACAAGCCTATGAATTGGTAAAGACACTTAAGGATTTTAGGGTTTATGTACTTCATTCTCATATAATTGCTTATGTAACCAAGAGTGTGGTAAAGGATGTTTTGAGTCAACTAGATAATGATTTTAAGAGAGGAAAGTTGATTGTAAAGATGTTGGAGTTTGACATAGAAATCAAGCCCACTAAGTTTGTTAAGGGACAAGGCTTGACCAAATTGATGATTCAGACAAATTTTGAAACTCTTTAGATAAATATTACTTTGGAACTATCAGATAACAAAGATGATGAAACACGTTTATCAGTAGATGACAAGTTCAAAATGTAACAACCTTGGTGAAAATTCCATGCAATAAAAGTTAATAGAGGCAAAATAATAACCATGATTGATGGGACACTTATTCCAAGCTAAAATTTGTAAAAAAACATCCTAGTGGGTGTTCATTTAGCTCATTATGGCTAAGGAAATTGGCAAAGGCAAAGGCTTTAGAAAGGAAAAATGGAATTTTGGCACATTTATTTATGAAAATAATGAAAATTAGTGGAAAAGGGAGGTGAGAGGTCATAGGTTGCATGTGAGGAGGAAAATGAAGAAAATAAAGGCCTCTTGAATAAAAAGGCTTATGAGGAACAAATGGTACCTTTTTTCAGTTCAATTTGGGAGCTACGAAATTATTCCGTCTCTCTCTCTCTCTCTTGGACACTTAGAGTTTTCTTGGAGCACTTTGGCATTGGATCAAGAAAGGAAAAGAAGGTAAGAGGAAGGAAGGAGCAAGAAAGGAAGAACAAGATCAAGCAGATACAACAAGATCCTTTGTAGGTATTGATTTGCATGTGTGATTTCCTTGCTAGATTTGACATTCATGGTATTTCATGTGGTTATTTTCTGTCATGGCATGGGTTTTTCGAGGTGTGACAGTGTTTTCAGCTTAGCCTTTCCATTTTTAGATATCCTTGATGTGATGGGTTCTCATGCTTTGGTTGAGATGGACTGCTAGATGGATTCGAAGTTGAGTGAGGTGGATCTTTGAAAGGAAAAAAACATGGCCTAGTGATCCTTTAACCAAACTGTGGATTACGGTAAATACATTAGCCTAGTGACGCCTGAACCGAACTATGGGTTGCAGTAAAGCTAGGATTGTGTGCCTCGGTGGGCCTAGGAATCCTTTCCAGCAAATGACGAGATATACAGTAAAGCCAAGAGGTGGATTTCTCTCTCTTGGACGTAGTAGTCCTAGGATGGGATGCACGGTAAATCCTAGATAGTGGGTCTCGGTGTAGGGCCTAGTGATCCATGGATCATACTGTGGATTACGGTAAAGCCCGAGAGATTAGGAGGCAGTAAAATTCCTCACGGTGTAGGTGGAGAACTCCAGTAGAATCCATGCTTGTTTGGTTCTTTTTTGGTTGGTTATGAGTCCCACATTCATGCTTGGAATATGGCACGGGGGTGATTGGCTGAAGAGAGATTTGGATCAACCAATATATGATTGGGTGGAACGTGGTAGTCCCATCCCTAGTTGGTTTTTACATCCATTAATGAGAAGCTCATTTCCTTGGAATTTGATGTGTAAATGTCTGGTTTATATGTGGATCCTATCGCTGATGTATCTTTGATATTTATATTGTTATTATGTTTGTTATGAGCATGTATTATGACAGGGTGATGTATGGCTCTCCCAAAAATGAATAAATGAATAAACAATGTATCTTTGACCTAATAGATGATACTGCTACTAACGATGTAAGGGAAAAATTCTTGTTAGCGATTCCCAGATAATTATGATACCCTTATGTTCAAACATGTCATTTAAACCTGTAGATTACATATTTGCGACATGTTTGACGAAATGAATATCATGGCTAGTAGGGGTCCAGTGAAGTCCTTATTCAAGTATTTGCTTTTGCACCATTGTTTTGCTGTTATATTTCATGTCTGAGCTAGTCCTTGAAGTCTAGGAAGTGACACGGGCTCTAGGCCTTAAAAAGTGGCTCAAATCCCGGGTATGCTGGCACAGGTCTGTGGGAAAAATTCCCTAGACGCATGCTTGCATATGCTATGGGATCATCCAGAGCCTCCCAAACGCACCCATGCCCTATACTGTGGGAGCATACAGTAGTTTGAAGGCCTAAACCTCAGAGCAACCCAGGGTCTAGATACCTGAGTGGTTGGGTTGGCTTATGGGAGTCCTGTTGCTGATGTGGAAGGTCTGTGTAACGTGTTACCATCGATTCCACTTCCTTAAGGTCACCTGGGAGGTTGAATCTAATCATAGTAGCTCTTTGTCACATGTTTAGCCCGATTGGCTGGTTACTTAGGTAGATGTGGGATGAGGGTGTTTCAGAGTGGTATCAGAGCAGGGTTCAACCCTTGGACTGGATGGGAGGTGTGCTGGTCAAGCATTTCTGTTGGTTGCATATGTGTTTCTCATACTTGTGGTGTATATGCTTGTTTCTTCCGTAAAGTGCTGATCATGTTGTGCACTATGTCGTCATGAGTGTATGAATAGCTACATGTTGTTTATACATGTCAAGTGATTACATGTATCATCCTTATATGCTTGGTTACATGTTTTTATGTGTTGTTATAGGTATTGTCTATTTATTCTTGGTTATATTTGTTTATGCGTATGTATTGTTTGTGTTTACGCTTGTGTATTTTCTATGTTTATGATTGTGCATTATGCACATACATTGGTATGGTTAATGTTTTCATGCATAAGGTCATATTATGTGTAGTGATATGGTCATGCAGTGATGGCTGGAATCCATCTAGAATGATGTTATGTGTTGGTACACTTAGTTTTTATATGTCTATATGTTGTTATGATTATTTTTGGACATTTATTTACGCATATTTGGATGATCTTGCATATGAGACATCCTCCCCAATTATACTAAGGTATGTTGGTTTATTATGATTTGGTTTAGCTAACATGTCATGCCTTGCAGGAAAGAGATCAAAATGAATAGCAAGATGGTGTACTACAAAAACTCTCCCTGTGAATCAGATGAGTAGCATGGTGGGCACTCTTCTGATTTGGTAGACACATTAAGAAGCTTGAAGGAAGAAATAAGGAGTTTTAAGGTAGACAATGACAGGATCATACACGCACAAGAGAAAAAAGCAGAGGTTAATGCAATAATTATTCAGAGCTTGTTACAATTGCAAAGGTAAGGTCCACTTTGGATTAGCCATGGATAGGAGGAAAAAATAATGGGGCATATGGCAGTAGGTCTCCTGGAAAAAACATGTCAGATAGAGCTGACACAGTGTGATATGGCAGGTTGTTGGATACTATGGATAGGAGGCGTGATGAATACAATTACTATTCTAGTTCTGGCTCAGATAGGCACCATGATCTTCATCGCTATCATCCTTACAGGAGGAGTGATCGGGTATACTTGATGGATGAATTTAAGAAAGAAAAGCCACCTAATTTTGATGGAGATTTGAAACTGAAAGATGCAGAAGCTTGGATACTTGGGATGAACAAGTTCTTTGAGTTGCATGAGTACACAAATATATGAAGGAAAAAATGGCTATATTTAGCCTGAAAGGTAAAGCAAACATTTGGTGGGAAAATGTGAAGCAAGTTAGAGACATTAGGATAGAGGACTTGAGTTGGCATGAGTTCAAGAGAAATTTTAGGAAGAAGTACTTGTTAGAAAGGTACTACGAAAATTAAAGAATTTTATGAGCTAAAGATGGGTTCAATGACAGATGAAGAGTACACAACTAAGTTCCTGGAGCTATTAAGGTATGTACCATATCTTAAAGATGATAAGGCTAAATTTCAATGGTTTGTGAAAGGTTTTCCATTAGCATTTAGAGATTGTATTGAATATGATGAGCCTCGGTCACCGAATAAAGTTATTGGGAAATTGAAGCATTGATATTAAAATTCAAAGTGTAAGAATGAACCTTAGTAAGGATGGAAAATAAAAGACAAAGGTAAAGGTAAATGGTAGCCAAAAAGAGAAAGGCCTCATAATGCAGAGGATAAAGAAAATGTGGCACCACAAAAAAAGTTTAATATAGCTAGGCAAGGATAGGGATCACAACAGCAACATAGAGGTAATATTACTAGACGGTTGGAGTGCTAGACATGCGGTGAGGAACACCTTAGGAGAGATTGTTCGCAAAATTAGGGTGGTAGGCCTTAGATATATAGTGCACTGGAGGTGAAAACTGTTGGGGATGTTGGGTAGAGTTTTCCTCGCATTTATGCAGCTGTGGACAACAGTCAGGTAGAGCACCATGAATCTATCATTGGATGGATGGTAAGCTTTGTGATCAAGCTATTTCTATTTTGGTTGGCTCGGAATCTAATTATATCTATGTTAGTATTGACTTGGTCGATAAGTGTGGCTTGAATAAAGAAATTCATGCAAAATCTTGGTTAGTGCAGTTGGCTATCAGTATCGAGCATTTAACAACAATGTTGATATTATTGTGAGAGCATTAGTTGTATGCTAAGCTTAGAAAATGCAGTTTCTTCCAGACTAAGGTACATTACTTGGGAAATCTTGTCTCCAAGGAGGGAATTGCAGTAGATCTAGAAAATATAAGGGCCATAATGAAGTGGGTAGCTCCTAGAAATGTAGAGGAGGTGAGATCCTTCATAGGGTTGGCAGGTTATTACAAGAGGTTCATTAGGAATTTATCACATATTTCTTATCCTATTACATCATTGCAGAGGAAAGTAAGAAGTTTGAATGGACGAAGCAGTGTGAGGCCAGTTTTGAGGAACTTAAGCAGTTGTTGACACATGCTCCAGTTATAAAGATTGCAGATCCAAACAAAGATTTTGTATTACGTACAGATTCTTGGAAAAGAGGACTCCGTGGAGTCCTTATGCAAGAGGGATACGTTGTATGATATGAGTCAAAAAAACTAAACGAGCACGAGCAGAACTGCTCGACACATGATCTTTAGCTAGCAACGATCATACATGAATTGAAGATGAGTAGGCACTATGTTCTCTGCAAGAGGTTTGTATTGATGAGTGATCACATTGGGTTGAGATACTTGTTTGACCAGCTGAATCTGAACGCCAGGAAAGCTAGATGGTTGTCCATGATCAATGAGTTTGACTTCGAGATCAGGTACATCAAGGGAAAGGAGAACATGATAAAAAATTCTCTTAGCAGACGGGTACAGGTAAATCACATAACAACTATGAGCTCCTACATGATAGATTTATAGGACAGGATCTGGCAAGCAGGTTGGAAAGATGATAGGTATATGGATATTGTGCATAGGTTGCAACAGAGTACAAGTACATGTAAATGTACAAGTGTAGGTACAAGTACATGTCCAAGTACATGTATAAGTACAGGTACAGGTACAGGTTTAGGCATACATGATGTGGACTATCATCTCACGATAGATGGATTGGTTATGTTTAGAGACAGGATATATGTGATAGAAAACAATGAGCTCAAGAAGGTGATATTGAGGGAGTTTTATGTGAAACCATATTCAGGTCATCCAGGCTATCAGAAGACATTGAATCGAGTGAATAGGTTCTATTATTGGCCGAATCTAAAGAAGGATATGGCAGATTTTGTAACTAGGTGTTTGGATTTTCAAATGGTTAAGGTAGAATGTAGGCATAAAGGTGGACTACTACAACTGATTGCAATTCCAAAGTGGAAATGGGAGGTCACTTCCATGGATTTCATCACAGTTTTTCCTAGGATAGCTAGACAACATGATTCCATCATGGTTGTTGTGGATAGTTTGAAGAAAGTTGCACACTTCATTCCAGTGAAGACTACATATTCTGCTGGCGATGTGGCAGAGGTGTTCATCAGGGATGTGGTCAAATTTCATGGTGTTCCAAAGAATATTGTGTCATAATGGGATGAAAAGTTCACTTCCAAGTTTTGGAAGGAGTTGTTTGTAGTTTTGGGCACCGGATTGGCCTTCAACACAATTTATCACTCGTAGATAGATGGTCAGACTAAGAGGGTCATTAGGATATTGCAGGATATTTTAAGGATGTATGTGATGCATAAAAAATAGAAATGGGAATAATATCTTCCAATAACAGAGTTCGCTTACAATAATGGGTACAAGGAGTCATTGAGGATGAGTCTGTTTGAGGCATTGTATGGGTGAAGTTGTAATACTCCCATTATTTGGAGTGATTCGGTTAATAGGGTGTTGATTGGACTAGACATATTAGAAGAGATGGAACATGAAATGCAGGTAATCAAGAAGAATTTGAAGGAAACACATGATAGGGAGAAGAGTTATTGTTTATTCAATTTAATGTTCTTAAATTGCAAGAATAAATTATCGACTGGAGTCAGTAAACTGATGAGGTGCAAGTGCACTATATGTGCAAGTAGTCTTTGTCGTTTAAAGTGAGGTTTGAATTTTTAGAGTTTTGTTAATTTTTGAACTTATGGATCAGTGTTAAATTCTTATGGATCAGTGATGTTTTTAAAGAAATTTTATCATCTATGTTAAATGTTATTTCTATGGTTACTTTCAATTGAATTGAGTATTAAAAATAGTTTATCAGATGACTCTTTTCAAAAGAAATGATCAATTGTATTTTTATCGAGTTTATTTTTAGAATTTTTATGCTGCAGCAAATATTGAACTAATTCTAAATTCTAAAAGCATGAAATATGATACAGTTCTGATTTTAGGAAAACATGAAAATCGAAATGCTATGAAGACAAAAATAAACTAAATTCTATTGCAAATTCTAGTATGGAATGTAAATGAAAAAAAAAAAAAACTAAACTATATGAAATATAGCAGAATGAATTCAAGCAATTATTCTACACAATGAACACAACCAAAGTATTGAACTATTGAAATTAATCTCTAGAAATAAAGCAGGAATCAAAAGCATTTACCATATTACAAAATAGTAATACTGTTAAGATGCATAAAAACTGGAAGTAAAATCACCTGGTCTGCTTACATGGGCCCTCCGAAACGCAGTAGGTTATAAACACTATTCAACACATCAAATTGCACGAAAGGGAACTTGAAATTAACATAAAAATACTCAAACAAAATGTTCAGGAAATGAAAGTTGACGCGCCTCGAATACATAAATTTCTTATGAATTTATAAAATGAGTTCAATAATACGCAAATTCTAAGCCTATGGTTCTCTATTAGAATCCTTACACAACTTAAAATCATAAACGAAATATCGTTTATCTGTTGATTTGCTATTTAGAAAGCAACACAGTCGTGTTATTTCCAGACTCTGTTCCTGGACGCTGCAATGTGTTGAATGCTATATTTGACTGAGGGAATGCACGATCTTCTTGGTGAATAGGCCCGGGTAGGTAGGGGGAAATCCATGAGGGGATCATCCTCTATCCACCCATATACTCCTTTTTTGAGTTGATGCACTAGAACCCTGCTAACAATGAAGGTAGCTGTGCATCTGTGGAATAGCTGCAGAATTGTATCAATTCCGTATCTGAATGTAATATTTAACAAAACAATAGGGTATATTAAAAAATATGAAGAATAGGACACACAAATAATTTACCTTGTCAAAATAAAGTGTTTGCTGCCTTATTAGGTTGATAGTGATAGGAAAAGAAGGAAAATATGGATGTAAAAAGGGTGTCAAAACAAAACAATTATGGGACTCTACATTCCCTTATACTGAAGGTTTTGTATGTCCTCATACAACCACAAAATTTTGTCATTTTTGTTTAATCACTGCATATCCTTATATACTCCTGCCAACACATCCAATTTCACCCTTTTCACCCTTTTTCCTGTTACTTCCATCCTTGGTTTATTCATGAGTATTTTGTACTTTAGGTTAATGATTTTTCTCTTCATGGCTCTATTTTCTTCCTTCAATTTATTGTTATTTTTGTACCACAAACTCAAAAGTAGGAGGAGGTTGTCACTGTTGGAAATTTTAACTTCATTCTGAGCTTTCAAAGATTGGTTTTCATTTTTAATATACCTGCTTAATGTCTCCAGTTCAAAGATTTCATTCCTGAGGATTTCTAGAACTGGAGGTTCTTGTGGTTCATTAAACTTGTCTTTCTCTTCAATTAGGTTTGGAACTGATTTATTGGCTACTTCTCTTTTATCTAGTGATTCTATGTAATCATCAATCTCTTGCTGTACCTATGCTTTGTCCTGGAATCCGAGGAGGTGAAATGCAGGCAGCTGATGATGCTCTTGGGGAATTTGCCATGGTTTCATCTGCCTCTAAATCAATGTGTTATACATCTTTTGAGGACACTTCCTTCACTGTATTTAGCTTGGTACTTCTTCTCAGTCCCATGTCAGGGGTCTTTGGGGTTTTAGGATTCTCTTTTTGAGACAGAATCTCTGTTTTTTTGCTGGATTTCTTTCTTCTAACATCCTTTGTATCCATTTTCTTTAAAATTTCTGAAATTGGCATGTCATCCTCTGACAAATCTTGCTACTGCTGTGGCTCTTGTTCTAGTGGTGTCTCAATTTTCCTTTTCTTATGAGTTCTGCTACTACTTGGTTGTTTATTTATTTCCTCTTCAAAATGATTCCTAACTAGAAAGGCTTCCCATGTATCCCCTATACTTTGAAAATGGAATTCAAGAATTATTTTAACCAGTCCATGGTGATACATTGGGTTTTCTATGAACTGAATTGTCTTTTGAACATTCCCTGACATCTTTTAAGACTATTCAACAAGAAATATTGAAGGTTCATTTAATTTTCATCAAGAAAATTCATCATCATACTTATATGGTAGAAAAACACACTACTGAATCGTCCTTCACAAGTAACAAATTTTTGGATGATTAAGAGAAAATTCCTCCACTTAATTTTTAATGTAGAACTAGGAATTCCTTTCCTGAAGATAGTAATTTCCATGCTTGGGTTCTTCAAGAAAACCCTCCAGTCATCTCCTTTGATTCCTATGTTCTTGAACCACTTTTCTCCTATATGTGGAAATCCGGTAGCTTCTGCAATCAGAGACTCTGTCACAGTGAATTTGATGTCTCCTATTTCCACTTCTATGCCATCGAAATCCCTTGCAAAAATCTTAATGACTTCTTTGTGAAAACCATCAAATTTATTCATAAATTCCAGCCATTATGATTTTTGTAATAATTCTCTTGCCTGCAGATATCCTTCCAATAATTTCTTCCCTGTTGGCTTTGTTCGGAAAATCACACCCATGATTGGAAGATGTTTCGCCTCCATAAATTTTTTTGTTGAAAGGGTAACAAACTTGGTAGGGTTTTCTTCAGAGAAGAAATGGCGGATAGTGATGGAAAAAATGAGAGGGAAGGTAGGGATGAGATGAAGGTATAAGTAAGTGAATTAGCCATTAGCCATTCATAATTATGATTGAGGTGGCGATCAAATCAATGAATCGACACTTTGAATCATGTTATGATGATGAAACAGGTATGGCAAATTATGAGGGATTTTTTATAACACTGTCACCTTGCATAATGATTTTGATTTGCTTGGTAATGTCATGTCCATATAATTCATATATTAATATATTGAACCGTATTGTTAAATTAAAGTATTACATACCTTTGATTTATTTTCTTGCTAAACTCTGATTTTCATCTTGCAAGTGTTCTATTTCATGAGTAGTCAATCACTTTTCCCTTTTATCTGATCATCAAATGTTCCTATCAATTAGATGCATAAACTGTCAAAGTTGTAGAAATATTTCAAAGCTGCAGAACATCATCAATTATATAACTTACTTATTTTAAGAAAGTGATGCTTAGAAGAATGGAAATTTTTTAGAAAAAAAACATGGGAAAAGAAAATTTAAGGTGCCAAAGAAATTTGGTTTTCACCTTGAATTTTATGTATAAAACATGCCAACAATTTGTTGGTTTTCATGTTTATACAAAATTTTATTGATTATTTTATTTTTTATTATATATATATATATATATATATATATATTTTCCAAATAAAAATCGAACTTTTCATATTAACATAAAAATTTACTTTGTACCTGCATTTAAGCATTTCTTAGTGTGGGTCATAGCCCTCCAAAATTACGGTCGTATTACAGCTCATCCAAAAAACCACCCATGTTGATACATGGTGAGTGTAGTAAACAATCCTTCCCATCATAGGGGAATATCGCCAAACAAAAATTGGCTTGAACCACCTCCACACCTATTCCCAAGCCTCTTCTTATGAGGAAAAACCAACCCAAACAAAAGCCATGTGGAGACCATGAAAAAACGTTTTTTCATTTGTAAAAAATAGAGTTTTGTGAGTAAAACTGTTTCAATAGTTTTTTTTTTGCATGTAAAAATAAATAAACAAGAAACTGCTGAGAGTGATATAAATAGTAATAGAGGCTAGGAATATATTTCTAGAAAAAAGGAGGGTGATCCGTGACCACAGGGCCTTCGGGCACTATTTCTCGAATCCTCCAACTACCCAGATCCCGCGGTACACCCTCCTTAGAAAGGAGGTATTTCGCGATGTTACATTCTCTGTAAATGTGACATACAAAAATGTAAGTGAAACGATCCTTCAATAACCATAATTCCTCAAGAATAGGAATTAATATAATATTTTGACAAATAAAATCCTTTTTGAACCATTTGATGATGTTAAGTGAATCCCCAAAGATCTGGACTGAATTGAATCCCAAATGAGTAAGCCAACATAAAAGGGTAGGAAGAGATTTTTTCTCCGCATAGTTATTTGTCCCCTGACTGAGTCCAATGGAGGCCTCCAATCTCTTTTCCTGGCTTAGATGAATCACAAGGCCAACTCCACAACTATTTTCAGGATTAGAGGCACCGTCAAAGTAGGACCATGGAATGTCTCCCCTTATCTGCTTAGGGCTGACAATCCTTTGTTTTGATTTTGTGTTTTGTTCAGGTAGTATTTTAAATATGGCAGTGCTTTCCAAAGCAACTGAGAAGAAAGGAATTTCATTGTCTTTAAAGATATCTCTGTACCTAGCTAGCCATAGACCCCAGGAAATAAGCAATGGAATTTATTTAGATTTCTCCTCTTGGCAGCTGTTCCGCCAATTATACCAAGCATCCTTGACCGAGTTCCCTTCCCATTTTTGGGTAATGCTGACCAAGTTTCGAAATTATTCCCACACCATTTTTCTACAGGGACAGAGGATAGACATGTGTGATACAGATTCAGAATTAGATATACAGGGTGGGCATCTACCTAGACCCTCCTTCATTATTTTTTGCAGGTTGTCCCAGGTAGGGACCTTATTTTCTAGCATGCACTAGAAGAATTGTCAGCTTTTGGTTGGACACTTTAGCTTCATGAGTGATTTAACCCACCAGTCTGGCATAGTCCATCCCTTATTTCCTATGAGGTATGCATATCCATGCTTAGGAGAATATTTTCTAGAAGGGGCATGAGTCCACCTTAGTTCATCTGACCTATCACTAAAAAAAACATTTTTTCTGAGTAACTCATTGGTGTATTGATGCCACGCCTCCATCCACATAGGGTTCAACTGTAAATCGACTCCGAAATTCCATCCTTGCTGCCATAAGGTTGTGGAACCTTCTTTTTCAACTTCGTTCAGGAACAAGAGGCATTTTTCGATTAAGTGATTCTTGAATTCTTCTGGAAGAGCATAACCCGCATTGCATCCTATCCATGGATCCGATCATATCCTGATTTGTTGACCGTTCCCTACCTTCCACAACAACCCTTCCTTAATGGTTTTTTATGGATCCTAAGGTAGCCCTCCATACCATCGAGCCTCCAAAGGAATTTTTGTTCAGGATCCTCAACCAGTCGATTAGAGGCCTTGGGTCGATATACTTTCTTCTCATTACTGTGGTCCATAGTGAATCCTTGGCCAACAGAAGCCATTACATTTTGGCAGCTAGAGATGAAACAAAAGAGGGAATCTCATTAATTCCCCAGCCTCCCCACTATTTTTGCCTAGCTATTCTCTCCCATGCCACCTAAGGGAGCACATCTTCCTCCTTTGTGCTTGCCCACAGGAATTTATAACAGATTTTCCGAATTCTCTCCATAATTCCATTAGGCATCCATGACAGCATGGCCCAGAAGATCGGGATAGCCATTAGAACTGACTTGATTAGGACCAACCTACCTGCTCTTGACAACCACTTATAACTCCAACACTTGATTTTTTTTTTCAATTTTGGCCACCATCCACAACCAGTTTGTAATTCTGTATGAGTTCAGTTTGAGATTAAACCCAAGATATATAAAGCTTTCATTCATTTTCTTTAACCCGAAAGGAAGAACACCAACTATTCTCCTGGTTTCCTCCCCCGTGAGGCCTTCAATGAAAATGGAAGACTTTTGTATGTTTATACTCATGCCAGTGGAAAATAAGAAGATATCCAGGGAGGACTTGATATGGAGAATGTCCCTTATGCTACCATCACTAAACAAGAGGATATTGTCCATAAACATCAGATGAGTGATTTTAAGATTAGTGGCCACTTCGATTCCTTGAATATCCCCTTTCCTCTTGGCCTCCAATATCAACTAACTTAGACCTTCTGCAACCAGTAAGAAGAGTTATGGTGGAAGAGGCAAACCCTGGTGCAATCCTCTTTCACTCTTGAAGGAAGGGGAGGTAGCTCCGTTTATCAATACAACAAATCTTATGCCAGTAATACAACCCATCACGCAATAGATGAGGTCATAATGGAATCCCATATGAGTGAACAACAATCTGATATACATCCAACTTATCTTTTCATAAGCCTTTGATAGGTCTATCTTGATGATCAACCCTTTCCTTCTGAATCTTTTCATACTATGCATAAATTCTTGAGCTACCCTAATGGCTTCGTGGATCTTCCTCCCATCCAAAAACCCAAACTGTTCCTTTGAGATGTGCTTGGAAAGGATCAGTTTAAACCTTTCAACTATAACCTTTGCTATGATTTTGTACAAGAAATTACATAGAGAGATTGGGCGAAAATATCCGAAGGAGCTCGGATCATCCAACTTAGGGATTAGTGCAATGAAGGAAAGTTCAGGAGTTCCAAAATGTATCCCTTCACCCTTGATTCTTTCACCACAGATATAAGTTCATCGCCCAGTGATTCAAATAAATGTTGGAAGAATTCTACTATCCACCCGTTCGACCTTGGGCTTTTGTCCTTCGGCATGGATTTTAGGACTGGAAACCGGGCATATTAGCATCTCATTCTCCTCTTCTTCGATGTATCTTGGAAAAAATTGTGCCACCTTGACTACTTATGCTATGGTTATTTCCCCTAGGGATTTATATAGGTTCCTGAAGTAGCTCTTTCCCATCGATGGCAAGTCTTTGAAAGAGTTAGCTATTCTGTCGTCCTCTATTCTCATCCCTCATATTGTATTTGAATTCTTCTATCCCTTAGCATATTTGTGAAAACAATTGGAGTTTTCGTCTGTGGCAGAAAACCATATAGCCCTGCTCTTTTTCCTCCACTGTTCCTCCCTTCCCAACAATATATTTCTTCTTTCAGTTTTGAGGCATTTGATTCCATCCCTTTTCTCCACTGTCTCATACCCTTCTTCTTCAGGACCTTCCATTCTCTCCAGCTCCTTTCCAATCCATGATAGTATTTCCTCCTCTTCTGCTTTATTTTTCTTTGCCCAATTAATGGTATATTTCTTCATCCTTTTTAGGTTGTCCAAAAAGGACCCTGCTACATTGTTGTGCCACTCAACTTCCATAGGAATCCAAGTCTCTTTAAAGAGTGTGTTATAAGATTCCTCCATTAACCATCCAAGATTGAACTTAAAAGGAGAACCAGGTTTAGTGTTTGGACCTTTTAATTCTAAAAGTATGGGGTGGTGGTCCGAATTCCCCCCTTACCCAATCCATTGCCTGATAAAAGGTATGTTTTCCAAAAGGTCTTCCTTTATCAAGAATCTGTCTAGTCTCTTGGCTACCCTGTCTTCACCAACTCTTCTATTACGCCAAGTTGGCCTCATCTTGAGGGGAAATAAATCCAGCATTTTACCCCCACTAATATTTGAGGAGAAGAAGTACGACAGGGGGTCTTCCCTTGCATTTGGCCCCCAAGATTCCGCATGTCCAATAGAGAAATTTAAATCCCCTCCTATTATGATATTTGAGCTGTCCATAAAATATTTCGAACATAGATCATTCCAAAAGGGCATCCGATCCTAACAGGGGCCATATATGTTTAAAAGGAGGAATTTTTGACAGAATTCTAAGGAATAGAATTCAATCCAGGCCCCAAGAATTGATAAGCTTCAAATTCCCTTCTCTGAAGCCTATGGCAAGGCCCCCAGATCTCCCCTTAGCATCACAACATTGGAATGACCAGCCAGGTCAGATCTTTGCTAAATACATAAGGATGTCTTCACCCGATCCCAGAGTTTCCTGGAGCATTATAATGTTTGGACCATGTTTATCTACCAGAGCCTAATTTTTTGGGTTTACTAGCCAACCCTCGACAGTTGAAGGATAGAAAGATCATTTGGTAACTAGACTTGCGGTTTTCACTGCTCTAAGTACCCCTGTAAGTATCTTTTGTTTACCATCTGCAATATCTAGTTTGTCTTTTAGTTGGGATTTTGAAATATTGGATTTTATGCCCCTTTGTTTTGTCCCAGGATGAGGGTCCCCAAAGTTTCCCAAACCCCCAAACACCTCCATCAAATTATCCTTCTTGTATCTAGGTCTTAGGTTGTAGGGGATTCTCTCTCCCTCTGGTTTGATAGGTAACAGGTCCAACGACGGTTCAGGGAGGGGATCCAGACTCAGTTTGGGAATAGATGTGATGATGCTATCTAGAGAAGCACTAATGTTGGATTCAATTGTTTGAGTGTAGAGGTTATGTGAAGGCCTGGAAGGACAATACCCTAGATCCATAGACAATAAATCTAAAACTGTAACAAAAAATGAGGGTTGGGGGTCAAAAGAAGTACCCTCGTGCATTGAAGCTGTCCTAGCCTCTGGTTCTTCCTGTGACACGAGATGTCTGGGATCCACCTCCATCACTTGTGGTTGATTGTACACTTCCTCCGACTGCTGCATTTGATCCCCTTCCGCTGCCTTCTGTGAGGTATACATCTTGTGTATCCCATACTCTGCCTCTGAAGTTGGGCTGCCCACTAGAATCTGACCCTCCAAATTAGAGATGATTTCCCCCCCTTTACATTTTTTCTTCCTTATACTAATGGATAGTGGGAAGTCCTTTGCCATGTGGCCATATAGATGGAATATGTGACACCTAAAAGGTAGCTGTTCATAATCCAACGCATGGATGAAAGTATAATTTCGATAGTGGATTTGAATTGCTTCTCATGAACCATCTCTCGGGTTTAATCGCACAAGAATTATAGCAATCCCTTGTTCTTCAGTCTTCTTGAATGACATATCAGCCTCTAGGAAGAGCCCTAACTCATTACCAATATCTTTAAACATGTTCTCAGTCCAAAGAGGATGTGGAAGCCCTGGTAGTCTGACCCAGATGGGAAGATCGACTACCTTCTCACGCTGCGCATCGAAAAGAGGGTTCCATCTCTTGAATAGAATAGGAGCTCAGCCAAAGCCCCAATTTCGATCTAGGACCGAGCTGACTAATTCCTTGTTCTTGAAATTGACCATAAACCACCCATTCGTCAGATTTATCACTTCAAACCATGAATCAAGATCTTCTGCCCAAGCCTTTTTCGCCCATTCACTAGTGTAGCTTGCTGATTGTTTCTTTCCTTTGGCTATCCCTACAATGGTAAGGTCCACTGTCTCCATTGCTTCGTCCACTGATATCTCAATACCCAAGATCAAATTGGGTATTTTATCCTTTCTTCTAACCCCTTTGGCTTTGTTCCTTATGCCTCTAGAACAATCTGAGTCCCCCACATTCTCTGAAGACCAGTTACCTCCTTGGTCAAGTAATTGGATTTCTGAAACCAGATTTTCCTTTAGTACCTTTTCCCTGGTGACGGGAACCTCAGACTGAACAATGCATAGTGGTAAAATTTCTAGGTGGTTCCCTTCCTGGAGCCCTACAAAGCTGGCATGAGTTTCCTTGGGTATGCCTTGTCCTTAGCCGATTCCCCAAGAGCTTCCTTCAGTAGATGGTCGCTGCTCCTTATGCTGTGTGGGTACTCTCTCTGGCCTTCCTTTAGATATAACATCTGCTATGCCTCCTAGCCCAGTTCCTATGAGGAAACCCTGTAAGTGCTTCTCCCCATCATGCAGGATTTTCGGGGGTCTGTGCATCCCCAAACCCTCTAACCTTCCTTCTCTGATCAAATCCGAACTTAGTCTCCCCTTCCCCGAATTTTGGATGTGATGTGCTTTCCCATGGGAGTTATAGGAGGTGCAACTGAGGACAATATCCTCTAGACCCCTAGCCTGAATAAAGGGCCAACGAAGGTTTGAGGGTGGTTCAAATTTCCGATTTTTCAGTGCCGTTTCAATGAATCCTGCAAAAAATGGCTGACATCCCGCTGTAATTTTAGATGGTAATAGAGCCCTCGTCTCCATACCTCGGGGAGTATCTCCTCTGAAGTCTGGAAAAACCTCTGACTCCCTACCCTTCCCCGAGCCTCTTGAAATCAAGGATCACATCCTAGATGTACCTATGAAATCCATGATATTTTGGTCTGTTACCTCCAAACCCCACATAGCCAACATATCTCCAGGCTTAGAATCCACCTCCACCCTTTCCAAGCCGTTGACCATGGTGCCTGATCCTTTATTTTGAAAACAAAAAATAACCATTTCCCTTGAGCTCCATAACTGAAGCGCGTGCACCCGCTGGACCTTGCAGATAACCTCCGTTCCAAATAGATAATGGTGAAACTGTAAAAGACCCGAATGGTAAGAAGTAAAAACGAGGAAAACTGAGATAGCTCACCCTCCATTGAGCGCGGACGGTACATCCCAATGCCTCGACAATGATGACCATGACTGCCACCCGTATAGCTGCATGGAACCCATCTTCCCCATATGAGGACAAGCCTTCTAGGGCTCCCACACCTCCATAGGTCACAGACTACCGCGTGGTTACAGGGCCTCTGTCAACAAAGAACCACCCTCCATCCTTGCAAACCCTAAGGTTTCATCGAGATCAGATACATGATATTTTGCAGGTATATCAAAATACAACCAGCTCTAAAACCCTCCTATGTTTTCAAACCAACAAAATTTAAATTCCAATAATAATAATAATAATAATAATAATAATTCTTTAAGGTTAAGAAGAAGAATTCTTCTCAACCAAATTTAAAGCAGAGTTGTCTTGGAAAATCTTGACAAATTCCTCTCTTTTCATTGGCTTTTGATAGATCTTAAGTTGGTGTCCATTTACTAATAGAGGAGTTTTCTTTTCATTAGTAGTCTTGATTCTTACTTCTCCATTGTCAAAAAATTCTTCGATCTCATAAGTCCCAATCCCGTGAGTTTGGAATTTCCCTTGGAAATTCTTGAATTTTGAGTCGAAGAGTAATGCCCAGTCTCCTGGATAAAATTTCTTTTCCTTGATGTATTTATCATGCCATCTAGCTCTTTCTTGCTGAACCAAGTTAGTCTCCTGTATAACATCTTGTCTAATCTCATCAGGCTCATTGAGTTGTCCCATCCTTTGATTTTGTGCTTCTGACAAGTCAAGTCCCAACTTGACCGTTGTTTTATAAGTTTGGATTTGGAAATCTATTGGAAATAAGACTTGATTTCCATAAACAAGTTCGTAGGGAGTATGTCTTGTAGTACTTCTCCATGTATTTTTGTAGGCCCATAAATCTTTTGGAAGTTTTTCTGCCTAGTCCCTTCTGTGAAAGTGTACAGTATTGGTGAGAATGGCTTCAATCATTTTGTTTGTAGACTCAACCTATCCATTTTATTGGGGATGGTATGGAGTGGACTTCGGGTGCTTGATTTTATAATATTCCACCAACTTCTGTACTACTCTGGATGTAAACTGTGTTCCTTGATCTGTAACAGTTTCCCTTGGGACACCAAAACAAATGAAGATATCCTAAAAAAGAAATGAAACTACAACATTTTCAGTAGCAAAAGAAAGTGCTTTAGCTTCTACCCATTTAGTAACATAATCAGTACGTACCAGAATATACCTCTTTTGTTTAGAAGGTGGATTAATTGGACCAACAAAATCCAAGGCCCATTTATCAAAGGGTTCAATGAGTACCTGAGGTTGCAGTGGAATTTCACTTGAAAGAACAAGTTTCCCCATCCTTTGGAAACTGTCACATCTATTAACATATTCTTTGGCATCCTTAAAAAGGGAAGGCCAATAATATCCTAAGAGAAGGATTTTATAAGTAGTTCTTTTGTCAGAAAAATGGCCTCCAGATGGTTCATCATGGCAAGCTTTGAGTATCTCTAGTATCTCATCTTCTCGTACACATCTTCTCATGATAAGATCCGGTCTTTTTTTGTATAATTCTTTATTGATCCATGAATAAGAAGCACTTGTTTGGATTATTTTTCTCTTTTCTATGGGAAAAAAATGAGATGGTAATTTTCCTGTAGCCAAAAAATTAGCAATATCTACATACCAAGTTGATTTAGTAGATATTTCAAAAATATATTCATCTGGAAATTTATCCTCTACAGGCATATCATTATTATCTTTTTGAATGCTAGATAAAAATTCAGCAATTGTATTTTGTTTTCCTGGTCTATCTAGAATGGTGATGTTAAACTCTTGCAATAGTAATAACCATATGGTTATCCTGCCATTAGTGATTGGTTTTTTCATTAAATATCTGATGGCAGAATGGTCTGTGTGAATGAAAGTTTCATATCTAGTGATGTAATGTCTAAACTTATTAATGGCATGCACTACGGCTAAAAACTCTTTTTAAGTTACATTATAATTTAGCCCTACTAGATTTAAATGTATACTGGTGTAGTAAATGACATAAGGAGTAAGATCTTTCTGTCCCAATACAACCTCTAAGGATGTATCTGAAGGATCAATAGATATGTGGAAAGGAAATTTCCAATTAGGTCCTTTTAGAATGGGTGCTTTAGAGACTTTCTTTTTCAAGGTTTCAAAGGCATTTTGACAATTAGAGTCCCAAATGAATTCACAATCTTTGGTAAGTAATTTTAAGAGTGGGGATGCTATTTTTGTGAATTTTTCTATAATACCCAATAAAACCAAGAAAAATCCTAACATCTCGTTGAAAATTTGGCATTGATAATTTTGAAATAACCTCTACTTTAGATGAGTCTACCTTTATCCCATTTCCTGAAATATGGTGACCTAAAAAAATTCCCTCATTAAACATCATAAATTTGTTTCATGACTTACTGAAAGGTTTGCTTCTTTTCATCTTATTAGAAAATTTTCTAAATTTTCTAGTGCTTCTTCAAAAGAATTACCATAAACTGTGAAATCATCCATATACACTTCCACACAGTCATGAATAAGATCAAAGAAAATTATGAGAACTGCTCTTTGGAATGTTGTTGGAGCATTGCATAACCCAAAAGGAAGTACTCGGTAAGCATAAGTTCCCAATGGACAGGTAAATGTGATTTTGTCTTGATCTTCAGATGCTATATGAATTTTATTATACCCACTGAATCCATCCAAAAATGAAAAGTGTTTGTTCCCTACTAATGTGTCTAAGACTTGATCTATGAAAGGAACTGGAAAGTGGTTTTTCAATGTTGCTTTATTCATTTCCCCTGTAAACGATGCATACCCTCTATTTTCCATTTTTTTAGGAATGATTACTAGGGGTGAAATGCATTGACTGCTTGATATTGGGTAGATAAAATTTACATTCAATAGTTTATGTAGCTCTTATTTAACAATTTATTTTAAATTTGGGTTCATTCTTCTTTGAGGTTGTCTAACTGGTCTAGCACTTTCTTCAATATAGATATGATGCATACAATTTTTGGGATTAATTCCTTTCATATCTGTATACTCCCATGTTTAAGTAGAAGAGTGTTTTTGCAAGGTCTCTACCAGTTGATTTTTTCGTAATTATTCCATATTTTCATTACTATTCAATGTTTTCCCTAGAAAAATTTCTATTGAAGAATTTCCAAAATTTTCCATAGAATGTAAAGACATTTGTCTAGATAATAAATATTCGATATTACATTGTTCTTGAAAAGTTTGACTATTGTCACAGTCTAAGGAGGATTCATTATTTTCTATTGAATTTAAAATTTGGTCCTCACTTGTTTGTGCAATAGTAAAAATGGGTTGTATATCGTTATCATCATCTATCCATTCTTCAATTTCTATATCTATTGTTGATTTTGCAGGCGGATATAATGTAAATTTATTTGTTGAAGTACCATCTGAGATAAACATGTCTCATGATATACAACTGATGAAAGCATCGACTGTAGCTAACCAAGGTCTTCCTAAAATTAATGGGTGTCCTCCTAAATTATTCTTGGGTGTTAAGACCATGAAATCAACAGGATATTCCCAAGAATATGAGGATACAAAATATCTTCTAACTTGCCATCAGGTCTAATTACCGACTTGTCTACTAATTGTAATAATGTTGGTGTGTACTGAAGTTAGGAAGTTTTATTTGATCCATAATTTGTTTACTCATTATGTTTATGGATGCTCCCAAATCAATCAGTGTGTTTGGTATTTCGATTCCATTGATGTGAATTTTCACAATGGGGCTTCCTAGATCTAAATATTTCTGCATTGTTGCCTTCCCCATCATGATATCTGAAATTCTCCCAACTAACTGGATTATTTTTATGTCTTTTCTTTTTCTTTGAGTACTCAATTCCTTATTTTTTTTGAAAAAATTGGTATTTATTTTATAGCTTGCAGTAAAGGAATTTTTATATGGACATTTTTCAATTCATCCATCATATCATAATCAAGTAATATGATTTGTTTTTCTACTCCTTTATCAATTTTCAACCTTTCAGGAAAAGGTAGTCTAATAGATACTGAAGGTTGTTCTATAATAGGAGTATCATTAGATATTATGGGAATATTTTCTGTTTGATCATTTTCTTTATGAGGAAAAGAAGTTTCTTCTTCTTCAGTTTTATTGCTATTTTTTCGAGAATTTTTCTTTGTTTCCTGAATAACAATAGAGGGTTTCTCCTTTTCTAATACTCTACCAGATTTTAATTTAACATTATTTAGATCTAGTGGAGTTCTTATATAAGTTTGAGAATTTTTCCCTTCCATGTTGTAAACATGTTTATTATTTGGATTTGGAAGTGGTTGAATGGGTAATTGGTTTGGTTTCTGTGTAAATGGTAGAGAGAGTTGTGGATTTGTATTTTGAGCTTGAGCTTGAGGTATTTTATTATTCTAAGGAAATAATTATGGCGGGAAATTTTGATAGGGTGGTGGATATGGTGGATATGGTTGATATTGAGAATATCTTTCATAGGATTTTTTCCACCCTTGATTCCAAGGCTGCCATGGCATAGGTGAATTCCAATTCCCTTGTGAAGATTGTGCAACTTGTTGGGAATTAAAATTTTAATTTTGATTTTGAAGATTTTTCCATGGTCTTTTGGAAATAGAGTAAAGAGGATCTACTTGATTTGACATTTCCTCTTCACTATATACAACCCTAAGACTTGGTATAGAGGGGCATTCTTTAGTATCATGATTTAATTCTGTACATATTACACAGGTTTATATGGTTTTTAAGTCTAAAGGACATTCTCTTAGAGCGTGTTTCTTTCTACATCTAGGACAAAAGATAGATAATGCAAAATTCTCAGCTTTTTTCTTGTTTTGTATTTTAAGGGTGTCAATTTTATCACTAAGACTCCCTAAAATATTTGTTTTGAAATTATCAGGCAAGTTGCCCAATTCTACCCTACTAAATGTCCCAGCAGCATATTTATTTATTCTTGATAAGAGAGGATCTCTTGGACTTTTCCCGGTTCGTGATTTGCCCCTTGAAATATGTACACATAGTTTACAAATTTCTCTGAATGATAACTGAGAAATGTCTCCTTTCCCCATTACATTGAGGAGATTTATCCACTCATCTCTGATAGATTTGAGTAGGAGAGCTTTCAAATTTTCCTCATCTAGATTATCCATTTCTTCCTTCTTAATGTTATAAACAAATATTTCGACAAGGTATTCAAGATTTTCATATTCCTTTTGTGCCATATCAAAAAATTCATCTTTCATGCTACGTGGCATACAATAATCCTTATATTTCTCTAAGAATGTATCTTTCATTTCTGCCCATGTTCCTATAGAATTCGTCCCTAAACTCATTAACCATTTTAATGTTGAATCCTTTAAGGTAGGAGGGAACAATTTTAATTTTTGAGTATCATGTAGATAACCATATGAGCTACATAATACTTCAAATTCAAAGAGAAATTTTTCTGGGTCTTCACTTCCTATTCCATGAAAGTTAGGGAGGATACTAGGTGAAATATTTTTCATTGTATATGTTGTATCCTCATCGTGGATAAGGAATCCGAAAGGTTCTGGATCTCCTCTACCTCTACCTCTACCTCCTCCTCCTCCTCTTCCACCTCCTTTATTTCCTCCTCCAATATTAGGTTGTTCACCATTGAGATTGTGTACTTTTCCCTCTCCTTCTTCAACCATGATGGATCCCTTAGAACTAATGTAAGTATCTAGTTCTGCAATAGGACTTTCTACTTCTTCTGGTTATTTTATAAATGGAGAATTTGAATGAGTTTATTGTTATCTTATTCACCGAGGACTTCTAATTCATTTCCTAGAAGTAGTTCTCCGATTGAAGATAGAAACAATACTCCTGTAGTTGGAGATGGGGGATTTTATTCTTCAATTAAAGCTTCAGTAGATGAAGTAGGTTGGATTTCAGATCTTAGGATTTTAGGAAGTCTATGTGGACCACCTATGTATGGAATTCGAGTTTGAGTGAGTGGTGTAGAACTTCGAGGTCGGGGTGGAGTGAGTGATGATGTAGGAATCAAACTTCTCCCTCGTCCTATAAACCTACCTTTAGAATCTCTCTCTCTCTATGCATATCATGTTTTATTTCTAAGACTTCTATTTACACTTCCCTGACAATGGTGCCGAAATTTCAGTTAATTTAATATTCTTAAATTGTCAGCATAATTATCGATCGGAGTCAGTAAACTGATAAAGTGCAAGTGCACTATATGCGTTAGAAGTCTTTGTCGTTTAAAGTGAGGTTTGAATTTTTAGAGTTTTGTTAATTTTTGAACTTATGGATCAGTGATGTTTTTAAAGAAATGTTATCATCTATGTTAAATATTATTTCTTTGTTTACTTTTAATTGAATTGAGTTTTAAAAATAGTTTGTCAGATGACTCTTTTCAAAAGAAATGATCAAATGTATTTTATCGAGTTGATTTTTAGAATTTTTGTGCTGCAGGAAATAATGAACTAATTCTAAATTATAAAAGCATGAAATATGATATAGTTCTTATTTTAAGAAAACATGAAAATCGAAATGCTATGAATACAAAAATAAACTAAATTCTACTACAAATTCTAGTCTGGAATGTAAATGAAAAAAGAAATAAACTAAAATATATGAAATATAGTAGAATGAATTCAAGCAATTATTCTACAAAATAAACATTGAACTATTGAAATTGATCTCTAAAAATAAAGCAGGAATCAAAATAATTTACCGAATTACGAAATAGTAATGCGGTTGAGATGCATAAAAACTAGAAGTAAAACGACCTAGTCTGCTTATAGGGGCCCTACGCAACGCAGTAGGTTCTAAACACTATTTAATGCATCAAATTGTAGGAAAGGGAACTTTAAATTAACATAAAGTTTTCAAAAAAAATGTTCAGGAAATGAAATTTGGCGCGCCCCGAATACACAGAGTTCTTATCATATTATAGAATGAGTTCAAAAATACGCGAATTCTAAGCCTATGGATCTCTATTAGAATCCTTATACAACTTAAAATCAGAAACTAAATACCGCTTGTCTGTCGATTTTCTATTTAGAAAGAAAATCGACACAGTCATGCTATTTTCGGACTCTATTCCTAGATGCTGCAACATGTTGACTATTATCTTTGACTGAGGGAATGCTTGATCTTCTTGGTGAATATGCCCGAGTAAGTAGGAGAAAATTCATGAGGGGATCATCCTCTATCCACCCATATACTCCTTTGCTAAGCTGATGCACTAAAGCCCTACTAATAATGAAGGTAGCTGCGGATCGGTGGAATAGCTACAAAATTGTATCAATTTCATAGCTGAATGTAATGTTTAACAAAACAATAGGGTATATCAACAAATATGAAGAATAGGACACAAACATAATTCACCTTGTCAAAATGATGTGTTTGTTGCCTTATTAGGTTGATAGTGATAGGAAAAGAAGGAAAATATGGATGCAAAAAGCATGTCAAAACAAAAAAATTATGGGACTCTATAGTTATGCAGACCAAAATAGGTTGTTTAAGGAGTTTCAAGTTGGGGACCATGTGTACTTGCACATCAATCCCAAAAAAATCTCCTTACGAATTGGATCATTTTCTAAGCTGACACCACAGTTTTGTGGACCCTTCAGGGTTATTGAGAGGATTGGACCAATAGGTTATCAACTTGCACTGCCTTCCACACTGCAATTCCATGATGTTTTTCATATATCATTGCTCAAGAAGTATGTTAAATATGTTGATCATGTGATTAAATAGTCTGTATTGCAGGTGGAGCCGGATGGAGAATTCCAGCCAAAGCCTCAGTGTATATTACAAAGGAAGGTGCTCATGATCTAGAATCGAGCAATAGAGAAAGTTAAAGTGCATTGGAAGCACTTTGGGCCCGATGAAGCTATATGGGAGATGTCGGATCATATGCAGGCTCTGTATCCTTCCTTGTTTTCCGGTTGAGGAAAAACAATTTTTGTATGATGTTTGGTATATGTTTTGGTGTGGTGTTTTGATATATGTGCATATGTATATGGATGTAAATACCTCCATGAGCTATGTTATAAAGCTCCAATAAGAGGTATGGGTGTCGTGTTGTTATAATTGTCATGTTGTCATGCTGGTTTGATTTCAGCAGGGTGATAATTGTAAATACTTCATCGAGCTATGTTATAAAGATCCATGGACAATATGTTTGATTTTTAGTGGTTTTACTGAGGTATATGTGTGGTTTAACACCGAGGATGGTGTCCCCCAAGGGGGAGGGTTCTGTAACAACCCTGGTGAAAATTCCATGTAATAAAAGTTGATAAAGGAAAAATAATAACCACGACTGATGAGACACTTATTCCAAGCTGAACGTTCGGCACAAACATCCTAGTGGGTGTTCATTTGGTTTATTATGGCTAAGGAAATTGGCAAAGGCAAAGGCTTTGGAAAGGAAAGTTGGCATTTTGGCATATTTATTTAATAAAATAATGGAAATTAGGAGAAAATGGAGGTGAGATATCACAGGTTGCTTGTGAGGAGGAAAATGAAGGAAAATAATGGAAAATGAAGAAAATAGAGGTGTCATAAATAAAAAAGCTTATGAGGATCAGTTGGTACCTTTTGTCAGTTCAATTTTGGAGCTCTCTCATTATTCTCTCTCTCTCTCTCACTCTTGGACACTTAGAGTTTTCTTGGAGCACTTTGGCATTGGATCAAGAAAGGCAAAGAAGGAAAGAGAAAGGAAGGAGCAAGTAAGGAAGAGCAGGATCAAGAAACTACAATAGGATCCTTTGCAGGTATTGATTTTCATGTGTGATTTCCTTGCTATATTTGACATGCGTGGTATTGTAGGTGGTTATTTTCTGTCATGGCATGGGTTTTTCTAGGTGTGATAGTGTTTTCAGCCTAGCCTTTCCATTTCTTGATATCCTTAATGTGATGGATTCAAAGCTGAGTGAGTTGGATATCTGAAAGGAAAAAAACATGGCCTAGTGATCCTAGAACCATAATATGGATTACGATAAATCCATTGGCCTAATGACCCCTTAACTAGACTATGGGTTGCGGTAAAGCCAAGATTTTGTGCCTCGGTGGGCCTAGGAATCCTTGCCGGTGAATGGAGGGATATACGTAAATCAAAAAAGTGGATTTCTCTCCATTGGACCTAGTAGTTCCGAGATGGGATGTACAATAAAGCCTAGAGAGTGGGTCTCGGTGTAGGGCCTAGTCATCCCTAGATTAGATTGTGGATTAAGGTAAATCCTGAGAGACTAGGAGGCAGTAAAATTCCTCACGGCGTAGGTGGAGAACTATGGTAGCATCCATGCTTGTTTGGTTATAAGTCCCACATTCATGCTTGGAATATGGCACGAGGGTGATTGGATGAAGAGATATTTGGCTCAACCAATCTATGGTCGGGTGGAATGTGGTAGTCCCATCCCTGGTTGGTTTTTACATCCATTAATGAGAAGCTCATTTCCTTTGAATTTGACGTGTAAATGTATTGGTTTATATTTGGATCATATGGCTGATGTATCCTTGATATTTTCATTACTATTGTGCTGGTTATGAGCATGTTTTCTAATAGTGATGATTTATGTCTCTCCTCATGTTTTTATTTGTAAATGAATAAACAATGTATCTATGACCTAATAGATGACAATGCAGCTAATGATGTAAGGGAACAATGCTTCTTAGTGATTCTCAGATAAGTATGAGACCCCTATGTTCAGGTTTGTTATTCAAACCTATAGATTACATATTTGTGACATGTTTGACGAAATGATTGTCATGGCTAGTAGGGGTCTAGTAAAGTCCTTATTCAAGTATTTTATTTTGTACCAATATTTCATTGTATATTTCATGTTTGAGCTTGTCATTGAAGTTTGGGTAGTGACATGGGCTCTGGGCCTGAAAAAGTGGCTTAAATCCCAGGGACGTTGGGATAGTTTTGTGGGAAAAAGTCCCTAGACACATTCTTTCATATGTGTTTGGAGTGTCTAAAGCCTCACAGATGCACCCATGCCTATAATGTGGGAGTGTCCATGGGTTTGAAGGCCTAAAAACTTAGAGGGACCCAAGGTCTGGATTCCTGAGTGGTTGGGTTGGCTTATGGGAGTCCTGTTGCTGATGTGGAAGGTCCGTGTGATGTGTTTCCATTGATTCCACTTCCTAAAGGTCACCTAGAAGGTTGAATATGGTAATAGTAACTCTTCATCACATGTTTACCCCGTTTTGTCAGTTACTTGGGTAGATGTGGGATGAGGGTGTTACACAAAAATGATTCATGGTATGGTGATGTTGTTTATGTATTACAAAATCTACAGGCTCCACCAGGAAACAATAAAACTCGAGCCATATTCCTAAGAATTAAAATAGTTAAATATTGTATTCTAAATGGATATTTGTTTTGGAATGACCCTAGAGGCATATTGCATAATTGTTTACTTGAAGAAGAAGCTAAACATATGATCAAAGAGCTCCATCAGGGGGTATGTGGTGGTCACCATTACTGGAAGGCTATTGTTAACAAGATTCCTAGGGTGGGGTTTTATTGGCCTAAAATTTTTACCGATGTTTGCAAAGAAGTCACATCATGTCACAAATGTCAATTATTCAAAGGAAAATCCAAGTTGGTTTCTTTGCCATTAAATCCTATTTCTGTTGAAGCACCATTTCAGCAATGGGTTTTAGATTTTATCGGAGAGATCCATCCAACATCATCGAGACAACATAAATGGATTTTGACATGGGAAAAATATTTCACCCAATTGATTGAGGCTACACTGTCCAGGCAAGCTACTCACACAATTGTTATTCAGTTTTTAGAAAATATCCTTTCTAGATTTGGGAGTCCGAAAATAATCATTACTAATAATGTTTAATGCTTTAAATATTAAAAGTTGGTCAAATTTTGTGATGAATATAATATAGTCCTTAGTCATGCTACAGCCTATAACCCCCAAGGTAATGGACTAGCTGAGTCATCAAACACGAGTCTAGTTAGGATCATTAAGAAACTATTGGAGGATAACAAAAAGGCCTAGCATGAAAAACTAAAATTTGCTTTATGGGAAGATAGAATTAGTAGAAAGAGGTAAATTTGAACTACTCCCTTTCAATTAGTTTATGGCATAGATGCAACTTTTCCAGTTTCACTTGGGATACCAACCATGAAGTATTTGCAGGAACAAGATGGGGAGCCAAATCACTTCCAAAGAAGTATTAATCAATTGATAGAGGTCCAGGAAGAAAGACAAAAAGTATATGAGTAGGCTCAACTTTTTCAGGAAAAGATGAAAGAAGTGTTTGATAAAAATACTAAAGAGGATAAATTTCAAATCCAAGATACAGCCTTGAAATGGGATGCACAGATTGAAGACAAAGGTAAACATGGGAAATTTGACCACATCTCGAAAGGTCCATATCAAATTGCAACATACCACAACAAAAATACATTCATTTTGCAAGATTTGAATGGAGAATTACTTCCTGGAGGTCCAATGAATGGATGTTTTCTAAAGCATTATATCTCTTGAAAAAAAAAATTTCATCACTTCATTGTATATATTCATTTTACTTGAAAATTTACAGGTTTGGATAAATATTCTGAAGAATTTGAAGTCTAAAGAGAAGGCCCTAAGGTTCTGACAGACGATTATTAGAGTAGAAGTTCGTTTCAAGTTTAAAAAGTTTTGTTTTAGTTTCTAAAAATTCTGTATATAAATAAAATTGGAAATAACATTTTTTCCATCAGTTGGAGTCAGTTAGTATGCTTAAAGAAAGTTGAATATTTGTATTTTATTTCCATTGTAATAAAACATACATATCATCTATTGTGTTCTTGCTGCCTCCAATTTGACAACATCCCTGTGGATCTGATTGTTATCACAATTTGGTTGAGGGTTAAGAGGTTTTAAATTTTCATGCAAAATTTGGTTGCACTAAAATTTATTTTATCAGTGCTATTTCAAAAATTTGTAACACAGACGTTGAAAAATCAAATGTTAGCGAAAGCAAAGGATTGCTTACAAGTGAGTGTGGATAAAATAAATTAGCTTATTATGTATCAGCAACTGGAAATCACAAAATCAACATCAACGATATGTGGTAATAATTGATTCAGAGTACTTTGTTGATAGTTCCCTTAAAATAATCACATATTCATCATTCTTTCATTATATATAACTAACAAAGGTAATGATCAAGACATAAGCTATATCTTGTCATCTGAATAACTTGCGAATGTGTTTTCTCCATGTCGAGAAAGTTCATTGCATTCATTTTGTTTGAAATATTAGCGCCAATTTTTTAGTATAGTTGCAGATTTTGTGGATGGTTTTTGAGAACGACAGGGAAGAGCGATCACATGTGTTATCACTCGGATTGAACCTCACGCTGAAGAAGGCAATTCCGAGGTAACCACAAACCATGCTTAGCTAAGTAGCTAGCCCTACTAGGCAAGGAGAGGGATATCTCCATAAGGATCACAACCAATATGGATGAGTAAATAAGATATTAGGCTAGGTATAGTAGCTCAGGGTTTTGATTGTTTTTATAGGGTTGTGCTGGATCAGAAGGAGTCAAACGGTCAGGGCAAGGAAAATTAGGTCAAAATTTGCAGGGTGTTCTATGGGGCAAGGTAGGCATAGTGATTTAGCACTTTAGGATTTCAATGGGTGGGATGATCAAGACAGGTGAGGAGCTAGAAAGAGCATGGTGGAATCATGGGTTCTTTCTAAACTGGAAAAATTACAGGCTGTGAATGTCTACCTAAAATAGAGCATAAAATTTTGGATTCTGTTCATCAAACTTGAAAAAATTCACTTAATAGCAATGAAAGGATGGATGAAATAAACAAAAAATTCGAACATATGAGCACAAAAGGAGAAACTGAAACTAAACGCCATACCACAGGGATCCCATAAAAATAACAACAAATTTGATTAATATTCCTGCTCAGAACTTAAACAAAGTGTATCTCTTCAAAGGCCAAGCATCCAACTAAGTCCAACCCTTACTAATGAGAAAGAAGAAGAAGATATAGGCCTCAAAAAAACTCATCCTAGCCTCAGGGGGTCAAATCCATGAGATGAGGATCAGGTTCCACCAAATGCTGAACAAGAATTTGAAGACTAGGAAGACCCAACAACTTGCCTCTAAAAGAGAGGAAATTGATTCATTTGACCTCTAGAGGACTCAAGCTAATGAATATACCTATAGTAAACTAATAATCATCATAATTACATTCATATTTATCAATTACATCAGTGAAAATCCCAAATAGTGAGATAAAACTAAAAAATTCCATGAAAAATAGAGAAAACTATAAAACAGAGAAAATTTGTCCTATGCACAATGCCAAGGAGGGAAAACATATCTCCTCTTGCATGTCACTTTTGACTGAATTACCAATGTCCAAATTGAGTTCGTGATAGCTCATTGGAAAGTCTGTCTTGTCTAATTTCTAGATCTTTTTTTGGTTTCTAATTCGGAGCTGATTTGACACTTCAAAAGTGCAATCTCCCAAGACTACCTCTATGCGCAGCGTCACCCTTAAAAAGAGGCAAAAACATGATTTTTTGGGTGTTTTTGGCCCTTTTGCCTAACCATTTTTGCTCCAAATGCTTAGAAAAAGTACAAGGGATAGGCCCAAAATCACATGTCAAGTTGAGATAAGGAGGCATCAACAAGTATTTTGAGTTTTTCACCTCCCTTCTTACCCTTCCAGATCTCCTTCAGTTTATCCTTCATTTGTTTGACCTTGATATTGCAAATTTTGTTCCGGGTCTGATAGTGATGGGCCATGTGCCTGAGCATCTGATTGTCTCTATTGGCGGTCATTAGCAGCTTCTCCAAGTGAATATTGACTCTATCAAGCCACACTTCTCTGTTATATTCAATCTCCTTTGCCAACTTCTGGTCAAAACTCAGACTTTGGGCTTCTTGCTTTTATTTCTCCAATGCTCTTTTGAGGCCTCTTGTCTTTGGCCTTTTCCTGATGTTTTCAGCTTCCCTTGTGTGGCCTTCTCTGTTGTGAAATATCATCTTCCTCAAACTCATCATCACTGTGTTCTTCCTCCCTGTAATCTATGTCCTCTCTCTCCATGCTTTTTCTTGGAACTTTGGAAACCCTAGGGGAGAGGAAAGAAAAGGGAGAGTGAGTGAGGGAGTGAATGGAATAGGATCAGGGAAGGAAATGATGAAATGGGGGCTTTAGGGGATAGGGATAGGGCCCCAAAAATTAAGGGAGATTGGGAAAAAGGTTATGAAACCTTGTGAGGCGATGGGAGGTGAAAATATTAAGGGAGATAAAAATGAAAATTCAATTACAGGTCAAAGGTAGGGGGAAATCTAGGAAAAATAGTGAGATTCCTAGAAATTAGGGCTTTTATGGAAAAGGGTGTAGGGACTTGGGTATGAGGATGTAGGGGTAGGTTTAGTGTCTTTAGAGTGGGACACCCAAGATGCACATGCAAAATGTGTTTTGATCCCTGGTGGAACTATGCAAATACTGACACTAACATTGGCTCGAGCTAGGGATGGTAGCTCCTTGGGAGGTGCCAAGAACATCGTAGACCAAGTGCCTATTCATTGGGAAATGGAGTCAAAAGCTAAAGACTAACTGAACACTTAAAACTGGACTCAATAAACTGACTGAAAAATATGCTCAAAATTAAGTTTATTCAACAAAACCTACTCTAACTGATCCATTCATAACTTTATCAAGTGAAATGGAACAACCAATGCAACCATGTAAGCATTCTAGCTGCTGTTTGAATTTTCCGCAAGTGCTTGCTCATGAGCAAGAAGAAGGAACTACTAAAAGGAAACTCCCATGAAAACTTGTCAACAGATTGAATCTTTATGAAATTGCAAAGCATGAGCCCACTGATTGACCTCAAGAATGCTGCGAAAGGATCTTCATAGGAATACATATTGATTTCTAACCCATCTAATACATTACTGCTCTGCTCTAGGTAGTATTCGTACCTTGGTTTTAAAATTTTCCTAACATCTGTGCCTTTTTTCTTTGATGACTGCAGCAAGTTGACAAAAGAATCCTGAAACTCGTGAATGAATTATTTTTCTTGATGATCAACAACAAAACAATGATCTTCTTCATTACTCTCATGATATGATTGCACATCTTGGTATGAGCTTTGTAATGAAACACCCGCTGAACAAGACAATGAAGTCGGCTGTCGGATCAAGTTTATATCAACTCTCTTTTCAGGCTCACAGTTAGCTAATGGAGAAGGACTTTTACTGCAGATATCATCCAACACATCAACTATTAGGTCATGAAAAACTTGAAAAGACTGCTGAAACGTATCCATCAGTTTTAATGAGACTGCATGACACTCTACAGGCTGCTCATCCTTTTCTTTAGAGATATTATGAAAATTTTCCTTTAAAAACTGAAATTATTCAAAACATAGTGGTACATAATCATCTTGCATCATGTTATCATGTGTTTCAACTTCCAAGCCTTCATCGGCAACCTGACATTCAATGGCATTCGGTGGCTGCAAATCTGGAGCTAAGGAGGATTCTATGTTGCAAATGATTTTATCAACCAATTTAGGAGAATGTTCATCATTTATAGTGTTGAGCACTCGCTTATCTGCTTGCTTATAGTTTTATCTTATTTTTGCAAATGAGGAGAAACACGAGGGTAAGGAGCTCTGATAAAAAATTTGATTATCCTCTTGATTGTCAAGATCAAAACTCAATGAGTGCTGATTTCTGATCGCATGAAAGTTATCTATGATGAACTGAAATGAAGTAAAACAAAGAGGAAAATATCCTTCACTTCCAAATTTTCTAGACTTTCCTCATCACTGTCAGAGTCGATATGCATTGGCTGATCATTGTTTTTGAGCTGCTGAAACTAAACTTCCTCCCACAAACCAACTGCTGATTGCTCTGCAAGATTAGCTTCTGTTTGGAGAACATAATCATCATCATACAGATGAAAATTTGGCAAATAATCAATATAAGTAATTTCACCAATAATACACATTAGATTATCATATTGTTTCTCTTCTAATTGATCTACAAATCCATTTTCTGATCTATGGTGGCTGGTATTAGCATACAATTTTTTAGGGCTTGCAATCTCTTCTTTTCTGGGATAAGTGAGTCATGATGATCTTGAACAGAAAATACATCTCTCATGTTGATCTTTTGCATCATTTCCTCTATTGTACTTACCAAAATGTCGAGCTTTACCTCTGAATATGTCAAGTGCTCTGCAATGTTCTTCTTCTCTTCTTCCTTCAACTTTGCCCTTCTAATCAACATATTAGCCTCTACATCTACTACACTGTGCTGCATCTCTTCAAGTGTTGCAAGGTTCCTTTCTCTCAGCTGAAACTCCATTTCTAGATCAAAGGAATTTGGGTAATGTAAAAGAGTTGAGTGAGGAGGGGGTCTTATATCAGCATGTATCGAATAATGGACTTGATTGAATTTGGAAGAAAACTGTTGTATTGTCTCCCCTAGCTGTCTTTTCAGCTGGTCATACTCTTCTAGAATTAGGAAAGGGTTTTGTTTGACCACCCACCTGTCGAGGAAAACTTTGACAAACTGCGGGAAATCTGAGATGCTCGCGACAAGCAAGTTTTTGAACCAACTCTTGACTTTGCCTTGGAAAGAAAGAGTAAATAGGCTGGTACTAACATCCTCTTTTTCATCTTCAAAAAGGTCTAGGAAAGTCTCAAAATTCTGCATATGTCTCTCAGCAATGATGTTGTCATATTCACCATCAAACCTTGACAGATATAGATAATTATTTTCAAGGAAAGCATGGAGTATAGGAGGTAAGATGAGTGTTTTGTATCGATCTGGAATTTTACAAGGCGTAGGAGTATGTACAGAAGTTGTAGGATCAATCTTGATCTCTTTAGGCTCATCAATTTGAATATGTTCATCATAAGATTTAGAAAAAGGATGTGGACCAAGATCAAAGGAAAACTCAGTATTTACACTTTTCGAATAGGTAGAACCAAGATTTTGATCATATTTATCATACAACAAGCTCCAGAAAAATTTCATGATAGTTTCAGGAAAATAAAAGAAGTAATTTAAAAGAAAGCAGATTAGCTCTTGAATACAATTCCACTTTGAATACCTGACCTTTGTGTAAGATCCTTCCATTTTCCTGTTGGCAAGGTCGATCCTCCAGTGGAGTCTTTACATCAAGTTGGAGTCGCCAGGTGAAGAGTTCAACCTTCATGCATCTGATTGCTGTCCACCATCAACAATCAAATCTAAACTTTTTCATTATTTCCTAGAGAATATATGATATTTTCCTCCCCAGTGGAGTCGACAATATGTTATCACTCGGATTGAACCTCAGGCTGAAGAAGGAAATTCCGAGGTAACCACAAACCACGCTTACCCAAGTAGCTAGCCCTAATAGGAAAGGAGAGGGCTCTCTTTGTAAGGATTACAGCCAAGATGACTGAGTAAAGAAGATATTAGGCTAGGTATAGTAGCTTAGGGTTTTGATTTTTTTTATAGGGTTGTTCCGAATCAGAAGGAGTCAAACAGTCAGGGCAAGGAAAATTATGTCAAAATTTGCATGATGTTCTATGGGGCAAGGTAAGCATAGTGATTTAGCACTTTAGGATTTCAATGGGTGGGATGATCAAGACAGATGAGGAGCTAAAAAGAGCATGGTGGACTCATGGGTTCTTTCTAAACTGAAAAAAATACAGGCTGTGAATGTCTACCCAAAACAGAGCATAAAATTATGGATTTTTCTCATCAAACTTGAAAACATTCACTTAATAGCAATGAAAGGACGAATGAAATAAAAAAAAAACATTCTAACCTATGAGAACAAAAGGAGAAACTGAAACTAAACATTATACAACATGGATCCCATAAAAATAACAAAAAATTTGATTAATATTCCTGACCAGAACTAATACAAAGTGTATCTCTTCAAAGGCCAAGCATCCAACTGAGTCCAACCATTACTAATGAGAAAGAAGAAGAAGATATAGACCTCAAAACAACTCATCCTAGCCTTTGGGGATCAAATCCATGAGATGAGGATCAATTTCCACCAAATGTTGAACAAGAATCTAAAGACTAGGAAGACCCAACAACTTGCCTCTAAAAGAGAGGAAACTGATTCATTTGACCTCTAGAGGACTCAAGCTAATGAATCTACCTATAATAAACTAATCCTCATCATAATTACATTCATACTTATAAATTACATTAGTGAAAATCCCAAATAGTGAGATAAAACTCAAAAATTTCGTGAAAAATAGAGAAAAATCTAAAACAGAGAAAATTTATCCTATGCGCAGCGTCAAGGAGGGAAAAAATAGCCCTTCTTGCAGGTTACATTTGACTAACTTCCCAATGTCCAAATTGAGCTCATGATATCTCATTAGACAACCTGTCTTGTCTACTTTCTAGATCTTTTTTTTTTTAAATTTTGAGTTGATTTGATCATTCAAAAGTGAAATATCCCAAGACTTCCTCTATGCGCAGCGCCACCCTGAAAAAGAGGCAGAAACATGATTTTTTGGGTGTTTTTTGGCCCTTTTGCCTAACCAGTTTTGCTCCAAATGATTAGAAAAGGTACATGGGACATGTCCTCATCATTATGAACCCACTAATGTCTTCCATTTTTCCATTGGTTTCCCCAAAAGAGTGCATAGTGCCAAGGTGTTGCGCATAGAGCAGAAATTTCTGTGTTTTTCAAAATTTGCCCAAAAACTCAAAAATTTCCAAATTTTTTCAAAATTGTTCAAATTTTGTGGGATAGGCCCAAAATCACATGTCAAGTTGAGCTAAGGAGGCATCAACAAGTATTTTGAGTTTTTCACCTCCCTTCTTACCCTTTTGGTTCTCCTTTAGTTTATCCTTCATCTGTTTGACCTTGATATTGCAAATTTTGTTCTGGGTCTGATTGTGATGGGCCATGTGCCTGAGCATATGATTGTCTCTTTTGGCCTTCATTAACAAATTCTCCAAGTGAATGTTGACTCTCTCAAGCCACACTTCTCTGTTATCTTCAATCTCCTTTGCCAAATATTGGTCAAAACTTAGACTTTGGGATTCTTGCTTTTCTTTCTCCAATTCTCTTTTGAGGCTTCTTGTCTTTGGCCTTTTCCTGATGTTTTCAGCCTCCCTTGTGTGGCCTTCTCTGTTGTGAAATATCATCTTCCTCAAACTCATCATCACTGTGTTCTTCCTCCCTATAATCTTTGTCCTCTCTCTCCATGCTTGTTCTTGGCACTTTGGAAACCCTAGGGGAGAGGAAAGAAAATGGAGAGTGAGTGAGGGAGTGAAGGGAATGGGAGTAGGGAAGGAAATGATGAAATGAGGGCTTTAGGGGATAGGGATAGGGCCACAAAAATTAAGGGAGACGGGGGAAAAGGTTATGAAACCTTGTGAGGTGATGGGAGGTGAAAATATTAAGGGAGATAAAAATGAAAATTCAATTACAGGTCAAAGGTAGGGGGAAATCTAGGAAAAATAGTGAGATTCCTAGAAATTAGGGCTTTTATGGAAAAGGGTGTAGGTACTTAGGGATGAGGATGTAGGGGTTGGTTTAGTGTCTTTAGAGGTATAGGGTGATGTGGTAGGTTCTAGGGACAATGAATTTGGGACAAGGGGGTTTTGGGAAATTTGTGAGGGGGATGGGGATTTTGGGAGTGACAAAGAAACACTAGGGTTTCTTTGTAATTTTTTCCAACATAAAACTCACACACAAGCATAAAATGGATAAAGAGGGAGTTATAAGGGCTCACTTACTTGTTTTGGAGGTGAAGAGGCAACCTTGAGGTGTTTGGAGATTTTTGGGAGAGTTTTGGCCCTATGCATAACGCCACACCTAGGTGCGCAATGCCCTCTCTCTATGCGCAGCACCAGAGCTCTACGTGCAATGCCAAACTCCTATGCGCAGCGCTATTTTACCCCCAAATTGAAGGCTGTTTTTGACTGCCTTTCCAGTGTCCAAATCAGCTCCATGATAGCTCATTGCAAATCTCTCTAAGTCTAGTTTCGAAAAATACCTCAATTTTTAAAAATGGTGTTCATTTTTCCTGTCAAAAATCACTTCTCCCAATAATGGTCAAAAAGTGCAGAATGAGGGTGCAGAAATGCAGAGTGTTGTTGCATGCAACTTTTGGAAGCCTTCTTTAACTCCAAATTGAGCTCAATATATCTCATTGGAAATATATTCTAGTCTAGTTGGAATTTGAATTATCAACCAGGTCATTTGGACACTTCAGCTAGGAAAAAAATGGTTTTTCCCAAGGTCACTCAAGGAGTGAAGCAACTCTCCTATGGAACTTGTATTTTTGACATTTATCCCAAACCATGACACCTGTGTAAAAAATGAAGGAGGTTTTTCTTCTTGGACCTATGATGGATAAAAACCTCTCACTTTTGTCAAATTCCTCTCTGTTTGGTCAAAATTATAGTTTGAAGTAAAACTGGCCCTATGAGTGGCAAATGGCTTGACTCTTGGAATGATTTCCTGGAAAATGATGGAGAAATGATGTTTATGAGTTTGGAATCACCTCATACTTACTGATATGACCTACCTTATGCTTCCTCTGCTCATATGTCTCATATTCCATAGCAAACCCTAGCTCAGTGGGAGAGGAAATTAGGGTTTAGTGCTTATGGAAAATGATGACTTAGGCACCCTTGGAAAAAGACAACTCCCTTTGACATTTGATCAATTGCTAAAGTAGACACTTTTTGTATTTGACACTTTATGTGTTGGCATGTGGAACTCTGAGTTGGTAGCCTTGGGAGACTGAGTACTTATTACATTTAAACTGACATAAAATTACATGAATAAAATAAAATTACATCTTGAAATGAAACTCGCACTTGAAATCAAATTACAACTTTGGAAACCATCTTGGAGATTATCTTTACATGGTAAAGAGACATTATTAGGATCACTCTCACACCTTTTGCTAACCTTATGAAAATGAGACAATGCAATGATTTGACCTAATGAAACCCTAGTGACCTAATGAGAAATGAAAGAAACTGACTCAATGAGTGACTTTGACTAAAAGTGTAATGAGAGCAGAATTGTTTTCAGCATGATGAAGACATGGAAGAGGGTCAACAGGCATATACTTGTGAAGGAACATGGGACACTTGACAAGGAAAACCACCAATGGAACAATTTTATATCATGACCTAATGGAATGATTGAAAATTCTTTAGAGTGGGACACCGAAGATGCACATGAAAAATGTGTTTTTATCCCTGGTGGAAGTATGCAAATACCGACACTAACAACATGAAAATAAGAGAACCGAAATACCTTGAAATATTGGAAGCCATCCCTGAACTATGGGAAAAATTTGATAGGCCGGTTGGGAGAAATTTTACTTCAGATGTGATGGGTATCACAATGCGGTGGCACAAGCATTTGCAAAAGGTTTTGATGCGGAAAATGTCAGTCTAGCTGAAATTTCTTTCCCAGTTACAGAGAAGAGTATTTTAGAGGCAACCGACATGCCAATTGACAGGGAACGTTGGTTCAAGAACAAAACTCTCGCTAGCATTGATATTCCTTTCTTCCTCAAGGACGAGCATAAATATAAACCATGGAATCCAAGTGTACATAGATCATAGATAAAAAGGGAATGACATGAAACCTTGATAGTAATCCATAAGTATTTTACCTGTGAGGGGTGCTACCATAGAATGGGTATGTACCACTTCATTTTTTGCACACGTCTCTGGTCAAATACATATGAATTTTCCCTTTTTCTTGCTAATGAGTTTAAAATAAATTTCAGCGAGGGTTTGAACTAGGTCCAATTCTGCTATGTATCATAAATCCCTAATTAAGTTGTTAGTTGTATACCATTTGAGGAAATTGAATAGGACCTGGGATCATTTTTTGTTCTATGGAGGTTAGTGCGGCAGGAAACCCTAACTCTCATGCCATCAAAATAGTGAGACACATGAATATACTAAATGTCTGTAAGAATATGGGATAACCCTCCTCTTCCACCATTAAAACCAGAATCAAGGGAAGGGTTTCACCTCCCAAAACCCTTGTTCCTGTACTAGCATTAAGAAAGGTCTATAATAGAAAAGCTAGGAGTTCGATTATAATAGAGACACCATATCCTCCTTGGGAATATGAGCCATCTGAAACATCAAATGGCTCTAAATAAACCCCTATAATTCAAATTCTAGAAGCTGTAGGTGAAGAAATCAGTAAAAAAAGGGAGAATACCACAACACGAGAGGAAAGAGAGAAGGAACCTACATTAGTTGAGTTGTATGGATTTCAAAAACCTCACACTAGGCCTGTAAATAAGCTACCTATGGAATTAAAATTAAAGAAAAACCTTGCCCTATCTGATGAGGTTATTCAAGTAGATGATTCACCATTAAAGGATCAAGCAATAAACAAGGAAAAAGGTTATAGTTCTAATAAGCTGAAGTAGAGGCAGGGCCCCATGGCCATAAACAGGAAAACCAAGAAAATCAAGCCTTTTCTTACAGATGAAGTAGACATGTTCCTAAGAGAAAAAACGAAGTTAAAATGAAGTTTTGTTAAAACAGGTTGCCAAATATTTTATCCAAATTTTTCTTGATAATTTTTCATAAAGCGCCGAAAATTATTTTGTTAGTGTTAGTCTTTTATGTTTTGCACCAAACACTGATAATTGATTTGTCAGCGACTGTTACAGTTTCACTCTGATATATGGTGCAGGTTTTTTTTTCTTTTCAATCTCTGATTTTTTACATGGTTCTAAAAATGATTGAATATCTATTTTATGTCAATATTTGGAGAGTAAATATTGTGCAGATGTTAAAGAAATGACTTTTTTCAGCAAGATTCCGAGGAAACATGGTATTTTTCAGATTTTGTGGCAGAGGATCGGTGACCTCTTTCCTTGCCCCTTCTTCAAAAAAATTTCAGCTATAATTTCATCCAAAATATCAAAATATATCATGTATTATGAAGAGACCATAAACCAAGCTTTATTTTTGTAAATATGTATTAAAATTAGCATAAAAAATATGATCTATTCCTAAAATTACACCGCAGTTAAACTTCCTTTATTTTCTGAAGTTTGTTGTAAATATTTTTCTATAAAGTTATTATGGTTAATGAAAGATGGGTTAGAAAAAATTTGATAGGAAGAGAAATATGTGTGGTTCCAAATATTAATATATTGCTATATGCGGTTTTACATAGACAATTTGCAGAAATTCATGTGTATGACTTCGTGTCTGTTTTTCCTTATGGTATTTAGCTTCTCTTTATGCTGCATATCTTAATCATCAAGTATTTAGTATTTTGGATAAAATGATATGAATTTGAATTCCTTAGGAATGCGCAAATTCAGGTTATATGAATATTTTCCATGTTTTCTACTTAAATATTTACAACAGAAATATCCTTCCTCTGTTTAGATATTTATTTAATGTATTTTGTCTCCACATATTCATGGTAATTTTCCTATGAAGTCATATCCTATCTTGCCTCTGTTAGGGTTGTTTATGTATACTGTGGTTAACATTCTCTCCACTAGACTCCATGCCCAATGGTCCCCATCCTTTCATTCTAAATTCATTTCACCTGTTACCAATTAAATATGGTCAATGGGATTAATGATGTACAAAAGAAAAATATAAATTTGTAGTGGTTTTTTTGGATGACATAACAATTTTCTCACCATCAAATTTGGGTCACCCGAAACATCTCAAACAAATCTTTCTAAAGTGCAGAAAATTCAACATCTGTCCCAATATAAAGAAGTCACACTTTGCTATGCAGGAGGGTAGATTATTGGGTCTTATAGTTTCTAAAGAGGGAATTAAAATTGAACCTAACAGAGTTACAACTATATTAAAAATTGAATGTTCGAGAAGTAAGAAATAAAGACAATCCTTTTTGGGTAAGGTAAATTTCTTGCGAAGTTTTATCCCTAATTTTGCTGAAATTCTGAAGGTCATTACTAATATGCTTATAACAAATAGTGAAATTAAATGGACTATTCAAGCTAAATAATCCTTTGAAGAGATTAAAAGGGCCCCAAGTCAAGCTCCTATGCTCATTAGCCCTGATTTTTCAAAAGAATTTATGGTTTTTTCTTTTTCTTTGCAGCACACTAATACATCATTTTGCTTTAGAAAAATGTGGAAGGCCACGAGCAACCTATATCTTTTTCAACAAAGCGTTGAGGGATTCTAAGTTGAAATATGGTTTCATAGATAAACATGCCTATGCATTGGTAAATACACTTAAGGATTTCAGGGTTTATGTACTTCATTCTCATATAATTGCTTATGTACCCAATAGTTTGGTAAAGGAAGTTTTGATTCAACCAAACAGTGATGGTAGGAGAGGAAAGTGGATTGAAAAACTACTGGAGTTTGACATATAAATCAATCCCACTAATTTAGTTAAGGGACAAGCCTTGGGCAAATTGATGACTCAGACAAATTTTGAAACTCTTGGGATAAGTATTACTTTGGAACTTTCGGATAAAAAAGATGATGAAACACGTTTATTAGTAGATGAAAATTTCAAAAATTTGTCATGGCATGGTGATGTTGTTTATGTATTACAAAATTTAAAGACTCCACTAGGATGCAATAAAAGTCGAGACAAATTCATAAAACTTTAAACTATTAAATAATGTATTCTAAATGGATATTTATTTTGGAAATACCTAGAAGGCATATTATAAAACTGTTTCCTTGAAGACGAAGCTAAACATATGATCACAGAGCTTAATTAGGGGGTATGTGGTGGTCACCATTACTGGAAGGCTAATGTTAATAATATTATGAGGGTGGGGTTTTATTGGCCTACATTTTTTACTGATGTTCACAACTAAGTCGCAACATATAACAAATGTCAATTATTCCAAGGAAAATCCAAGTTGGTTTCTTTGCCATTAAAGCCTATTTATGTTGAAGCACCATTTCAACAGTGGGGTTTAGATTTTATCGGAGAGATCCATCCAACATCATAAGGAAAACATAAATGGATTTTGAGAGGGATAAAATATTTCACCAAATGGATTGAGGCTACACTGACCATGAAAGCTACTGACACAGTTGTTATTCAATTCTTATAAAATATCCTTTCTAGATTTGGTAGTCTGAAAATAATCATTATTGATAATGATCAATGCTTTAAATCTAAAAAGTTGGTCAATTTTTGTGATGAATATGATATAGTACTCAGTTATGATAAAACCTATTACCCCCAAGGTAATGGACTAGCCGAGTTATTAAACAAGAGTCTAGTTAGGATCATCAAGAAATTGTTGGAAGATAACAAAGAGGCCCGGAATGAAAAACTCAAATTTTCTTTACATGCAGATAGAATTAGTACAAAGAGGTCAATTGGAACTACTCCCTTTCAATTAGTTTATGACACAGATGCAACTTTTCCAGTTTCACTTGGGATACTAGTCATGAATTATTTGCAGGAACAAGATGATGAAGCAAATCACTTCCAGATAAGGATTAATAAATTGATAGGGGTTGAGGAAGAACAAGAGAAAATGATATGAGAAGGCTTAACTTTTTCAGGAAAATATGAAAAATTGTTTGATAAAAATAATAAAGAGGATAACTTTCAAATCACAGATATAGTCTTGAAATGGGATCTTAAACAGTGTTATTGGAATAATAAAAAATTAGAGCATATTATCCGAGATATTCATGCAGGAATTGGAACCAAAATAAGTTGACAAACTCGCATGCCAGAACAAATACCTCTTGTGTTGTTTTCAACAAGTAAGCCTAGCAGCTTTGAAGAAGTCATCCATGATGAACACGAGATCAAATCCATGTAATAAGAACTAGATTGGATTGAAAAGAATGAAATGTGGGAATTGGTTCCAAGGCAGAGGGACAAAAATATAATTGGCACAAAATGGGTCTTAAAAAACAAGCTAAATGAAGATGGACAAGTGAACAGGAACAAAGCAAGGTTGTTCTGTAAAGTATATGCACAAGTTGAAGGGATAGATTTTGAAGAGACATTTGCGCCTATAGCCAAGATATAATCCACTAGGATTTTCATATCCTATGTATGCTCAAGAAGTATTAAGTTTTATTAGATTGGTATCAAATCAACCCTTCTAAATGTATAATTGGAAGAAGAAGTCTACATAGAGCAACCAAAAGGTTTTCTACTTACAAAAGATGAATACTATGTGTTAAATTGAAGAAAGCTTTATAGGGTCTCAAGTAATCTCCTAGAGACTAGTATGCACAATTGGATAGGTATTTATTGTAACAAGGATTACAAATAGGAAGTGTTGATAACATATTTTATATAAAAATTGAACAAAATATATAAAAATCTTTTGAAGCGACGATGATAGGATGAGTAAGAAGTTTTCCAAAGATATTCAAAGTGAGTTTGAGATGTCCTTACTTGGTGAGTTCAATTTCTTCTAGGGACTCCAAATATCATAGGAAGACGATGGAATATTCATTTCTCAAACCAAGTACATCAAATAAATGTTGAAGAGGTCCAAAATGGAAGACTGTAAACTAGTTAGCACTCCCATGGTGATGATTGGTTGCCTATTTTATGTGATAGCTTCGAGACCATAGGTGATGCAGGCAATTGGACAGGTAGCAGCATTCTAAGAAACATAAAAGGAATCCCATGTTGTTGCAGTGAAAAGTATCTTTATATATCTCAAGGGAACAATGGATTTTAGACTATGGTATCCAAAGTGGAATGAATTAACAATGATAACATATAAGGATGCATATTGGGCATGTAGTATTGATGACCAAAAAAACACAGGTGGAACATCCTTCTACTTGGGTGATTTTATTGTATCATGGTTGAGCAAGAAGCAATACTTAGTGTCATTTTCCATAACAAAAGTAGAATATATAGCAGCGACAACATCTTGTACTCAGGTTCTCTGCATGAAACTAACTCTGCAAAATCTCTAGGTGAATTTTGATGAGCCCATTATAATATGTTTTGATGGCACATAACTCTCTCCAAGAATCCAATCATGCATTAAAGAAAAAAACAATCATATAAAATACTACTTTCTTCGAGAATAGGTTGTAGAGAAAAAAAATCAAGGTAGAGTACATTGGGACAAAGGAATAAATAATTTACATCTTCACCGAGTCTCTATCATAATAGAAATTTGAGTATCTTCAACAAAAGATCAGGATTCTACTAGGTTCACATTGATATGCATTATATCAAGTCAAGTAAACGAGGGTGTTATAGATCATTTTTATCGCATTCACTCAAAAGGCTTGAAAATCGGATCGATCAACATCCTTGAACACTTTGTCTTTATCCCTTTGCAAAAACATACAATAATTCATACACACATGAATCTCTGAAAATTGTCTAGGTAAAAATGATCCGGATTTATGCAGGAACACAACAGAATAAACATATAACCATAAATACAAAGATGCATCAGAAATAACACTTCATTTCATTAATATCAAAGAATTGAAATTCGCTTACAGACAGAATGGAAATAAAACTAGTTAGGGCATTGGTAGCTATCTCTGAGAAAAGATGTGGCGGCTACAGGCCTCTGAACTAAGTTACAATGAGGCTCGAGGGCCTATTTATTATTTAGACACAATGGGAAATCCCCAACAGCCAAAACCCTAACCCTAGGAGATGAAGCACCAAAACTATGGGCCCCGTTTGGGTAAATTGGTGTTTCAACTTCCCAGGGGCGTAACTTTGGCATACGATATCCATTTGACGCGTACCATACCTCGTTAGAAATATCTATCCACGAACTACAAATTTTGAACAAGAAAAATCAGTCCATGGACCCATGTTTCTCTCTGTTTTCCCAAAAAACGTCATTTAGGGCCTCAAAACGGCTCTGGAAGTTCAAGACCTGAAAAACTGCTAAAAATAGTAAGTTGTGCTGAAACTGAAAAACTGAAAGAGACAATGGTGGGGCCCCAAGTGGCATAGGCGGGTGACAACCAATATCCACCTGGATAAAAAACCACATATAGCAATATATTAATATTTGGAACCACACAAAGATTTCTCTTCCTTTCAAATGTTTTCGAACACACCTTCTTTTTTCCAGAATAACTTTATAGAAAAATATTTACCACAAATTTCAGAAAATACAGGAAGTTTAACTGCAGTCTAATTTTAGGAAATATATCATATTTTAATGCTAATTTTAATACATATTTACAAAATTAAAGTTTGGTTCACTTTATGTTCATAATACATGATATATTTTAATATTTTATATCTTGATATTTTGATATTTCCTTGAAATCTTATTGAAAATAGTCATTTATTTAACATTTGCACAATATTTACTCTCTAGATATTTACATAAAACAAATATTTAATCATTTATACAAGCATGCAAAAAATCTAAGTACTGACAACATAACCTACACCATATATTAGAGTGAAACTATAACAGTCGCTAACAAATTAATTGCTAGTGTTTGCTGCAAAACAAAAAATACTAGAGCTGACAAAATAATTCTTAGCGCTCTCTGCAAAATTATCAAGAAAAATGTTGATAAAATAATTGAAAACCTGTTTTAATAAAACTTCATTTTAACTACTCTTCTTCTCCTTGTAACAAGTCTACTTCATTTGTTAGAAAAGGCTTCATTTTCTTGGTTTTCCTGTTCTTGGCCTTGGGGCCCTTCTGCTACTTCAGCTTCTTAGAAATAGAACATTTTTTCTTGTTTATTTCCCGATCCTTTAATGGTGAAACATCTACTTGAATAACCTCATCAGCTAGGGCATGGTTTTTCTTTAATTTAAATTTCAATCGCAGCATATTTAGAGGCCTAGTGTGAGGTTTTCGAAATCCATATAGCTCAGCTAATGTAGGTTCCTTATCTCTTTCCTCCCATGTTGTGTTATCCTCCCCTATTCTAATAGGTGCTTCCCTTGCAACTTCTGGCATTTGATTTACAGGGGTTTTTTTAGAGGAGGAGATGGCGTCTCTATTCTAATTTCCCTCCTAGTTTTCTATTATAGACCCTCCTAATGCCAGTACATGAATAGGGGTTTCAGGAGGTGAAACCCTTCCCTTGCTTCTGATTTTAATGGTGGAAGAGGAGGTTTGTCCTAAAATATTATGGGCCTTTATTATGTTCCTGTGTCTCGCTCTTTTGATGGCCTAGGAGTTAGGGTTTCCCGCCGCACTAAAACCTCCATAGAAAAAAAATGATACCATGTCTATTCAACTTCATCAAATGGTCTACTAATAACAACTTAATTATGAATTTATGATACACATCAGACTTGGGCCTAGTTCAAACCCTCACTGACATTTTTTTAAAAATATTTAACAAGAAAAAGAAAAAATTCATATGTATTTGACGAAAGACATGTGCTAAAAATTTGAAGTGGTACATACCCATTATGTGGTAGCACCCTTCACAGGTAAAATATTTTTGGATGACTATCACCGTGTCATGCCATTCACTTTTTAGCCAAGATCTCTATACACTTGACCGCCATGGCTTATCTTTATGCTCTTCCTTGAGGAAGAAAGGAATATCAATGCCAACGAGGGTTTTTTCTGGAACCAACGTTCACCATAAATTGGCATGTCGGTTGCCTCTGAAATACTCTACTATGTAACTGGGAAAGAAATTTCATCTAGGCTGAAATTTTCCCCATCGAAACCTTTTGCAAATGGTTGCGCCACCCCATTGTGATACCCAACACATATGAATAAAAATTTCTCCCAACCGGCCTATCAAAATTGTTCACAGAGTTCTGGGATGGCTTCCATGATTTCAGGGTCTTCTAGTTCCCCTCTTTAAATGTGATCTCCCTAACCCATCGTTCTCAACAACAATCCAAAAAATTTGCAACCGATACTAAAACAATGGCACTAATATTTCAAACAAAATGAATGCAATGAACTTGCTCAACGTGGAGAAAACGAATTCATAAGTTATTCGGCTAACAAGATATGGCTTATGTATTAATCATTACTTTTGTTAGTTATTTTTAATGAAAGAATGATGAATATGTGATGCTTTTAAGGGAACTATAAGCAAAGTACTCTGAATCAGTTATTACCACATATCACTGACGTTGGTTTTGTCAGTGCCAGTTGTTGATACACAATAAGCTGCTTTTATTTTATTCGTGCTCACTTGTCAGCAATCCTTCGCTTTCACTGACATTTGATTTTTCAGCGTCTGTGTTAAAAAAATTTGAAATAGTTTTGACAAAACAAATGTCAACGCAAACAAATTTTTCATGAAAAAATTAGAAACATATTAACCCTAAACCATGCTATGATAATAGTCGACTCCACAAGGATGTTGTCAACTTGGAGGAATCAAGAACTCAATATAATAGATGCTTGTTTTATTATAATGGAAATACAAAAAAAAATATTCAACTTTCTTTGAGCATACTAATTGACTCCAACTAATAGAAAAATGTTATTCCAAGTTTATTTCTATATATATTTTTTAGAAACAAAAATTTTGAAACTTGAAATAAAATTATACTATGATAATCATCTGTCATAACCTTAGGGCCCTCTCTTTGGGCTTCAAATTCTTCAGAATTTTTATCCAAACCTACACATTTTCAAATAAAAGAATATATACAATGAAGTGATGAAATGTTGTTTTTTCAAGAGATATAATGCTTTAGAAAACATCCATTCATTAGACCTCTAGGAAGTAATTGTCCATTCAAATCTTGTAAAATGAATATATTTTTTTCGTGGTATGCTATAATTTGATATGGAACTTTCTAGATGTGGTAAAATTTCCCATGTTTTCCTTTGTCTTCAATTTTGGAACTGAAGTAGGTAACCACAAACCAACCTTTAGGTCAGGTAGCTAGCCCTACCAAAACCAGAGAGGGCTCTCTCAATGTCACTTTGCAGCCAATGAGATGACTGGATTGTTGATCAGCGGTTGTCATTGATGTCAACCCAAGCAGCACCAGGGGCTAACCCGATATTGCAAGGGAATTTTGACCTACAAAATTAATATATTCTAGGTCAATAATTCTTTTTATGGTTTCTACTTGTCGAGATGTTTCCGTTGATATATGGCATGCCATGTAATTCTTCACGGTTTGAGAGATATTCATGTTTGAAGTTTGTACCCTCAGTTAGTGGGCTAAAATCCCATGGGGTTGGAGCATGGGTCATTGAAAAGTCATAATTAATATTTTTTAATCTCCTAAAATCCCTCCCACGTTCACTTGTTGAAGCCCCTCTCAACCTAAGCATTTATATAAATTGTGATCCTCATTTCCTCCTTATGTAAGGGATTTCGCTATCTGAAACAGGTCATCGTGGAATTTGCGCTCTAAATTTTGTTCTACGAAGGTTCAGAAGCTGAAATTTTTATGAAGTGAAGCCGAAATCCTAAGGAAGTTGCTGTAAAATTTTTAGATCAAGATGCACAATATTTTTGGAGATATGATCTATGGAAGTCAAGGTTTTTGCAGGCTCCTGAAATGCATCTCAAAGAAGTGACCTTGGTAAATTCATCATAAATCTCTCTCTGAGTATCGGATTGGAATTCAGTAGAATGTGGAAGATAGTGCACAGTCTATACTTTTTTCTCTATCAATTTCAGAGCCAAATGAAGAAACAATGACATGTGGCATGTCGTACAAGTGCGCTCTGCTGAAACAATCCATAATTAGAGCATTGTGAGAGATTGGGTAAAAATTTCTCTTGAAGAATCCAAATTGGGTCAAACCTATGGCATTGGAAAGAAAACTTAGAGGAATACTACAGGACCGAAAATCAGATATTGATGACCTGAAATAACATAGATACACCAGATTCAATATCGAGCTCCTAGAAGGCAAGAAAAAGCTAGATCATGTGTTGTCAAGGGTTGCAAAGGACTAGACTTTCTACGACAGAAAAGCAAAGCAAGGTGCAGCAGAGGGTAGCATGACAAGAGCAGTAACCAAGGTGCATAACAATAGTAAGAAGTTCATCATATGAAGTCTTCAAGTGGGCACCACTGCATACAATCATTGTAAGGGTATCTTTGTACTAATTCATTGTAAATACATTATTGTAAAAGTTGTACTAGTGTCTATCTGCAAAGGGTTGAAGAGGCAGTGTTAGGAGATATAGGATCATCATTAGGTGGTTGTGTCAAAGTTGGGGTTATGGTATAGTATATCTTCTTCTACTACATCATTCTATATCATTGTAAAGTGGACCATTTTCACTGGTACGGGAGTCCATTCTTCTTTTATTCTTCTATAGGGTGGTAGGGTGGTGCTAGGGTGAGTTGTATCTCATTGGGTGTTGGGGCATCTGTTTAGTTGACTACTGAAGAATCTCGGGCATTGGAGCTTCCATCCAGTGGGAGCTGGAGAATAATGCTTTTCTAGATTCTAGGAAGTTGGAGCTTTATTTTCAATTGGAGTTGAATATTAAAGCATTATTAGAAAAGCATTAGGTGGTTTTTGTCCCGGAGTGGGTTTCCACCTTAAAAACTGTGTGCATTTGTGTTCCTTTTGTTTGCTACTATCATTGTACAAACATTGATAATAATTGAAGATTAACTAATGCTCTAATTGAAAGGAATACTGATTCACCCCCCCCCTCAGTATTTCCAACAATTGGTATTAGAGCTTGGTTCCTTCAATAGCAGTTTAACAGCTGGAAGGAGGTCATGGAGCATACCAAGAATGGTGTACCTCTATTCAATGAAAATAATTATGCACTCTGGAAAGGAAGAATGGAGGTCTATCTCTTGGCACAAGGTTATGAAGTATGGGACACTGTTCAAAATGGATTTACATCAACTATGGATGAAAAAGGTAAGAAGAATTTGGTAAATGATGCAAAAGAAAAGAATATTATTATCAATGGAATTATTGAATCTGCTTATCATAAGGTGTTGGGTTGTAAAACTGCCAAAAATGTATGGGACAAGCTTGAGAATATATATGCAGGTGACTCAAATGTCAAAGAAGCAAAGCTTCAAATATATAGAGAAAAATTTGAGGAACTCAGAATGAAAGAAGATTGCAACATTGCTGCATACTTCCAATATGTTGATGAAATAACCAATACTATGGAAGGATTGGGAGAGCCACTTGATGAGAAGACTATCATACATAAGATTCTTAGAACGTTACCACGGAGATTCAACCCAAAGGTATAAGTCTTAGAATACAGTGCAAATCTGGACAGACTCAGCAAAGAGTAATTGCATGGAGTTCTCATAGCATATGAAATGAGACTTGATGAAGAAGAGGGAACTTCGCATCTAGAAACTGCATTTTCTGCATCTAAGAAAACCAATAAGGAAAAACAACCTTCAATTGAAAAGACATGCACCTGCAAGTGTGAAGAAAAGGGAGATGATGAAGAAGGTCTTTCAGATGAAGAATGTGCTTACTTCATGAGAGAAAAAAAAATTGGTAAGGGAAAATTCAAAGGTAAACTTCCATTGATATGTTTTAGCTGTAATGAGGTTGGGCATTTTGCAGCAAAATTTCCAAACATAAGTAATGTAAACTCAAAAGGAAAGAAAGGCTTTAAGAAATTCAACAAGTAAGGATCCAAAAGGAACCTTCTCTCTAAAGAAGATAGCTCATCATCTGATGAAGACAATGACAGTGAAGAAGAAGCCAATGAGAGAGTATTGTTTATGGCCAAGCACAATAAACCCAAGCACAATAAACAAGAGGTATCAAAAAACGTAGAAGAAGGATGGACCATAGAAGAATTTTATGAGGAAGCAATCAAGCTTATAAAAGATCTCAAGGCAGAGAAGATCCATTCCAATACTCTTGAAGAACAAGTTCAAGGTCTCAAAATTGAAGTTGAAGAACACAAATGTATTGAAGAGTCACTTCAAAAGAAGTTGGAAGAAAGCAACCAAGAAAGGGGAGAATTATAAGCTGAAGTAGTCTTGCTGCGTGAGGAAGTGAAGAAAGGAAAAAATATCCAAAAATATGTCAACAACTCAAGGGCATTGGAAGAACTTATCAACAATCAACGATCTTACAACAACAAAACTGGCATCGGTTACAAAGAAGAAGAAGCAGTACCTTCTACAAAAAAACACAATGAACCTATGAGATCTGACATGCATGTAGACTTCGTTGGACAAGATTCGCAAGAATAGCCTTGGAAGAAAATTCCTCAACGAAAATTTCCATCCAGGTACCAACATATTTTTTATGGCTACTGTTATTCATGTGGAAAATTTGGTCATAAAGCTGTTGAATGTCACATGTACCCTAGGAACGAATACAATTCTAGGAGATCTGTCAAATATGAACCTCCCAGGGCTCAGCGAAACATCAATAGATTTGAACATTTAAGAAATAATATTGAATGTTACAAATGTCGAAACTTTGGACACATAGCGAAATATTGCAGACTTGAAAATCCTCCAAAAGAATCTTCAAAGCCACGTAACGAACGAACATGGAAGAAGAAGAAGAATGATAATTGTGCTCTCGCTTTCAAGGCTCAAAAGAACAAATATGTGTGGTATGTTGATAGCGGTTTCTCAATGCATATGACTGGAGATAGAAATAAATTTGTATCTCTGAAAGAGAAGAAGGATGGAACCGTGTCCTTTGGAAATGATGGATCTTCAAATGTTATAGGATCAGGTACTATCACTCTTGGAAGCAAAGATGCTCTAGCCAAGAATGTTCTATTGGTTGAAAACATGAATCACAATATGCTCAGTGTTGGACAAATGTGTGATCAAGGACACACAATACTATTCAACTCCACGAAATGTGAAATCAGGAAAGGCGTGTATGGTGAAATTGTGGCTACAGCAAGTCGAGCTCCAAATGAAATATATGTTCTGGATGAAGCAACTAAAGCATGTCTAATAGCTAAAGAGGATGATACAATAATTGGTAACAATGATGATCGACTAAGTAAGAAGTTTGCTACAAAGGTGCAAAGTGATTTCGAGATGTCTTTACTTGGTGAGCTGACATACTTCTTAGGGCTTCAAATATCTCAGCAAGAGAAAGGAATATTTATATGTCAAGCCAAGTACATCAAGGAAATTCTCAAGAAATTTAAAATGGAAGATTACAAACCCATCCTTACTCCAATGGTAACAGGTTGCAAATTGAGCATAGACGACTCATCTAAGGATGTGGATCAAAGGTTGTACAGATCTATGATTAGTAGTCTTCTATATGTAACAGCCTCCCAACTAGATGTTATGCAAGCAGTTGGACAAGTAGCAAGATTCCAAGCAGCACCAAAAGAATCACATATTAAATATTCACCAGCATTGGAATATCTTTGCCAGAAGCTTGGGATTCTCCCAAGTTCTCATTAGATTTTCCTTTCTCAGAATATAAAGGGGGAGTGGAAGTGTGTACAGGTTTGCAGGACGGTTGTGTGTCAGCGTGAGTGGAAGTGTGTATAGCTCCGCAGGATGGTTGTGTTTCAGGGGGAGTTACCCTTTGCCATTGATGTCAAAGAGGGAGAGAATGTTGTAGGAAGAGGTGTCATGATCGCAGGGGGAGTACTTGTGTTGCCATCAATGCCAAAGGGGGAGATTGTTGATCAGCGGTTGTCATTGATGTCAACCCAAGCAGCACCAGGGGCTAACCCAATATTGCATGGGAATTTTGACCTACCAAATTAATATATTCTGGGTCAATAATGATTTTGATGGTTTCTACTTGTCGAGATGTTTCCGTTGATATATGGCACGCCATGTAATTATTCATGGTTTGAGAGATATTCATGTTTGAAGTTTGTACCCCCAGTTAGTGGGCTAAAACCCCATGGGGTTGGGGCATGGGTCATTGAAAAGTCATATTTAATACTTTTTAAGCTCCTAAAATCCCTCCCACGTTCACTTGTTGAAGCCCCTCTTAACCTAAGCATTTATATAAATTGTGATCCTCATTTCCTCCTTATGTAAGGGATTTCGCTATCTGAAACAGGTCATCATGGAATTTTCACTCTAAATTTTGTTCTAAAAAGGTTCAGAAGCTGAAATTTTTATGAGGCGAAGCCAAAAGCCTGAGGAAGCTACTGTAAAAATTTTAGATCAAGGTGCTCAATATTTTTGGAGATATGATCTATGGACATCAGGGTTTTTGCAAGCTACTAAAATTCATCTCAAAGAAGTGACCTTCGATAAATTCATCATAACTCTCTCTCTGAGTATTGGATTGGAATTCCATAAAAATTAAAAGATAGTGCACAGTCTATAATTTTTGCTCTATCAATTTCAGAGCCAAATGAAGAAATAGTGACACGTGGCATGCTGTACAAGTGCGCTCTGTTGAAAAAGTCCATAATTAGGGCATTGTGAGAGATTGGCTATAACTCTCTCTTGAAGAATCCAAATTGGGTCAGACCTATGGCATTGGAAAGAAAAATCAGAGGAATAATGTAGGACCGAAAATTAGATATTGAGGATCTGAAATAACAGAGATAAACCAGATTCAATATCGAGCTCCTAGAAGGCAAGAAAAAGCTAGATCATGTGTTGTCAAGGGTTGCAAAGGACCAGACTTTATACTGCAGAAAAATAAAGCAAGGTGCAGTAGAGGGTAGCATGACAAGAGCAGCAACCAAGGTGCATAACAACAGTAAGAAGTTCATCATATGAAGTATTCAAGTGGGCAACATTGCATACAATCATTGTAAAGGTATCTTTGTACTAAGTCATTGTAAATACATTATTGTAAAATTTTTACTAGTGTTTATCTGCCAAGGGTTGAAGAGGCAGTGTTGGGAGATCTAGGATCATCATTAGGTGGTTGTGTCAAAGTTTGGGTTATGGTATAGTATATCTTCTTCTTCTACATCGTTCTATATCATTGTAAAGTGGACCATTTTCCCTGGTACAGGAGTCCATTCTTCTTTTATTCTTCTATAGGGTGGTAGGGTGGTGCTAGGGTGAGTTGTAGCTCATTGGGTGTTGGGGTATCCGTTCAGTTGACTACTGAAGAATCTCGGGAATTGGAGTGTCCATCCAGTGGGAGCTGAAGAGGAATTCTTTTCTAGATTCTAGGAAGTTGGAGCTTTATTTTCAATTGGAGTTGAATATTAAAGAATTATTAGAAAAGCATTAGGTGGTTTTTGTCCCGAAGTGGGTTTCCACCTTAAGAACTGCGTGCATTTGTGTTCCTCTTGTTTGCTACTATCATTGTACAAACACTGATAATAATTGAAGATTAACTAATGCTCTAATTGAAAGGAATACTGATTCACCCCCCCTCTCAGTATTTCCAACATGGATATATAATGATGTTATGCAATTTATGATGCTCAGTATATTAGGGTTTTGTTTGTTTGAAGTTTTTGCTGGATAGGAATGACAGTCAGGGAACTAGTTTTAGGGTTTAGGTTTGATTTCAAAGGTTAAGTTGCAGAGACAAGGATGAGGATAGGTAGGTAAACTTAAGAGAATACTTAATTTCTCATTGTGTATAGGGTTTTAAGAGAGAGAGAGTCATAATGAGCATGCTAAATGAATTCATTCATCAGAAGAGTAGACACATCCATGAAAATATTATAAAGCATAACATAGAAAGCATGATTTATGTTCATAGACTCATAAGATTAACATACAAAAGCATATATGTGATGGAAATATAACATAACATTTAACTTGATGAAGTAACAAATAATAAAAAATTCTCAAAAGCATACCACTGGAGTCTCAAGACTATATGTGCAACATTCTTTGATTTCACTGAAAAAGAGTTTGTACAATAGCTCCATTGCAAATAACAACTATCCAACCCTTAAAATGACTTAAGTTGGAATACATATAGAAATTAGAAGTCATGAAACCTCATGGGGTTGAAATCTGATCTAGTGACACATCATAAATGTACTGTATGAGTCATTACCTAGAATCTAGGGAAGTTAGAAACCACTTCCTCAAATTTAGCTAATAACTGTTGAGATTGCAACAAGATGATGAGCTTAGTGAAAAGAGTCGCCTTCACTAAGTGGGCATGCAGGCTATTTTTGGCGCAAAGTCTATTTTTAGACTATGTCTATTTTTAGACATGTCGATCATATTCTATGAGTTGCAGGATGCTATTTGTGGATGGTTGGTCAAGTTGGAAAGATAGATGGACTTCTATTTTTAGACATATTGGGCGGAATCTATTTTTAGATTGCCAGTCTAAAAATAGATATGTCGAATATTATTAGCTCTTAATAATATTTGGACTATAAACATTATCTTGTTCTCTTGGAGCACTTCAGTTAAGTGCACAGATGTGGCATAGGAGCTGACAGAAGGAATTACGCTATTCCTGAGGGTTAAGTGGAGCTATTGCATGGATACTTCAGTTAGAACTCATGTGACAGAGTTTGGTGGAGTTGATTGAGGAAGTTAGTGGAGTTGTATTCAGTTTAACTCAATTAAACATAGTTGAGCTAGTTGTATCTAGTCTAACTGATTGATACACTAGTGAGAGTGGTGTGAATTAATTATTAATTAATTCACTAATTATTAACTCATTAATCAACTAAAGAATACATCAGTTAACTACAGTGCATGGACAGTTTCAGTGGAGACCAATGAAGAGGTAGGTGAAAGAGCAGTGTGACTATCAGTTGTGACTATAGTGTTGCATGATTTGCAACACACAGTGGTTGGAGATGCCAATGAGGATTGCGTGAGCAAGGCTGGACCAATTCGAGTTCATTCAAAGCCATTCTTCAACAGTGATTGCGCAGTAGAGGCAGGATAGCAGGTGGCAGAGATTGGAGCATGAGATTTTCTAGATCGGACCTCATTAGTGTGTAGCAATTGGATATTGTACTGAGAGCTTGTGAGGAGCTTTGTATGATAATTTTTACTTGTTCTCTATGACATATAATATACAGATAGTTGGGGGTTTTCAGCTTTAAGCTTTCCCATAAATATTGTGTTCATATGTGTGAATGTTTATGGTTTTAATGTGTGCATGCAATTGATTTTATTTCTGAAAGTAATGATCAATAGTAGAAGAGATTCTGTATTGTGCATGAAGTCAAATAGTGTGTGATCAGGAGAATCTGAGATGTATAACATATCAGTTATATAATTTCTATAATATTAGGAGTTCATGACTCTTGGATTAATTACATCATTCCTCCACAAAGAGAGGCAAAAACAAAATCTTATCCAAAATACACCTCATGGGATAGCTAAACCTCGAATTTTGGAGTTTTGTGGCTTGAAAACTATCCAAGGGAATCCAATGATAGAAGCGTCATGCCACTTTGGAGCTGAATTTGATTGACTTTTAAGTGCCCATTTGCAAATCTGAGAGTTAGGCTAGGTAACCTTGTGTGTCTTATTTCCATTGCACCATCAAAACTGAGAAAATACCAACTGGAAGGCCTTCAAAAAATGATTCTCCCAACCTCACTCCAGAAACAGCGCAGAGAGGTAAAAAAGGTGGCAAAAGCATGGAAAAGTGATGTTTTTTGCATTTTTCTTCAAAATGGGAGGGTAACATGTTGACCTGATGTCATATCCGTGATGTACAAGTGAAAAGGCATCCAACCATATAAATTTTCCTCCATTTAGATTCCCTGAGAAAAATTTTCGTGTCGTTGCGCGACGCTTCTGTAATGACCCAATTTCCAGAATTTTGAAAAAATCACCAAAAATGAAAAAAATGCTCAAAATCCTCCAAAATTTGTTTCATGGTATCCTGGGATGAACAACTAAGGAGGCCTCATAAATCAGGTCCAAGTGATCCTTCTCCTTAAGCTTCATTTGGGTTTCTTTAAGCTTTTTCCTCAAGTTTTTCACCCTCACCTTGGCGATTTGATTCCTTATGAAATAATGCCTCGCCATATGCCTGTAAAGTTTGTTGTTTCTTTTTATTTTCTTAAAAAATATCTCAAGATGAACATTCACCTTATCAAGCCAAAATTCTCTATCTTGATTTATTTTAGTAGCTATTAACTCATCAAAGGTTAATTGATCTGATGGAGGAGATGATTCTCTTTGTTGCTCAAGTTCTCTCTTGAGACCCCTTGTTCTTGGTCTCCTTGGCTTTGCTTCAACCTCTGTATATTATAGCTTCTCAAAATCCACTAATTCCTTGACTTTACCCTTGTCTGCCTCAGTGCCATCCTTTGGTTTTCTTTGGAGGATTTGTTTTACCTTCAGCTGCATATTTTCCTACTGTAGGAAGGTAATCAAGAAGTTTTCCTCTGAGAGGTTGTCCCTAAACTCTTCTATATATGCATATTGTTCTCTTATAATCTCCTCAGATGTCTTGTCCTTTACATACTCTACCATGTCAACCTCCACGGGCACTTGTTCTTCATGCTGTTGCAATAGTGACTCATCCTCATGCATGAGTGGCTCACTATCATGACTAGGTGGCTGCTATACTGTTTGTCTTTGTTCAGCTGTGGTATCAAGTTCTATTACACTTTTTATGGTCTTACGAGAAAAAAAAATCCTCTTACCTCTCTCATAGGTTTGAGTGATCTCAAACCTAGGCTCCTTTGGAATCTCTTCCTACCTACTTGAATAGCCAACCTCTTGTTGCTGTGTTGGTGCTGATGGTTTACTATGGATGATGGATGGACTAGTAGTAGGAGTTGATGCAACTTTCTCCATGAAATTATCCCAAGACATATTGATTTATGAGAGATGATGAAAAACAATAAGCTTAACCAAGCCATGGTGAAAAAAATTGGGGTGATGATCTTTATTGTTTTTCTCTGTACCTTTTTAGTCATCTTGACCAAACTCCTGAACAAATAGCTGGGAAAATTGAGTAGCTTAGTAGCTGTGAAGTGCATCAATAACCTAACATGATACTTGTATAACCTTGAGAATCTCCCTTCACATGTAAAATATTTCATAATTAATTTCATCAAAGGGGCATATTTTTCAAGTAAATGCCTGAAAGGGAAGATATGCTCAGGAGCATCTTTGTAATGAGGTTTCAGGAACATTTTGTAGTTCTCAAGGTCTAAATCCATCCCTTTCAACCAGATTTATCCATGGTTTGGGATACCTCTTGCTGAAGCAATGAAATCTATTGATATGGTGAACTCAATGCCTGTTATGACATCCTTTCCTTTCCTAAATCTAGTAGCAAAAAGGCTTGTCAATTGAGCATGAATACCCACCTCCTTTATCCCCTCACAAAACCTCAAACAACGACTGTTTTCAAAACACCTCTTGGTAAAAGGGGAGGCATTGATTTATTGCAAACTAGATGGATCAAACCTAGAATGGTGGCCTCCCTTATTAATCTTATTTTCTTCCTCCATGGCGTTTGTCAACAAGATGAAACCCTAGCTAGATGAAATGGGTAAGGGAAGTGTAGAATTAAGAAAACATGGGATAGTGGTAGGGTGGCTTTAGGGAAATGGGGTGGAATAAAGCTAGGGAAAAATCCCCAAAAAATTTATGAGGTAGGGTGATGAGTTGGAAATAGACTGCAAGTGAAATTTCTAGAAATGGGTATGAGGAAGATGCCCAAAAGGTTAAAACATATGAATTTCCTAGTTTTCTGTCAAAATGTAGTGAAAATTAGGGTTTTAATGAAATTGATGGAAAGGAGGGTTGTGAGTGATAGTAGATGTTAGGGTATGGTGTATGAATTTTATATGAATGTTGTAGATTGTTAGAGTAGGTTTTTATCAGCTGAAACAAACAAAATATGAAAAACACCAAAAACGTAGTGGAGATAACCTAATGAAGGAAACCACTCATTTGCTGATGAATTTTGACTTGAGAGAGGTAGGAATGGTATCCACTTACTATTTAGGAGGTGTATGAACCCTTATGTAGGTTTTTTGAAGCTTAGATGACCGATTTGGAGCTCAAATACAAAAAACATAGCGCATGACAGAAGCGTAGTGCAACGCCTTTGTAAAACCTCTAGAAGCATAGTGCAACACCTCTAGAAGTGTAGCAAGAGAAATTTGGAAAAAATTTCTTGTTTTTTATTCAATCCTTATCAGCTGTGGAGTATGATGGTGAGAAGAGAGGATCTCTTTTGAACATCAAAGGATAAAATTAGTTGAAGAATCCTCTTTTTCCTTTTATAACAATCACAAAATTTCTTTTTGTCTTCTAGTGAAATCTTACAACTTTTCTTTTGAAGAAATTTCTCTTTTGAAAAAATTTAATCAAGAAACACACTTTTTTTGAGGAAAGACAAAGTGCCTTAATTTATTTTACTATTTTCGCTAACTCCCTATGCAAATGACTTGTATGGTGAAAAGGAGGTTTTGTTCGCCCTCTTTCATGACATAATTGTCTCTTATGGTGGTGAAACAAATGAGACCTTGAATTTGACCTAAATGAAGGTGTGGTGAAGGACCTCATATCCTAGATGATGAATGGAGGACATGACCTCTGACATGATAATGACCATAAATGGAGTGAAGGGAGCAACATTTTAGACCTAGACATATTCAATGATTTTTTATTATTATTTGAAAATTGACTTGAAACATCAAATTTTGACCTAGGACCACTACTAAGTAAAACTGAAAGCGTATGTTTTATCAGTGGACATTTAGACACTAACAATGGGAATACACGGTAGATTTTCTGGTCCTCAATCCTAAAAAAAAGTTGAAGGGACACCCTTTGATATTGGGAAAACCATGGCTTGCCATGACAAATACATACATTAGATGTCGAACTGGAAGCATAGCCACCACCAAGGGACTTTCTATTAAGAATATTATTCTATATCCACCTGATAGACCTAGTATTTCAATTGGAAAATTTATGTGGTTCCCTTCTGAATATCATGAAGGAAATTTACGTTCTCCCCTCACTATTGATAAATCTCTTATCTTTAAAAGACAAACCAAGTACGATATAATTGCAAGTTTTATTAACCACCCTTCCATTGTAGGAAGCCCAACCTATGAGATGTTAAAAGCTATGCTTGACAATGAAGCCCAAGGGGATCCACTAGAGGATTTGAACAATGAACATATACCTGTGGATGCAGTTTATAATAATAACCCCATTAAATTTAAACCTCGCAAGACCCTGAATATTAATGCCAATATTGATGACCTTAAACATAAAAGACTGATCCAAGTTCTTCAGAAATATAAACAAGCCTTTTCTTGGGAATATTTAGATATGAAGGGGATTGATCCACAATTGTGTACACACCATATCTATATTGAGAAATATGCCTGAGCCATGCACCAACCACATAGAAGATTAAATCCACACCTTAGGGACATAGTGAAACAAGAGCTTCAAAAACTTCTCGATGCTAATTTTATATACCCCATTTCTGACAGTCAGTGGGTCTCATCACTGGTGGTAGTACCTAAAAATAATGGAAAATGGAGAATTTGTGTGGGTTAAATGGAATTAAACAAAGCCACTCAGATCATTTCCCTCTTCCATTTGGAGACCAATTCCTTGATACTCTTACCAAAAAGAAATATTTTTCTTTCTTAGATGGATTTAGTGGGTATAATCAAATCCATATTTCTCCTGAGATGAAACTACCATCACCTATGCATGGGGAGCGTTTTCATATAGAGTCTTACCATTTGGGATGTGTGATGCACCATCAAATTTTCAGAGGGAAATTATGAGCATTTTCTCTGATTTAATTAATGAAGGGATTTAACTATATATGGATTATTTTAATCCTTATGGTAATGATTTTACTCCTTACAGTAATGATTTTGATCAAGCTTTATAAAATATCGAAAATTTTGTTGCACGATGTATAGATACCAGGATGTGCCTTAGCATTGAAAAATTCCACATGATGATGGCAAAAGGCGTAGTCCTCAGAAAATGTATCTATAATACAGGCATTCAGGTAGACCCAACGAATATCAAGGCAATTCTTAAACTCCTTACCCCTTGTACATCAACTGAAGTACGAAGTTTCCTTGGTTATGCTAGTTACTATTGCCGTTTCATAACACATTTTTCAAAAATTGCAATGCCATTGTATGCGTTAACTGGACATTTGGAATTTGAGTGGACTAATAAATATGATATTGCTTTTCCATATCTGAAAAAGTTAGTTTCAACATTTGATGTGTTGTGAGGACCAAATTGGGGTCTACCATTCCATATATCATTAGACGCATTAGCCTACGACAATAGGAGAAGTTCTTGGACAAGAAGAGGATAAGAAGCCCTACTCAATTTATTACATTAGAAAAAACCTCACACCTGCAAAATTAAATTATACTTTGATAGAAAAAGAGTTTTGGGCCATTGTTTACAATATAAATAATTCCCATCATTATATAATAGTATATCTAGTTTTTCTATACACTAATCATTCCAATATTTTATATTTAGCCAACAAACCTGTTACCAATGGAAGAATAACTCGCTGGTTATTGTTATTGCGGGAACTTGATATTACCATAAAGGACCACCAGGAAAATAGAACATTGTAGTTGATTTATTTTCAAGAATCCCATTTGTGGCTGGCTCTCTAATGGTGGAAGATCAATTCCCCGATGAATAGTTGTTGTTTGTGACCGTTAAGTCATCATTGTATGATGATGTTGCAAATTACCTGGCAGCCGGAAAACTTCCATCACACCTGTCATTTTGTGAAAAAAATATTATTATCCAACACAGTGAATGATTTTCATGGATGGATGGTTACCTCTTCCACACAGGGGCTGATCTTCAAATTCGTATATGTAACAAAGAGGACGAATTTTATGACGTCCTTCGGGTTTGTCACGATGATCATTGTGGAGGACATTTTGTTGATTGAAGGGCTAGACATAAGGTATTAAAAATGGGATATTTTTGGCCCACAATATTTAAAGATGAAAAGAAAAATGTCCAGGGTTGCAATAGTTGTCAAAGAATGGGTCATCCCATTCAGGCTGTTCAAATTCCCTTTCAGCCACAAATTGTACTAGAACCATTTGAAAGATGGGAAATGGAATTTTTAGGTCCCTTTAATCCTTTAAATTAGAAGACATACATTCTAGTATGTACAGACTACATAACCAAATGGGTGGACTCGGTAGCACTTTCAAGGGCCATAGAAGAAACAATTATCAATTTTCTATTTGAATTGATCGTTCGATATGGGTTATCTCATGAAATTGTAACTTATGTGGGATCACAGTTCACCTCTCATAAAATTCCGCTACACTGAAAAAATACTATATCAAAACACAGAGTTACCTCTCCTTACCACCCAAAAGCGAATGGAAAAGTGGAAATCAAAAATAAATTCTTGGAGGAAATTTTAACTAAGACAATATTTGCAAATTGTCTTGACTGGGCCTCCAAGCTTCCTAAGGCCTTATGGGCCTATCAGACAACTTGGCATAACACTACTGTCTATTCACCTTATCATCTCATTTTTGGTAAGGAACCTATATTTCCTACCGAGTTATAAGTCAAGACTATCAGAACTACTAAGGAAGTCAGATTGGATCTTATGAAAGCACAAAGATAAAGCCTACAACAACTTAATGAGATGGATGAAATGCGCCTTATTGATTTACAATGCAAAACAATAGTCTAGCAACATAGAGTTAAATGGCATGATCATCTGATAAAAAAATATCTTTCAGAAAGGAGATTAGGTGTTGTTATATGACTCCAGATTCTAAGACTTTCCCAGTAAACTCCAAACCATATGGTTGGGTCCTTACAAAGTTACTAAAGTCTATGAAAATGGAACAATGTGCCTCATTACGATCGATAATTATGGAATTTCTTTCCTTGCCAATGGGAATAGACTTCGTTTACATCACCATGCACTCAGACGAGAATCTTTTCTTCATGAAATCAATAATAATGCAAACTTGCAGGTTGTAGCTAATCGGGGAAATGTCCCCATAGTCACAACCAAGTAATTTTTTTTTTTTGAAACTCCTTTAATTTTATATGTAATGTAAATAATTTGTATGTACGTTTTTATTTTGGGAAAAAATAAAAAAATAAATTTATGAAAACATTGTTGTTTCCTCAATCACAACTACTATTTCCTTAATCACAGTTGCTGTTTCCTCAGTCATAGTTTCTATTTTTCCAGTCATAGTTTTTGTTTTCTCAGTCACTATTACTGTTTCCTCACTCACAATTTCTCTTTCCTTAGTCACAATTTTTGTTTCCTTAATCACAATTGTTGTTTCCTTAGTTACATTTGTTGTTTCCTTAATCACAATTTTTGTTTCCTTAGTCACAGTTGTTGTTTCCTCAATCACAATTACTGTTTCCACAGTCACAATTGTTTTTTCCTCAACTGCAGTTGTCGTTTCTTTAGTCAGAATTGTTGTTTCCTTAGATGCGATTACTATTCCCGTAGTGTGTAAATATTCTTATTTATTTAGTGTAAGGAATATTTTAAGCCTTCTTTCGATATGATGGATGGAAAAACAAATTCCCTACTGATTATCACAAGAGGATATTTGATAAGAAATCATTATCAGGATCCCAAATCTCCTTAAAATTTTAATTCCTTTGATTATGTAATAAATATATAAACGTAATCATGATGTATTCCTTCTATCACTTAAGGATCCTTACTTTACTCCAATATTAAATGATTCTATGATCTTTCTAGAAATCTAAGTTTTCGAGACAAAATTAATGGACTAAAAAAATTAATTATAATAATATTTTTCACACCATCCCTAACTCTTAAGGAGTTTGTATGCCACCCCATTCACTAAGTAATATTTTATGACTAACAAAATCATAACAAGCATAGTGAAAATCAAACAGAGGATAGGAGGTCTCATCACAAGCTAACCTACCACGATCATAGGATCTAGTGGAGTGACATTACTACTTCTAGTCACCAAGGCAGGGTAATGGCCTTTGGTTTTTGAGTCAAAGGACAAGAGGTCTCATCACGAGCCGAATTGTTCACCTCTTTGGCTTAAGTGAATGAAATTTTTATTATCTAGTTACCATGCCAGAACAATGGCCTTTTGTAGGTATTTCATAAAAAAGAGAGAGTTATGAATCTTTCCTAGTGAATGGGATACTAGCATCTCAATGGGCTAAAAGGAAACCCTATCGAGGCTATGGATGCTTGTTGGCAGTAGAGGACATCCCTACGGTATAAAGTACATCTAAATATTAAAATTTAAGTTGGATATTTTGTCTCCTCAAAATTAATAAAGAAACATTGTTATAATTATTATGGAACTTTATATAACTCTCCTAAAAATTGGTGATGCTGGTTGATCATGAGCAACTAAATTACAATTCTACATATAAGGGATATATGTTTTTTATAAATTTAATTTTATAATTAATTTCTTTCCTTTCTTCTCTCTAATGATACTCCTTAGGATAATGTTGTTTTCACCCATCTTTCGTTCCTAAAAATATCCACATGCCTTTTACTTCGCTCCCATACCCCACGTATTCTAATAATCGACCTCATAATTACAACTTATAATTAATATATGGATTAATGATTATATCATATGCCATAATCATCTGTTGTCATCCATTTTTATTTCTTACGGTTATCCTACTACGTAATTGACACCACCTTACTTCTTAACCATGCAAAATCTTCCAACATATTAAAATACTAATTGAAGGGGAGATGAGGCATTGATATATGATTTGTTACCTAAATTTCCAAAAATATCATTACATGCTATGGTTACTAAGTCCCTATATTTTGTGCAATATTATTATATTTTGAATTCCACTGTTTCCATCTGCAAAATTGCTTCTTGTTGAATATCGTTTTTGTTGAGAAATGGGTGGCCATTCGATATTGTATGAACCCATTCAACTACAGGACATAGAACATGTGTGAAACATTATGGAAAATGTAGGGTGGTTAGAATATTTCGGGCAACTGTAGGGATTTGATAATGAGATAAGAAGGTAATTAACAAAGAATTTGGATAATGGTGTAGCAGTGGTAAATAACGTACAGGTACAAATGTACCATTACCTAGTGCACTCAATCTTATTATAAATCTGATTATGATTTATCAAAGGCAGGTAAGTATGTGGCCTTCCAGTAACTTGGAAGTAGGAATGGATTCAGACATAGAGGAGAAGAGGCTTATGGATCTTACCTTTTAACTTCCTTGCATATTAATCATTTGTTTTCATGAGGCCATGAAAAAAGGTCAGTTGAGAGGTGATGGTGGGCCTCATAATTGTTATAATTTCCTTACCTTATTTCTTAGTTTTTTATGTAACCAGATCACAAAAGAGATAGATTAACGACTTCAAAATTAGCCTATTCAAGGGGGAAACCTCCTTTACATTACATAGATGAAAATTATTGAATGATACAAATGATAAGCCCTCCTTGGTATACATAGCAGTCTAAGGGGTCACAATATAATTAGAGCTTACATAACAATAATAATTTAAGGGCACAACAATAACAATAGTTGGCTTCTATGGGGCACAAGAATAACAACATGGGGGATACATGGGCACAACAATAACAATAGGGGGCTACACTAACAATAATAATAAGGGGATTACACTAGTATTATATGGACCTAACATTCCCCTCTCCTTCAAGAAAGTGTTTTCCTCAACACTTGAGTAGTTCCACATGCTTCTGTATAAAATTATCATCCTCCCACGTGGAGTCTTCAATGGCTAAGTTATTCCACTTAATGAGATACTATGAAATTAATCGATTGCGTAGCTGCCGAGTTCTTGTTTCCATGAATTCTTCAGGATCAAATATGATTTTTCCTTCTTCACCAAGTTCTGGAAACACTGTTTGAACTGGTAGCTTATCACATATAACCTTATTTAAGCATGAAACATGGAAAACTGAGTATACTCGGGAAGATGCATGCAACTCCAATTTGTATGTCATAGTACCAATCTTTTGAAACACCTTGTAAGGAACATAATACTTAGGTGATAATTTATTATCCTTATTATTTTGCTTGAGGGACATTTTTTTGTATGGTTGTAGCCATAAAAATACCCAGTTGCCTAAATCAAAACTTATTTCACTGTGATGCTGATCTGCCTGTTGTTTCATTTGAATCTGCGTGAGAGTGAGGTTATCCTTTAAGAGTTGGAGAACTTGTTGTTGATGCTTGATGTGATATTCCATTGCTTGAACCTAAGAATTTTCTCTTAAATATGATGTGATGGATGGTGGATGATATTCATAAAGTGCCATAAATGGGGTCATTTTTTTTGCAGTATGGAAGAAAGTTTTAAACCACCATTCAACTAGAGGTAACGATTTGAACCAATGTGTTTGTTTATCAAATAGAAAGAAATTAAGATATCCTTCCAAAATTTTGTTTACTATCTCAATTTTCCTATAATATTGAGGATGATAAGATGAGCTATGATCTAATTGAGTGCCAAGACAAGAAAATAATTCCGTCCAAAAATTTCCAGTGAAAATGGGATCTTTGTCACTTACAATAATATTTGGGTTTCCATTCAACTTTTGAATTGTTTCCATAAATGAAGTAGCAACTGTAATTGCTTTAAAATGATTAGATAATGCAAAAAAGTGTGCTTACTTGGTAAGTCTATCAACTACCACCATGATGAAACTCTTTCCTTCAGACTTCGGTAAACCTGTGATAAAATCCATTGAGACCTCCCCCCAACGCTGAATTGAAATGACTAAAGGTTGAAATTTACCCAGGTCTTAATTATCTCAAATTTATTTTTTTGGAAAAAAAACATTCTGCCACAAACTCCTGAATATCGAATTTAACACCATTAAAAAAAAATTCCTTCTTGACCCTGTGGTAAGTTTTTAAAAATCCTAATTTGGGAATTCTTACAGAGATATAAACGATCTTTGTACCATAATGAATCATTTTTCTAGCTAAAGGTATTAGATGTACTGATATCTTGCTAAAAATTTTGAATGAGTGTCCACACCTGTTCACCATTATTCCATTCATCCCTTGCTTCGATTATCCAATCAGGTTGGATAATATAAATGGCACAAATAAATTCTTCCATATCCTCATCCTTTCTTGAGAGTGCATCTGCAACAACATTTTTCTTCCCTTTTTTGTAGATGATTTCAAAGTCATAACCCAACATATTTGTGACCCATTTTCACTGCTCTTCTAAAGATAATATTTGTTTCAAAAAATATTTAAGACTATATTGATCTGTTTTTACCTTGAAGTGTCTTCCCATTAGGTAAGGTCTCCATTTCTTTAGTGCATTTAGTATTGCCAACATTTCCCTCTCATAAATAGGTTTTTGTAAATTGTTTCCTTTGATTGGATGAATTTCAAAAGAAATGGGTATTCCTTCTTGCATTAAAACAATACCAATTCCATTTCCCGATGTATCACATTCCACATTAAATGTTTTTGTTAAGTCAGGCGCGACTAAGACCGATGCTCTGCACATTGCCTCTTTAAGATGTTAAAAGGCCTTAGTTGCTTTTGGAGTCCAATAAAATGCATATTTCTTCAGTAATGTTGTTATTATCCCATAATTATTAACAAACTTGTGATAATACCCTGTCAACCCGAGAAATCCTCGAAGATTCTTTATGGTTGTGGGTATTTTCCATTCCTTGATGGATTTAATTTTGTTAGGATCTAACTTAACCCCCTCATGAGATACAATATGACCCAAATATTCCACCTCCTGTACTCCAAAGAAACATTTGGAGGTTTTTGCATATAATTGTTTCTCCTCCAATAGTTTGAGCACCCTATCAACATGTTGGACATGATCCTTGCAAGACTTGTTGTATATTATTATATCATAAAAAAATACTAACACAAATTTTCTAATAAAGGATTTGAAAATGGAATTCATCAAACCTTGAAATGTCGAAGTGCATTAGTAAGGCCAAAAGGCATGACCAAAAATTCTTAATCACCCTCATGAGTTATGAATGTTGTTTTTAGAATGTCTTCAGTGTTCATTCTAATTTGATGATATCCTGAACGAAGATCCAACTTGATGAAGTGAATTTCTCCATGTAATTCATCCAACAATTCATCAATGACAAGAATGGAAAATTTATCTTTAACAGTGAGGTTGTTGATCTCCCTATAATCCAGACACATATGCCATGATCCATCCTTCTTGTGCACCAATATTACTAGACTAGAGAAATAACTTTGACTAGGTTGAATTATACTAGCCTCTACCATTTATACAACCATACGTTTAATTTCACTCTTTTGGGAATAAGGATATCCGTAAGGTCTAATGTTTGGAGGAACACTTCTTGGAATGAAATGAATAGCATGATCATGATCAAGAATAGGTTGGAGGCCTTTGGTAGTCTCAAATACCTTGGAATTATTGTCTAATACTTTTTTGAGATATGGATAAATAGATGATTTTGATGTTTGAACCTCTAGTGAGCATAATTGTGCAATTACACCTTGTTATTCTTTATTTAGAAGTTTTGTCATGATATTATAGCTTATTATCTTTCCTAGTTTCTATGCGATAACACTTAATTCAAATTCCTTTCCTTCCCAAAAAAAATTCAAGAAAAGTTCTTGAAAATTAAAAGCTATTGACACCAAATATTGTAACCATTGGACTCCTAGTACACAATAAACACCACCCATTGGAATGGAAAGCATTGGACTATTCAATAAATATTCCCCCATGGTTGACTTGATATTATGTCACTTAAGTATTGAGAGGTTTTTGAAGTGCATTATATTAGATATATATTTTTTGGGATTCAATTGCGATAAGTAAGTGATTCATGTATGACCATTTCCATGCTAAAAAAATGATATTTATTATGGCACTTTACAAAGAAATTTATAGTTACTCCATTTGCAACCATCACTTGACACTCTAATGTTGGATATAGGAATAAATTCAATTCCTTGGCTATCTTACAATGAATAAAATTATGAGTTCTACCTGAATCAATCAACGCTATTACCTTTTTCATCTTGATATATCCTTCCATATTGAGCATTTAAGGAGCGTTACACTGAAATTTGTCACCATGACGTTTTAGTGTCTATATGGGTTCATCATTACTCATATATTACTCCCTTAGAAGTCTACAAAATCAAAGTTCCTAAAATCAAGCCTTGAAATTGAGAGAAAAGTTCATAAAAGTCTTAAAAACACTTGTACCGCACTTTCTCTTAACATTACCTGCGGTGTCGCACCTATTTGTTCTAAAGCATGCAGAGCTAAACGCACTTTTTCTTCATTAAAGGTGTGGACCCCTGTAAAAGGTAAAATGAAGGCAGAAAGTAACATTTAGAAGCCCAACAGTCAAATCTGGAAGCTCCTGGAAGCAATTATCCGGTCGAAGGTTTGCTCCTATCATGTACATTCATTCCTCCATTATGGGAGCCTACCCCTTGGTTTATGGAGCTCAATCCCTTAAAAAGAGGATTCTATCCCCTCTTATGTGGAGTTGCAACCTCTTCTCTTTTCCTATAAATTGAAGCCATAGTGTAGCCTCAAAGGGGGGAGGGACTTCGAGTATTTTTGAGGAGAAATGCCATAGAAACTCAGACTCTATTAACTGATCATTATGTGGGAATGATTACACACCCATGTGCATTTTAGTTGAGAGAGTGCAAAGCTTGTTAGAGTAGAGGAAACGTCTATTCCAGACCCTAGAAAGACCTGTATGCCATCAAGGCGGACACGGTTGTAAGGATATTTCTTCATCAAAGATAATATGAATGGATCCTGTTTTCTCAATGAGTTATTTAATTAAGTAGCTTGTTTATCATGTTTTATCAATGAGTTATTTAATTAATTAGCTTGTTTCTTGAATTCCTTGATCATCTTGATAGATATATGATTCGTGAATTGGTTTATACTATACAGGTGCTATTGATTTTTTCCATGTTTGTGATTGCAGATCTTTGAAGATGACTCTTTCAAGAAACTGGAAAGAAGATCATTACGAACAGAACTGGACTACAGGTAGGTCTTCAAAACCTCTGTTGAAGCTAATTTTGAATCGAAAATTATCTACAGAAAATAGTTTTTTGTTTGTTTGTTTGTTGCTAGCTATCTGTAGGAAACTTGGGAGGTAAGCCTTGTCAGCAAGAACGACTTATTCGTCCAACAAAATGGTGACTCCACTGGGGAATGGATCTTGAACTTTGATTTATTTTATTTTTGACTTGTGAATTTATTTTTTCCAATTTTGATTCGTTTATACTGGCTTGGGTAGTTTATCCCTATGGAATCCCTGAGAAATGTTTTAAAGTTTTTATTTTTCTTTTATTTTTCTGGTATCTGCACTTTTCTTTTAGAAATAGTGCGGGCATCTCCACTCTTTTCTTGTATAAATAGTGCGGGACCGCACCTGTTTACACTGCAACCTACGGACCCTGTGAAATTTTTTAGAAAACCTTAAAATTATCTTTTCTGAATTAGTTTATACTATGCAGGTGCTATTAATTTTTTCCATGTTTTTGATTGCATATCTTTGAAGACGACTCTTTTAAGAAACTGGAAAGAAGATCATTACAAACAAGCACTGGACTTACACTTGATTGGTTCTTAGATTACATTAGAATCTTCTTGTGTTTGAGAATTCTCTTGCATAGATTACATTTGCATAATTAGAATTCTCATTTTCAGAATATGAATGCAAAATGTGCATAGATTACATTTGCATACTTTTCAAGTGAATTGTGCATAGATTACAACTGCATAGTTTACATTCTGGAATAATCAATTGTAGATTTAGTTCATTTTCTTTGATTTGAATTTACATGTTTTTATGATTGTTTTAAAACATAAAAATTAAAAAAATGTTTTGAATTGATAAGAATTAGTTTTCTTGATGAAATTAGTGCATTAGAGAATTTGTTATATTTTCTCTTATTTATCAATTTTTGCATTGTTGGAAGTGAATGGAAACTCTCTCCTTACTTTAGTTAGGATTCATCAAATTGAAAATATTACATTATCATATTCGATTGCATTCAGTGTTGGGTCGGGTCATAACACCATTGGTTTCGTATCCATTTATCCTTTGAGTAATAACAGCCTAAATAACACAGTGATTAATAAAATTCATCAAGTAATTTTTACATTTTTAGGGATCTTTCCACCAACATAGCTTAGGCTAGTGTCTTGGAATAGGTTTTAGTTAACTCTCCAGGACAGTAAAACAAACAATAGTCGATCTTGTGGTAGGAAAATTCCAATAGTAGCATATATGCTCTGGGAAGATCCTCTTAAAGGAGTCAAGCACGAGATCATATCCAAACCAGTGAGGTAATCAATCCTTCCTCATTGGGAACGATATAAGATATACACGTATTAACAATGGTAAACCTCAGATTGACCATTGTCAAGGAGCCTGGGGTCACTTGTCGGTAAACCTTGGATTGTGTCAAGGAGCCTTCAAGGGGATTGAGCTTTGTTACTCTGCCCTTGCATGTGTATCGGATCGTAGACCGTTCCCCCAGGTATATTTGTTCCTGTTGGTGACCTTAGTGGCCATAAAATTTAGGATTCTTTCCCAAGGTGATGGTGGAGGGAAGATCCCACTGTACCTGGAGCAGACATCGACTAGACTCACTTAGACTCTCCGAAGGGTTCTCTTCACTCGAGATGGCATAGTGGAGAAAATTGCACCGGTCTGTTTCATTAAGTAGGTTGTCGGGGTAACTGTTCCAACTGCCATTTCTTCATTAAAATTCTACGATGTTGGATTTCATCACCAACTAGTGTTTTTAGTGTGGGAATATACTGTTTGTGTGTGGTTTGACTCCTAGATTTGATAGCGTGTGTTCATTTTTTTGTTTTTACTTTTAGAGACCATAGGTGTGAATTGTGAATTTTAATTGTTAGGTGTAAATTGTGAATTGTTAATTTTATTTTTAAAATTATTAATAAAATTCACTGAAGTTGAATATAATGGCAACTGTTCCAGAATTTACCAACCAAGGAATCCCTCTTAATGAGAATCCTAGTACTTTTCCTTGCTTTGGAAATGTTGGTCCTCCTTATATGGCTGCATTGTCATTACCTAGATTTACAATAGGTTTACCGATATGGTTATTTTCAACTTCGTTGGCCTTGAATTCTCTAGTTGTTCCACCTTAATCGGATGCTTCACCTCAACAGAGTTCACCATCTCAACATCACCAACCTCATGTTGACCCTTTACCTTCTTCGCCCAATATTTCTTCCTCCATTTCTTCCTCTTCACTTGGTAAAATCCTTGACGCTAAGAAGAAGAAGAAAGGGAAGAAGAAGAAGAAGAAAAATAAGAAATAAGTCAACTAGGCAACCATGGCTGTAAGAGTTAGTAGTGTTGAAGAAACCTCCAACATGCATCGTAAAACCAAAATTCCCTTGAAATCTTTGTAAGGGTGACCACTTCCTTATCAATTTTCCTGGTATTCCAAAGGTCTTGGAGGTATGGTCTGAAAATTCCCATCAACTTACTGTTGATCCATCAACTAGTGATAGTTAGGTTCCTGGGAAAAAGGGTAAAGTTAGGTTTCCTTGTAGGTTATGCAAAGGGAGTCATCAAACTCACATTTTCCCTCACATGGATGAAGCCTCAAAATTGTTGGAAAACCTTACTGTTCCACAGCAACAACTTCCAACTGGAAACCGTCAAATTTCTCCCAACCTACCATCAATTGACGGAGTGATTGATATTATTCCAAGTACAGTCAATCCCACTCTTCCATTGGAGAGTGAAACTGATATCACTTAGGTTGATGATCCATTAGTTGATCAAGTGGTCAACTCAATTTCACATTTGGTCAATCCCATTCTCCCTGTAGAGAGTGAAATTCATACCGCTCAGGTTCTTCTTGTTACATCAGATTCTTCTATGCTAGGGGGCATTTCACATGTTTCTACAGAACCCCCTCCAAGTACAAAGATCTTTTCCTTTGATTGGAATAGACAAACAAAACCTCATCTTCCTTCTTCCATCCCTTTCCAAATAATTGTGCAGGTTTTTCATAAGAATGTGTGCTGCACACATGTAGATGAAGGTGCTTCTGTTAGTATTTTATCCTCAACTGCTTGGAAAGCTTTGGGCTCCCCTCAACTTGTGCCTGTTACGCAGAATCTGAAATCTTTTAACAGAACCATTAGTGAACCTTTAGGGATCCTTCCTAAGTTTTCTATTACTTTAGAAGGTAAAACTATCTGTATTGATCTTATGGTAGTTTGAGGCCCCTTAAATTTCAATTTACTCCTTGGGCGAGACTATGTCTATGCAATGAAAGCTGTTGTATCGACACTCTTTCGCGTGATGTCTTTCCCTCACAATGGAAACATTGTGACTGTTGACCAACTTTCATTCGCTAGTCTTGATTTGAATACCAATAATCTGACACCCGTAAATGTTCCTTATACTAAAGTGGTATTTACCCTGCCATGGGTTAATTATGTGGCAACCAGTCCCATGTTTTCAGTTACCGATGCAAGCGGGCCTCTCACTGTTTGCTCGTCTTCCTTTGACTTAGATCCGGTAATTGACATGGAAAACTCTATTGGATTATTTGAACACGATGTTCCTCTCCCTTTTGAGTCCCTTGGCATGTGTTCCTTTCATAGAATTGTTCTTCCATCTGATGAAGACCTCTTGGAAGCCATGATCGAGGTGCATCCCTTGACATGTGTTTCTTCCGTTTGGAAGCCATGATCAAGAAGTAGCATGAGGATAGTTCCTTTTACTATATCAACCTCGTTAAAAATGAATCAGTAGGTTATGTAGGTAGATTTTAGAGAGTAGTCATGAGGATAGTTCCTTTTACTGTGTCAACCTCGTTAAAAAATGAATCAGTTGGTCAGAGGATAGTTCCTGTTACTGAGTCAACCTCGTTAAAAAATGAATCAGATAAGAGGATAGTTCTTTTACTGTGTCAACCTCGTTAAAAAATGAAGCATACCCATGAGGAAAGTTATTTTCTTGCGTCAACCTCATTAAAAAATGAATCAGTAGGTTATGTAGGTAGATTGTAGAGAGTAGATTGATAGATTCCATAAGGATGGTTATTCTCCTATGTCAACCTCGTTAAAAAATGAAACAAATACTAAGAGGAAAGTTCCTGTTACTGTGTCAAACTCGTTAAAAAATGAAACCGGTCCCTGATGAGGATGGTTCTTTCCCTGTTTCAACCTCGTTAAAAAATGAAACAAATCCTCTCCTCGTCAATTCGAGTCTTTCATCTGATCTCGTAAATGAACCTTCATTCCATCAAGCTATTAGTAACTAGTAGTCTGCTTAGTTGAATGCAATGAAGCTTGGGGGGCATGTGCTCTAGCAAGTTACGCTTAGGGGGCATTCAAAATTATCTCAAGCATGATTTTTCCTTTGTTTCAAGTTTGTGTAAAAATGAAACAAACCCATTCTCAAGCACAGTTTTCCTACGTTTCAAGCTTGTGTAAAAATGAAACCACTCTCAAGCATATTTTTCCTACGTTTCAAGCTTGTATAAAAATGAAACCTATATTGAGTCCATTTCGGTTATTATTTTCAAGACTCATTAAAATCATGAAAATACCGAGCTTCTTTTGCTATTCTTTTCATGCTCGTAAAACACATGAAAATGCCGATTTCTTTCCGTCTTTTCCTGCTCATAAATTAAATTGAAAGTTGGCCATATGAGTACACTTTTTATCACTTTTTTGAACTCGTTAGAACTTATGAAAAAAGAGAAAACCATGAGTACATTTTTATCCCTTTTTAGAACTCGTTAAAACTTACGAAAAAGTGAAATATGGAGTCCTCTTTTTAGCCCTTTTAGACTCTCTAAATATGAAAATATTTCCGAGTACTTGACTATTCGAACTCGTTAAAGGAAATGAGCAGTCGGCCCTTCAGTATAAGTTTACCCCTTTTCCGAACTGAAATGGACTATTTACGAAAAAGGTATACGTTGACTAATCATGGTCAATAAGAGTTCTCTCCCGCATTATTTTATCTTTTTTCGGGGCTGAGAGACTAAAATTATGAAAAAGAACACCCACGGAGTTTCCTTAAGTTTTTCTTCTGACTCCCTAAAATTGAAAAACACTGAGTTTTTCCTATACTGTGTTATGCTCCTATACCAATAGGTGTCATATATCATGATTGACTTGATGGGCTATGTGATATGTTCATACCTTTCCTTGTTGCAAAGGTTTTCCATATTGTCAAAAAAATAAAAAAATTTAAAAAATGTAAAGAGGGTATACCCTAAAAAATAAATCAAAGGGTGAAAAGAATAAAAAAATGGCCAAAAAAGTAAAAGAAAATGAAGCCCACCAAAAGAAAGGCCAAGGAAAGTGTGCAAGTCTAAATGCCACTAATTTTTGCTCTTATGTAATAAACAAATTGTGTGCAACTTGTAACTTATGCCACAATTGGTAAACAGTCAAACAGCTTAAGCTTGGCTAGTTCATGTTTGAATTTTATGTTTTAGAGATAGAGAATAAAATCTGACCAAACTGTTTAATCTTGGCAGATAAGTAGATAGGTAGAGTAAATAAAATGAGCTCAATAGCTTAATCTAAGCCCTTGGATGTAATAAGGTTAGACTTAGATATATTTCTACATGTAAAAGAAAAGAAAGTGTGATAAGGGTTTGCCAGTCTAAGTGCACCCTAATAAAGGAGAAAAAATGATAGGGTAAAGTAGGTAGGGTAGGTAGATGATGTTGCAGAATTACATGTGATGGATAATGACTCTAAATGTGTTAATCCTTACTTTCATCACAAATGCAAGGCAGACATTACACTGAAGGAATTTCAAGAAAAAGAAAGTCAAATTATTAACTCCCCTTCTCATTTTTCCCTAAAAGTTTCACTAATTTCCCCTAAGTATTAAGGTATTTGAAAATTAGAGGGGCTCAAGGCATTTCCTTGACTTCTGGAGGGATCGGACCCTCGGCCCAATAATTAAAAAAACCTAATTACTTAAAACCATCCACAAGTCATTAATTTACTTCCATAAGTATTTTCCTAAGTAAAATCCTATTTTACTTAGGAAAATTACACAATATCCCATAAAAAACCTTTTTCATTTAAGCCTAAGTTAAATACACAATCATAAAGTTTTTATACTTAGCGCTTTTCATTAATTTTCACATATTAACTTTAACTTATATTAATTAATTTCCCTGTAACATCTACCCATTCTCGTATTACTATAACTATATAAAACCCCCAAATATTAGATATCCCGCCCCTTGGTTGAAATATAACCATAATACAGGATTAATTAACCCCCACGGTTAATTAATAACTTACTTGACCAATCATATTGCTCCCGATATGATTAAATAATTTTTGATTGTATTGGGCCTGCCCTTATTAAACATCCATCATCCCGCCTCCCCGACAGCTATCTGATTAAACACCCTGCATCCAACGGCCTTCATCCATATCGCATCGCCCTCCACGACTGAATGTTAACATGCAATCACGGAGTGGTTTTGTAAACAGTACCCCACCACGCGTCACAAGATGTATGGAATCACTGGCTCCTGACTGGATACCACCCTTTCCCAAAAGCGGTGCGATACATACCGCTTACCACCCTCCGCATACGAAAAATTATCATTTCCTTCATACGTCATCCATCCGCAAAAAAAAAAGCTCCGCCAACCTTGAATTTGAGAATAAAATAAACAAATGCACGTTAGTTTCATCATTTCATGTTGCGACCAGTGTTCCCATTGCAAAACATCAAAATCAGTTGTGAAGATTTCCAACCACCACTTTGCCAAATGATTTTTAGCTGAACCAGTTAGCTATTGCTTGCACCTGTTTCCTCACTATTCACTTCCCGAAACAGGTATTTATCCAATTTCCATCAAAAACCTGCAAGTCTTGGTTTTTACTTTAATTCCACAGAAAAGGACTAAAAAGCAGTACAATTCGGTCTTTGTTTCACCCCATAGGTTCCCAGACTTGTAATTTTGCTCATTTTTCCACTAAAAACCCAAAATTCCTTTCTGAATCCACAAAAACCAGAAATGGAAACCCCTGTGGCTTTGAATGTTGCACCTCTGAACGCCCCCCATAAAGATTTAGACTATCTGCCTCTAGTGGATAGAGAAATCAATGCTTTTATGAAAATATTTGATATTTTGCAGAGTAAAGGATTACCAAGTCCTTTAGTTACTCATGATAAACTAATGAATCATCAAAGCTATGTTGAAAAATTGAATAAGTATGCAGACAACCAGGCAAGTTCATCGACAAGTTCATCAGCAGCAAAAGCGTTGCCTACAAGCAAAATTCTTCATGACAGTCTGGAAAATTTGTTTTATCTCGAACATGAGGTAAAGGAATTATTTCCAATTCAGCCTACTTTTTTCAGATACACAGAAATTGATGAGACCCTGAGAAAGCTTCAAAGAACCAAAATACCAGAAGCATAATTGTGGGAAGACATGTTGGACATTTTGAAAAAATATCCTTGGATGAATTTTGGTTATTTACTACAGTAAGTAATGGTAAAAAGGATAAAGAGAAATTAAACAGAGATCAAACAGGTCAAAGTGTATCAGTACAGGTAAAGAGTATCAGTAAAAACAGAGAAGCCAACACAGAGTTACCAAAGAATACAGCAGCAAGCCAAATCATAGGGCCTGCCTCTAGCACACTCACAAAAAAAGGAACAACACAACATCGGTTCACTTTTTCTCCTATCTAGGAGACCATCTGTCTCTATTTTCTTGTAATTTATTAGTAAGTCATCCTAAAATATATCTCACTCTGTTAAGAGATATTTGTTATAATTTTTTGTATAAATACTCCCTCAATTAGAGTATTGCGGGGGGTGGATTCTTAGACTTTGCTGTAATACTGATTATTTTGGAATAAAGTGCCATTGGACAAATTTTGCATGGCTAGCTGGACAAAGAATTGACGCAAAGGATTTTTCACAGGATTCTTGAGTCAGAAACCGGATCAATAAGTCTTCTATCTCTTAAGTTTTATACTTGTTTATTACACCATGTATGTTTCATATCTGAATGATAAACGAAAAAGAATAATTCAGAAAGTTCTTGAGTGCAATCTGTTTTCAATCGTTGTTATTCTTAATGTTTTCCTCTGAACTAGTATGAACAGTGAATTCTTAATTGCTCCTGTTTCCTAGTTTATTCATTTTGATTATTTGGTAAAGAATTCTCAATTGCTCTTTATTAATAATCATTCAAGTTCCTTCTTTCGAATATGTTGAAGGATTCTTAATTTCCCTTCACCCATTTTGAGTCCATTCCATTCATTTTAGATCTTTAATTGTTCCCTATTTGATTACCTTGCCCTGTGAAACCATCCCTTGTTAAAAAACCAAATCCAGCTAAGCCATCTTTCTTTGACTCCATTAGCCCAATGGCCTAAACTACTCAGTCTTACCCCTCTGTTATTGAATTCCACCACCCAAACACAATCAAAATCCCTAAACTTTCATAACTAGCCTAATATCTTTCAAAACAAAGCTAAAAATTAAAGAGAGAGCCCTCTTTGGGTACAGATTGGCTATATTCTGTACCTAAAAGTTGGTTTGTGGTTACCTTGGACCCTTTTCCTCTTCTCAACAACTTCAAGGAAAATCTGAGTGATAACATAGTGGCGACTCCACTGGGGACCTGTAAAATTTGCTTGTTACTATTGTTTACTTTATAAACTACAGACGGAGCCTGAAGTTAGCCAGGTAGCCTTTGAAATGTTCTTTCTTTGCAATTGCATAAGTAAATGAATGTTGCTTCAGTCTATCTCCGGTCTAGTTTATGAACTGAACATTCGGTTTCAAACACTTGATCAGTTCCTCTAGTCAAATAAATCTTTAAGAAAATTTAAATCTAATATCTAAAACCTCTTAAAGAGATTGTTGAAGTTGTATTGTTAAAACTATTTAGACAAAAAAAACAAAAACCATAAAAAATCACCTAGAAACCTGGCTTCAGAAAGGACTCATTACACCAGGGCTAATCCTGATCCAAATCCACCACCTGTGTTTGAAAATCCTAATATGATCCCCAAAATTCTTAGGAGACAGGAGAGCCAAGAGAGTTCTGCTAGTTATCGGCCTCTCTATAGATCAATATCCTGCCCTGTGAAGTGGATTTACCTTGAAGACGAACCTTTTGATGAGAAATTTGAAACCTCTTTATTTGTAACTTTTTCTGAATATGAGTTGGCCCACTTGGTTCAAGACCCAGTATTTATTGAAGATTTACAACTTGAATTTGTTACTTCACATCTTGAAAAACATTTGCGAAACTCCGTACAATCTGAGCTTACCTCTGAAGGAACACCAAATCTTTCTGTGATCACTACAGCCTCTCCAAGTTCATCAACATTTCCTCAAACATCTCAACCTAAAACCACCCCTTCTACCCCTCCATCCACCACTCCCAGAACAACCTCAACTGTTATTTGATCACTACCTACTGCAATGGCAAATAGATATTCTCCCTTGGTATTACCGGCCAATCCAGGGGCTATGCCCCAAGAATACCAAAGTAAAATCACTCCATTTGATGGTTCTGGTACCTACACTGCACAACAACATACTAAATAAATGACTGATTATTTTGAAATATATGAAATAGATGCAGATGATGTAAGAATGAGAATATTTGTTCAAAGTCTGACTGGAGAAGTTAGAACCCGGTTTAGAGCCCTTCCTGCAAACAATATCAATGACCCAGAAGCTCTTTATAGAACATTCTTAAACAGATGAGAAAAGAAGAAAGATCCTCTCCAAATCTTATCAGAATATGAAAACCTGAAAAGAGGAACACAAGAAACTATGCAAGATTACCGCACTAGGTTCAACAATGTTTACAATGCTATCCCTCAAAACCTTAGACCTCCTCCAGATTTAGCATTAATCAAATTCCTTGATGGATTTGATTATGCTATGGTATACTAGCTTAGGGAAAGATCTCCTCGGACTTTAGAAGATATGCAAAGTATAGCCATCAGTGTTGAAGCCAACCTGATATCCAAACGAACTAAAGCCAGAAATGAAAGGAGGATACCATTAAAAGAAGAACCCTCAGCCTTTGAACAAAAACTGGATGCTATTATTAAAGGAATGGATAGGCTAGGAGATAGAGTAGAAACAATTGAAAGGAAAGCTCCTTGGGATGGTCAACTGAGCAATACTGGGATAAATCCAAATTTCAGAAAGAACCAAAACCAAAACACTGGAAAGACTGGTCCTGACCAAAACATTAGGCCCCCATTCTAGGAAAACTATACTGAAGCCTCAAATTCTGATGAAATAACATAAGATACAACCATAAATTTAATGGGACTCAATAATGAACAACAAGTTTTCTTGACCCAAGAGGATCAAGAAGCTCACATTCTCAAACAATTCCAGACTCAGTTACGAGAATAATTTGACTTCAAGGAGGGATATGATACAACCATTTATGAAGTCCACAAACAATATAATCTGAGGAGCAGAAGAATTTATGTCCTTGAAATCAATAAACAGAAAGCTACAAAATAGCCCCTCAAAGGTAAAACCAATACTACCCCTGTACATATTCTTTCTAGATCAGATCCTAATCCTTCTAATCCAATTATTGAAGATGTATCCGATAATCAACCCAATAAACAACTCTCGAATACTCTTCCTCCCAAAGGAAATGTAGAAGAACCTCCAAAAGTTTATTTGGAAACAACCTCAGCCCACAACCCCACTCCTGAGAAGGAGAAAAATACAAAAAACACAGAAGATAAAGAGAATCCAACTCTTCGAAATACAAGAACTCAGACTGAATTTTTTTTTTAATCTGGAGGCTGAAGTAGGCAAATTAAAAATAGCTGTTCCATTGTCTGAATTAGATAAACATGATGTCTACCGAAGTCAAATCAATAGATCACTCAAGATCACTGGAAGTGAAGACTCAGTAAACTTTTTTGATGACCAACCCAAATTACTCTTTGGCCCTGAAGTAAATGGAAAACCAGTTAATGGAGGAACTCCTCTATTCTATATAAGTTTAAATATACATGATAAAATACTTCATAATTCCATGCTTGATTCTGGGGCATCTCACAATCTAATGCCCAAATATGTAATGGAGAAATTAAACTTAGATATCACCAGGCCATACAAAGACCTCTTTTCTTTTGATTCAAGTCAGGTGAGATGTTTAGGATTAATCAAAGACTTGTGTGTTTCACTGGTTCAATACCCTGCAAAAACAATTTTGATGGATATAGTAGTAGCAGATATTCCTCCAAAGTATGGCATGTTATTGTCCAGGTCTTGGGGTGCAAAGCTTCAAGGATCTCTTCAATTGGACATGTCATACACTACTATTTCAGTGTTTGGCCACCCAAAGAAACTATACAGAGAAACTTTAATGAAATATGTAGTTAGTAGTCAGGAGAAACCCGAAAATTTCCCCATCTACTCAGTACACTCTGATATGGATTAATTTATTCTTTATAATGCTGAAATTGATCCTCCCACTGAATTAGAAGTTTTAGCAGCAGAACCAAAATAAATTACAAATGAAAAATCTAGTGTTCAAATCCAGGAAATCTCTGAGAGCGATGAAACATCATTACCCAAGAGAAACAAGAAGAAAGTAAAGAACCAAATCTCACTATTAAAAAAGTTCCTGAGACTCCTGATACCAATTATGAACATGAAATTCTTTGGCACTTAGAATTTGATGGTTCGGTTAACAAATTAGGAGCAGGAGCAAGAGTTTGGGTGCACAACCTTGAAAATGATCATGCTGAAGGCGATGCCTACATATTAAAATTTAAGTGCACCAATAATATGGCAGAATATGAAGCTCTTTTGCTAGGTCTTAAACTTGTCAAAAGATTAGGGGAAATTAGAGTATTTGTCATAGGAGATTCTAATTTAATCATTCAACAGATCAAAGGACACTATCTAACAAACGATCCTAGACTGAGAGAATATAGAGGAACAGTTGTAGAGATACTCAATACTTTTCTACAAGCTCAGCTTGCTAAAATCCCAAGAAAAAAAAACTTGCACGCCCATAGTCTGGAAATGTTTTCCAGCACCTGTAAATTACCATTCGAACCTAATCATCAGTTCACAGCTGAGATTAGACACAGACCAGCCATACCTAAAAATTTTAGGAACTGGCAAGTGTTTGCAAGTGATGAGCAGATTAACAATTTCCTAACTTTAGACAAAGAATTTTCTAACAGCAACATAGATGAAGATACAATCATTGAATTTGATAAAAAAAATGAGCTAGAAACAGACATTTCAGAAGAAAGTGCAATTCAAATGCTTCATCCAACAAAATTCACCAACAAAGAAATGCAGAACCTTAAACAAATGGATGTTGATGAGATTCTGGAAGGAGAATCCGAGGTCATTAATTTAAAAGACAATCAATTTCCTAAAGGATTAACTCCTCTGGAAGATCTCTTTGATTCTAATGATATTCCAAAGAAACCTAAGTTGGAACCATTAAAAGCAGATATTGAGGAATATAACTTGGGGACTGAAGAAAATCTGAAAATGATAAAGTTATCTAAATCTTTGCCCCCTGACCAAAGACTAAAATATGTTGAATTAGTGAGAGAATTTCAGGATGTCTTTGCCTAGAGATATGAAGACTTGAAATCATATGACACCTCTATAATTCAGCATACAATACCTCTGAAAGAAAATTAGAAACCATTTAAACAAAAACTCAAAAGAATTAACCCTGTACTACTACCCTTAATTGAAAAAGAAATCAAACGTATGTATGAAGCAGGGATAATCGCTCCCATTAGGTTTTCAGAGTGGGTGTTTAATTTAGTACCTACTAGGAAGAAAACAGGAGAGTTCAGATTATGTGTTGATCTAAGAAATGTAAATAAGGTTTCTTTGAAGGATAATTACCCTTTACCCAAGATGGATCACATTTTACAAAGGGTAGTAGGTGCTTCTAGGATTTCACTTCTAGATGGGTTCTCAAGGTATAACCAGATTCTGGTTCATCTTGATGACCAGGAAAAAAATGCTTTCACAACACCATGGGGCACATTAAAGTATGTTAAAATTCCATTTGGATTTAAAAATGCAGGAGAAACCTTCCAAAGAGCAATGGACATAGAATTTGCAAAAGAAATTCATGATTTTCTTGTTATATATCTGGATGACTTAACTATTTTTTCTAAATCAGATCAGCAACATTTGGACCATCTCAGAGAAGTATTCCTAAAATGCGGAAACTATGGTATCTCTTTGAATCCAAAGAAGTCCTTGTTTGGTCTAGAGTAAGGTAAACTCTTGGGCCATATCATTTCCAAAGATGGCATTAGAATTGATCCTGCTAGAATAGAGGCTATACTGCAGATACCTCACCCTAGAAATGTCAAAGAACTTCAAAATTTCTTGGGAAAAATAAATTTTTTGAGAAGATTCATATCTAACTTAGCTAAACTAATTAGATTTCTTAACAATATGTTAAAAAGGATTCAAGTATTAAATGGAAAATAGAAGCCAAACAGGCATTTGAAGAAATTAAAATGGCTTTGACTAGAACACCGGTTCTTACAATTCCACAATTTGATAGAGACTTCATAATATTTTCATTTGCATTAGAACACACTATAGCAGCTGTTTTATTACAAAAGGATGATCAAGGATGTGAGAAACCCATAGACTTTTTTAGTAAAGCACTAGGCGATGCATCATTAAAATACAACATCATGGAAAAACAAGATTTTGGACTTATAAAAGCCATTAAATACTTTAGAGTCTACATATTGTATTCCCATGTGATAGCTTATGTACCAAATGATGTCGTCAAAGACATCCTAACTTAGGATGGAATTGAGGGCAAAAGAGGTAAATGGATTGCTACCATATTAGAGTATGATATTGAAGTAAAACCTACAAAGCTTATAAAGGGACAAGGATTGGCTAAGCTCATGACCGAAACAAATTGTCAAGCCCTGGACATTAATGAACTGGATAACGAACAGGAGATGGCGACTCCAAAAATCAACCAGGCCTTCTTAGATTCACCTTGGTATGCTGATATAATTTATGTACTATTAAACCTGCAAGCTCCTCCAGGGTTATCCAGAACAAAGAAAAGGTTCTTAAAGATGACATCTTCGAAGTTTTGTATTTTAGATAATGTTCTTTTTTGGAAAAATCATGAAGGTATTCTATTGAATTGTTTATTAAAAGATGAAGCTAACAAGGCTCTCCAAGAATTTCATGCAGGAGACTGTGGTGGACACCTTTACTGGAAATCAACTGCAGACAAGATCCTAAGGGTTGGATTTTATTGGCCAACCTTGTTCTCTGATGTAAAGAAATTTGTCACTGTTTTCCATAAATATCAAAATTTTGAAGGCAAGAGAAAACTATTACCTTTACCCCTGAAACCAATTTCCACTGAAAAACCCTTCCAACAATGGTGCCTGGACTTCATTGGAGAAATCCATTCTCCCTCTTCTGGCCAACACAAATGGATCCTCACTATCATGGACTATTTCACCAAATGGATAGAAGCCATTCCTTCCCAAACAAGCCAATGACACTGTGATCATAGGATTTTTAGAAACCAACATATTATCTAGATTTGGCTGTCCTGATAAAATCATAACTGATAATGCTGCTGCCTTCAAATCCAAGAAGATGATAAGTTTCTGTAACAAATACCATATCACCTTAATCCATTCCACAGCCTATTACCCTCAAGGTAATGGACTGGCTGAATCCTCCAAGAAGAGTCTCATTAATATTATTAAGAAATTATTGGAGGAAAACAAGAAAAATTGGCGCAAGAAACTTACAAATGCACTGTGGGCAGACAGACTCACCACCAAAAAATCTATTGGGACTAGTCCTTATGAGTTAGTCTATGGCATGGAGGCTGTATTTCCTTCATCTTTAGGAGTTCCTGTAATGAAATTACTTCAAGAATCTCAGGTTGAACCTAATGATATTCAAAGGAGGATAAACCAGACCATCAATCTACAGCAGACCAGAGAGGAAGTATATCAAAGATCCCAAGTATTACAGGAGAAGCTTAAGAAGATATTTGATAAAAGAACCAAGGCAGAAGATTTCCAACTCGGAAACAAAGTGTTAAGATGGGATTCTAGAAGAGAGGATAAGGGAAAACATGGGAAGTTCGACTTCCTGTGGAAAGGACCTTATATTATCTATGCCTTACAAGGAAACAACACATATTTTTTGAAAAACTTGGATGGTACAGAAACTAAAGATGGGCCAGTTAATGGTCGAATGTTGAAACATTACTTCGATCCTACTTATTAAGGTATCCTTATTTTTAACATGTACATACTATATCCTTTGTAATGTCATAGTTTTGATTGGATAGTAACTTGATAGATTTGAAGCCCAAAGAGAAGGCCCTAAGCTTCAAAAAAGTCACTGTCATACATACAATAAAGCAACAAGCAGAAGAAGATTCCATAGTTCAGTCAAAATCATTCTGAGGCCAACTGACCTGCTGTTCTTGACTTTTCACCAGGAAAAGCCATCCCCAAGTGGAGCCAGTGTTATGCTCCTATACCAATAGGTGTTATATATCATGATTGACTTGATGGGCTATGTAATATGTTCATACCTTTCCTTGTTGCAAAGGTTTTCCATATTGTCAAAAAAATAAAAAAATTTAAAAAATGTAAAGAGGGTATACCCTAAAAGAAAAATCAAAGGGTGAAAAGAATTAAAAAATGGCCAAAAAAGTAAAAGAAAATGAACCCCACCAAAATAAAGGCCAAGGAAAGTGTGCAAGTCTAAATGCCACTACTTTTTGCTCTTATGTAATAAACAAATTGTGTGCAACTTGTAACTTATGCCACAATTGGTAAACAGTCAAACAACTTAAGTTTGGCTAGTTCATGTTTGAATTTTATGTTTTAGAGATAGAGAATAAAATCTGACCAAACTATTTAATCTTGGAAGATAAGTAGATAGGTAGAGTAAATAAAAGGAGCTCAATAGCTTAATCTGAGCCCTTGGATGTAATAAGGTTAGACTTAGATAGATTTCTACATGTAAAAGAAAAGAAAGTGTGATAAGGGTTTGCCAGTCTAAGTGCACCCTAATAAAGGAGAAAAAATGATAGGGTAAAGTAGGTAGGGTAGGTAGATGATGTTTCAGAATTACACGTGATGGATAATGACTCTAAATGTGTTAATCCTTACTTTCATCACAAATGCAAGGCATACATTACACTGAAGGAATTTCAAGCAAAACAAAGTCAAATGATTAACTCCCCTTCTCATTTTTCCCTAAAAGTTTCACTAATTTCCCCTAAGTACTAAGGCATTTGAAAATTAGAGGGGCTCAAGGCATTTTCTTTACTTCTGGAGGGTGTTGAGATTGCAACAAGATGATGAGCTTAGTGGAAAGAAGTCGCCTTCACTAAGTGGGCCCGCAGGCTATTTTTGGCGCAAAGTCTATTTTTAGACTATGTCTATTTTTAGACATATGGATCATGTTCTATGAGTTGCGGGATGCTATTTGTGGATGGTTGGTCAAGTCAGGAAAAATATATGGACTTCTATTTTTAGACATATTGGGCGGAATCTATTTTTAGATTGCCGGTCTAAAAATAGATATGTCGAATATTATTAGCTCTTAATAATATTTGGACTATAAACATTATCTTATTCTCTTGGAGCACTTCAGTTAAGTGCACAGATGTGGCACAGGAGCTGACAGAAGGAATTACGCTATTCATGAGGGTTAAGTGGAGCTATTTCATGAAGACTTCAATTAGAACTCATGTGATAGAGTTTGGTGGAGTTGATTGAGGATTTAATGGAGTTGTGTTCAGTTTAACTAATCTAAACATAGTTGAGCTATTTGTATCTAGTTTAACTGATTGATACAATTAGTGAGAGTGGTGTGAATTAATTATTAATTAATTCACTAATTATAAACTCATTAATCAACTAAAGAATACATCGGTTAACTTCAGTGCATGGATAGTTTCAGTGGAGACCGGTCTGAGAGAGATAGGTGAAAGAGCGAGGTTAACTTCCGCATTTGTGACTATCTTGCACTTAGAGGTGACCCGAGTGATTGGAGGTCACTATGAGGATTGCGCGATTACAAGCCAATTGGTTAGAGTTATTTAATGAGCCATCCTACAGCATTTATTACGCAATAGAGGCTGGCTATCAGGTGGCAGAGATTGGAGCATGTGTTTTGCTAGATCTAGCTTGATTAGTGTGTAGCAATTGGAGGTTGTGCTGAGAGCTTATGAGGAGCTTTGTACAATGATTTTTACATGATATCTATGACATATAATATATAGATAGTTGGGGTTTTCATCTTTCAACTTTCCCATGAAATACTGTGTTCATATGTGTGATTGTTTATGTTTTTAATGTGCGCATGCAATTGATTTTATTTCCGCATGTAATGATCAATGGTAGAAGAGATTCTGTATTGTGCATGAAGTTAAAATAGTGTGTGATCAGGAGAATCTCGGTGAATAATATATCAGTTATTCAAATTTCTACATGGTATCGAGCCGATATTGATCATTGGAGCAATTACAAAACATTGAAGCGGTTGAGTTTTGTGCTGGTGGAATTCGAATTTGTAGCAGTGTTTTCTTGGTGTCGAAGTTGAGATGTCTTTCAACGGATTGTGATTGGAGTATGCCCTTGAGGGCAGCTCGAATTATATTGCATGGAAGGAGAGGATGGAGGCGGTGCTGGATGACAATGGGTTGAAGGAGTTCATAGATGCAGAAATTCCAAAACCTGCTTCTAGCGATTCTGCCGCACTTGACGCATGGACAAATAAGACAACAAAGTGTCGAAGGATTCTGTTGGAAGGAATGAAGGATCACATAGTATCCAGCCTTCATGGTAAGGCTTCTCCATTCTTGATGTGGAAAGCTTTGACAGATTTATTTCAAAGCAAGAACGACCAGAGGAAGTTGGCGCTTAAGGATAAACTCAGAAACATAAAAATGGAGAAAGGCGACAGTATGCCCAAGTACCTCACGAAGTTCATCCAATGTAGGGATGAGCTGGGAAGTGTGGGGGTTACTGTTGATGATGATGACTTGGTGAGCTTGGCTCTCCTTGGGCTTCCGAAGAGTTGGCATTCCTATCAGGACTCTATCAATGGTCGGGAGAAATTGCCAGGATGGGAGCAACTTTGGTCGGATCTTGTGCAAGAGGAGATAAGGCGAAGTACCGGGGACGGATCTTCATCAAAGAAATCTGATGAAGAGAATTGTGCTTTGGATGCCAAAGCAAAGAAGGGGAAGAGCAAGGAAGCTTCTCAATCCAGTGCGAAAGGCAAGAAGTAGGACATGTCCAAGGTGAAGTGCTTTCACTGTCGCCAACACGGACATTATGCCACAAATTGTCCGCGAAGAACACTAATCACTGAGGGTTTACGGATGCAACGGTGGAGGAGCCTTGAGCCTCGCGGTTTGAGTTTGATTTTTTGCTGATCGCATGCTTGGTCTCAAGTGTGATGGGGGTTTAGTGTGGTTTCTTGACAGTGGTGCGTCTTTTCACATGACAGGAGATCGAGATTTGTTTACTGATCTGGATGAGAAATATCTTGGAGTGCACATCGAGATGGGCGATGATGGTAGATATAGTGCGAACGACATCGGTACCATTTCCTTTGAGAGGGAGTACGGTAAACCCTTCAGATTGAAGGAAGTGATGCATGTTCCAGGATTGAAGAAGAATATTATCTCTGTGGCGATGTTAGAAGACAAGGGATATGATGTTGTCTTTAGTGAGGGAAAGGCTTTCTTGCGCAGTAAGGCAACTGGTGAGACCTGAAGGATAGGGGTTCGAGTTAAGAACCTTTATCAATTGCAGGTAGATGGATGTGCAACAATGGCAGGCAAGGCAGAAGGAGTGGTGATCCGGGATGATGGTGAGTTGTGGCATCGGAGATTGGGCCACCTTCACCATGGAGCTTTGAAGATGCGGTAGATTTCTACTAGGCTTCCTAAGGGTACTATTGCGCGGTCAGATCGGTGCGGGATGTACCTTGGGAAAATTTGTAAGCCACCTTTCACGAAGGATAGTCGCGCTCACACGAAGGATAGTCACGCCACGACGATTCTTGAGAGAATTCACACGAACGTGTGTGGACCTTTCTCGATAGCTTCGACGACAAAGCACGAGTATTATGTGATATTTGTTGATGATTTTTCTCGTAAGTGCTGGATCTTCTTCATGCAGAAGAAGAGCGAGACATACTCAAAGTTTTGTGAGTTCAAGGAACTGGTTGAGAAAGAATCGGGGAAGTAGGTGAAGGCTCTTAGGAGCGACAATGGTGGTGAATTCATCTCTGGCGAATTCAAGGACTTTTGCAGCGCAGAAGGAATTCGAAGAGAGCTCATAGCGCCTCATAACCCACAACATAATGGGGTTGCTGAGCGGAAGAATAGAACAATCGTGGGTGCTGCACGGGCGATGTTGCATGATCAGGGCCTTCCCATACACTTGTGGGGCAGGGAGGCATTGACGCAATGCGATATATGTGCAGAACCGTTGTCCTCACAGGATACTTGGCATGAGTACACCCAAGGAGGCGTTTTTTGGTAAGAAGCCTGATATTTCCCATTTAAGGATTTTTGGTTAACCTGTTTACATTCATGTGACGAAGGATGCCAGGAAGAAGCTGGAGCCAACTGCAGAGGTTGGGATATTTTTTGGGTACACTGATACACCCCACAACTATCATGTGTATTTTCCATACAATCGCAAGACTGTTGTGCGACGGGATATAAAATTTCATGAGGAGAAAGCCATGAAGTGTTCACTTAACAGGGAGCCACACTTGCATGCAGATGAGGAGCTATTAGTTCCTAAGGATGAGTCTCTGGATGTGGATCAGCCACAAGAGGAGGTTCATGGAGTGGAAGAGACCTTTCATGCAGTGCCAACCATCAGAGGGCGGAAGCGCACTACGGGCGGTGAGCGGCGGCTCGCAGAGAAGGTTGCCGGAGCACCTACATCACGGGCGTAGACGAGGGCGTGCGACCGATTATATTGGATGTGGCTCTTGTGAGCAAGTGTGTGGTGACGGGGCTCATCTCTTTCGAGGAAGCTATGGAGGACCCCGCATGGGTAGATGCCATGGTGTAAGAGTATGATTCAATTGTCAGAAACAGTGCATTGGAAATTGTCCCAAGACCGGAGGGGAAATCAGTGGTGGGTTCGAGATGGATCTATAAAGTGAAGCAGGCAGCTAATGGGAGTGTGGAGAAGTACAAGGCAAGATTTTTTGCCGAGGCTTTTCACGGAATTGGGGGATCGATTATGAGAGACCTTTGTGCACTGTGCTCAGGTATTCTTCCATACGGACGAAGTTTGCTCTCCCACCAATGAGAGTTGTGCCAACATTCATTAGATGGATGTGAAAGGCACGGTCATCATGAGTCATTGAGGAGGAGGTGTACATAGAAGCGACTTTGAGTTTCGATATCTTCGGCGAGTGAGTCGCATGTGTGCAGGCTCAAGAGAGCACTGTATGGGTTGAAACAAGCACCTCGTGCTTGGTACACACGGATAGATAGTTATTTCACCGGACTTGGATTCTCCAAGAGTGAGGCGGATCCAAACCTATAATAGATTGTGGTAGAGGGTAAGTTGTTGATCATTGTACTTTATGTAGATTATTTGATTTTGATAGGTGATGAACTGTTGATACTCTCATGCAAGGAGGATCTTGCAAAAGTGTTTGAGATGAAGGACTTGGGCCTCCTTCATTATTTCCTGGGATTGGAAATTTGGCAGCACAGTGATGGACTATTTTTTTCTCAGGGTAAGTATGCCCGGGAGATACTGGAGAAGTTCAACATGCATGGCTGCAAGCTTGTTGATACTCCTCTTCCTGGTGGATGGAGGAAGGAGCATGCTACTTCAGCGGAGGTTGTGGATGCCACTGTTTATCGACAGTTGGTGGGGTCGCTTATGTATCTGGTCAATACACGACCCGAAATATGCTATGCTGTTAACCAACTTTCACAAGCTATGGTTAAGCCTACCAAGCTCTTCTGGAAGGCAGGCAAGCATGTATTTAGATATCTCAGAGGCAAATCGGGATATGGATTATGGTACAAAAATTCGGATGAGGTGAGGCTATGTGGCTTCACGGATGCAGATTGGGCAGGGAGCCCAACGGACAGAAAGAGCACATCTGGAGGGATTTTCAGTATCGGGTTGACAGTAGTTTATTGGTACGGCGAGGAAAGCGAGAGATCCATGGCACTCGGTTCGAGCGGTAAGGTATATTGGCAGCGAGTTTGGCGCATGCGAGGCTATATGGATGAGGAAGATCCTGGTCAGGTTGTTCGGTTCACACTTAGATCCTACTATGATTTATTGTGATAATCAGAGTTGTATTAAACTCTCGGTTAATCCGATATTTCATGATAGATCTAAACACATTGATATCTGGTATCATCATATCAGAGATTGTGTGCAGTGGAAGATCATGTTACTTTCATACATTCCTACGGAGGATCAGGATGCTGATATCTTGACGAAGGCACTCACCAGGAGAAAATTCGAATACCACAGAGGCAGGATAGGGGTTGCAGATAATCCATATCTTGTTGAGAGGGAGTGTTGATAATGCAACAAGATGATGGAGCTTAGTGAAAAGAAGTCGCCTTCACTAAGTGGGCCCGCAGGCTATTTTTGGCGCAAAGTCTATTTTTAGACTATGGATCATATTCTATGAGTTGCAAGATGCTATTTGTGGATGGTTGGTCAAGTTGGAAAAACAGATGGACTTCTATTTTTAGACATATTAGGCGGAATCTATTTTTAGATTGCCAGTCTAAAAATAGATATGTCAAATATTATTAGCTCTTAATAATATTTAGACTCTAAACATTATCTTATTCTCTTGGAGCACTTCGATTAAGTGCACAGATGTGGCACAGGAGCTGACAGAAGGAATTACGCTATTCTTGAGGGTTAAGTGGAGCTATTGCATGGATACTTCAGTTAGAACTCCTGTGACAGAGTTTGGTGGAGTTGATTGAGGAAGTTAGTGGAGTTGTATTCAGTTTAACTAATCTAAACATGGTTGAACTAGTTGTATTTAGTCTAAATGATTAATACACTAGTGAAGAGTGGTGTGAATTAATTATTAATTAATTCACTAATTATAAACTCATTAATCAACTAAAATACATCAGTTAACTTCAGTGCATGGACAATTTCAGTGGAGACCAGTGCAGAGATAGGTGAAAGAGCAGGTTAACTATCAGTTGTGACTATACTGTTGCATATTTGCAACAACCAGTGATTGGAGGAGCCCATGAGGATTGCACAGTATAAGCTAGGTGGTTCAAGTTATTTAATGAGCCATCCTATAGCATTGATTACGCAATAGATTCTGGCTATTAGGTGGCAGAGATTGGAGCACGTGTTTTGCTAGATCTAGCTTGATTAGTGTGTAGCAATTGGAGGTTGTGTTGAGAGCTTGTGAGGAGCTTTGTACAATGATTGTTACATGATCTCTATGACATATAATATACATATAGTTGGGGTTTTCAGCTTTAAGTTTTCCCATTAAATACTGTGTTCATATGTGTGATTGTTTATTGTTTTAATGTGCACATGCAATTGATTTTATTTCCGCATGTAATGATCAATGGTAGAAGAGATTCTGTATTGTGCATGAAGTTAAAATAGTGTGTGATCAGGAGAATCTCGGTGAATAATATATCAGTTATTCAAATTTCTACAGAGGGACTGGACCCTCGACCCAATAATTTAAAAAACCTAAGTACTTAAAACCATCCATAAGTCATTCATTTACTTCCATATGTCTTTTTCTAAGTAAAATCCTATTTTACTTAGGAAAATTACACAATATCCCATAAAAAACCTTTTTCATTTAAGCCTAAGTTAAATACACAATCATAATGTTTTTATACTTAGCACTTTTCATTCATTTTCACATATTAACTTTAACTTACATTAATTAACTCCCCTATAACATCTACCCATTCCCGTATTACTATAACTATATAAAACCCCCAAATATTACATATCCCACCCCTTGGTTGAAATATAACCATAATATAGGATTAATTAACCCCCATGGTTAATTAATAACTTACCTGACCAATCATATTGCTCCCGATATGATTAAATAATTTTTGATTGTATTGGGCTTGCCCTTATTAAACACCCGTCATCTCGCCTCCTCGACATCCGTCTGATTAAACAGCTTGCATCCAACGACCTTCATCCATATCGCATCGCCCTCCATGACTGAACGTTAACGTGCGATCGCGGAGTGGTTTTGTAAATAGTACCCTACCACGCATCACAAGATGTATGGAATCACTAGCTCCCAGCTGAATACCACCCTTTACCAAAAGCGGTGCGATACATACTACTTACCGCCCTCCGCATACGACAAATTATCATTTCCCTCATACGTCATCCGTCCAAAAAAACAAAACCCCCACCAACCTTGAATTTGTGAATAAAACAAACAAATGCACGTTAGTTTCATCATTTCATGCTGCGACCAGTGTTCCCATTGCAAAACATCAAAATCAGTTGTGAAGATTTCCAACCACCACTTTGCCAAACAATTTTCTACTGAACCAGTCAGCTATTGCTTACACCTATTTCCTCACTATTCACTTCCCGAAATAGGTATTTATCCAATTTCCATCAAAATCCTGCAAGTCTTGGTTTTTACTTTAATTCCACAGAAAAGGACTAAAAAGCAGTACAATTCGGTCTTTGTTTCACCCCATAAGTTCCCAAACTTGTAATTTTGCTCATTTTCCACTAAAAACCCAAAATTCCTTTCTGAATCCACAAAAACCAGAAATGGAAACCCCTGTGGCTTTGAATGTTGCACCTCTGAACGCCCCCCATAAAGATTTAGACTATCTGCCTCTAGCGGATAGAGAAATCAATGCTTTTATGAAAAGATTTGATATTTTTCAGAGTAAAGGGTTGCCAAGTCCTTTAGTTACTCATGATAAAATAATGAATCATCAAAGATATGTTGAAAAATTGAATAAGTATGCAGACAACCAGGCAAGTTCATCGACAAGTTCATCAGCAGCAAAAGTGTTGCATACAGGAAAAATTCTTCATGATAGTCTGGAAAATTCGTTTTATCTCGAACATGAGGTAAAGAAATTATTTCCAATTCAGCCTAATTTTTTCAGATACACAAAAAATGATGAGACCCTGAGAAAGATTCAAAGAACCAGAATACCAGAAGCACAATGGTGGGAAGACATGTTGGACATTTTGTAAAAATATCCTTGGATGAATTTTGGTTATTTACTATAGTAAGTAATGGTAAAAAGGATAAACAGAAATTAAACAGAGATCAAACATGTCAAAGTGTATCAATACAGGTAAAGAGTATCAGTAAAAACAGAGTAGCCAGCACAGAGTTACCAAAGAAGACAACAGCAAGCCAAATCATAGGGCCTGCCTCCAGCACACTCACAAAAAAGGAACAACACAACATCGGTTCACTTTTTCTCCTATCTAGGAGACCATCTGTCTCTATTTTCCTGTAATTTATTAATAAGTCATCCTAAAATATATCTCACTCTGTTAAGAGATATTTGTTATATTTTTTTGTATAAATACTCCCTCAATTAGAGTATTGAGGGGGGTGGATTCTTAGACTTTGCTGTAACACTGATTATTTTGGAATAAAGTGCTGTTGGACAAATTTTGCATGGCTAGCTGGACAAAGAATTGATGCAAAGGAATTTTCACGGGATTCTTGAGTCAGAAACTGGATCAATAAGTCTTCTATCTCTTAAGTTTTATACTTGTTTATTACACCATCTATGTTTCATATCTGAATGATAAACGAAATGAATAATTCAGAAAGTGCTTGAGTGCAATCTGTTTTCAATCGTTGTTATTCTTAATGTTTTCCTCTGAACTAGTATGAACAATGAATTCTTAATTGCTCCTGTTTCCTAGTTTATTCATTTTGATTATTTGGTAAATAATTCTCAATTTCTCTTTATTAATAATCATTCAAGTTCCCTCTTTCGAATATGTTGAAGGATTCTTAATTTCCCTTCACCCATTTTGAGTCCATTCCATTCATTTTAGATCTTTAATTGTTCCCTATTTGATTTCCTTGCCCTGTGAAACCATCCCTTGTTAAAAAACCAAATCCAGTTAAGCCATCTTTCTTTGACTCCATTAGCCCAATGGCCTAAACTACTCAGTCTTACCCCTCTGTTATTGAATTCCACCACCCAAACACAATCAAAATCCCTAAATTTTCATAACTAGCCTAATATCTTTCAAAAAAAAGCTAAAACTTAAAGAGAGAGCCCTCTCTGGTACATATTGGCTAGATTCTGTACCTAAAAGTTGGTTTGTGGTTACCTCGGACCCCTTTCCTCTTCTCAACAACTTCAAGGAAAATCTGAGTGAAAAAATATTGGACTCGTTAAAATTTAACAGTAAAGGACCTGTCGATTACAAACAAGAACGTACCACTCCTTCTTAGGGTTCGATTTTAAACTAAGTTGGACTCATCCGAAGGATGAGATTATAAAAAATAAAATTTTATCCTCCTCAAGCTTGTAAAAAATAAAGAGGTACTTTCTAGAAATGGTGGGGGAAAAAGAGAGAAAATGAATCCATTTGTTACACTTTGATTTAAAATCAGTATACCACTCTTGAACACGACACTTTTGTCACACTTCTACCTGGGTTGGGAAAATCCTTTGCCTATCAGTGAATCAAACCACATTGAAGGTCTTCAGCCAGTTTCTGGGTATTAGCTTAGGGAAATTGTTAGCGAACCATCTGCAGTGTCATTATGTGTTCAAGACGACATTCAAACAAACCATTCATCTGCAAACATTTGTCTCCATTCGCGTTGACCATCCCTGAGTCAATCCTTGCAAAAAATTTCCTCAAAACTTGATCTATGGTTCGTGTCATGAGCTTGCTTACGACGGATCACTTTCTATCGACGACAACTTATTATCTAGGAAGTTGATCTAGAATCCGTTAGTACCTTGGAATCTACATGCCTTAACGGCAGGTTTCTTGCCTTCGACGATAGGTTGCGTCATTGACCTTCGATCGAATGATTCCGTGAAATGTTTGACTTCAGATCACTTATTCACATTTCATGGATTGTACTGAGTACTTTGAGAGCCATTTTCATTATTGGTGGTTTCTCTCACACTTGCTAACAGTTCACATCATTGACTAGTAATCAAGTGGGTTCTACCATGTTCGACTTCGACACATTTAATCGCATGGATAGAGTTGTACTAGTTTGGGAAGAAGAAATCAAGACCATGGATCTTGTTTCCACCATCCAGGCTGTGAAGAGTTTTATTATTCATTATGCAGTAGACTATTCATTACAGATGGCTGCATCCATGCTGTGTCTACAATATTGATGTAATATTAAAATCATTTCTGTATCAGAACAAGTTTAGTTAGTTTTTGATCTGAGTGTGGGAATGCCTACCTCAGTGATGATATATATATATATATATATATATATATATATATATATGTTTTGCATTGAATGTTTTTATAGGATTCCAACTGGGGTGTCCACAGGCTAATCCTTGAAATGATAAAGCACATCACTCTTCGAATTCTCTCAGACTTCGCACTTTAGGGGGAAATTTTTTACACTAAAATTTGTCACCATGACGTTTCAGTGTCTATATGGGTTCATCATTACTCATATATTGCTCCCTTAGAAGTCTACAACATCAAAGTTCCTAAAATCAAGCCTTGAAATTGAGAGAAAATCTCATAAAAGTCTTAAAAACACTTGTATCGCACTTTATCTTAACATTACCTGTGGTGCCACACCTATTTGTTCTAAAGCATGCAGAGCTAAACACAATTTTTCTTCATTAAAGGTGTGGACCCCTGTAAAAGGTAAAATGAAGGCAGAAAGTAACATTTAGAAGCCCAACAATCAAATCTGGAAGCTTCTGGAAGCAATAATCCGGTCGAAGGTTCGCTCCTATCATGTACATTCATTCCTCCATTATGGGAGCCTAGCCCTTGGTTTATGGAGCTCAATCCCTTCAAAAAAGGATTATATCCCCTCTTATGTGGAGCTGCAACCTCTTCTCTTTTCCTATAAATTGAAGCCATAGTGTAGCCTCAAAGGGGGGAGGGAGTTTGAGAATTTTTGAGGAGAAATGCTGTAGAAACTTAGACTCTCTTAACTGATCATTATGTGGGAATGATTACACACTCATGTGAATTTTAGTTGAGAGAGTGAAAAGCTTGTCAGAGTAGAGGAAACACCTGTTCCGGACCCCAGAAAGACCTGTACGACATCAAGGCGGACATGGTTGTAAGGCTCTTTCTTCATCAAAGGTAACACGAATGGATCATGTTTTCTCAATGAGTTCTTTAATTAAGTAGCTTGTTTATCATATTTTATCAATGAGTTATTTAATTAATTAGCTTGTTTCTTGAATTCCTTGATCATATTGATAGATATATGATTCGTGAATGTAACATTCCTACTTTGCCCTTGCTAAGAGGAATATTCATTTTTGTTTTAATTTCTGTTACATGAATAAATAAATAAAGGAGGACATGTAAAACTCTTGAAAAGGCTAAATAAATCAATTCCCATGTGAGCAAAGATAAATCAGGGCCATGTAAATAATCACTTGTAGGTATGAAAGAGGTTTGAGCTAAAGACTGGGTCAACCTTGACCAAAACTACAACGTTGTCTAGGTTCATTACATCTCTAAAAGGGACATCGCAGTTCTAGAAGGAGGCCTCTCATGTGAAAAGGGGCAACTCATCAAGGTGGTTTAGGGTTTGCAAAGGTTTTTCATCTTATAAAAGGAGAGGGAGGGTAGCAAGAGAAGGTTGTTGATTGATCATATTTTTGAGTATTTGTCTGCTTAGACAAATACCATTCTCTGTTGTTTAGTGGAGGATTATGTTTGGAATTCCTATGCAGGGATTTCACCTCTTCCTTTGAGGATTCTTAGAGGAGTGTTTTGATGAATTGATCCACTAACAGGCTTGAGGCCATGCTCTACTTACATTGGTAGCGCTGATCCATTGAGGGTTTTGCTGCCTCTGCAAGCTGCAGCAAGTGGGAGTCTAGATCTCCAGAGATCTAGTGTATTTTGGGAGCCTCTTCTCATGGAGTGTCTCTTCTATTTATACTTCAGATCTGAAATTTTGCAGTGGTTATCTATGTCATTTGAGCTACAACGCTGTTCATATTAATGGACTACGTTATTTTGGTGTGAGGCTCCTCATGGTGTTTTGCTCATAGTTTAGATCAAAGATCTCTAGTGCTGGGCTTACCTTCGACTTGGTGATCCATGGATTAGCTTTCTGATCCATGTTCTATTTAGATCTGATCCATTATAATGAAATTTTATATTCAAAAATTAACTGTAGCAATTTCCAGATTTGCAACTTGTTTCTCAGATCTACTCTTATTTATGTATGCTTTTGCCAAAATTCCAAGGGGATCTTGAAGAGAAAACTATCTAGTTTCTAGATCTGAAATAGATTTGATGTTTCATCCACATATCTACCCTAGATCTGAGTTTTAACTTCCAGCTGCTGAAGCTCCTTAAAAATAACGCTGTTGAGCCATTTTTGCAAATGTACATGTGTTCTAGCTCTCTTTTCTGAAGATTTCTTACTATATTATCTCATTCATTCTACTGTATATTGAAAGAGATTCATTAAAATGCTAATCTGCTACTGTATTACTGAAATATGAACCTCCTTGCTGACCTCCTCCGAATGTCTGATAAAACTGCGCAATTCCTGAAGCAGTGTTTGCATTTGGCTGCAACCTTCCTCTTTGGGTGATTTTTAGCTAGTCGAGTTTGTGGGAGATATTTTTAGTGTATCTAAAATGATTTGTTTTAGATGAAATTCCATACATAAGACCCATATAGCATAAATAAGAGGAACCAAGTCCTGATATACGTTTTTGTTGCACATTTTTTCTTATACAACGTTTCTCTTGAGCACATTGTTGATATTCCTGAAAAAGGGATATTACAGTGGTATCGAAGCTACTTTCTTGGAACATCCTGTGATTGCCTTGGAGCACCAGTGATGCTACATTCAGAAGAAGATTATCCTCTTACTGAGAGGGAGAAGAGGTACCAGAATAGAAGTCATAAAAAGTATGACTACACTGCTGATGATCCTGACAAGGGTCAAGACAAGAGGAAAGCCCCTAAAACTGTGAATGATAAGGAAGCAGAGGAGTTTGAAAAAAATATTTTGGAGACCATGCAAGATCTTGCCAAGGATATCAAAGAGATGAGGGTGGAAAGAATGAGGGAATATCTTGGGAGATTTCAGTTGGGAGAAAGCTTAGATATGTCCCATCATGGATTTGGTCAACCAGTGAATTTTCCATCAGCCCCACAAGCTTCACAACGCCCCACTATGCCTACCTTTTTGGTTGTGGAGAATGAAGGACCACATGAGAAAGCTTCTCTTGAAGAATACTTTGTGGAGTATGACTCTCAGAGTCAGAGATTCAAGGATAACTTGAGTTTTCGAGACTTTTGTCATATCAAGGACAGAAGAAGACCAGGGCAACAGTATAGAGATAGTGGTTTCTTTCATGGTAGACACCACACCATGGGCAGATTATTTTTGCCCAAGTTTGATGGATCATCCTCTAGTTCTACCAAGGCATGGGTAGAAAAGCTAGATATCTATTTCCAGCTGAACAAAGTCCCTGAAGTTGAGGCCATCAAGATTGCAGATTTGCACTTTGAAGGTGAAGCACACAATTGGTGGTTCCATGGATTGTATACATTGGGACACATCAATGTGACTACCTATGATGAGTTCACTATAAGATTGGTGTAGAGGTTTGACAGGAAGGATCCTAAAGCACCCTTCATAAGCCTTGCAAAACTGAAGCAGTCAGGAGATGTAGAGACTTACATCTCTGAGTTTTTAAGATTATCAGTCATGGTCCCTGATCTATCTGTAGCAAGGAAAGTCTACATGTTCATTGATGGCCTGGAGGAACCCTTTCATGGATTGGTTAAATCCACCAAGCCCATCACTTTGCATGATTCCATTGAGAGAGCTATAGATCTCCAAGATGCCTTGCCAAAAGCAAAGGAAACTTTCCAAAGCAAGGCCCCTCACTTTTCTAAGGGGAAATAAGGAAAAGCTACTCCTCCCAAGGAGAGCTCTTTGAAGAAACCTCTTGATATTGATCTCAGGAGGGAATTTAGGAATAAGAAGCTGTGCTTCACTTGCCAAGAGTCATGGGTGCCCAGACATAGGTGTGCTGCTGGAAGGGCACACTACATAGAAGTCTTCTCTGATTTGGAGGAGGGAGATGATGACGAGGAACCTAGGAAGGGTCACAACGCTGATGATGAGGAGGAGGAACAAACACCCTCCAGAGATGGGAAGGGAGCCTTTTCTCCAACCAATGGGACTCTTGCCTCTTTGAGAGGAGTGCCTAAGTACTTGACCCTAAGAGTACAAGGTTCAGTTATGAATCAGAGAGTATCTGTACTGATTGACAGTGGGGCAACCCACAATTTTATTTATGCTCACCTTGTGCAAAAGAGAGGAATCCCTACTGATACTTTTGAGGGATTTTCTGTCTTGGTTCTGGGAGATAGGACCATGAAATGAATGCAATATGTTCCATCACTCTCTATCACTATGGGATCCTACACTTTGGTGGATCACTTCTTTGTGGTGGACATACCTGACACCAACATCATCTTGGCTGTCCAATGGTTGATCACCTTGGGAAAGGTTACCACTGATTGGAAACCCTTGCAAATGGAGTGGGTGGACTTGAAGAGTGGCAAACCACAAATGATCCAAGGCATGAACACCTATCCTTCACCTAATGTTTCCACACAAACAACAGAGATGGACTTGTGCTGTGGAAGCATGGATCTCACAGTTCCTTCTCTCATGTTCATGAGGATGCTGCAAGGGACATTCTTATCTAATGGAAGGCCACCTGTGATGCCATCAGATCCTGATCTTGTGAGGAAAACTCCACAAAGTGCTGCTCCAAATATAGATCAAGGAAGGATTGGAGAAATAAGAGACCAAGTCATAGCGCTAGAGGATTTGAAATAGCTCAAGAATGAGGGGGACCTTCTTCCTACATTACCATATCGCTCTCTCTTTTCTGGATCTATGCTGCGGGAGGAGAAGAATGAGAGGAGTAGCCTTCCATCACAAACATTTGGCATGAAAGATACCAAGGAAAAGAAGAGGAAGATCAACAACATAACAGATTTTTCTATGGGTGTATCACCAGTGCTGTTATTGTTGGAGAGTGTGGATCCATATTGGAGATCTCAACTCCTTGTGGAGTACTCCAAATATCTTCACACCGAGATGATACTAGATGGCATGAAGCAAGAGGGAGGCTATTTGGTCCATAAAGGGGTCATCTATCATCTTGGTAGAGTATTCTTGTCTAAATCCTCCAATCTTAAGCAAGAGATACTACAAAGGGCACATAAAGAGTTCCTTTCTAGCTATATGCAGTCAACAAAGATCTACACCTTAATCATGAGGAGTTTTGATTGGGAGGGCATGAAGGAGGAACTACATCAACACTATGATTGGGAGGAACTACATCAGCACTTTCAAGAGTGCAAGAGTTATGAGGAGTTGGGGTAGCCAAAGGACTCTATACAGGAGTCATTTCAGCCATCTCTTCCTTCTCTTGAAAGAGGAGAAATGTCCATGCCTAACCCCATGTGTATGGGAGACTTGAATGGTAAATAATTTGATCTTATGGAGCATGTTTATTTTTATGATTTGACATATTCTCTTACCATATGTATGCAGGCCATGGCTCCTAAAGGGAGTGATATTACATGTAGATCTCATGGCATTGGTAAGGCCAATAAAAATTCTGAATCTGGTCACTCCCTTGAGGTGCAAAGGGAGATCATTTTTCATGATGGGTGCTTCCCAAAGGCACCAAACATATCTCTCATTTTCAGCTATGATGAGATAACGTGTGCAAAAATTAAGTGGTGGGGGAACCACTTACCAAGCATAGATCTACTGTAGGAAGGAGATACTTTGCATTGGTACCTCATGTGGGTTTAAGATCCGCCTCCCTATGCTCAACTTTCAGTTTGTTTATATGTACTCTTGCTTCCATACTTAGATGATCTAGTTGTATTGTTTATGGGGTTGTATGGACAGAGGATGAGAAGTGTATATGTACCACATGGTTTGGGACTTCAACCTGTACTTCATGATACATGCTTTAGATGTAGCATTTCTTCCACCATTTTTATTTCTGTTGAGTTTTTCACTCCTAAAGGGATGGACTATGCACATATTATGTTGGCCTTGGAAGAACAATACATGATGCATTGGCTTGTTGAGAACTTGGATTACAATGAGGACTTGATCCTTGATGATGCCATCAATGGAGAAGGAGAAGAACTACAACTCTTACCCTATTAGTTTCTTGAGGACAAGCAACATTTTGGAGGGGAGGATTGTAATATTCCTACTTAGCCCTTGCTAAGAGGAATATTCATTTTTGTTTTAATTTCTGTTGCATGAATAAATAAATAAAGGAGGACATGTAAAAATATTGAAAAGGCTGAATAAATCAATGCCCATGTGAACAAAGATAATTCAGGGCCATGTAAATAATCACTTGCAGGTGTGAAAGAGGTTTGAGCTGAAGACTGGGTCAACCTTGACCAAATCTACAGTGCTGTCTAGGTTCATTGCATCTCCAAAAGGGACAATGCAGTTCTAGAAGGAGGCCTCTCATGTGAAAAGGGGCAACTCATCAAGGTGGTTTAGGGTTTGAAAAGGCTTTTCATTTTATAAAAGGAGAGGGAGGGTAGCAAGAGAAGGTTGTTGATTGATCATATTTCTGAGTATTTGTCTGCTTAGACAAATACCATTCTTTGCTGTTTAGTGGAGGATTGTGTTTGGAATTCATATGCAGGTATTTCATCTCTTCCTTTGAGGATTCTTGGAGGAGTGTTTTTCTGAATTTATCCACTATTAGGCTTGAGGCCAAGCTCTAGTTACATTGGCAGTGCTGATCCATTGAGGGTTTTGCTGCCTCCACAAGTTGCAGCAAGTGGGAGTCTAGATTTGCAGAGATATAGTGTATTTTGGGAGCCTCTTCTCATGGAGTGTGTCTTTTAACCTCCTGGAAGAGTGTCTCTTATATTTTTACTTCAGATCTGCAATTTTTCAATGGTTATCTATGTAATTTGAGCTACAATGTTGTTCATCTTGATGGACTGCGTTATTTTGGTGTGAGGTTCTTCATGGTGTTTTGCTCATAGTTTAGATCAGAGATCTCTAGTGCTGGGCTTGCCTTCCACTTGGTGATCCACAGATTAGCTTGCTGATCCATGTTCTATTTATATCTGATCCATTGTAATGAAATTTTATATTCAGAAATTTACTGTAGCAATTTCCAGATCTGCAACTTGTTTCTCAGATCTACTCTTATTTATGCATGCTTTTGCCAAAATTCCAAGGGGATCTTGAAGAGAAAACTATATAGATTCCAGATCTGAAATAGATCTGATGTTTTGTCCATAGATCTACCCTAGATCTGAGTTGTAACTTCCAGCAACTAAAGCTCCTTAAAAATAACGCCGTTGAGCCATTTCTGCAAATGTACATGTGTTCTAGCTCTCTTTTCTGAAGATTTTTTACTATATTGTCTCATTCATTCTACTGTATATTGAAAGAGCTTGATTATAATGCTGATCTATTACTGTATTACTGAAATATGAACCTCCTTTCTAATCTCCTCTGAATGTCTGATAAAACTGCACAATTCCTGAAGCAGTGTTTGCATTTGGCTACAACCTTCCTCTTTGGGTACTTTTTAGCTAGTCTAGTTTGTGGGAGATCTGTTTAGTGTATCTAAATTGATTTTTTTTAGATGAAATTCCATACATAAGACCCATACAACATAAATAAGAGGAACCAAGTCATGATCTGCGTTTGCGTTTCTGTTGCACAGTTTTTCTTATACACCGTTTCTCTTAAGCACATTGTTGATATTCCTGGAAAAGGGATATTACAGTGAATTAGTTTATACTATGCAGGTGCTATTGATTTTTTCCATGTTTGTGATTGCAGATATTTTAAGATGAATCTTTCAAGCAATTGGAAATAAGATCATTACGAACAATGCTGGACTACAGGTAGGTCTTCAAAACCCATGTTGTAGCTAATTCTGTATTGAATATTATCTAGAGAAAATAGTTTTTGTTTGTCTGTTTGTTGCTAGCTACCCGTAGGACACTTGGGAGGTCTGTCTTGTTAGCAAGAATGACTTATCCATCCAACAAGGAGTGGTAATTCCTGACAGTGCATTGAAAGATATGGTTGGATTAATTTATTTTTTCTCAGGAGTTGGTTCTTGGTGTATATCCTCCTCTTTTTATTTTTCTTGTTCCTTTTCTTCCTCCTTTTCACAATCTATATAGAATAATGTATTTTCAACACACTTATGACCTTTAGTGTATTTGATATCACAACTGTAACAAAGCCATTTTGATCCTTTTTCCTCCAATTGCTATGGCTCAAACCTTGTAGGTTGTGGAATGCTAGGAGCAAAAACACTTCCATATTTATAGTTGTGAGTGGTAGACTTCCTTGTTGCCATAATTTTTATTTCAAATTTTATTTCCACCCTAAATTCCTTCTTCAATGAATCAGGTTCCCAAAGGAAAACCTCATGTTGGATGTTATCCTTCAAAGTCCCTATGAATACATCAATCCTATGCTCCTTTGGAATATCAATTACCCTGATATTCAATTTTTGGAAGTCCTTAATGTGCTCCATCATTGAACCATTTTTTTTGAGATTTATCAATTGGATAAAGAAGGTGGTACTCTGTATCCTCATATGTGCTATCATTTCCTCCATAAAAATTGACCAAGTTACAAGTGGTTTACGAGAAAAAAAACCATCGATACCATATAAACTGATTGGGTTCTAAATATAAAGTTACAATGCATACCTTTTGTGTGTGTTTCACATCACGAAGATCAAAATATTTCTCCATTTTTAGTATCCATGTTACTGGAACCTTTCCATCAAACTTCCTCATATTGATCTATGGAATTTTTTCCTTCTTAAACCCAACATTGGAGTCTCTAAAATAATAATTCATATTCCTTTTGTCCCCATCATTATTTTCATGGATTAGCTTATCACCACTGGGAAGCCTTTCTTCTAAAAAATTTGCGAAACCTTCCTTCAACCCCTCTATATTGACATTCATAATTGCTTCCATGTATGCTTTTAAACCATCATTAAAAAATCCCATGTCCATTTTATACCATATATATTAACATTAATCATGGATTCTAGTTGGCTTGATGGGGCCTAGACCAGGGTTCAGATATGGCTGCGCGAACCAACAAACCCACGATTACCAACCCTTTCGACAACAATCTACGACGCAAACCGAAGTCTCACCTAGGGAAATATTAGGGGATGCTAGAACCAGGTTTTTGCATCCAAAGGGACTTTGGAGTGTGGATTTAGGGCTTATCTTCTCTTTAATACTTATCAGAGATTTGCAGGATCAATATTATAACTACGCAGTCATTGTTCAATACTTCTAGTTAAATAAATTGCACACTACACGTTTCTACTTTAACATGTATTAATCATCATAAGAAACCATAAACGTAAATTCACGATGAAACTATAGATAATAACCCTAACTTGGCATAGATAACACAAAAATATAGATAATTAAAATATATATGTAAAGAGCACAAATTTGTCTTCAAAGTCTTCTTTTATTACTTGAGATCTTCTCAATACAACACTTTCCGCCTTGCGCACACAACTATAGGGGTATGCGCACTTAGCTACAGACTTTGTAAGGTCTCTGCGCACTCAGTTGTAGGAGCCTTCCCTTTCGCAGAAAACACATAATATAGAATCAATTCAATATAGATTTACATCCATATGTATTTTATCATATCAAAAAATATCCCTAAATTCCTTATATAGTCTTCGCTTTTACAATACCATGTTTTAAAAACCATAGGTGGAGCTCTAAATATTCAAAAAATTCCCATCCCTTTAAAAAATAAATGGCTTTGACCCACCCCAAAGCCCCTAAGACTCTAACATACCTGTGCGATGTGCGCTCCACTCCTCAAAATGCAGACTCTTTCGTAAAAAAATCGATCTAAGGGTACCCTGTTCAACAGGCCCCCAACACAAAGATGTAACTCATTCGTAGTCACTCAACCAGTGCACCCTTAGTATTTGATTTGATGTTTATCAATGCATCCTTTATTGGTGGAATTGTCTCGGCGAACTACTTCTCGACTTCATGTACTTTGGTCAACAAATTCTGTGTGGCTGACCCAACTATCTTCTAAACATTTTCCTTCTGCATATGGTGCATCACTTTCAACAGTTTCAGCACATTATTCGACATCTGATTAGCTTCCGTTTCCCAAGGCTGCATTCTGGAGGTGATAAAATGTTCCTTTCAGTGTAGCTCATCTTTCTGTCCCTGCAAAAACTTGCCCTCTTGGAGATGAGCATACCATTGTGCTGGCGCTAAGGTCCACGCTGTAACCTTAATGTGATCCAATTGTTCCAATTTTTAGTGGATTTATACTTCAATATTCTGCACATGAGGCTCCTCCTATAATGAGGCCCAAACGTCCATAATGTCTTCAAATATTTGGATTCAAACTTGGACTGTGGATTCAATATTGGCAGTGGCAACCTTCATATCCCTTGCACGCTACTCCCGGTCCTCTGGTGGAGTAGCGGGTTGTAATTGCAATTGTAGCTCAAAGATATTCATCTGGAGCTTAAGCCATACCTTGTCGAATTTGGCCTTTGGAGTATTTTACTGCCATCGTGATATTTTCAACTTTTTCCTCTGGTGCTACCTTAACTTGAATCTGCAAATAATTTAATTCGCTGCAAACCTTGGTGACGGCTGCCTCCAACTCCTGTCTGTGCACAGCTTCCTCATCTCGCTCCTTCATGTCTTATTAATTTTCCTCGGCCATTTTATTCTGTTATTTCTTAACATATTGGATAACCAATAGGGTGTGCTACTCAAGGATTTTCAATTATTAATTGACACCCTAGTGGAAATCATGCAACACCTTCAAAGGGAGCGCAACAAGGTTTAATCTGGTATTATGCCAGTGTGATGCCTGCGCCTGGTTCTCAAGAGTGTTAAAGTGTATGGTTCCTATAGGGATATTTCGAGTACAAATGTCAATCATAATTGCCAGCTCTGCACCTGCTGGTGCTACGCTCGCTTGAAAACTGCTCGCCTAAGCCACACTCATTTTCACTGTGCTCATCTGGACCTGCAATTCCTCGAGGCCCTTGTAGACCTCTGCCAATATGATCTTGTATTGGTCCTCAATATTTCCCCACATATGCTCGGTGACATGCCAGAAATTGTCACCAATATCATCGAAGTCCCCCTCAGTGAGGACTAGCGATTTTGGGCCATCGGACTTGTCTGAATTCATCATTTTCTGTGCAGCTCTGCCATCGAGTTTCTGTCATCTTTTAAGCATCTTTCTCTGTCTCTGGCTCTGATTCCTTTTTATCCTCCTTATCAGTTGCGGATGTGACTTTATTGGGATGATTCCTGGTGTCTTTCTTTACAGGCTGCATACCTAAGGTACTTGTCTTTGCGCCACTGGTGCCTGCATGATCTCTCTCTGCCTCTTCTATGGATAGAGTTAGCCAATTACTTGGCCATTCACTTACAATTTACACAACATCATCCTCGGTCACCAAGTACAGAAGCTCGTACCAGACCTCTGCATGATCCTTCTTCGCGCGGATGTGCAGATGGTGAAAATCTGCCTTAAAATAAGTAACATGATGAAATTCTTAAAAAAGACTTGGTGATAGCCTTGGCTTCTGGATGATCACCATGCAAAGAATCAACTCAAAACCCACCCAAGAGAATTTATTCTCCATCGCCCATGTTGGCTCCTTTGAATTCCACAGCGAGGCATACCTTATAGGCTCACAAAGGCCCGGGTCCACAGTGGGGAACTATGACTCATCGGGCTCCTTCCATGCCATCAGCGCAATTAAGAGAAATAGAAAAAAACCATTTGTTGGCTTGATGGGGCCTAGTCCCAGGTTCAGATATGATTGCACGAACCAAAAAAACCCACTATTACTGACCCTATCGAAAATGATTTACTGCGTAGACCGAAGTCTAACCTGGGGCAATATTAGGGGATGCTAGAACTTTGTTTCTTCATCCAGAGGGACTATGGAGTGTGGATTGAGGGCTTATTTTCTCTTTAATACTTATCAGATCTTCGCAGGATTAATATGCTAACTATGCAGTCACTTTTCAATACTTCTAGTTAACTAACTTGCGCACTACACGTTTATACTCTAACATTCATTAATCATCATAAGAAACGATAACCTTGACTTCACGATGCAAATATAGATAAGAGCCCTAACTTGGCACAAATAAAATGAAAATACAGATAAAGAAAATATATAAGTAAAGAACACAAATCTGTCTTCAAAGTATTCTTTTATTACTTCATATCTTCTCAATACAACACTTTTCGCCTTGCGCACACAGTTGCAGGGGTCTACGCACTCAGCTGTATGAGTATTCCCTTTCGCACAAAACAAAAAATACAGACTCAATTAAATATAGATTTACATCCATATGTATTCTATCATATCAAAAGATATCCATAGACTCCTTATATAGTATTATATTTTATAATACCATGGTCCAAAAACCATGGGCAGAGCTCTAAGTATTCAAAACATTCCCATCCCTTTACAAAATATGAGGCTTTTACCTGCCCCAAAGCCCCTAAGACTCTAACATATTTGTGCGTTGCGCATTACGATCCTTAAAATGAAGACTCTTTTAATCGATCTAGGGGTACTCTATCCAATACTTCCAATTCATTTTTTTAAAACTTTTTGCGAGAGTGAAATCTGTTGCACTTGGTTTTGTAAATTTGATATATCATACTGCATTTCTTCCTCTTCTTCATGCGTCATAGAAGAGCTTTCTGGTTTCTTAATAGGTGTGTCCATTTTTTTGTTTCAAGTAATTTTGGGATAAAAAATGATATATATGCTTCAATATGCCCCTTGAATCTCTTCAAAGTGATGTTTGAAGCAAAAGTTATGCAAATTAAAAAAAATATATACACACCTTTTTTCCTTATTTTTTGGAGCTAGATATTGGAACTGTTCTATATCTATAATTTTAGCTCTCCAAGATATAAAATTTAGTCCTATGGTATTCCTTTGAGTCTTATTTCTAATGCCACAAGTTAGACCAAATTTGTAGTCTTCAAGTTAAAGCTATGTTCAATCTCCCATGATGCTTGATTATGGACTAGTTCAGTAGAGTGAACTTGTACGGAGTTCCACATGCCATTGTTTCGAAATTAGACCTTGAAAATGATATAAGAAATACTAAAGTCTGTTCCATTTCAACCACTTTTGACGAAATTAAAATCCTATTCTCGTAGAGGAAGTTATGACGATTGGCCCAAGGTAAGATATTTGAGACTGAATTCTGGAGCATGCAAAAACCTTAAATTATTCTACCCATATCTCTGAAAATATAGCTAACCCATATTTGCAATTTTTACATGAAGGTCATCAGGATTTCGACTCCATGTGGTAAATATTTCCACTCCTGAACCTTCGTAGAAAAATAGTTATAGTGAAATTTCTTAGATTCATTGTTTGCAGCAGCAAAACCCTAGAATCCAAAGCTCTGATACCAAATTTTATATAACTAGATCACAAAAGAGATAGATCAACAACTTCAAAATTAGCCTCTTCAAGGGGGAAATCTCCTTTACATCACATAAATGAACATTTATTGAATGATACAAATGATAATACCTCCTTGGTATATATAGGAGTCTAAGGGGTCACAATATAATTAGATCCTACATAGCAATAATAATGTAAGGGCACAACAATAACAATAATGGGCTTATATGGGGCACAAAAATAAAAACATGGGGGATACATGGGCATAAAAATAACAATAGGGGGCTACACTAAACATAACAATAATGGGAATACACTAGTACTATAGGGACCTAACATAGTTTTTGTATTATTTTCCTAAGTCTTTCTTGCATTTGGAACATGATATTCTATGTAATATGGGTTTTAGAAGTTTTTGATGTATTTATATCATTCTATTTATTTATGAAATGACTTGATTACAAAAAATATATTTACTCACTGTTGGATCCTTATTTTGAATATGAATCTATCGTTGAGCTGGCAACAGAGGTTGTTCCTTGGATTGATAGTAGAAGATCAGATAACTTGATGTTGTCGATTCTCGTTTGGAGAAAATTGGTTAAGGACAGGATTTTGACCTAGTCATCCAGAAATATTAAGATCTCTTGTAACTTAAATGAGCATCCTAAGAATATTCATATTCTCAGGATTTCTCTTCATCAAAAATATATTTACTTTTCTTATCTTTATAGACATGGTATAAAGACTAGGAACTGAGCCTCGAGAGAGATCGTTAATTTGTAATATTGTTGACATAAGCCGTGCATCTGAGAAGACATTGATTGTGATTGATCCTCTCCAGCTTAATGAAAATTTTTATTATTCAAAGTTAACCTGATTTTCTGATTTCTTTTACAAGACAATTTGATTCCGATGATTAGGGCCCGATCCTGGAAGAAACATTGTCTTCAATTGTATTAATAAGTTTTCATTATGTTATTTTGCTTCAATTATTTATTCACTTAAATGTTCTTTAATTTAATATTTCCAATTGATTAAGTAATTGTTGAATCACATTCTCTGTTAGGAATTACAGTGATTGTTACAAAGTGGCTTTACTTTAAGTAGTTCGATTGTGATTGTGGTTACTTCATTGATGTTCCTTGAGATCATCACATGATTTTTTGTTTGCGTAGTTAAACATCTTGCTATAGTTTTGTTCCTTAATTTTATAGCTATTGTTCCTTAGGTAACAACTTAGTTTTTGATATATTTTCTTTCCTGTTTCTTGTAGAAAATATTTAGAGATTGACGAATGGTTTGGTTTACCTAGAAGTAGAAGTCCTTAGTTGTGTTATGGATTGATTTCTTTATTATTAAAGTTTTCCTTTCTAGTTAAGATAATAGTGGTTAGTTAGACCAACATTTCTCCTGCATAAAATATGTGGATAACCTTGATATAGAATTAAGATACCTCAGGTTGACAATTTAATGTGTAGTAGCTAGTTGGTCTTTTAGGAATGATTAATTGGCTCAACAAAAGGTATGCTGCAAAGGTGGATGCTAGGTGGGCTAGTGTCACTGGTGATGTTGGATAATTTAGTGGAAGTACCTCCCTCGCTAAGAGGATATGTTGAAAAGTGTAGCTTGGGAGGTATTCCACAACCCTGGATTGGGGTTTGTGAGAATTTTGGTCAGAAAAGGACCTAGTGGGAAAAATACCCAAGTGAATGGGTTTTAGACACAGACGAGGTTTAAAATTCTAAAAGTAAAAATTAAAAGAAAAATCAAATTAAAATCCTAAGTCTAAATAGGATTAAACCCCTAAGGTCTAGAGGGTCCTTAAGAAGTCTTTATAAGTTTATTTAAGAAGAGACCTTAGCATAAGGCAAGACATCAAATGAGAGGGAGCTCATTACATGAGAGGGATGATCACTATGTAGCCCTAGAAAGAGGGTAGAGTACCTCAGATGGAGGATGAAAGGAGGAGAAAGGGATACATTGGAGGCTGAGTTTCTTCTCCAAGAATGAGGATGATTTCCTCATGAATTTCATGCTTCAGTGAAGGTAGGAATTATAGGCAGAGAAGAGATAATAGGAGGCTAAGATCACAAAATAATTCATCCTAAAATGAAACCATGATTATGGAGGGTTTGAAAAACATGGAAGATCAATATGGAAAAGCCAAGATCCTTGTTTTGAAGAGGTTAGGGTTCATATACCTGTAGTGAGGGCCAAGCCTCAAGAAAAGAAGGTCGTAAGGCTTAATTGCTCACAAAAGGCACACCCTAGAAGCCTTAGTCACAACACAAGGAAAGGAGGGAAAATGAAGTCGAGATAAAGGTTGTTCCATGCCTATAAAATATATCCACAAGTCTAGAACTAGAATTAGAACTTTTTGTAGGTTACAACAGTGAAAATAAGGTGAACAAAGCTTAGATCAGGCTTGTTGTAGGGATGCCATGAATGTCATTTCCAAGGAGGATTGATTTTGGAGTGGAGAAGTTGTCCTAAAGGTTTTAGGAAAAAAAATACCAAACCATAGATGAGGGTTTATTCAAGGATGAATAAGAGCTCCATATATATTCCTAGCAGTTTACTTTTGAGCACAATTATGAGGAATATGAACCTAAGTTTGATGACCGCTCTCCTCTATATTTGTGTAGATATGGCATAACTAGAGAAGCTATAGACATTGACAAGACAAAGGATAAATATCCGATTTGTATAGATGAGAGTATGATTGAATTTAAGGGACTATTTGTGTTCTCAAGTTTGGAAAAGTTTGCAATGGTACTGAGGTCAAGATATGGGCCGAAACACCTCATATATGAAGCATGTACTGAGCCAAGTATGGTGATGATGGAGTCTGTCCAGATTTTAGTGAGAAGGATAGAAATATTCAATCCCTAGGTGAGGGTATACCTAGAACCCTAAATATGGGAGATCTAGGTATGTATGTAGTACAAAGAAGCCCTAATAGAGGGAAGATCCATGGAACAAATTCAGGGATTGAAGCAAAAACATAGTAGTGTCGCATATTTTTGCAATAAAGGAATAATTGAAAAATATACGAAAACATACACAGAGCCTTAGATCAGTTCAAATGGGACTAAATATTGGGAAAATAGAAGATGGAGTAGTAGGGAAGGAACAACAAGTAGTGAAAAAACATCAAAGTAGGAAGAAGTCCTAGTTTAGGACTGTCGTGGGGTAGCAAAAATAACAATTGTTTTGGAGAGTTGTAGTGGCATGCTCAAAGCCCTAGGTACAGGTCATTGAAGGAAAAATGAGATGCTAGAAGACTCAAAAGAAGGTGATCTCAAGACTAATTCTTGAAGGAAAAATAAAGGAGTCCAAGGGAGAAAATCATGTCAACCCAAGTTCATTGTGAAAGAAGTACATCTTGCAGTGATAGGTGGAAGCCCTTTGTGACCTAAGTGTGTCTTCATCGGGAAACACAAGAAGAAAATCATGGGAAGAAAGCCGTTAAGAGTTATGTACTTGAAGGACTAAGGAGTAGTTAGTTTGGAAATAAGTCCCAAAGGAGACAAGGAGCAGTAGTGGGAAGTTAAGAGTTGTTCATAAATGAAGTTTTGAACAACTCAATAAGAGTCTTGATGTGTTGTTGCATTGAAGGAATAACGATCAACTAAAGAGAATTTGAAGCCGACTTCAGTGACCTAATGGAGTTGGTTCATTGATAGAGGCATATTGGTGTTACTGTAGAATGGGAGCGACTAACCCAAAGTTATTTAGGATACGACCATGGAAATTATGATTGCATGCTATATCAACTAGACGATCAGTTTATCTTGTTCTAGGTAGTTTGGTTTTCATAGGTGTTTAAAAAAAAGCCCTAGTTTTGTCTTGTACTTGCAGATGTATGAGGGTCATTATCCATGGTATGAGAGGCCTAAAAAAATGTATTATCAATTTTTTAATATAAAAAAAATGGGTTCATTGATGTGTACTTTTCCGTTGAGAAAAGTAGGATAAGTTGAGGCATTTAAGTTGGTTATGTGAGGAATTTTAAGCCACTAACTTGGATTCTCATATGCCATAGAAAATTAAAAGATATTACAAGGGTCAATATTCTTTAATTTTAATTTATTGTATTCCCCTTTAGGAAATTTTTCCTTCCTTAGATGCACTAAAACTAAATCTCCCACTTGAAAAATTTGTTCTCTCTTTTTAGGTCTACATTGGTTTTGTAATTGAGGATGCTCTCCTATATTTTTTGTTTTACCTGCTCATATATATCTTGCATAGCTGGGACAAATTATTCACCTAATACACTCTTTTGTTCCACTCTTTTGAAAATTTCTAAGCCCATGAACTCCTCTCAGGTGCATTCCCTACATGATTTGGAATGGAATATGACTAGTATTTCTATTTGGAGTATCATTTTAGGAAAATTTATCATGGGAAAGCACTTGATCCCACTATTTGGGATGGTCTCCGACCAAGGTCCTCAATATATTTCCAAAACTCCTATTAACTACTTCAATATTCCCATCAGTTTAAGGGTGATAGGATGAACTGGAACTTAACTCTGTTACAAGAAATTTCCACAGAGTTCTCCAAAAATGTCCTAAGAATCGAGTATCTCTATCTGATACAATTCTCTTAAGTATTCCATGCAATCATGCCACTTTTATAAAGAACATACTAGCAACATGGGTGGAATCACTAGTTTTACAACAAGGTATGAAATGAGCCATCTTCCAAAGTATATCCACTATTAAAATGATTGAATCATTACCTTTTTGTGTCTTTGGAAACCCCAGTAAAAAATATATACTCACATAATCTCAATATCTATATGGAATTGGTAGTGGTGTATAAAACCCATGTTTTGACTCTTCCCTTTTGCATGCTGACAAATTTTTCAATTTCTCACAAAATTTTGCACATCAATCCTCATTTTGGACAAAAACAAAAACAATTTTAGTTTCTCATATGTTTTTTCATGTCTTAAGTGTCATCAAAGACCTCAAATATGCTTTTCTTTAATCAAGTTATCCCTCATTGAGCACTTTGGAATGTAGAGTTGATTTTTCTTGAATAACAATCATTTGTGTAACATGTAATTGAGCCACTGGCCTCTATCTGAAATTGCTCGATTTTTACAGGTTTTGTAGGCTTCCTTGAATTTTGCACCAATATTGTACAACTCCAAGAAATAAAATACCAACACCTGGACTTGAATTTCTTGCATTATTACGCTCCTCTTGCTTAAAGCATCTACAATTATATTAGCTTTTCCATTAATATAATTAAAAAAAAAGGTGACACTCCGCAAATATTCTATCCCTTTAACATGCATTTGGTTTTATTTTGGCGATTACATAAGGTACTGCAAGGAAAAATTATCTGTATACAAGAAAAAGTATTTAGAAATTAAATAATTCCTCCACTTCTTCAAGTATTGAACTATAACATATAGTAATTTGTCACAGGAAGAATACTTCCTCCTTGACTCATTCAACTTCTTACTAAAATATGCTATAGGGTGTTGGAAATATTGTCATTGATGGCAAAGGAATTGGCAAAGACAGGAGCAGCACCTAAACTATCCATAAGGCAAAAGAGACAGAGCAGTAGAGTTGAATTAGGGGTTTAATACAGTTTGCAAAGGAGATGACAAAAGGGAGAGCTGCTAGGAAGAGACAAGGTAATAGATTGAAGGAAAAATTGAATATCTGGCTAAGATTTGTATATGTTAATGAAGAACTGTGGAATTGTGTTAAGTATGAGTAAATTTGGAATATATATGACATGTGTGATCAATTTCATAATGGGCAGAGGATACCTATGGTGCCCGGAGAAGAATGAAATCATTGTTAGGGATATGTGTATTATATGTGTATTGACTGATGTAATTCTTGTGTGGAATCCCCTGAATCTCTGTATGAGTCTCTGCGAATGGAGTTAAAAGTGAAACCCTGTTGAGGAATCATGGTGGTAGGATTCGAATTCCAGGATGAGACCTTCTTTTAATGAAGATCTGGCTTAGTTTGATATTTGTAGTCATGGAACTACTTGGTTGAATATATAGGGGGCTCTCGAGGCATTCTGTGTATCCATTGAAGAACTTAATGGTGGCAGAGATATGATGTTTTTGAATGTACAAGTAGAAGCGGAACTGTGACAGGATAGAACTCCGAAATGGAAGGTTGACATGTTATATATATCATAGCAGAATTGAGGAATGAAATTGAATTGTCACGAGTTAATGTTTGTAAGGAAATCCTGTCGGAAGAGAACTACATTTGTTCATTGGTTATTGGAAATCCTGCCAAAGATAGACCAGAGTTATAGCGCAAACCCAGACTAACCCTTTGGAATCATGAACGGAACCTTGAGCGAAGGGAGGAACCACGAAGGAGGAACAATGAAGGCAGTTTATGGTTTTCATCGCATTGCCTTCAACGGGCAAGCGGTATTCAAGAGGTGGGGAGCGATTCCATAGAACGGGCGACACGCGTCCCTGTACGATTCTACAAAACCACTTTTTACTGTGCGCCATCACGCGTTATAGTTCGACCCAGGATGCCCAGCGATATCGTTGAGCGCCGTTGATCTGGGAAAGGGTCATCAGACGGTCGTCATTTGTTGAAGGTGCGTGAAGATTTACACAGGTACGGCGGGCCATCGCACGTTAACGATCGGTATCGGAGGTCGAGCGATATGCATATACGCCGTTGATCTGGAAGCTTGCTAATCTAACGGTGATCAGACGCTGGACTTGCGTGGAGTTTACCTATGGTACCATGTGCGTATTTGATTGGCTATTGACTATATTTGTGGGCTCGGGGTCAAAGGTTTACCATATTATTTGGAAGGGTTAAAATGCGAAGGGTTAACTTTAATCCTAAAGTTCTATTCAAAATTGTAAATATATTTATTTATCAATTTCTTTAAATTGATAAATAAAAATTAAAAAGAGATAAAAAAGCCTCGTGGGATAAATTAAAAGGAATACTGTCAGAGGAATACCATTAGCGGTTCGTGGTTTTGACTCATGGTTTTAATAAAGGGAAAAATATATAAGGAGAAGAAAAATAAAGAACGCGGTGTGCATTGTAAGGGTGGTGAATAAAAATTTCTAAAAAGAATATTTGTATGGGCGAGCTCTGTTCTTAACTGATAAATCTGAAACTACGATGCACCCATGAATATAATGATGAATCTCTGGTGTGAATGACGGACGAAATCATGAGGAACTGGTGTGAGTATACAGAAAATAAATAAATCTGGTGACTGGCAAGGTATGTCATATGGAAACTGGTGGATCCAGTATGAAAATTGATGAAACGTGGTCCGCAGTGGTGCTGAGGGTTGAAGCCTTTAGAAAGGGGGTTATAGCTCCCTTCCAGTGGTAGCTGGTAAACGAGAGCAGGGGGTAGTAGCTCCCTTCCAGGAGAGGCTGGTAAACGAGAGAAGGTTGAAGCCTTCTGCAGGTGGGTGCCTGCATGCTGGTATAAGTCTGCACCAGCATATATTGTAAGAAGTTTTCTCTATAACAATATTGAAGACTGAGATTACAACAGCTGTGGTTTTCTCCCGAATTGGGTTTCCACCTTAAATCTTGGTGTTCATATGTGTTTGATGGTTTGTTTTGTTATTTCTGTTCATGCTTAATCCTTATCTAATGCAATACTCTAAATAAAGACATAATAAGATATCTAGACATACATATTGGATGCAGTACTGTAACATATGGTTTTAAGAGAAAGCAAAGAAAAATTGTTCAGCCCTAAATATTGATTCACCCCCCCCCCCCTTTCAGTATTTTTCCCAACAATTGGTATTCTGAGCAGGTCCTTCTGAAAAAGCTTAGCCGCTAGAAGGGTGATCAAGCAAGATGAGCAATCAAGATGGAACAACATCTATCAAGCCTCCGCTCTTTAACGGAAACAATTTAATCTTCTGGAAAACAACGATGATATCCTATCTGCAGTCTCTGGGAGCAGAGGTATGGGGAATTGTTGAACAAGGATATCAATACCCAGCTGCAGTACCAACAGATCCGATAGAAAGAAAGAATTATGAAACGAATGAAAAGGCGGTCAATGCTCTATTGGGAAGTCTAACTGTATCAGAATTTGTCAAAGTCATGCAACTGAATACAACCAAGAAAATATGGGACAAAATCATTCTAGTTTATGAAGGTGATGCAAAGGTAAAAAGTGCTAAACTCCAAACTCTCAGAATTCAATATGAGAATCTAAAAATGGATAACGAGGAGAGCATTGCCAATTTCTTTTTACGTCTTGATGATATTGTAAATCGTATGAGAAATCTGGGAGAAACAATAACCGAATCTACCTTGGTTGAGAAATTCTTAAGATCACTAACGACAAAATTTGAGTCAAAAGTTTCTGCCCTTGAAGAAAAGCAGGATCTTCAAAACCTTACTGTGGTGAAACTTCATGGCATACTAACTGCATATGAAATGAGAAGAGGAGGAAATTCTGAAGTCAATGAAGCAGTCTTTAGGACTTCTACAAAAGGGAAGGAAGTACAAAAAACAGAAGGATCAGGATATATCTCCGAAGAAGATGAGATAAACTTTGTAAAGAAACTTCAACTTGGCACAAGACGGTTCAGAGGTAAGCTTCCTTTCAAATGTTTTGATTGTGGAAGAGTTGGTCATTATGCTGCTAAGTGTCCTTATAAAGAAACACATAAAAAGGGGAAGGAAGTAGCAAAAAGGAATAAGAATATTTTTAGCACTAGAAAGAGTTACTATACTCATGAAGATATTGATGGGTTATCTGATAGTGAGGAAGAATGTGAACAAGATCTTAGACTTCTCATGGCATTTGAAAAAGAATCTAGAGAAGAAAAAGATACTTTTGTAGATGCTCTAGAAGACAGTGATTTTCTTGATGAAAACAATAAACTCAAAATTTGCTTAGAAGAAAGTAAAATAACCATAGAAACTCTGAAAAATTAGCTTGAAGAAAAAGAGAAATACAATGAGAAATTAGAGTGTGAAGTAGTAAGTCTAAGAAAAGAACTTGAGAAAGAAAAAACTCTGAATCTTAGATTTGCTAAAGGATCTGAAACATTAGATGAGATTATCAAGGTACAAATTTCTCCTCTTATAAAGACAGGTCTTGGATATATTGGAGAATCTTCTTAGGCTTCAGCACCAAATTATCTAAAAGCAGTTACAGCTGGTTTACAACATGCTGCCACTCAGCAAGGGAATAAAGAATCTTTACAGATAAAGCATGATCATCTCAATTCAAAGAACACTAACAGGAATGTCTTTCGAAGAAACACCAATCAACAAGTAAATTCATATAGAAGATTTTATGATCGCAGAAATTTCTTCTTCAATGGACAATGTTTCTCATGTCACAATTTTGGTCATAAATTTGTTCAATGTGTTGCATATAAAACCATCATGACAAGAGAAGCAAGAAAGAAAAGGATTGATATTGAAACAAAGAAGAATACTTATAACAACTTTTCTCCTCTTCAAAATGAAGTTGAATGTGCTTATTACAATAACTTTTGCCATGAAGAATCCGAATGCAGGAGCAAAGTTCAGCTAGAAGAACATGTTCCTTCAATCTCCAAAGTATGGAAAAAGAAGGAATTACAAGTTGAAAATTGTGGCATAGCGTTATTTGCAGAAGATGAAGAAAACCAATGGTACATTGATAGTGGATGCTCAAGACACATGACAGGTGATAAAGACAAACTTCTTGCATATAGTGCTCTAGAAAAAGAAAAAAATGTTACATTTGGAAATGATACTCCTGCGGTCATTAAGGGAAAAGGGTATGTTTTTCTAAAAGAAAAGGTGAAAGCTAATGAAGTCATGTATGTGGATGGATTAAAGCATAACTTGTTAAGTGTAAGTCAAATGTGTGATCAAGGAACTGAAGTTGTCTTTAGTTCAAAAGAATGTGTGGTACGTGATCTTGATACAGGTAAAGAAATTATAAAAGGAAAAAGAACTCCAAAAAACCTGTATATATTGAAGAACCCCAAAGAACAATGTTATTTGAGTAAATCTTCAGAAAATTGGCTATGGCATAGAAGGTTGGGGCATCTGAGCTTCTCTCAAATCAACAAATCAAGCAGACTTAAAGTTGTTTGTGATCTTCCCAATATTACTCTACCTGAAAATATCATATGCAAATATTGCCAATTCGGCAAGCAAACCAGGGTACAATTTAATGCCAAGGAAGGATAATCAAGTAAGCCTCTTGAACTCATTCATACTGACATATGTGGACCTATGAGGAAAAAGTCACCACGTGGTGAAGAATACTATATCTTATTCATTGATGATTTCTCTAGAATGTGTTGGATTGGGCTGCTTAAACACAAAGATGAAGCATTTGAGAAATTTAAGATCTTCTAAGCACTAGTTGAGAATGAATTAGATCTAAAAATCAAGTGTCTCATATCTGATCGAGGAGGAGAACATACATCCAATGAATTCCTTGAATTCTATGAACAACATGGCATAAAAAGACAGTTCTCTATAGCTGGCATTCCACAACAGAATGGCGTTGCAGAAAGAATGAACATAACAGTTCAACAAATGGCTAGAGCTATGCTTGATGATTCCGGAACACCTGACACATTTTGGGGAGAAGCAACACATACAGCAGTAAAAATTCTCAACAAAGCACATGTTCGTGTAAATAGTGATAAAACTCCATATGAACTCTGGTATGGTAATCCTCCCACTATAAAGCATTTTATAATTTTTGGGAGAAAATGCTTTATCAAGAATAATGATGAAAAACTTGGCAAGTTTGAACCCAGAGTAGATGAAGGAATATTTCTTGGTTACTCCTCTAGGAGTAGGGCATATAAATGTTACAATAAAAGACTTCGGAAGATTGTTGAATGTATTGATGTTGTTATTGATGAGTCTCCTGCAGCTCCAAAAGAAGAAAAGCAAACAACAAATGAAGATGATGATGACACATATCCTTCTACATCAAATAGTAATGATACAAACAGTGAACCCAGTGAAGAACCCGAAGAGGATTTGTCTGAAAAGGCTCCATCTAGATATGTTCAAAAGAATCATCCAGAATCTTAAATTTTGGGAGCAAAGGGATCAGGTGTACAAACAAGAAGGACTCTTGTGGGATCTTCTAGCAATCTGGAATTTCTGTCCACTATTGAACCTCACAGTGTCAGTCAAGCTAGCAAAGATGAATGTTGGATTCAAGCCATGAATGAAGAGCTTGATCAAATTGAAAAGAATCACACTTGGGAATTAGTACCAAGGCCTCATGAAAAAAATGTCATTGGAACTAAATGGATATTCAAAAACAAGTTAAATGAGAATGGGGATGTTATAATAAATAAAGCTAGACTTGTGTGCAAAGGGTATGCTCAACAAGAAGGTATATACTTTGAAGAAACCTTTGCTCCTATAGCCAGACTTGAAGCCATACGAATGTTTATTGCTTTTTCAAGCTTCCAACAAATCAAAGTTTATCAAATGGATGTTAAATCTGCTTTTCTCAATGATGATCTAGAAGAAGAAGTCTATATAGAACAACCAGAAGGATTCATTTTGGGAAATTATGAAAAACTTGTTTGTAGACTTAAAAAGGCTCTGTATGGTCTCAAACAAGCTCCAAGGGCATGGTACTATTGTCTTGACAAATATCTTCATCAACAAGGATTTTCAAAAGGGTCTGCTGATAGCAACTTATACACAAAAACTGAAAATGAAAAACTATTGATTGTGGTTGTATATGTTGATGATATCATTTTTGGAAGTAATAAAGAGTCTATGAGTCAGAAATTTGCTTCTGATATGCAGCAAGAATTTGAAATGTCTTTGCTTGGGGAACTAACATTCTTTCTTGGATTGCAAGTGCAACAAGCAACAGATGGCATATTCTTATCACAAGAAAAATACCTCAAGCAAATCTTGAAGAAGTATGGCATGGAAGACTGCAAACCTGTAAGTACACCAATGATAACCGGATGTAATCTCAGTTCTAATGATGATTCCCCCACAGTGAATCAACCTGAATACAGATCTATGATAGGAAGTCTACTTTATCTCACTGGGACAAGACCAGACATCATGCATGTAGTTGGGATTTTTGGACGATTCCAAGCTAATCCAAAAGAGTCTCATCTTCAGGCTGTGAAAATAATATTCAAATATCTACAAGGAACTCAAGACTTTGGACTATGGTATCCAAAGAATGCTGATCTTACTCTTCATGTATACACTGATGCAGATTGGGATGGAAGTGTTGATGATTGGAAAAGCACTAGTGGTGGTGCATTCTATATGGGGCCCCGGTTAGTATCTTGGTTCAGCAAGAAGCAAAGCTCCATTGCCTTATCTACAGTAGAAGCAGAATATGTGGCTGCTGCATCATGTTGCACTCAGCTTCTCTGGATGATGCAAACCCTACAAGACTTTCAAATCAAATGTTCACCTCCTATCTCCATTATGTGTGATAATACAAGTGCTATCAGTATCTCAAATAATCCTGTTATGCATTCCAAGACCAAGCAAATTCCCATCAAATATCACTTCTTACGTGAACAAGTGCTTGAACAAAAGGTGAAATTTGAGTATGTTTCCTCCAAAGAGCAAGTTGCTAATATATTTACCAAACCTCTACCCAGGGAAGCGTTCGAATATCTCAGACAGAAACTGGGAGTAGTCTCTTCCATGCAGAGGATCAGGTCTACTTAAATACATAAGATTAAATTGGTCGTGAGGTGCTGTTAGGCATCTCTGAATGCACAGGCTCAGGGGGAGCATTGGTCATATGAAAAGGATGAATTGTTGGTCATATTATGTTTGAAGATGCAGCATGATCTCAGGGGGAGCATGGAATTATCGGTTCAAAGGATCTTGATCAAAATATTTTCCATTGATGTCAAAGGGGGAGGAAAAGAAACAAAGGGCTTCTGTAAGGCCATCAGAGGAAGAGTATTGCCATCAATGCCAAAGGGGGAGATTGTTGGAAATATTGTCATTGATGGCAAAGGAATTGACAAAGATAGGAGCAACACCTAAACTATCCATAAGGAAAAAGAGACAGAGCATTAGAGTTGAATTAGGGGTTTAATACAGTTTGCAAAGGAGATGACAAAAGGAAGAGCTGCTAGGAAGAGACAAGGTAATAGATTGAAGGAAAAATTGAATATCTGGCTAAGATTTGTATATGTTAATGAAGAACTGTGGAATTGTGTTAAGTATGAGTAAATCTGGAATATATATGACCTATGTGATCAATTTCATAATGGGCAGAGGATACCTACGATGCTCGAAGAAGAATGAAATCATTGTTAGGGATATGTGTATTGAATGATATAATTCTTGTGTGGAATCCCCTGAATCTCTGTATGAGTCTCTGCGAATGGAGTTAAAAGTGAAACCCTGTTGAGGAATCATTGTGGTAGGATTCGAATTCCAGGATGAGACCTTCTTGTAATGAAGATCTGAATTAGTTTGATATTTGCAGTCATGGAACTACTTGGTTGAATATATAGGGGGCTCTCGAGGCATTCAATGTATCCATTGAAGAACTTAATGGTGGCAGAGATATGATGTTTTTGAATGTACAAGTAGAAGCGGAACTGTGACAGGATAGAACTCCGAAATGGAAGGTTGACATGTTATATATATCATAGCAGAACTGAGGAATGACATTGAATTGTCATGAGTTAATGTTTGTAAGGAAATCCCGTCAGAAGAGAACTACATTTGTTCGTTGGTTATTGGAAATCCTGCCAAAGATAGACCAGAGTTATAGCGCAAACCCAGACTAACCCTTTGGAATCATGAACGAAACCTTGAGTGAAGGGCGGAACCATGAAGGAGGAACAGTGAAGGCGGTTTATGGTTTTCATCACACTGCCTTCAACGGGCAAGCGATATTCAAGAGGTGGGGAGCGATTCCATAGAACGGGCGACACGCATCCCTGTACAATTCTACAAAACCACTTTTTACTGTGCGCCATCGCGCGTTATAGTTCGACCCAGGATGCCCAGCGATATCGTTGAGCGCCGTTGATCTAGGAAGGGGTCATCGGACGGTCGTCATTTGTTGAAGGTGCGTGAAGATTAACACAGGTACGGTGGGCCATTGCATGTTAACAATCTATATCGGAGGTCGAGCGATATGCATATACGTCGTTGATCTGGAAGCTTGCTAATCTAACGGTGATCAGACATTGGACTTGCGCAGAGTTTACCTATGGTACCATGCGTTTATTTGATTGGATATTGACTATATTTGTGGGCCCGGGGTCAAAGGTTTACCTTATTATTTGGAAGGGTTAAAATGCGAAGGGTTAACTTTAATCTTAAAGTTCTGTTCAAAATTGTAAATATATTTATTTATCAATTTCTTTAAATTGATAAATAAAAATTAAAAAGAGATCAAAAAGCCCCGTGGGATAAATTAAAAGGAATACTGTCAGAGGAATACCATTATTGGTTTGTGGTTTTGACTCATGGTTTTAATAAAGGGAAAACTATATAAGGAGAAGAAAAATAAAGAACGCGGTGTGCATTGTAAGGGTGGTGAATGAAAATTTCTAAAAAGAATATCTGTATGGGCGAGCTCTGTTCTTAACTGATAAATCTGAAACTACGATGCACCCATGAATATAATGATGAATCTCTGGTGTGAATGACGGACGAAATCATGAGGAACTGGTGTGAGTATACAGAAAATAAATAAATCTGGTGACTGGCAAGGTATGTCGTATGGAAACTGGTGGATCCAGTATGAAAGTTGATGAAACGTGGTCCGCAGTGGTGCTGAGGGTCGAAGCCTTCAGAAAAGGGGTTGTAGCTCCCTTCCAATGGTAGCTGGTAAACGAGAGCAGGGGGTAGTAGCTCCCTTCCAGGAGAGGCTGGTAAACAAGAGAAGGTTGAAGCCTTCTGCAGGTGGGTGCCTGCGTGCTGGTATAAGTCTGCACCAACATATATTGTAAGAAGTTTTCTCTATAACAATATTGAAGACTGAGATTACAGCAGTGGTGGTTTTCTCCCGAATTGGGTTTCCACCTTAAATCCTGGTGTTCATATGTGTTTTATGGTTTGTTCTGTTATTTCTATTCATGCTTAATCCTTATCTGATGCAATACTCTAAGTAAAGACATAATAAGATATCTAGACATACATATTGGATGCAGTACTGTAACATATGGTTTTAAGAGAAGGCAAAGAAAAATTATTCAGCCCTAAATACCGATTTACCCCCCCCCCCCTCTCAGTATTTTTCCCAACATAGGGTAATCATCCTGGCTTAATATGATGCCAATTACTTCTCCACTTGCATCACACTTCACTTGGAAAGGTTTGCTGAAATATGACAACACTAAAATAAACTATTCTGTGATCTTCTTCTTTAACAACTGGAAACCCTTCTCAGGTTCAACAGTTAATTGGAATATTAACTTGTCCTTCTTTATAGTCTCCACAATTGGAGCACTAATCTCACTAAAATTTTTGATAAAATTCCTGTAAAAAATATCCAAACCATGAAAACTTCTAACTTCAAGTATATTTTTAAGAGAAGGCCAATAAACAATAACCCTTGCCTTCTCTTGTCCATATTTAATCCATCTTTGGATATGACAATGTCTAAGTAAACAAGCTCAGTCTTCGGGAATGAACACTTCTTCAAATTAATTAACAATTTCTCTTGCTATAACTTTTCTAAAACATACCTCAAATGCCTCATGTTCTTCTTTGGATTGACCATGCACTAGGATGTCATCTAGGTATACAATAAAAAATTACCTATGAATTCCTTTAACACCTCATTCATCAATCTCATAAAGGTAATAGGTGCATTATATAGTCCAAATAGCATAAAGAACAATTCATACAACCCATCATAGGTTTTAAATGTCGTTGTCCACTCATTTTCTTCTCTAATCCTGATCTGATGGTACCCACACTTCAAATTAATTGTAGAGAAACAAATAGCACCACTTAGATAGTCCAAAAAGTTAGCTATGTGGGGTAAAGGAAATATTTAATTGATTGTAATCTTATTAAATTCCCTGGAGTTTGTACGCATTCACCCACCACTGTCTTTCTTAGGGCTTAGCACTATTGAAAATGCACATGGACTAAGGATCTCTCTAATCAATGCTTTATCTATCAAATCCTACTCTTTCTTTCTAATTTCCTCATTCTCCTAAGCTATCATTCTGTATGCAGCGTTGCTTAATAGACTTGATCGCAGTATCAAGTCAATATGATGACTTACACTCCTCATAGGTGGTAACTCATTAGGAAATTCATCTAATACAATGTCACTATATTCATTCAACATATATTGAATTTAAAAAGGTAATTTTGTCACAATAGTTGAAGTAATAATTACTCTAGGCTTACAAGCCAAAGAAAAAGTTACCTCACTATCCTCCATCTGCTGCAAAAAATATTTCTCGCACAAAATCAATGCCTTTGAGTCATTTTTTTCTAATGTGCCTTCTTCTTGTAATGGGAAAAAATTATGTCTTATGCCATTATTTCGAAATTTGTAAGTGTTATTCTTCCCATCATGTACAAAACTTCTCTCAAACTACCACACTATACTTAATAGAATGTGGCACACATCTATGGGCATGCTATCATAAAGTATTTTTTCCTTGTAGCTACTTATCTCCATATCCACCTCACAATGTTCATTTACAAATAATTGGTGACCCTTCTGAATCCATGAAACCTTAGGGTGTTGGATGCTTCATCCTCTTCAAACTCAAATTGTCCATCACTTCTGTAGGAACCAAGTTTTTTGTGCTACCATTATAAATCACTACCTTGCAATTTTTCCCTTGGATTTTCAAACATTCTTAAATAAATTTTTCCTTTGAGCTAGTTCAACAACTTCCTTCTTTGGTTTCAACAACACTTTCTTAAGCAATAGAGTCTCTCTTGTCTCTAGTACATTTTTTTCCTCTTGTACCTTTGGTTTCCCTTCCTCAGTTGGGGAAATAATAGCGCTTCTCTGGCCTACATCTATAGTCATTCATATGCAAACATGTACAATTTTTCCACACCTATAGCATCAAATATCTCTTCCTCTGCCTCTTCCTCATCCTTTGGAAAAGGATATTTGGCCTTTGAAATATCTCTCCTGCTATCTTGAGGGCTTGAGCCACTAGCTCCTTCTTTTTGTGCTATAGATATTCCTCTATTTGACTGTTGTCCTCTTCCTCTAGCAATAATTTTTCCTATACCATATTTCTTTCTTAAAACCTTCTCCTCGGCCTTCAAATCTAGCTGATATACCTCTTCCACAATTATTGGAGATAATATACTAATCTCATCCTGGTCTAACCTAAGACCATTTATGTATATGGGTGTATTATTTGTAGACTCTTATACATATCTAGACCTGATATTCACCTTATAAAACTCCTATGTATAATCCCTCATAGACATTAACCTATGTCTAAGATTTTTCATCTTCATAAATAAAGTGAGCTGATAATATTTTGGTAAAACATTTCCTCTAAGCTTTGCAATAATCCTATCCCAAATATTGATCTTGTGATTGTTCTTCCATTTCCTCTTAGCTTGGACACCATCCCACCATAGAGTTTCATGTCCCTTCAATTTGGTGACAACAAATTTAACTTTCTTCTCCTCTTCCATCTCCTCATACTCAAAGAACTTATCTATCTCTATGATCAAGTCCACAAGCTCCTCTGGATTCATGTTGCTAGTATAGGTGGATATTTCAGGATTAGGATTTGTATTGAATCCTAAAAATTACTTTAATATTTAAGATTTTTCTATTTCCTTACCTAATTCTTCTTCTTCTTGAGATTCCTCTTCCTCCTCACTCACATCTCCAGCTTTAGGATCTCTCTGTCTACTAGTTTCCATGGTTTCCATTCTATCTTCCAACCAATTCATAACTCACATCACCTTGACATTGGCTACAAAATTTTTTCCTCTCGGGCCTCCTCTTCCACCTAATCCAAATTTATGATCCATATTTTTTATTGGAGTAGATATAGAATATTCTCTGACACCACACTAGTGTAGGCCAAGTGCTTTATAAAAATATATTGGCATGCTAGGTCAAATTTTCGTTTAATCTTGAAATTATTTATTCACAGGACCGCTATAGAAAATATTTTTAATAATATGTATACAAAAAAGGGAAAGGAAAGTAAACTTATGAAAATCACTGTGTCCAAGCATTTTCTATGCAACAACTACTTGAACCAAGCCTTTGAGCGATAATGTACTAAGGGAAAAACTTCTCGTAAATCCCTTTGAAGTAATATTATAATAAAAAAATATGGCCAATCCATTTTACCATCATCACCAAGGAAAAACACCCATACAACCTTTTCCTCCTTGCCTGGTCCCTCAGAACCCCAAACCCCTATGTTTTATAATCTAGTGCAAAAGGATTTCCTCGAAAATTCCTGGTGAGACAAAATCTGAGACAAATATTTTCCCACCTATTGCAACACTTGTATCCCCGTTAGCTACCAAACCTAGACCCCTGTAGTTTGAAAATGATATCCTCTTTTTATCCTTAGGGAAATTTTTTTTGGAAAGATATATTCCCATCTTCATTGCTCAACAATTCCATAACCCCAACGCTTTAAAATTATGTCCAAGCCTTGACACGTCACCCTGATGTGTTGGAGGTACATGTCACCTTGATTATTTAAGGACTAGTCTTGTTTGGAACTCTCAGGGAAGATTCTTCCAAGGAATCTGCCCCTTAAAAAAATTATTTCAACAAAAAATTGGTTTTATTTTCCTGGCTGGTGTCAACTAACATGAATCTCAATGTTTAAAAAAAAGGTCTCTTGGAAGGATTCCCAAGAGGTTTCTTCCAAGATTTTTGTCTCGAGACAAAATCCTTAACAAATTTCAAACTATGTTCCCTAATCACTATTAACTAACGTACTCTTGTAAAATTTGATAGAAAACTTCAAGTCTTTCCCTCTATTCTCACTCTTTGTTGCAATCTTGTTTACCTTGTAATTATGAAAAATTAACAACACAAGTTGCACAAATAAATCTTTCTTCCTTAGTCATGAATTGAAACCACACATCTAAGGAATTGAAATGTGTTCATACAAGGTTCATAGAAAGGAAAAAAATAATGCTCTGTAACTTAATTCATACTTTAAAATATTTTCGTTCTCTCACTGCGTATATTTTATTAACACCAAGCTTTAATAAATACATATGTGAAATTGTTTTAGATCCAAGAAATTAGGATCAAAAGAGCCCAAAATTGGTATACAATTAACATATTTCAACAATTTACTATATTAATCAGATTGCATGGCAACAAAAACAACTCTATCCTAAAAAATCTACATATTGAGTAACCAACTTCTTTGGTAAAATAACTTGACCTCTCGGTCATCTGGGTTTGTACTGATGCCCATGAATCACATATCCATATTACTAATTAAAATTAATGCAGAATGCCATTACAAAATATAAGAAAATGCCTTTAACAAACCCTTGTGCTTATAATTTTAATTTGAGAATAATATTCAAACTTGCATTAGTGAATTTGTCCATGCAATGGGGCACATAATATTTAAATGAGCATATCTCCTCAACCATGAGGAGTTACATGGCATCCCACCTACCTTTGGAAACAACATGATGAGTACTATCAAATGATGATGGTATTATGAGAAAAATAATTTTCCTCTACAACTTTTTTCCCTAATAGGTGTGGGGACTCTAAACAAGGGCTTCCTTCCTTGCTTCCGAGACTTCTTGTGCATTGGTACTTCCAATTAAAGAAATAATAGATGTATATCAAAATATTTCAAAGAATAACTTTGACATCAATGAATGCCATTCAATAATCTCCCATTTTTCCATTGATGGAAAAACACATACTCCTCTTGTGATTAATGCTCCCTATATCTCCCTACTTTTGATCTTCCTCTCTTGATTTGTCTCTCGTTCCGAAATCAATAGAAAAGGACAAATCCCCCTAATGAATATTTCCCTCTATATTCCTACAATTTTCCTTTCTCCCTCTCTGAATTTATATGCCTCTTATGAATTACCATTTCGTGACAGGCTAAATTCATCTATCAATATGATTTATTGAAAAGTTTCCTCCATGATAATGAAAATGGGTCTTTCTATAAATATTCTAATCTCGTGCCAAAAAGTTGTCCATGAATCTACTTTTCAAGTCCACTAATTGACTATACATAATGTTGAATAATATATACATTATGCTGATCACTGTTCTGATCACTTATTTACGTCTTCCATTAAACCATTGTAAGTCTTCCATTTTGAATCGAACTGCCCAAGGGATATATCTTCACATCTATAGTTTCTACTACTTAGACTCCCCCTCTTTAACATTCGTAGTATTGAGATTCTCCAAGATATATTTTTTAGAATTATATATGAAGTTTCTTTGTTGCATAATAATTTTGAACCTTGACATTTTCCTTTGCGCCGTTATATTTTTCATGGTCTTACGACTTTAAAAATCCTGAGAGCATGACCTATGATATTTCTTCATTCACCTATTTTTCTTGCTTTTGCTTTATCATCCAAACCTTCTTACACCTAATATAAATTTTTTTCCTTATGGAAGACTTCACCATGCTTTTTCAATCACGAGTTATGTGTCCATAGTTATGGAATTTTAAGCACTCTATATAATATTTGAATGATAGAGAAATTGAAATATACTTTTTTTTTATAATTCCATTTGAATATCTGTCTTGGGTTCCTGCAAACTTTCTTATATGGATTTGATAGTGACCTTCGTAATCATCCCTAACATAAGCTTTGCAGTCCCTATCCTTATGACCAAAATTTGTACATGAAATAAAATAACTAGTAAATATATAGTTAAATACATACATACAGGGATTTAATGTGAGAACATACATAGTTAAAAAAAATCATAACACTCATGAAAATTAAAAATGAGTCTTACCCAAATCTTCATCCCAATCCTCTCCCTCTGGTAGTGGGAGGTCCGGATCACCAGTAAAATATGTACCAGAGTAGGGCCAATCCTCCACGACGATCAACTATTGGCAGAGCCAATCAAAGAACTCTGGTCTCCAGGAAATTTGTTGACCACCCCCTACCCTTGGCATCAGAGCCACCCATCAGACCATCTGTGGTTCTATCGCTGGTGGTGTTGGGACTATGACCTCCTGACGCTAAAAAATTGGTAGTCGTTCCAGGAAGAACGATACCAGGATAGACCCATAACCAAATTGCTTCAATTTTCCCTTCTTGCATTTTGTTAGCTGGCGTTTCATGTTTATTGTCATGGCCTCTACCCAGTTGTAGATGGTCAGTGTCAAGCAGTCTACAGCAAGAAGAAACTATGTTTTTTTTGTTTCATGCGGTGCTTGCGATCCCGCAGCTCGTGTGATGGTATTTAGCACTACCTTTAGTGCTAAGTTTGGGATAGTTTGGATATCAACTATCCAACTTCCTGTTCGCTTCCGTGCCCCTAGAAATAACTTGTCCATTACCATGGACATACTCTCCATGCAAGGCTGGGTATCGGTTAGGATCGGTGCTGCTCCCCTCCGTGACAATCCCGTGATAAAGTAGATGTCAGAAACAACAATCTCAAGTTCCTAATCTTGAAGGATAAACTTTTCCTGATCCTCATCCCATATGTTGATCAAATAATGTAGCAGCTTTGGTTGAGCACTGAGACACAATGTCAAGAAGAAATTTTTCAGTCCACAGTCTCTGAGAGCTTCCATGCATCTCTCATTTCCCATGGCAAGCTCGTCCTCTTCACTGTGCTCCTGTTCTTTCCTTTCGATCACCATTTCACCGCTTTCTACCTACAAACACATTCATATGAATTGTATTAGCCATTTTTGAAGCTTATATTTGTGAATAATTGGGGAATTTCACTTGAATTTTTGCATAAAAATGGTTTGCGCCATTGGCGTGAATGTTTCTCAAACAGTCACACCCTAGTGTAGAAAATTGGGCGGTTGGCGCGATTCTGTGCCTGAAACCAGCGCCAACCGCCGTGCCTTAATATTCACATTTCCTCCCCCAGAATTCAAAAGGGGAAGTTATAGGTAGTAAGAAATGACTTAAAATGAAGGGAAAGATCTCGAATCTTACCTGGAACTGACGGATTTGAGATTGGTTTGTCAGATTGTCCGCTATTGTCACCTCAAAATCACATTGTAAAATGGGTAACTATTGCTCCATAAGAGGTAAAAAGTAAAAAGTAATTATTTTTACCATTTTTGGAATTTTATAACTTCTTACAACCCTAACTAGGTTTTAAGACATGTTTTTTTATTATTTTATTATATTATTTTCGAGAAATGGGTTTTACACGTGTCTCTTATGCAACAACAGGTTTTCAGGACATAGTGGTGGAGTAACGAGTTAAATTTTATACTTTTTCAGAATCGGTAAAAATATGAAAAAGTCACTATTGGAGTCATCTTTCAACTCTTTCCTGACTCTCTAAAATTGAAAATATTTCCAAGACTCTTGTCCTTTTGAAATCGTTAAATGGATGTGAAGAAATATCTACCTAGTATACGTTTACCCCTTTTTCAGGTTGGGATAGATTATTTACGAAAAAGGAATACCTTAGCCTATGGAAACTAAGAGGTTCTTTCATATATATTTTTTCTACCTTTTCAGATCTGAGAGACTATTTATGAAAAGGGCCATGATGGAGTTTTATTTTTTTCCTTCTTTTCAAACTCTCTAAACATGAAAAGATGTCGAGTTCTCCCTTTGTCAAACTTGTTAAACCCTGATGACATCAGATTTCGTCGCCATGACGTTACTCGAGTTCCTCCTTCCTAGGGCTCGCAAAATGTAATAGGATGGATTTGTCCGAAGGAAAAAATTACATCACAAGAATATGCTATCCCCTTCAATCTTGTTTTAAAAATAATTGGGGTACTCACCAAAAATGGTGGGGGAAAATGGAACCAAGTTTTAGTTATGTTGGCAGTATGTCTCTCTTGAACATTGCACTTGTCTGCATTTGTGTCGGATTGAGGACATCTCATTTCGTCATTTTTGCCTCCATGGGTTTGGGTAATCTCTTTTGACCTCTCATCTGATCTTTGCCATGTCATTATTACCTTAGATCCTTTGATGTCAAATAATACCAAATCCAGTGTCGTGCTGCCGATATGTTCAAGAGAAGTTTGTCTCTGCAGTTTTCAAGCTCCCTATGATTCTCTGTTGGTCCCTATTCACTATTATCATGTTCCTCTATCTCGTGTCGATGATGTGGGAAACATTATGGCCCACCTTTGATCAGGTCACTTCATGTCGACTTCAGCTCATTATCTAAGAATTTGATTGAGAGAATCCCTTCTGGTACCTTGGAGCCCGCATGCCTCAATGGTAGGTTCTTTGCATTTCGACGCAAGGTCCACATCATTGGCCTTAGATCGAGTGATTCTACGGATGTTCGACGCCAGATCACTGTTCACATTCTGTGGATTGTACCTTGAGAGCCATTGGCATTATTGGTGGTTTCTCTCGTGCCTGTTAACAAATTTCATCATTGGATGGTAATCAGGTGATTTTCTTGCATGTTCAACTTCAACTCCTATATTCGCATGCTTGAATTTGTACTTGTTCGGATTGAGATGGAGCACAAGACCCTGGGTTTTGTCTGATCAAATCTAGGCTATGGATTTTGGTAGATTAACATGAATTATTGCATGACTCTTTTGATTGGATGGCTGTGACCATACCTGATTCTATTTGTTGATCATTACTTCTGGATGGCTGCGTCCATACCGTGGATCTCAGTTTTTATATACTCTATTATGGATGGTTGCGCCCATACCACATGTTCATGTATCAGAGATATCAGTTGTATTCGTAACTGTAGGTTTTCTTACAACGGTGTTTGGTTCGAACGCGTTCTCATAAATCATTTTTCCCCTCCCTCTCCCTTAGAACTCATACTTTAGGGGGCATCTGTTACACAAGATTTTATCACTGTCCCCGCAATCCCCATCTATCCCATTGGAGGGTCATTTCCGTGATCAATAAGCAGTATCGTGCCTTACAAGACCATCACTGTATCCCTTTACATGAGAGAAATATTCCTTCTGTTGACAATTCCTTGATCAGAGACTCAAAAACCCTTCTTTTTGCCTTGGCGCGGGTAGTCAGTTATGCTCTCGCACTGAAGGGGAAGATTAACACTGGGCCCCGTGCCAGCTAGCGCTCTGTCCTAGTTTTTCACCCATGCTAATCTGTTTATGGAATGTTTTTTTAAAATAGAGGCGGAGATTCCACTCCAAACACCTTGAGGATGAGTCATTGGGAGTGGTTGAACTGATAAACAATAGAATACCTCCTTTAGTTTATGGTTTCCACCTCTTATGGAAACTCCCTAAAGGATAGGCCTCCCTCCCACCTTTGTAGGGATCCTAACCTCCTCCTTTTCCTCTATAAAAAGAGGCTATCTCTCTTTGTACAAACTAGCTGAACAGCTGAAGAATTGAACTTGGAGAATTAAACATACTAGAGATATAGAATAAGAAGGAATTACATTGAGAGAGCTTGAGTTCATGTCTTTTGAGAGAGCTTGAGTCCATGCCTTTATCCCGTCCGCATTCCCTAATGAGCATATGAGACGTGCTCCGACTGAACCCTGCTGGAGGAGACTGTGATGTCAAAGCATTGGTTGTAACTCTTCCTTCTATCAATACATACACGTGAATATTGTTTGGTTCCCATTTTGTATTATGTTAGATATTTAATGCAATATGCTTAGCTCTCTTTGACTGGCTAGTAGTTATGAGTGAAATTATTATGTTGTATGATGTTATTGTTTTTGTTATATGTGCAGGTATCCGAGCATGACTGTGAAAGGATTGTGACTTGCCGAGACAGGAGTGAGAGGCCACCACCACTCCAAAAAAGATGACAATGTTGGACTCCAAGTAGGTTGATCTACCGTGTCCTCGTTTCATTCAATAATTATGAATCAACACTCTAGCATGTCTCTTTGTTTCTAGACCCACTCTAGGGCTATAGGGATCGTCTGTGTCTGCAAAGAGGATTCACCTGTATAACAAATGTTGACTTGGAATGGATAAAGGTTGTAGAAGACTTGGGGTCTTAATTGTCTCAACTTTATTTTGCTGGAAAACCAAACATTCCGCCACAAACTTTTGAAAATCAGATTTAAGGCCATCCCAAAAAAAACCTTTCTTCACCCTGTGGTAAGTTTTTAAAAATCTTGAGTGTCCTCCTGAAGGAGAAGTGTGCAATTCCAAAATAATATTTTGTTTTAGTTGGAATTTCTTGCAAATATATAAGTGATATTTGTACCCTAAGGAATCATTTTTCCAACTAAATGTATCAGATGTACTAGGATTTTGATACAACTTTTGAATGAGTGTCAACACTTCTTTGTCCTTCTTCCATTCATCCCTTTCTTTAGTTATCCAACCTGGTTGGATTATATAAATGGCACAAAGCAATGCTTCCACCTCATCATCCTTTCTTGAGAGTGCATCCGCAACAACATTTAGCTTCCCTTTTTTGTAGATGATTTCAAAGTCATAACCCAACATCTTTGTGACCCATTTTTGCTGCTCTTCTGAAGATAGTCTTTTTTCCAAAAATGTTTAAGACTATCATGATCAGTTTCTACCTTTAAGTGTCTTCCCATTAGGTAAGGTCGCCATTTCTTTAGTGCATGTAGTATTGCCAACATTTCCTTCTCATAAATAGCTTTCTGTAAATAATTTCCTTTGATTGGATGACTTTCAAAAGAAATGGGTCTTCCTTATTTCATTAAAACAAAACCAGTTCCATTTCATGAGGCATCACATTCCACAATAAAGGTTTTTGTGAAGTCTGGTGTAGCTAATACTGGTGCTAGGAACATTGCCTCTTTAATATGTTCAAAGGCCTTAGTTGCTTCAGGAGTCCATGAAAATGCATCTTTCTTTAATAATGTTTTTAGAGGTGCTGCTATTCTTACAAAACTTGTGATAATACCCTGTTAACCCGAGAAATCCTCGCAACTGCTTTATGGTTGTGGGGACTTTCCATTCCTTAATGGATTTAATTTGGTTAGGGTCTACCTTAACACCCTCGTGAGATACAATATGACCCAGATATTCCACCTCTTTTACTCCAAAGAAACATTTGGATGTTTTTGCATATAATTGTTTCTCCTCCAATAGTTTGAGCACCCTGTCAAAATGTTGAACATGATCCTTCCAAGACCTGCTATAGATTAATATGTCATCAAAAAATACTAACACAAATTATCTAAGGGTGGGTTTGAAAATGAAATTCATCAACCCTTGAAATGTAGAAGGTGCATTGGTAAGGCCAAAAGGCATGACCAAAAATTCATAGTGACCCTAATGAGTTCAAAATACTATTTTCAGAATATCTTCAGTCTTCATTCTAATTTGATGATATCTTCAACAAAGATCCAACTTGGTAAAATAAATTGCTCCATGTAATTCATCCAATAATTCATCAATCACAGGAATGGGAAATTTATCTTTAATAGTGATTTTATTGAGCTCCCAATAATCAGGACACATGCGCCATGATCCATCCTTATTATGCACCAATACTACTGGAGCAGAGAAAGAACTTTGACTAGGTTGAATTATACCAGCCTCTAACATTTTTGCAGTCATACGTTCAATTTTTCTCGTTTGAACATAAGGATATCTGTAAGGCCTGATGTTTCGAGGAACACTCTCTGGAATCAAATGAATAGCATGATCATGATCATGAATAGGTGGGAGTCCTTTCAGAGTTTTAAACACTTTGGAATGATTGTCTAAGACTTTTTGGAGATATGGAGAAATAGATGATTTTGATGTTGGAACTTCTAGTGAGTGTAATTGTGCAATTAAGCCTCGTTGTTCTTTCTTCAGAAGCTTTGTCATGAAATTAGAGCTTATTATCTTTCCTGGCTTCCCTGCGATACCCCGTAATTTGATTTCCTTTCCTTCCAAAAAAAAGTTCAAGAAAAGTTCTTGAAAATTAAAAGCTATCGTCCCCAAAGATTGTAACCATTCTACTTCTAGTACAACATCAATACCTCCCATTGGAATGGAAAGCATTGGAATATTCAATACATATTCCCCTATGGCTAGCTTGATATTATGGCATTTTCTAGAGTAATTTATAGTTCCCCCATTTGCAACCATCACTTGACATTCTGGTGCTGGGTATAAGAAACAATTCAATTCCTTGGCTACCTTACAATGAATAAAATTATGGGTACTACCGGAATCAATCAACACTATTACCTTTTTCTTCTTGATATGTCCTTCTATATTGAGAGTTTGAGGAGTGGTAATTCCTGCAAATGAATTACACAATATGTTCAGACTCATTTCTTCTTCTTCTAGGGTTGTTTCTTGGTGTATATCCTCTTCTTTTGAAGTTTCTTGTTCATTTTCTTCCTCCTCTTCACAATCTATATAAAATAATTTCTTCTCAGCGCACTTATGAACTTAGTGTATTTGCTATCACAACTGTAGCAAAGCCCTTTTTCTCTTTTTTCTTACAATTGTTGTGGTGCCAACCTTGTAGGTTGTGGAAGTCTAGGAGTAGCAACACTTCCATCTTTACAGATGTGAGTGGTAGGCTTCCTTGTCACCATAATTTTACATTCAATTTTTCTTGCCAACCTGAATGCCTTCTCCAATGAATCAGGTTCCCAAATGCAAACTTCATGTTGGATTTTATCCTTTAAAGTCCCTATGAAAGATGTCAATCTTGTGTTCCTATGGAATATTAGTTACCCTTATATTCAATTTTTGTAAGTCCTTAATGTGCTCTGCTACTAAACCCTTTTGTTTGAGATTTATCAATTGGCTAAAGAAGGTGTTTCTCTTGGTATCCTCATAATGTGCTATCATTTCCTCCGTAAAAATTGACCAAGTGACAATTTTTTTACGGGAGAAAAGCCATCTATACCATAAAAATGTATTTTTTTCTAAATGTGAAGTTGCAATGCGTACCTTTTGTGTGTTTTACACATTATTGAGATCAAAATATTGCTCCATCTGAAGTATCCATGTTATGGGATCCTTGCCATCAAACTTCCTCATATCCGTATTTGGAATATGGTGGTTCTTCAATCCAACATTAAATTTTATGAAATAATGTTTAGTATTTATTTTTTTCTCATCATGAGTTTCCTCTACTATCTTTTCGCCATTAGGAATAATTTCTTGTATCAACTTTGACAAACCTTCCTTCAAACCTTCCATTTTTTATTCTATACCATTCTTCAAACCATCCATCATAGCTTCCATTCCTTTCTTCAAACCATTCATCTTAGCTTCCATGCTTTTCTTCAAAAGATCCATTTCATTTTTTGTTTCTATTTGCGAGAGCGAAATTTGGTGCACTTGCTCTTGTAATTTTGATATGTCATGTTGCATTTATTCATCTTCATGAGCCATAGTAGAGCCTTATGAAGGCTTAATGGTTGTTGAATTATTTTTATGGGACATTTTAACCCAATATTGATATCTATTATACAATATTCCCTTGGAATTAATTCAAATTGATTCTTCAAACAAGAGTTATGCAATTCAGGAAAAAAAAAATAACACCTTTTTCTTGATTTTGAGGGGCTCAATATTGAAATTGAATTATCTCTGTGATTTTGGATCTTCAATATCTGAAATTCAGCCCTGTAGTAGCACTCTAAATATTCTTTCGAATGCCACAAGTCTGACCTGATTTGGATTCTTCAAGGCAAAATTAAGTCCAAACTCCCACAATGACCTAATTATGGACTAGTTCAATAGAGCGAACTTGTACGATGTGCCATGTGTTACTGTTTCCTCCTTCGGCTCTGAAATTGATACAAAGGAAACTATATTTCGTTTACTTGTGGACACTTTTTACGTAATTCCAATCTGATGCTCATAGAGAGAGTTATGATGATATTCCCACGGTCACCTCTTTGAGATGAAATTCAGAAGCCTGAAAAAACCCTAACTTCCACAAATTATATCTCCGAAAATATTGCAAACCAAGATTTAAAATTTGTACAGGAAGTTCCCTAGGATTTTGGCTTCACTTTGTAAAAATTTCTGCTTCTGAACCTTCGTATAAAAAAAGCTATAGCGAAAATTCCACAATGACCTATTTTATGTGTAATTCAGGAGCCTAAAAACACCCTAAATTCCATAGATCATATCGCCAAAAATATTGAGAACCAAGATCTGAAATTTTTACATGACATTCCTTAGGATTTTAGCTTCGCTCTGTAAAAATTTTAGTTTCTGAACCTCTGTATAGAAAAATTTATAGCGAAAATTCCATGATGACCTGTTTGGAGCAGCTAAACCCTAGAATCCAAAGCTCTGATACCAAATGTTATGAAACCGACTCCAAAAAATAGAAGAAAAGAGAGATTGTCGCCTTAAAAATCAACCACTTCAAGGGGGCAACCTCCAATACATTATATAAATGAACAATTCTTGGATGATACAAATGACAAAACCTCCTTCTATATATAGGAGTCCATGGGGTCACAATATAATCCTAGCCGAGCTAACAATAATAATGTAAGGGCATAATAATAACTATATTGGGGTTACAGGGTTACAACAACAATAATAAGGGGGTTACACTAACAACAATAAGGGACTATACTAGTAATACAGGGACCTAAAATTTTTCTTTCAGGCTTCTCTTCAATATTTATTTTGGGGTATTGGAATTCGTGCCTTCATTGCATGAAGCTTCACTTGTTTCTTTTACCTTCATATATAAGTGATCAATTTGTAGCCCCTTTTATTCAATGACATGATTCTTATTTTCAACATCTTTCATTTTCTCCTTTTTCCATTCCTTAAGCCTGTTTATTTTAGCTAAAGCTTCATCAAGTTCTCTTTTCTTTTGAGAAACTTCTTCCTCATAGTCTCGAAGTCTTAGGAGGGAAACTTGTTCTTTGAGTATATGATTTTTCTTCTCTATTTTTCTAAGATCACTTAAGTCTCTGATCAATTATCTCTCCATGTCAATTTCTACTTCTTATTCTTCATCATCTTCATATTATTTGATCTAAGTATTTGATCTATTTGAATCATGATCATGGTCATCATCTTCATCTTGACCTGCCTGCTTCTTTAAGTAAAGGTTTTTAATATTCTTCCAAAGATTTTTGGTTGATAAGCATTGATCCACTTTGGATTTCATAGAATTTGGCAAATAAATTAGAATGACATTCATTAATTTTGAGTTGTACCTTCTTGATTCATATGTATATGTGTTTTAAAAAATAACTGAATCCCATACATAATATACAAGAGCTTTCAAGTAAACTTACATTTTGGATTCCCATATTTCATATTCAGTTCCATCAAAAAATAGAGTTGGACCAACCTTTTTCTCTTCATTGACTGTGACAGATTCTAAAACCGGTACAATACCATAGACTTCCTTTGATCATTTGGATGCATGCTTCCTTGAATTTCCCATCTTTGTTTTCCTGAGATCTACCTTCCGGCTGCTAGACTACAACTGAAGGAACCTGCTCTTAAATCAATTGTTGGAATATTCACCAATACTAAGAGGGGTGGTGAATAGGTATTGGGAACTTTTTAACATTTTTAACCATATAAATTAAACATGAAATATTAAAGACACCAATTAACAATACATAAAATTATATAAAATACACAAGATATTTTTAGGTGGAAACCCTTCAAGGAGAAAAACCACCAGATGCTTTTTAATATATGTCTTAAATATAACATCAATAAGAAGCTCCAACTTCCAAGAATATCCAAGAATGAATGGAAGGAGGATCCAATCCCCTGGTATCTATAGCTAAAACGATGCACCAAAAAATTTATTATCTATAAAGGGAAGGATTCTCTAATACTTTGGTTTTACCACCTCCAACTATAAGGATGCTCCAACACCCTACTAGCATCAATCTTCTTCCCAAGCATGACCCTTCCACCCTGAAGTGTTCTTAGGATCCAACTGAAAGGAGAATTCAATATTTTTCTTGCACCACCTTAGCACCCTTAAGATATAATGATAAATGAGTAAAATAGATTACACTAGTCACACTAATTAGCCACTACACCTTATCATTGTGATTCATAATCATTGCTCCAATTACTATCCTACCATTGTTGTCAATGCACACTGTCACTATACTTCCTCTACTTCTATCTAATAGTCACTTGCTATCATGCACAAAATATACATGAAAATTCTTTGCTAACTCAACACACTCAACAACTTTCCAATCATTCTCTCTACTTATTGATGAGATCAAACCTTAGTAACATCTCAAAAAATTATCACTATATACTCTATCCTCAGTAACATAAAATCTAACCAAAATAGTTCTACTCAACATGTTGTACCCCCTTTTAAATTCAACATTAGTAATGATAACTTACAAATAATTCCATCGTTAGTAATAAGAAGTACATGCCTATTATTAACTTATTAATCATCACTTATAATAGTAGGAACATTAAATTTCAAAAAATAGGCTTAGTTTATATAGCCCTGTCAGAGGATCATATCTTTGGCTCCAAAGAATAATCAATATGTGGTCAAAGAAAAATCCTACAATATAAAGGTCTTAGAAATAAGCGTGTAGCATCGACATCAATATACTTCAATTTTTACATCAACCAAAAGACTTTATAGTTGGCTCACACAAATGGCTCTACATAATCAACTATCAATCTAGCTTTTAATAATTTCAAAAAATGGTCAATGTAAGGATATCGTGGACTGAATTCTTCTTGTGTCAGAACATATCATGATATATCGGATCAAGAAGGACATATCATGATATATAAAAGTTTCTTTTATATTTGAGAGGTCTACCTCCGAATAATTACATGACCCTTGAATATTCCATTGGAACTAACTGAAATAAAATTCCCTCACATACGTGTAGTAAGTTTCATATAGGGCCTAATACATCATTGATAATTAGTCTTACCCCTTAATTGAAAATCACATATGGATGTCATTTCAACAATCTCTTTAGGGAATTTTGTTAGGGGTACCCCGCAAATCCCTTATGTTGATTGGGAGGAAAAAATATATTTTCCTTTTGTTATGCCATGTATGCCCTAAGGGTCTGTTTGATATATTGGTTACCCCCTTGGTGATCATGTTCTTATAATTACTCCTTAGCCAATTGCATTGAATATTTCCTTCTTTAAATTTTTGGAAGGGATCATATTGTGTCATGTTTCCACCCCCGTAATCGTCATTATAGGCATTCCTTATTTCCTTTTATAAGATTTGAGATGGTACCCTTTTATAGTAAGATTATGAGATTGTGTATTATCCTCATACTCCTTTATCGATGAGATTTTTGTTTTTCTAAAATCTCATTTGTTGATGAATATTTTTCTTTCCATATTTACATGGGTTGAGAGGTACTTTTTGTTTCTATTAAATAAAATCCTTCTTTACTATACCTTGTAATTTAAGATCCATAAGATAGGGGTCCATCCCTTCTTCCTCAAAATCCCATGTATTCCTTTCCTTTAGTGTTTCTCTCCATGATTTTTTTTTTTTTTTCATTTAATATATAAAGATAAAAGGTGTTGCCTCCATCACCTCCTACCTCTTTGTTCATATCCTAGTTCCATATCGAGCTTATATTTCAACCCACTAATCTCTTCAGACAACTCTGGATATATATATATCTTTCTCATCATTATTCATATAATTAAATAACCTCATTGTTTATATTTTGTTTCCATCTCTAATTTGACTATGGAAGAGGATTTAAAATTCTCCATTTTAGTAGGAAAAACTAGGATTTGAGGTTATTGGGGCATCTCTCCAAATATGCTTAAGGAGTGTCTACCATAACCTTAGAGGATAGGACTTGGATCTGCACCATATAATATATATTATTTTAACATGTTGGGATAGAAATGGTTCAAGTGTCTTTAGGTTTTCACTACCCACGTGTACAAGAATTTTTATAGTTTTTATAATATCTATCTAAACTCCATGCCCCTACTTTTATGTATGTCTCATCCGGAAGGGCATATCCTAGTTATAACTACACACTGCACTTTTGCATTGAAGTAATTTCCATTCTACTAGTTTATCATCCATCACATTTAATCTATCTGACTTGTACCCAATACCCTTGAAAATATCCAATTTCCATAGTTCTAGAGGGAGATTAGTAAAATTGACCCATATTATAGCATGGATGGTTTTTTCTATTTAAGGATCAAATATTGGCTTTGAATAGTTTACTAAAAGTAGGGAATTTTTCTTGAAATCAAACCTATTTTCCTATTTCATCCTTGTCCACCCACTTATAAATAAGAAATTAATGTATCCCCTTTACATTAAGAAGAATTTTGGAGAATACCCCAACTAATTTTCCATGTTTTGTCTATTTTCTATTTTAGTCTCGCCCCCTATCTTCCTTGTCAAAAAGATAAGATTAAAAAAATATCCATACACAATTGGATTTTCTCATTTATTGCCTCTGAATCTAGAAATATTTTCATTCGTTATTTCTTTAATTTAAAAACCTTAAATCTCTTCCATTTCATGATTTTAGGAATTCATTCCTCTAGACGGATAATAATTCTATTATCTTTCCCGTCCACTCCTTGTTTAATTAACACACTTATATCTCTTGGATTCCAATTTTGAGATTAAAGGGAAACATTCAAGGTTTGATATACTCATTAAATGTAACATCCTAATTTTAATCTCTGTAAATTGTAATGTAATTGTACACATGGTTAATAGCCTACTCAACCAATAGGTTTTAGGACATAAATATTTTAGTGATAAATATGGTTGAGGGTTTAGATATGTATATGGTACATTGAATTGTTAATAAAAAAACATCATTGGATTTTAAGAGGTTGGTGGGAGAGTCATCTCACCTATTTAGGATAACACAGGCTAATAAAAATCATTTTGTGAAGAGTGAAAGTTAATTGAGCATGGGAGAAAAGAGAGGGATCTTGATTTTATAAGGATATGTTTATTTTTGGATATAAAGAAGAGAGGAAAAGCAAAGTTTTGGTGTTGAAAAGGGGAGTAGCCATATATATGTGAAAACAACCATGAAAGGTTAGTGAAAGTCATTTAGGGTGCAATTACAATTGGATTTTCTAGAGCCCCCGACTGAGAGATTCCTGGTCAATCTATGCTAGATCCTTGGAGGGGATGGATACCATTTAAGGGACTATGAAACAAATAATAAAGTTAAGTTTCATCCCCGAGTTTTTGAAAAATAATGGGGGAGAGAGCTAGGTGTTTGAAATTTTAGTTGCAATAAATGTTAACAATAGAGATAAGTTGTATGATGAGAATTAGACTATGTAATAAAGGTAAAATTGTATGCTGAGAATTAGGCTATGTAATTGTAAGTGAATTCCCTATTGAAGAAATTTTCCTAAGAGCCTTAAGAAGGATATTGTGAGCACTTTTGTGATAGATGAAAATTTGATTGTGTTCCTATAAGTGAATTTCATATTGAGGAGATTATTTAAGAGCCTCAGGAAGGTTATTATGATCACTTTTGTGATATATAAGAATCATTGGAATCCCCAGTTAAAATATTTTTTAGTCAACCTTACACTAGATCCCTAGAGGGAAGTGGGATAAATTGAAGGGATGCGTGCTACATAAGGGTATCACATTCCTTAGGTTGTGTAGGATAAGGGGGAAAGAGAGGGAGAGAGATCACTAGTCAATTGGAATTTCTATATGATTTAGTAATATAGGTATTAAGTTGGGCTAGCAATGAGGTTGAATATTTTTTGTGGACTCAGAACCTACATCTATTAAGATATGGAATAGTAGATCCTATGGTTGGGAGGAACATCCCTTATATGGTGAAATATTTTTCTGCATGCAACTCAACAAAGGATTTGGGTTTGTTACATCAAAGGCTAAGGGATTTTATTCAAATATGAAAATAACATATTTGTGCATGCTTGAACATGATTCGATAAGGGAATTGGGGTATGTTACATGCAATTATAATGGATCTAATAGGTCCCAAATTCAACCTTCCCATAGTACCTCCCAAACACCATGTAAGACCCAATTATCTCCATTTTGTTTTACATTCGCCAACATATTGCTATTTTTATTATAGGTTTTATGATTTTAATGAAATTTGAGTGCCAAGGTGATTATATATCATTATTAAGCATTATTTTCAATAAAATGATCTATATTTTAAGTGTAATCGACGCCTAACTACTTTGGGACACTCTAGTTTCTTTTCCCGAGCTACATGAAGTGTGACCACTGGATACTAGTACACAACAAACTTGTGATTTAAGCTCAAGTTACCAGAAGCGATCATCACTAGAGTTACCAAAAGGAGGGATGATAAGAAAATTCAGAGTCATCCTAAACATCTGCGCCAACAAACTATCCAACTAGAAGTTATTTTGATCTTTGTGTATGAGAATATTTTAAGTACCGAATAATCTTCTTATTTAAGAAGATAGTTTTATATGTAAGTTTTATTAGCATCATGGTTGCATCCCCTGTTGTAATTTTCAAATATTTAGCCGTATATCTAAAACTATTTTTTATTCCCGTCGGCCCGAACTTTAGCTCTTACATAATAAATATATTTTTGTAACTAGTCGAATAAATTTAGCCATAGTTATACTTTTATATTTTTGTTGTGGCCATATATGCCATTTTGAAACTCTATAATTACTTTATATATATATATATATATATATATATATATATATATATATATATATATATATATCATAACACTGTTGTTGGTTTATATCGTCTTGTAAAATTCCTTTTCACTAGGTAGTGCTCCTAGTCAGGAAATGCCCCCCGAGATGGGATGCACTTGCAGTATTGTAGCTGTGTGAATAAATGTGAGTTTATTTACATTGATATATATGTTTAAATTTTTGATGAATTCTCTTTTGTATTGATTTAAAACTTGTGTTGTTTATGCATACTTCTACTCATACAAGTTGAATTGAGTTTTTGAATAGAATAAGGGTCCTCATGTGTAGAAGAATCACGAATCAGGGATCCAAAGAAGGTTGTGAGTGTGAACCCAAGACTTGAACTGATATTATTTAGTTAGTTGGATTGATTTATGGCCATTATTGTGTGATATTTTGAGTTAGTTGTTTCAGTTACCAAATTATTTCCTTTGGTGTTCATGAAATGAATAAATTTTGTATTTAAATATTTAATATTTTCATGTGATATACGAGGAACAATTTTATGTTTTGTTAAAATATACAAAAGTGAGATTATATTACCTTTGATTAAAATTTAACCAATTAGATCTAGTTCTGCATATATTTTGTGTGTGCCTAATCAGATTACGTTCCCCTAGTTGACAATTTAATGTACAAAAATTTGAGAAACTAAATTGCCCGTCATTTTTGGTGCCATTGCCAAAGAGGTGCCAAGGAATTATATTTTGATTGGTTTGATGTATTATTAGATATTTTTTCCCACAATATGAGCACCTTGGAACACATAGTGGCAAGAGCTGTAAGATGAGAGGTAAGAACATGTGCATCCACTTTTGTGGGTTAGTCTGCCTCACTAGATCTAGATGATGATGGTACTGTATGAGCCAAGGTAAAGGTAAAAATGGTATGGGTAAGGTAAATTTTAATACTCCAATTAGTGAAGTCAAAATAGAAAGAACCCCCAATACTAACTTGGTAGGTAATAACAAGAATATGAGAGGAAAATGTGGAGCACTAGAGAATTTAGAGGGAACATCGGTAGATGAGAGAGAGATTCGGGTTATAACTTCTTCCCTTGGTCCTAGAATTGAAACATTACTAGGAGGAGGAAATGTGTCATTACTTCATAATAATTTGACTATTAGACTTCCACCCCTTAAATATCAGTATAAAATTTTTGGAGGAGATAAGATGGCTGAAGGAAAAGGTGAGACAAATCAACCAAGGAATGAGGAAGAAAAAACTTTTGGATTTTAACTTCTTACCCAACTTCCAATGTGAATATGAAGAATATTTCTCTTGTGGTACTCCCACAATTTCAAGGATTGGTAAATGAGTATCCTGACACCTTCTTATTTGAATTTTATTTCTTATGTCATAGTATGGATTATTTTACCGACTCTCAAAAGTTTAAGTTATTTCCAACTACTTTTAAACAATCCAATTTGGGATGGTTCATGTGACTACTAGAAAATAACATCACTACCTAGGAAGGCATGAGATGTGCACAATCCACTTTGGGATGTTTCATGGGACTACTAGAAAATAACATCACTACCTAGGAAGGCATGAGATGTGCATTTCTCAAGAAGTGTCATGATTACTGCAAAGCTTGAGAACTGAAAGAGGAAATCTCTAGGATGGTGCAGAGGGAAGAAAAAAGTCTGGAGGATTATTTGGATATATTTTTATATAGTATGCAATGTGCTAGGCAACATAAGTTGGATCCTAACATGAATAAGATTCTTTTCTTGAAGGGTGCGACAAAGGAATTGATGAATATGCTTAATTTGATGGGAGGATGTGATATCTCCACATTTAATTTTAATGAAATTGATGATTTTTGAAATATATACTCTCATGGTTAAGGGTATACAATGAAAATCTCTCAATATCTTCCTAAAAATCATAAGTAAACTTCTAATGGGTTGACCAGAACAAAATTAGGGAATATCTTAGAGGATTTTAAAACTTTATTAAGTACTATTAGTTTACAACTCAACACTTTGAGTTTTAAGAATAAATAGGAAGAAGAGCACACCACTCTCACCATTTTCTTCCCCATATTCCAGAAGAAACACCCCAAGAAACATTGACCTCTTGAAAATATCGTCATTTGTGCCATCTGTGTAGAAGATCATGCCACATATAATTGTCCTTATTTACTGGGACTTAAATTCAATGGACCATGGGGATGATCCAACAATGGAGAAACTGTATTATTTAGCACCTAAGAATCCATCAAAACCCATGCCTTAAGGTACTTATTTTTATCCCGTTTCTTTGATTTTTTAATATTTTCCCAATTCACAATATGCAAAGTGGAATTTCATCTCACCATGGAAAATATGGCTGCAAAAACCACTTTAAAACCAACCTTAACAACAAGGTTATTTAGGATTAGGTTATGGATCCATACCCCTATGTCCTTATCCACCACAACCTCAATACAATTCACAACCTCAACCATTTTTGAAAGGATACCAGGCCCCAACATCTACTCAACAACAACCTCCAAATACTTAACTCCAACTTCCTTCTACTCAATCCTCTAGACTGAACCAACTTCCTATTCAACGTGTCACTAACCCAAATAATAAAGGAACCCAACCTATCCTAGAAGCTGAGTTGCAACCATTCCCAACCTATGTGATCACTCATGTAGAAGTGCATGACATTCATTTATGGTTAGGGAAGGTGCTACCAAATTCTAGACCCATTATTGTAGAAGAAGAAAGAGAGTAAGACATCCTTGTCTCTGTAGAAGGAACCAAGAGCCTAATAACCCCCCAAAAAAATAACAAATCCTTGAAACAACTATTAAAACCCCCTCATAATGAGAGGTCTAACAAGGATGAATCCATGAAACCCCCTAAATATGATGTGATCAAAAAATTAAGAAACATTTTTTTTAATATTCCCTTGCTAATACCTATTTATGATATAGCCATATATGTTAAAATAATGAGGGAATTTTGTTTGAAGAAGCCAAAGAGGAAATGGAAATATCCATTGAATATTCATGTTGTTGGGGAGTGTGTTGATGCATTACTGGAAATAATTTAGCAAAATAATATATTGATCTTGGGAATCAATATAAATAAATGGAATGTGTATTTCCAATACTTTTATTGACGTTGAAGTGTCTATTAACATTATGATTGCACACACCATGAAAATTCTTGAATTAATTGATCTTCTCCTACCTGACTGTCCTTGAACTGGTATATGGGTCCAAAATTAAGACAAAAGGATTTTTAGATGATGTAATTGTTTCCCTTGATGCATGGGAATATCTAGTGGAATTCATGGTTCTGTAAACTAAATCAATAGTTCGAAGGAATCCGATAATCCTTGGGAGGTTGTGGCTTTCTACTATGGATTCATTCATAGGATGTAGGTCCGGTAGCATGTAGTTGTAAACAATATCACTTTGTACCCTCCTATGAAATCTCTCATAAAATTGGTGGAAGTCCCTTAGTTTTCTAATTCTGCAAGTGATGGAGAAGTAGTTCAATCCATGGGTATGGTCAATCAGGTAAAGAATTTATAGGAGTGTTCTACAGAAAGAAAGATTAATTCTTTTTTATGTAATTCAGATTCTTATGGTTATGATGATCTTCCATTAGAGCAGGTTTTCAAGTTTCATGTACATGAAAGAAATTATCTAATAGTTTTGTCTTCATTATGTAATGCTACTAAAGCTTCATCACAAGAGATAGAACCTTGCTGTATTTTTTGTGGAAGTAAGTCTTGGTCAATTTTTGGATATTAGTGGTGAAATTACCAATGAAAAATGAAAATAACTAATGTTGTTCTATAGGAAAAAATAAAGGCCTTCACATGAGATTACCAGGACATGAAGGTGATTGATCTTGTGGCTTGTTCTCATCATATTTATACACATGTGTATGAACCCAACATTCAAGCAGGTAGTAAAATAAGAATTACAAAAGCTCAATGATGAAAATTTAATCTACCTAATATCCAATATAAAATGGGTTTCCCCTTTAGTTGTGGTCCCTAAATCATTAGGAAAATGGCCTCTGTGTAGAATTTTGTGAGTTGAACAAAGATACTATGGAGGATTATTCCCCCCTTCCATTTATAGATGAGGTATTAGACACACTAGCAAGAAAGAAATATTTTTCATTCTTGGATGGGTTTAGCAGGTATAACCAGATTCAGATAGCTCCAAATGAATAAGAAAAAACTACTTTTACTTATCCTCGGGGAGCTTTTTCTTATTAGGTTTTATCTTTTGGGGTGTGTAATGCTTGAGCCACCTTTCAAAGAGCAGTATTGGAAATTTTTACATATTTGATTCATGACTGCGTTGAAGTGTATATGGATGATTGCACTATTTATGTGGATTCCTTCAAAGAAGTTTTTGAAAACATTAAAAAAGTATTAATTAGATGCCGGTAAGAAAAAATCACTTTGAGTAATATAAATTGTATGATGTGTTAAGGTTTTCTTGGCCATGTTTTTCTTTCTAGAAGTGTTGATGTTGATCCCACTAAGATCAAGGTATCATATCAGTTACCAATTTTTATAACACAAAAATAAGTGAGAAGTTTCATTGGTTTTGCAAGGTATTATCGACAGTTTATTTAAGGTTTTACAAATATTTCCACGTCTCTGTTGAAATTGTTGTCTAAATATGCCATTTTCATGTGGACTAACCAATGCCAATATGCTTTAAAACTTTTAAATAAAAACTATTGGTTTCCCCTATTTTGAGAGGGAAAATTGGGATTTACCCTTTCACATTTCCACAGATGCATTAGATACAATTTTGGGAGCTGTCCCTAGGCAAAAAGATGACATGTGCTGTTATGCAGTTTATTACACTAGTAAAAATTTAACCCCCACTGAATTGAATAATAATGTGAGAGAAAATGAGTTTCTTGTTGTGGTACGTTCTATAAAACATTTTAGGCATTATATTATAGTTTATGAGGTTTTTATCCATGCGTACCATGCAACTATATAGTACCTCATGAACAAACTTGTAACTAACGGTCAAATCATGAGATGGAATTTGTTATGGCAATAATTTAATTTTACAATTGTGGACTAGCTTGGTAAAGATAATCTAGTTGTTGATTTCTTTTCTAGGTTGCAACATGAAGAAAATAATGTTCCTATAAATGTAGATTTTCTAGATGAAAAATTATTTGCAGTTTCTACTCACCTACCTTGGTTTGTAGATATTGAAAATTACCTAGCTATAGGAAAACTACCACCAAAGTTTCCTACTCGTGAAAAGAAAAAAAGCATAAACATGGCCACCTATTATTCGTGGATCAATGGTGATTTATTTAATATAGGTGTAGATATTATCATTAGAAGGTGCGTTCGTGAGGATGAAGTACCATATATTTTAAAGCCTTTCCAGAATGAGCCTTTTAAAGGTCATTTTTCAAATAAGCACATTTCTTATAAGGTATTGAAAGTCGAGTAACTGGCCCAATTTGTTAAAATATGCAAATACATATGGGTGCGAGTGCGATAACTAGAAGAGGATGGAGAGACTAGTTCAAGTGTATGTAATGATGTGAAAAGCACATGTATTGGTCGAACCATTCAAGAGGTGGGTCATGTATTTTGTAAGTCCGATCATGCCAATGTCTTGAAAGAAGAAATATATTATAGTGTGCATGAATTATGTTATGAAATGGGTCAAGGCTAAGTTTCTAGCTTGATCAAATGAACAAAAAGTTGTAAAATTTCCTTATGAGGATATTTCTACTAGGTTCGGTGTTCCATGGGAGATCATTATAGACCAAGGAACACAACTCACATATAAAATCATTAAAGATATTATGGAGCAATATTAGATTCAAAAATACACTTCGAATCCTTACCATCCACAAGTGAGAGAGAAACATGAATCCCCTAATAAAGTGTTCGAATCTATCCTCACCAAGACTATTCAGATCCATCATAAATGCTAGGTGCATTGGGAAAAATACTGAGAGGGGGGGGTGAATCAGTATTTAAGGCTGAACAATAATTCTTTCCTTTCTCAAAAACATATGTTTCAGTACTGCATTCAACATGTATGTCCAGATATCTTATTATGTATTTACTTAGAGAATTGCATCAGATAAGCATTAAGCATGAACAGAAATAACAGAACAAACCATTAACCATGAACAACACATATGGACACCAGGATTTAAGGTGGAAACCCAATTCGGGAGAAAACCACCGCTGCTATAATCTCAGTCTTCAATATTTTATTATAGAGAAAAACTTCTACAATATATGCTGGTGCAGACTCATACCAACACGCAAGCACCCACTTGCAGAAGGCTACAACCTTCTCTCGTTTACTAGCCTTTCCTGGAAGGGAGCTTCAACCCCCTAAAAATAACACCAGTTACTACTGGCAGAAAACTTCTACTTCCAAAATGAAGGCTCCAACCCTAAGACTCATCGGATTCATATGTTTTCTTCAGCAGTCATGCGCTCGCGCTTCATCGTTTCTTCATCCGTCGTTCAAGACCAGAGGTTCATTCAGATTTTCAGTTAAGGACAGAGTTTGCCCATCCAGAAATTCCTTCAAGAGCTTCATTCATTCATCACCCTTATCCATGCACATGTTCTTCATAATTGCGTTAGTCGATCTGATCATCATATTTACAGGCGCACCATCGATTCAGATATGTCAGGGTTTATTCATACAGATCTCTCCAAAGGAGACTCGTTTATTATCAACCCTTGCACTGCCTTCTTCATAAATCTCATCACTTTATATAGTTCTCGCCTATATTAAAATCATGAGTCAAAACCACGAACCGTTAATGGTATTCCTTTTACAATATTTCCAATAGATTTTCCCTCAGGGTTTTTATTTCTTATTAATTTATTTATCAAGTGATAAACAAATTTATTTACAACGATTTAACCCCTTATGTATAACCCTTCAGATTTTATAAATAATATTCAACGCTTGCTAATAGTTTAATATATCAATAAAATTTTGAACCAAATTTCATTCTTTGACCCTGGGCCCACATTGCAGTCGGCGGATCGGAAGTGTCAAACAAAACTTGCAATTGCGATTGATCAATCGGATGCGATGACCACATAAAACATGGCTCATAGTGCAATCAGGTCCAAACTTTGAACAAATGCAATCGGGGCACACAATAGAAAAGTTCCGATTGCGATCAGGACACGGATGCGATTGGCACATATTAACTCCGACATATAACTGGATCGGGTCCGATACTTCAATCGCAACATATTACAAAAGGCGTGCGATCAATCGGAAAGTTCCGATTGCGATTAAGATCTCGGACGCGATTGAACCTGTTAACTCCATCGTATAACGCCATTGGGTCCGCCAATTTCAAGATGCAATCGGGCCCAACACTTAAGATCTTCCGATTGCGATTGGGAACTCGGATGCGATTAGCAATAAACTGTGGCATATAACTCGATCGGGTCCGGCCTTTAATCAGGGCACATAACAAAACTCCGCCAATTGAACCTTGCGATTCAAGACTTGCGATTCCATTAAAACATCGCCACGTGGTCAAGTGGACCCACGAGCCTTCGCTGCTATGGTGGGGGCGATTTATATAAGGTTTGGTTGTATATTTTATATACAGCCATTCCATTGCCGAACTCTACACATCCACAAGACATTTGATTATTGCGATTGGTGATTGCGATTGGATCGCATCACAAATCTTCATATCAACAAGACACTGCACCAAAATAACTTTGCTATTCCGATTGGCATATAAATGGTGGGGATCACTTGTCCCACCAATTCAGAAATAAAAGGACTTCCGCCTGATTAAACAAATTTCCCATTCTGTTTGTTGAGGGCTTTAAATTCCCGAGATGACTGTCTTTAATAAATCTGCTCCTCCGTAGTTCATATCTACGGGAAATCTTCATTCCTCCTGCACAACGTCTACGCCCATCAGCTGTTAATTCTCTTCTGTCATTTGTGGCTGCGGCCCATCAAGATTTAATTCTCCTTCATACGAATTTCTCCAAGCTTCTTCAATACAGAGTGTTGTGCACTCAAAACTTTGATTCTGCTGCGTTGTACTTGTTTCTCCTTCTACCCAAGGCTTTGCCAGTTCCTTTACCACATCCTTTGCCATATCCTTTGCCATCAATGACAATATTTCCAACAAGGTGAACTAGTTAATTTAAGCTCTCTAGGCATATAAGACAACATGGTGGAGTACTATAGGATGCACGTCATATGATATAGTTTATGGGAAACAAGTCCTTTTGTTGATTGAATTTCAAATTCATAACTTTCAGACCGCTGCTCAGTTGGGATTGGATTTAAGTCAGGTGCAAGAGGGATTTCTATGTTGGATAAGGTTTTCATTGATGATGGAAAGCCCTAGATTCAGAAAGTACTTGTATGCATTTATTAAACCCTAGCATAATCAGTAGGTACCCTAGCCTTGTTGAAGCCCTATTGTATGCATTTATGAAACCCAAGGCTCGAACTATTGAGAAAACCTAACTACAAACGAAACACTAACCTTATTGTTAATTGAAGTAATTCTATGAAGAATCATTAATGAAACCCTTGCTCTTGATGAAGCCCTAACCCTAATAAATAAACATAAGCCCTAAAATATATGCCCTTACATCCCCTAAGCCTATGCACCTAATACTAATGTCCTAATCATATCAAATATCATACAATAAGTTCCAATGGGTTGTCACAAATTATAGGGACTTTCATAATAGAAAAATATTTTTTGAAATCACACATATTATCTTGAAATGGTTCTTATATCATCTTATTGAGGGCTTTCACCTCTTTCCAATGAGTACTCATACACCTCCTATTTTTTTTTCATTGTGAAGATAATAATTTTTAAAATTGAAATATGTTGAAAAGTAAGCTAGCCATCCTAAGCCTACATAAGTCGGCCTTCTTTAATCGAAAAACGTGTCTTTTCACAATAGGTTGAAACATGTATAAATACAGGGTTAAACACCTTCAATCAATCATCAGTTTGATAAATTATATTCATATCTGAAGAATAATAGTGAAGATAAGACATAAGCAAGGAAAAGTTCAAAGGTGTTTTCTGATTGTGATTTTTGTGGTTCACTATGAAGCAAAAAATTTGAGCCTAAAAACAAATTTCAAACCTATGGCTCTTGCGATTATAGACCCTTAGACCTGTGGAAAAGACCTATAATTTCTCCTTTGTTCAAGCTTGCAATTTCATGCTAGTACAAACTTGCAACTTGACCTATTACACGCCTGTAACTTTAGCCTTTTTAAGGAGCTCAAATCTGTTCCTTTATTGTATAACTTGGCCTGCTCAAACCTCCTATCAACCCATATCAATCCTCATAGAGGAAAAATTTTAGGGACCTATGGAAAAGGCTTTCTTTGAACTTATGATCATTTGTTGTAGACTTACAATTATTCTTTCTTATAGATCTATGGAGACTTCTAGGCATACTTTGTTGTAGACCTTTTTTTTAAGGAACAAGTATTGGAAGTATATTGCAAACCTAGAAGTACAATATTGATATTGGAAGCACAATATTAAAAATGTTTAGTAGACTTTGGTTGGAAGGGTGAAAACACAATATTGGATTTGTTGCATGTCATTGTTCGAGTCACAGTTGGAGTCATAGTATTGGTTTTTTTCATATCCTTATTGAAGGCATGATATAGGAAATTTTTTAGAGAATTGGAAGTATAATATTACCATTTTTATGTAGACCTAGTTTGAAAATTAGTTTTGGACTAGTGACCTTGGAAGCACAATTTTTTTTAGGGGTTGCCGATTGATGAGACTTAGACTTGAGGATTTAAGACTTGAACATGTGACTTGTATCCTGATCCCGTGAGATAATTTTTTTACATCCTTTATCATTGTTAGAGAAAAATGAAGTATTTCTAGAGAAGCATCCTTGAAGCAGTAGTTTTGAAGTCCATTGAAGAGCCCTTCAAAAACTTATTGTGAAAATCCCTGTTGTAGAATTTTGGTATACTTGTTGCAGACCTTTGAAGCATTCCTTGTAGACTTTTTGAAGGATTTTGTAGAATATCTATCATGAAAAACTATGGAAGAAATCCTTTGGACTAACTCTTGAAGATAACCCTTGTAATGACTTGAGGACTTGTGTAAGTAGATATTAGAGACAATCTTGGAGACATGATGCATTTTTGAATCCCTCAAGGAGTAATATTGGAGAAAATTGTTTGGGTATCATGAAGAGTATTGGAGGCACCTTCCATGGTTACTAAAGTTTTCATTGATGAATGAAGTGTTTTCAGAGATTATTTGAGGGAATTTTTGAAGGTTTTCTTGAAGATATTATCAAGTCTTATTGAAAAACATAATGGAAGCCTTGAAGAATCGTTAAACCTACCTTGAAGAATAAAATAATAGGGTTGGAGCCCTAGAGGATCAAAATCCTCAAGAAGACCAGGTTAGAGCCTAATCCAGATAAGATGGCTGGAGCCCTAGAGGATTGGAGTCCTCAAGAAGACCAGGTTAGAGCCCTAGAGAATTGGAGTCCTAAAGTAAACCAAGTTGGAGCTTGGTGGTATAGTACGAGTTAGAGCCTGGTTTGATTGAATATTGGAGTCTTCATATAGGGTTGGAGCCATAAAGTGTTATTGAATTGTTGTAAAAAGAGGATCAAATTCCTTGCCATTCTAGTTAATAAAATTATTCTTTTATTGTACATTTTTATGTTCTTATTTATTAATTGATCTTAATTAGTATAAAAGTAACAATTGTAAAAGAAATGCTTATTCACCCCCCCCCTTGGTATTTATAAAAATTGGTTTCAAAGCCAGTAACTTCAATCACAACCTAACAACTGGAAGGTAGATCCATAGAACACAAATTCCAAGGTCAAGTAAGAAGCCTTGAAAACCATCCGAAGGTGTCACCTCATCAATGGATGATCAAATTTGCAATGACCCCATGTTCAATGGATCAAATTTTGAAATACGGAAAAGAAGATCCTTTTTTATGACTTTTTGATTTGAGGTATGAGAATCAATGACTATGGGAAGCTCAGGAGAGTAAAATGAATTCAATGATATAGCTATGAAGGTGATTATAAGTATATTACTAAATCGTATAAAATTCAAAATGAATAAATGTTAATCAACAAAAGAGATTTGGGAGAATCTTCAAGATATTCACTCAAAAGGATTGTTGGTCGAGACCTCCAATTAAAAAGATGATGGAAAAGAGAAGAAATATGAACTAGATAAGATAGTTGAAAACAAAGATGAGGGAATCAATTGCATAAAGGAATATGATGAAGAGATCTCTAAATTTTGGATTGAAATAGATCTCAATACAAAGCTTTTTGGTGCTCTATAATAAATAAGCAATTTGAAAATGGAAAATGAGTAACTCAAAAAATAAGTACACGATTTTGATCATGACCTTGATAAGACAAAGGAGGAAGTTGTCATTTTCAAGCATCAAGTATAGAAAGAGGTGAGGATCTCAACAATATTAAGGAATAATTTTAGAAAAAAAATAAGAGACATCATGAATAATTAATATCCATAACAAATAAATTTGAAAAAGAAAAAAGAAAGGATGACATTTTGGAAAATTGTCTTAAACATAAGTCTGAAGAATTGAGAAAATATGAAGTAGAAATTAGCCAATATAAAGAATAAATCACCTCCTTGAAAGCTGAGCTAGAAAAATCAAGGAAACATATTCAAGGAGTTGAAGATAAGAAGCTTAAGAAATATTTGGTCCTACTAAACTTGACAAGTTGTTGGAGAAGAAAAGGAAAATAAAATAATAGCATGACAGTTAAAGGAAATGGATGGAGAAATATCAAAATGAAATTAGATGTCATCTCTCTCAAAGTACGAATATATGAAGCAACAATAAGGAAGAAGAAATGGAGAAACAACTAGCAAGAAAATATGAAGATTATGAAAAGATGAAAGAAGAGATTATATCTCTAAGAAAATAAGTTGATCTCCTAAACAAGAACTTGAAGAGTTCTCAAGACTTGGATGAGATGCTCAGCCATCAAGGATCACCTTTGGAAAAATTAGCTCTTGGATATATAGGTGAACCTTCTAATAAAAATAATGTATTCCTTGCAACATCAAAATGAAATAACAAAGTGTGATTTGAAAGTAGTGTAAATTCTCCAAACATACGTAGCTCCAATATCAAGAAGAATGAGTCATAATTACAGTAGAAGGACCTATACTAGCAATAAATTTCATAAAGGATCCTTAATGTAGAACAAATTTAGAGGTGCACTAAGACAATCATCATACCCCAGGTATTCATTAGAGAACTTTTGAGGTCTAAAATGGGCCTCCTAAGAATAATGTATAACCAAAATAAACTTTATAAGAACCAATATGATTCAAGATGATGATGTCAACCATGGGGGATGATTCACCATTTTTGAGGTAAAAAAGTAAAAAGATTAAAAAATAATAAAATAATAAAACTACTTTTTCAACTTGTATTTTCAACTTACCTCCCTAAGGTTTTACTCAAATTTCAAGTGGGATTACTCATTGGATGAAAAATTTAATTCCTCATCCAAGGAGTACTCATGTTGCATACTTTTGATGGACCCTACTACATGAAAAATGAGAAACACATGAAAAAAAGTGATTGCAATAACGTTTTTCATGTATTTCTCATTTTTCGTGTAGTAGGATCCATTGAAAGTATGCAACATGGGTACTCCTTGGACGAGGAACCAAATTATGCATCCAACGAGTGTTCCCGCTTGAAATTTGAGTAAACCCATAAGGAGATAAGTTAAAAATATAGTTTTTTATTTTTTCCCTCTAAAATTTGATGATGTAATGTAATCTTATTTGATTATTTTCACTATTATTTTATAATCTCCTTAGGAGGTCCATTTTAGACCTCAAAATTCCCCTAATGAAACTTTGATTTATGGTTACTGTTACTATTGTACACATTTTGGGCACATGGCAAAGGATTGCAGGGCATATGAAAAAGAGGACTCCAATTAGTTTCCTAGAAGTAAAATTGCAAGGAGATACTCCAAAAGAAATTATGCCTCATCATTCATGTAAATAACCCAATGCTTTAAATTCCATAATGCTGAACATATAACTTGAAATTTCAACTTGAATTGGGCTCCTAAACGTTCTGAGAAGTCATCAACCAACCGAGGGAAAAGAGTCACATAAGTTTGGAGAAGGAAGTATGTTGAATCAAAAAATGAACACGTTGAGTATGTATTTTTTGTTCATTGCATTAATACTTGCTTCTAAATCATTTTGTACCTCACATTTCAAGAATTAATGGGATACTCCATGAATAGATGGAATATGCATGGACCATCAAAGGATTGGATAGCAATAAAACTGCAGATTTTTTGCTAGAAGGAACCTATCTTGACAATATGATGATTGTAGTCATTTACTGTTTCTTAATTTTTTTAGAAACAACAAGGGTCATTAAAATATAAAGGCATGCTGATCTATAAAATTATTCTTTATTTAGGATCAAGTATTGTGAAGAAAGATCATGAAACAATGAAAAAATTAAGGAAGTAGAAAATGAATTGCAACCAACAAACTTAAAAATGAGGAAAACAAAGTCTTGTATTGGTAATAATGGAATTAAAAAATGGAGGTATTTGAGTTCATTACACCATCTTTAGTTCGTTAAAAATAAGTTGCAAGAAATTATGATTGCTATCCTGGGACTTCATCTTCTACAATTTTATCCAATGTCCTGAGAAATGTTTTACAAGAAGGGATGTCAAAAAAACCTTTAGTAGTGGAAAAAAATTATGATATGTTTCCCTCACAATCAATTAAAGGTCCTAAACATGGTGTCTCTGTTGAATTTACTAGACCTATAAAATTTGAAGTCACATTTCCCACTATTCAAGATAATTTAGTGCAAGTATATCAAGATGAGTCCCTTGTTCTTATTGAAGTTGTATTTAAGGATTAAAATCTAAAGAGAAAACATCGCATCCATTTCCAGGATGTCAATAGGATCATTTTTTAGACTGTGACAAAATCACCACAATTTTCTGATGTTGAAGCCATGATACTGGATGTGGACTTGGACCTTAGGCATGATGAGTTTTTTTCTGCATAATAGAATCCAAGCACCAATACAAGAATCATAAGAGGGAAAATGTCATATTAATATTATGCTTATTAAGAATATCATGCATACTTTTAGGGGGAGCACAAGTCAAACACTATGATAGTGGAAGAAATTCTATGACATGAAGACCAACATATTATCAGGGGGAGTTATCTTTTATGAAGATATGGGAAGGAACATGATGAAAATAATGAGCCGTATAATGACAGGGGGATCATCATATGAATAGGTTTCCATTGTTGTAAAAGGGGGAGAAATGTTGAAAGAATGAGAGTATTTCCATCAATGAGAAAGGGGGAGAATGTTGGATAAGGTTTTCATTGACGTCAATATGACGTCATTGTTGAATCTAGCCCTATGTGTCATTGATGATGGAAAACCCTATAAGTCGACAAGTCATTGTATGCATTTATGAAACCATAGAATAATCCCTAGGTACCCTAGCCTTGTTGAAGCCCTATTGAAAAACTATTGTATACATTTATGAAACCCAAGGCTTGAAATATGGAGAAAACCTAACTACAAATGAAACACTAACCTTATTGTTACTTGAAGTAATTGTATGGAGAAGCTTTAATGAAACCCTTACTCTTGATGAAGACCTGACCCTAATAAGTAAATAAGGTGCCCTAACCTAGAAGACCTTACATACCCTAAGAAAATGCACCTAATTCTAATACCCTAATCCCAATGTCCTTATTATGTCAAAGATCATACCATAAGTTCCAATGGGCTATCATATAAGATTTTTTTTTTTAACATTAGATATATTATCTTGAAATGGTTCTTATATCATATTATAAAGGACTTTCACCTCTTTCCAATGTGTACTCATACACCTCCTAATTCCTTTTCATTGTTAATATACTAATTTTTGAAATTGAAATATGTTGAAAAGTCTGCTAGCCAACCTAAGCCTACATAAGTCAACCTTCTTTAACAAATAGAAGTTTCTTTTCAAACTAGGTTGAAACAAGTATAAATACCATATTAAACTCCTTCAATCATTCATCAATTAGATCAAGTATATTCAAATCTAAAGAAGAAGAGTGAAGATAAGTCAAAAGCGAGGAAAAGTTCTAAGATGTTTTCTCATTGTGATTTTTGTGGTTCATTGTGAAGTAAAAAATTTGAGCCTGAAAAAAATTTCATACATATGGCTCCTCTGATTCTAGACCCTTGGACCCATGGAAAAGACCTATAATTTTGCCTCAGTTTAAGCATGCAATTTCATGCTAGTACATACCTATAACTCGACCTATTACATGCCTATAACTTTGACCTTTTTAAGGGGCTCATACCTATTACTTTATTGTAGAACTTGGCCTAATCTGATCTCCTTTCAACCTGTAACAAACCTTGTTAAGGCAAACCCTTGGGGACATTTGGAGAAGATTTTCTTTGAACTTGTGACCATTTGTTGCATACCTACAGTTATTCTTTCCTGCATATTTTTTGAGAATTCTAGGCATAATTTTTTGTAGAACTTTTTTTTGAAGGCACAAGTATTGGAAGTATATTATAGAATGAGAAGAACAAGATTGATATTGGAAGCATTGTATTAGAATTTTTTAGCAGACTTTGGTTGGAAGGGTGAAAACACAATATGAAATTTTTTGAAAATATTTGTTGGAGTCACAGTTAGAGTCACACTATTGGTTTTTTTTAGTCCCTTGTTGAAGGCACAATATTGGACCTTGTTTGGAGAATTGGAATTATAGTATTACCATCATTTTGCAGACCTAGTTTGAAATTTGTTTTTGGACCACTGACCTTGGAAGATTTTTTTTTTTTTTTAGAAGGAGCTTGCATATTGATGAGACTTGGACATAAGGATTTAAGACTTGAACGTGTGACGTGTACCCTAATCCTGTGAGCTGAAATGTTGAAATTATTTGTCGTTGTTAGAGAAAATTTTATTATTGCTGGAGAAGCATCCTTGAAGCAATAGTGTTGAGGTCCATTGAAGAGCCCTTGAAAGACTTATTATGCAGATCCCTGTTGCAGCCTTTTGGTAGAATTTTTGCAGACATTTTAAGCATTCCTTGAATTTTTTTTGAAGGATTTTGTAGAAGATCAAACATGAAAAACTATTGAAGACATCCTTTAGACTAAATCTTGAATATAACCCTTGTATTTACTTGAGGACTTGTGTAAGGAGATCTTGGAGGAAATCTTGGAGACATGATGCATTTTTGAAGCCATCATGGAGTGATATTGGAGAAATTTTTTTGGGTATCATTAAATGTCTTGGAGACACCTTCTGTGGTTACTAAAGCTATCATTGATGAACAAAGTGTTTTTAGAGATTATTTGAGGGCATTATTGAAGACGATCTTGAAGATATGATTAGAGATTGTTGCAAAATATATTGGAAGCCTTGAAGAGATATTAAAATACCTTAAGGAACATAAGAAAAGGGTTGGAGCCCTATAGGATTAGAGTCCTCAAGAAGACCAGGTTAGAGCCTAAGCTAGATTAGAGGGTTGGAGCCCTAGAGGATTAGAGTCTTGAAGTAAACCAAATTGGATTTTGGTGGTATAGTACAAGTTGGAGTTGGAGCCTAGTTTGATTGAATATTAGAGTCTTCATCTAGGGTTGGAGGTTTGAAATTTTATTGAATTTTTGTAAAAAGAGGATTGGAGTCCTAACTATTCTAGTTAATGAAATTATTCTTTTATTGTACATTTTTTTGTTTTGATTTAGTAAGTGATCTTAACCGGCATAAATGTAAGAATTGTAAAATAAATATTGACTCAACCCCCTCTCAATATTTCCAACATGCTACAACTAAATCAACATGATTAAATCATGCAAGATGCGATCTATTAGACTGTATTTGTGCATGATATGGCAACCTAAATTATTTTCCACTTATTAATTTATTGTAAATATTTTGTGTATTTTTTTTATAAATTTAAAATGGGTTGATTCAAGGGACACAAATTCTAGAGCTGAGGATGTTACTTGCTTGAGATGTGGTAGTGTGAATATATATGTTTCTATTTAAATATGATTCACATAATCATTTAATATCTAGTAGGTTTTGTTAACTTGTGAGGAATCCTACAAGTGATGGAAATCATGATCAATTCTGCAAGTGATGGAAAATAGGATCAAGACAGGTTGATTTACTTATATTAGTTAGCTACAAGTTTACCCAAACACTTGAGTTAAAACCTTAAAGTAAATACCCCATTATAACAAAGGTTTCCTATCTAGGTTTGATTCTGCAACACCTTTTTCAATTTTAAAACAATCTGTGAATTTTGTAGCAGTTGCACAATCACCTTTAAAAACACAATGAAGTAAGAAACATGGATGAGGAAAGTTACATAGATTAAAATTTCTTCAATCAAACTTAAACAAACCATTCAAATATATTTGGACAATATTTAATCTACTACACATAATCAAAACAAATGCTGCAAGAAAGAAACACACATATAAATAAGCAATTGGAAAGAAAAGTGTGCACATGGAATTAACTCAAGTGGGACCAACTTGGGATTTGGCCTGTGCCAAATACTCATATTCAAAAAGACAAAATCAATATATAAATTGTGCAACCACAAGAAATTTCATTATATAAAAAAAAATATAACAAATTTTCGACAACGACATATCATCATGAGTTTATGCATACATACTTATAGATATTAGAGGAATATCTATCCAAAAACTAACTAAACTTAGAGGCTACATTTTCCAAATAGTTCACCTCAACTTCTAATCAATACAAGACACATTTGAAATAATTTACATTTTAATGCTAATTCGAGCCTCGGTGACACAATGAATGTGGCACACTGAAGAATCTTGACTATTAAAGCTTTAATCTATAGGACATACAAACACTTCTTTTAGACTAGAAAGAGATATAAGAACAAATTAAACCTCCTGATTGGCTCATGAGAAACAACTCATAAAGATGCCAACATCCTCTTATTAATGGCATAACTAAGATGCCAACTTCTGAGAAAGACACTCATCGTTGTTACATCTGTATAGCATCCTGTTGGTTCGAATATGCCAACCGTTCCTGAAGTATAGGTGTCTAATCGATTATCCATTTGCAACCTTTAACAATATAGGTTAGTGCCTAATTATATATATATATATATATATATATATATATATATATATATATATATATATATATATATATATATATATATATATATATATATATATATAGACACACACACACACACAAAAATATGGTATTGAGTTACTCCTTTAACTAATTCCTAAATATATTATGTAACATGAAATAAAAAACTAACAATCCATGTAATATACCTTAGCAAACCAAATTAGATAAAGGATCAAATTATTTTGTAAAGGAAAAGAAGAAAAACTAGGCGAAATAAATGGAACGATTTTGTAGTAAAAGGTATGATTTTGCAGCTCATCATCACCCCTGCTAATCTTGATGCATGTGCTCATGCATCCTCATCCTTACCCTCTTTAGTATGTAGATAAATTCTAGAGTTTTCAACTAGTACTAAAGATAGAAGAGTAAAACACATGTAGCTTTCGTCTCTGCTAGAGCTGTATAATTCCTGCATCCACATTGTTCCAGGAGTATGATGGATGACTGAATTCTCCCAAGTAATAGTATTCAAGGCAAATTTCTATTTCTTGCAATCATTTATACTCTTCCATATCATCCCAATGGATAGGAGCTTGGTAATTCCTAGTAGGGCACCAAAGGATCAGAAAATAAAACCTTAATCCTATCCACTGAGCTCCACATTTCAATAGAGAACTGGAATATAAATCAACTTTATTAAGTGCTAAACAAAAATAAGGATGTCCCAATGGAAATATTCATTGAAGGTGTTTCAGAAGAGCATTCCATATGTTCTGCGTGATAAAAAAATTACAGGTCTTTTCTCTAGTCACTTCCCAGTACTCTATAACAATGAAATGTTGGTTAAGTTGTATAATTGTTACATCCCCTTGGTCCATCCTCAATCTATTAAAATCATCACGAACCGACCCTGTTAATGGGTATTCCTCTCTGACCACAATATTTGATGCTTGTTCCAACGTTGAATAAAAGTTATGATAATTTTTCCACTAGAAATAAAGTGTTTGTGTAAGAAATCAAGGCCTTGAGATGAATATCTCCCACAAAGCGATTAGGGTCCCATCTAGAGTTATTCGGAAATCTAAATTTAAAAATATATTATTCACACAAAATATTTTGGTTCGCATTCTTAGCATTGAAATATATGTCCATAAATTCTTGAGGATGCAAAATTTCATGAGGCTGCTCCACTGCAATTTGTTGTAGCTTTAAAATGACCCTTCATTCATGTAAATAAATATAATAAATCCTTGAAGGAATTTATGTAGTAAGCCCCTGCATTGTTAAGTATACTGTAGTTATATTAAGTTATTCCTCTTTCAAAGATTTTTCCTTCCATTTATTGATTTCATATCCCCATTTTCCTTCTTGAGCCAAATAAATGGTAAACCATATTTTCCTCATCTTTTCAATAACCCAACGATGAGTTTCCTTGTATATTATCCCAATATCAAAGAGGTCATGTTTATTTTTCCACTAGGGAAGATCAAATTTTAAATGTAAAAATAGATAAGTGTTGGTAAAAATATCATAAAGGATACTATTGACATGGTGTTTCTCCTCCATCGTGCACTCCTGGGAGTACTTCTTGGTTATAACCTTAGGCCCTTCTTCCTGCTCAATGGCTCTAAACAGGGTATCCATATTTTGAAGTTTCAACGCAAGGTTCTGTAAACGAGCCTTTCATTTATGATTTTGCAGCAACAATCTTTTGTTTTGTTTTAAAATGATTTGATATGAATTATCCATGTGGATATTGGTGACCACTCATCTACTCCACCGGGACCTCCATCCGGTTTCATCAGTTTCCTTGATTATAGCACAATTTACCATTTTTAGCAATTTTTCAAGTCCTGAACTTCTTGAGTTGTTTTGACCTGCTAAACAATACTTTTTGAGGTCTAAAAAAGCCTATCCTTGTCACAAATATTTTATTACTTGGAGAGAAATTTCTAACAAGGTATCATACATGCCAAATGGATAACATATGACCCAGCTATGACCCCAGGAAGTTGGTTGTCCAACTAATCCAAATGGGGACCACAAACTCTTGGAATTCCAAATCCTAGGGTTAGGGTTTTGGTTGTTTAAGGTTTCCCTTTGTTGTTCAATATGTAGAAATTAGTATACACTAAGCATGCATACATCCATATTCCCCTGATCTCACAATATTTAACTTCTTGAAAAATACAGAATCATTCCACTGTTAATATTTTGCGGAAAATTAATTGCAAACACATGTGAAGCATAAATAAAAAAAATTGCACATAACACAGTTGTTTAATGGGAAATCCTGAAGCTAAAAACCCAAACTATCATATATTATGTATCATGGAGATCATGTAACAATCTCATACAAAGCTTAGTACATCAAGCTCTTAGTACAATCAATCGTCACACACTAACATAGAAGAAATCTGCAAATCCATGCACCGATCTCTGCCCTCCTACTAGCCTACCTCCACTGCACAATCCCTGCTGAAGAATAGCTCTGAATGAATTCGAATTACCCTTGCCTTGACTGTGTAATTATCATTGGCAACTCCAATGTATATGTAGATGCAATCAATGCATCACTATAGTCACAACGGATAGTCCAGCTTTCCCTTTCACCTATCTCTCCACTGGGTCTCCACTGGAACTGACATGCACTGTAGTTAATTGCTGTATTGTTTAGTTGATTAATGAGTTATTATTTGTGAATTAATTAACTAATTAATTCACTCCACTCTCACTAGTGTATCATTCAGTTATACTAGATACAACTAGATCAACTGAGTCTAATTGAGTTAAACTGAATACAACTCCATGAACTACTCTTCCAACTCTGTCATAACTTTGCCACTTCAGTTATAACTGAGTCCTCCATGCATGAACCACTAGTAAACCCTAGGAATTGCGTAATTCCTTCAGCCCACTGATTTGACAAACCTGTGCACTGAAACTAAGTGCTCCAAGAGAATAAGTTGCTGTTTATTGTCGGATTATTATTAAGAGCTAATAATAATAGACACTTCTATTTTTAGATCGACGATCTATAAATACACTTCACCCAACATTATAAAAATATAATTTCATCAATTTTTGCAACTTGACCAACCATCCACAAATAGCATCCTGCAATTTTTGAAATATGATCACCATGTGTAAAAATAGACATAGTCTAAAAATAGACTTGCGCCAAAAATAGCCTGCGGGCCCACTTAGTGAAGGCGACTCTTTTCACTAAGCTCATCATCTTGTTGAATCTCAACACTCCCTCTCAACAAGATAGGGATTATCTTTCACCCCGATCCTGTCTCTATGGTATTCAAATTTTCTCCTCGTGAGCGCCTTCATCAGAATATCTGCATCCTGGTCCTCCGTAGGAATGTACTGAAGCAACATGATCTTACGTTGCACACAATCTCTGATATGATGATACCGGATATCAATATGTTTAGATCTATCATGAAACACAAGATTAATCGAGAGTTTAATGCAACTCTTATTATCAAAATGTATCACTATAGGATCTAAATGTGAACCGAACAAACAAACCAGGATCTTCCTCATCCAGATAGCCTCACATGCAGCTTGACTTGCTGCCATGTATTCTGCTTTCGCTGAACTGAGTGGCATAGATCTTTGTTTCCTATTGTACCAAGAAACTATCGTAGATCTGATACTGAAAACCCCTCCTGATGTGCTCTTTTTGTCTGTTGGGCTGCCTACCCAATATGCATCCGTGAAGCCATGCAACTTCATCTCATCCGTTTGTCTGTACTATAAGCCATACTCAGATGTGCCCCTGAGATATCTCAGGACATGCTTGCCTTCCTTCCAAAAGAGCTTGGTAGGCTTACCCATTGGTTGTGAAAGCTGGTTCATCGCATAGTGTATGTCCAGTCTTTTATTAACTAAATGCATGAGCGAACCCACCAATTGTTGATAAACAATGGAATCCACTACCTCTGCCGATGTAGCATCCTCTTTCCTCCAATTTCTGAGGAGTGTTGATAGGATTTTAGCCTTGCATGTGAAACTTTGCTAGTATCTCCTGGGCATACTTTCCTTTAGACACAAACAGTTCACCTTCCCGCTGCCATATTTCCAATCCAAGGAAATAATGAAGGAGGCCCAAATCCTTCATCTCAAACTCCTTTGCAAGATCTGCCTTGCATGAGTGTATCAACTGCTCATCACCCGTTAGTATTAAATCATCAACATAAAGAAAAATGATTAAAATCTTACCCTCCACCACAATTTGGTACATGTTTTCATCCGCCTCACTCTTGGTGAAGCCAAGTCTAGTGAAATAGTTGTCGATCTGAGTGTACCAAGCACGAGGTGCTTGTTTCAGCCCATACAAATCTCTTTTGAGTCTGCACACATGCGACTCGCTGATGAAGATTTCAAATCCTTTAGGCTGCTCAATGTACACCTCTTCCTCAATGATGCCATTAAGGAACGCAGTCTTCACATCCATCTGATGAATGTGCCAACCCATCTGCGCTGAGAGAGCAAGGATGGTCCGTATGGAAGAATACCGTGCGATAGGTGAAAAGGTTTCTTCATAGTCAATCCCCTCGATCTGTGAGAAGCCCCAGGAAACAAATATTTCCTTATACTTCTCAACACTCCCATCAGCATCTTGCTTTACCTTGTAGATCCATCTTGATCCTACAACTGATTTTCCCACTGGCCTTGGAACAATCTCCCAAGCATTGTTTCTGACAATGGAGTCATACTCCTCCACCATGGCATCTACCCATGTGGGATCCTGCACTGCTTCTTCGAAAGAAGATGGCTCTGTCATGATACACTTGCTCATAAGAGCCATGTATCCAGTAAATTGGTCAGGTGACTGTCTCTGTCTGCGCTATGATGTAGGGACTCCTACATTCTGTGCCGCATCAAGATTCAGTCTCTTAGATTTCGTGGTACGATTTCTACCTTGTCTGATGTTTGGTTCTGCATGAGTGGACTCCTCCACTCCATGAATCTCCTCCTGTGGATGATCCACATATAAAGGCTCATCTTTTGGAACAAGAAGTTCCTCCTCTGCATGCAAGTGTAGCTCCCTCTCAAGCGACAAATTCATGGCTTTCACCTCATTGAATTTTATATCCAGTCGCACCATAGTTATCCAACTATCTGGATAATACACACAATAATTATGGGGTGTTTCTGTGTACCCCAAAAATATCCCAACTTCTGCAGTCGGCTTCAGCTTCTTCCTGGCGTCCTTTGTCACATGAATGTAAGTATATGAGCCAAAAATCTTCAAATGAGAAATATCAGGTTTCTTACCAATAAAAGCTTCTTTAGGTGTACTCATGGCAAGTACTCTATGAGGACAACAGTTTTTCACATAAACCATAGTGTTGCATGCTTCTGCCCACAAGTGCATTGGTAGGCCTTGGTCATGCAGCATAGCTCGTGCAGCACCCACGATCATTTTGTTCTTCCTCTCTGCAACCCCATTCTGCTGTGGGTTATGAGGCACTATGAGTTCTCTTCAAATTCCTTCTTTGCTATGGAAGTCTTTGAATTCACCCGAGATGTATTCATCACCATTATCGCTCCGTAGAGCTTTCACTTGCTTCCCCGACTCTTTCTCCACCAATGCTTTGAACTCATAGAACTTTGAGAATGTTTCACTCTTCTTCTACATGAAGAAGATCCAACATCTATGAGAATAGTCATAAACAAATATAACATAATACCTATGTTTTTTTGTTGAAGCAACTGAGAAAGGTCCACACATGTCTCTGTGAATTCTCTCTAGGATCACCGAAGCACGGTTCTCCTTCTCATGAAAGGTGGTCTTCACAAACTTACCCATAGTACATCTCTTGCACTGATTTGACTGTGCAAGAGTACCCTTGGGAAGTCCAGTAGAAATATGCTACAAAATCTTCAAGGTGCCATGGTGAAGATGGCCCAATCCCCTGTGCCATAATTCGCCCTCATCCTGGCTCACCACTTCTTCTTCTTTGCCCATCATTGCAACACAACCATCTACCTCCAGATTGTAGAGATTCTTAATTTGAACCCCTATCTTCTTGGTTTGACCTGTTGTTTTATGTCGAAGGAAGGCTTTTCCCTCACTGAAAACAACATCATAACCTTTGTCTTCCAACATTGCGACTAAGACCAAGTTCTTCTTCAGACCTGGAACATGCATAACATCCTTAAACAAGAATGGATTACTAGACTCCCTCTCAAAGGTAATGGTCCCAATTCTAGTTGCAATGTATCAACCATGGTCGCCCATCTCTATATGCATCTAGAGGTCCTTCTCCTCCAAGTCATTAAACAACTCCTTGTCTCCTGTCATATGGAAAGACGCACCACTATCAAGATACCACACCGATCCCATATAGCTTGAAACCAAGCATGCAATCAAAGAGAAATCAAGTTCAAATTGCAAGGCTAAGGCCTCTCCAACTGCAACTCTAATAGCCTTCTTGTTCTTCTTCTTCTGTGGGCAGTTAGTGGTAAAATGCCCATGTTTGTGACAGTGAAAACACTTTACCTTGGACAAATCCTGATTCTTGCCTTTAGCTTCATATTTTGAAGGAAATTTCTTCCCCTTCCCTTTCCTTGCTTTGGAAGCCAAAGTGAAATTATCTTCATCTTCATTCTTCAATGAAGAGCCATCCCTGGTACCCCGCCTTATCTCCTCCTGCACAAGATCCAACCAAAGTCGCTCCCATCCCGACAGTTTCTCCTCTCCATTGACAGAGTCTTCATAGCTATGCCAATTCTTCAGAAGCCCAATGAGAGTCAAGCTCACCAAGTCTTCATCATCAACAGTAACCCCCACACTTCCCAGTTCATCCTTGTAGTGGAAAAACTTTGTGAGGTATTCTGGAATACTGTCACCCTTCTCCATTTTTATTTTTCTGAGTTTGTCTTTAAGCGCCAACTTCCTCTGGTCACTTTTGCTTTGGAAAAAATCTGTTAAAGCCTTCCACATTAAGAATGGAGTGGATTTCCTATGAAGTCTAGACACAATATGGTCCTTCACACCTTCCAACATAATTCTTCTTGTCTTTGCTGTCTTCTTTTTCCATGTGTCAAGTAATGTAGCATCACTAGATCCCGGCTTAGGAACATCGCTATCGATGAAAAATTTCAGTCCATTATCCTCCAACACTGCCTCCATCCTATCCTTCCAGGTTATGTAATTCGATCTCCCATCAAGGGCATACTCAAGTTGCAACCCATTGAAAGACATTTCAATGTATACTCAACTTCTGCACCAAGAATCTTCTGTAGCAAATTCGAATTGTCCACCAGCACAAACTCAAAAATTATTCACAATTGCAATCTTCAAGAATTAAAACTGCTCCGATACCATGTAGAAATTAGTATACACTAAGCATGCATACATCCAAATTTCCCTGATCTCACAATATTTAACTTCTTGAAAAATATAGAATCATTCCACTGTTAATCTTTTGTGGAAAATTAATTGCAAACACATGTGAAGCATAAATAAAAACAATCACACATAACACAGTTGTTTAACGGGAAATTCGGAAGCTTAAAACCCCAAATATCATATATTATGTATCATGGAGATCATGTAACAATCTCATACAAATCTTAGTACATCAAGCTCTCAGTACAATCAATTATCACACACTAACATAGAAGAAATCTGAAAATCCATGCACCGATCTCTGCCCTCCTGCTAGCCTGCCTCCACTGCGCAATCCCTACTGAAGAATAACTCTGAATGAGTTTGAATTACCCTTTCCTTGACTGCATAATTATCATTGGCAACTCCAATGTATATGTAGATGCAATTAATGCATCACTATAGTCACAACAGATAATCCATCTTGCCCTTTCACTTATCTCTCCACTGGGTCTCCACTAGAACTAACATGCTCTATAGTTAATTGTTGTATTGTTCAGTTTATTAATGAGTTATTATTTATGAATTAATTAACTAATTAGTTCACTCCACTCTCACTAGTGTATCATTCAGTTAGACTAGATACAACTAGCTCAACTGGGTCTAACTGAGTTAAACTGAATACAACTCCATGAACTACTCTTCCAACTTTGTCATAACTTTTCCACTTCAGTTCTAACTGAGTCCTCCATGCATGAACCACCCGTAAACCCTAGGAATTGCATAATTCCTTCAGCCCACTGATTTGAAAAATCTGTGTACTGAAACTAAGTGCTCCAAGAGAATAAGTTGTTGTTTATTGTTGGATTATTATTAAGAGCTAATAATAATGGACACTTCTATTTTTAGATAGACGATCTATAAATAGACTTCGCCCAATATTATAAAAATATAATTTCATCTATTTTTCCAACTTGACCAACCATCCACAAATAGCATCCTACAACTTCTGAAATATGATCACCATGTGTAAAAATAGACATAGTCTAAAAATAGACTTGCACCAAAAATAGCCTGCGGGCTTGTTGGGGTTCTTATGTTTTGGCAAGTTTGGCAATACCAAAATATAAGACAACATCAAAACCACTTTGGGACCTCAGGATCTAGCCCTCCTGGGTCCAGAGAGGGATCTCTCTATAAAGGAAAAGGTATATGTCTTTGAGGTTCAATTTTAATGTATTAGGCTAGTTATAAGGCACAAGGTTTGTTTTGGTTTTGTTTGTTTGTTTGGTTGTTGGGAAACATGAAGGAAGGGTTCAATATAAGACAAAGGGTGAGAAAAGAGGATTTTAGGCAAAGGAGAGATACTTTAGGGAACACTCGAGACCATTGGGAAATGGATCCATAAAAGGGTTTACTTGCTATTCAATATCCAAGGCTTTCAATTGGGATAGTCATCTAAAACAGAGGATCGTAAAGATGATAATGTGGTATAAAATGGTAAGGAATGAAGGTCAATGACAAGTAAAACTCCGAGGTGACCACCTAGGAATTAGATCTAGGGACAGGGCATGCCATTAAACACCTATGATCCAACACCTAAAGGCTAACTCTTTAGACAACAAGAAACACTTAAGATTTAAACACAAAGGTGAAACCTGAGATCAAAGAAATGCTTTGAACTTTCAATGCTTCGACATTCAACTTAAGGGAACTTACAAAGGTTCAATTGATTGAAAAAGACCCTAGTGAGACAGAATCAACATTCTAAACTCCCGGTATTCCAATTTTTTCAATTCAAACCCAGCAAGAACATCTAAGAACATATTCATAAATTCATACATCAGTTAGCAATGAATAACAACTACTACACTAGTTAAATTATCTTGAATTAGTTCTCAGATAACACAATCAGTAGAAAACATAAAAGATAAGAAGAGTAGGAGAATTAGGGTACCATACATGGGTATACCCTAAGACAGATTTCTGATTCTTACTAGAGAAATGAAATGTAATGAATTACAAAAGGAAAACAGACACAGAGGCAGAAAACATCACCGCTGCTTTAAATCAGGATCCAAATAAATGTGCTTATCATATTAAAGGGCAGCATCAGTCATATACAACATTGTCCAATAGCTTCATATTCAGTCTGAGATCATCTCCTCAGCCTATTTTACAATTTTTCACACAGAACCAATATCTCAAGAGAAACAACTTACAATTCACAGATATCCGATCAACAACCAACAACCTTTACAATGTTTTTTTCTTGATTTCTTATAGCTGAAAGAGAGGCAGAGGAGGTAGATGAAACACTAAATGAAACATTAAAATATAAGTAGAAGAAGAGGGCTCGAGGCCCATTCTATCTTAATATCCATGCATTGATTTTCAATACTCTTTAGGTGAAAGAGTGGTCTTCGACAGGCTGATAGTAACTCTGGGTATGTTCTTTGATGTAATTTAGGCTGTAGTACTTTGTAGTACTTTGGTGATAAAAAAAAGGCAGATAAATGACTTTCAGGTCTTCCATACTGCGTAACAAATGCTCTGGCAACATTTTAGGACTTTCTATCAGAGTGGAGATCTTCTCAGGTGCTCAATGTAGCATAAAAACAGTATGGGAGGTTGTCCTTTCATGTGAAGGAACCTTCTGTTGATGTGATCACTGATAATATTGTTTTTTGTGCTTTAGGCCTCATTAGGCCTTCTGTGTTAATCACAAGGTCTTCAATATAGCACATTTTCCCTTTTAACACTGAATTAAGGCTTAAAATCTTTGATAACGGGCATTAAAATCTTTAATTCTTCACTGATACTCTTAGCCGCTTCATTGAATGTCTCTGTCTGTGAAAATGGAGCTTTAATGGTGCTGGATGGTTTTACAGAGTTAAACAATGTTTTTAATGAAATATTTCGTTCCAATACCTTCCCAGGCGTTTTCTCTGCATCTCAGGCTCTGAAAATGGCCCTCTCTGTGCTATGTGTCACTATGACAACGACTATGACCAATGGCGGTTTCCATCGCCTGTAACCCTGCAAAACACACAAGAAATGTTAAGAAATCCATGCAGGAGGGAGGATGGATGCAGTGGAAGGTTGTGAGAATGGAAGCGCAACAGAGATGAATGTGGTGGATGCAGTGAAACATGGCTGAAAAATGTAGTGAAATGGAGAAAATATGATCTAATGGAGGTTTGGTGGAGGAATGGCTGTGGGCCGTTAGATTAGATCTGGTGGTGACGATCAACGGCGGTGATTAACTGATGGAGTGGCTTAAGAATGTCAGGCAGAGAAACATGAATTTTAATGTAAAACATTAAAATTTAACCCTTTGGCAGAATATAAAGGAGATCCATGAAAATGAATGAAAGTCGAGCGTATTAGCTGGTGGGACCCGGCATGGGTGGAGGGCAATTGTTCGTGGCCGTTAGATCTTAGGAGGAGATCAACGACAGAGATGCTCTGACGAAACTCCGTGGTAGCTCGATGAAAAAATGTTAATAGAGAACGCGATGGAAAGAGGGCCATTGATCTGAATAGATCAACGATCGAGATCTTTAGATGGTCTTTCGGGGCATAAGTGGAGAAGTGGTTTTTAGGATAAAAACCGCTGTTTTCGCACAAAAAAAGGCGGGTTTGGAATTTTTCCCAAAATCACGCGATATGGTCCACCACTTGACACGTGGCGAAATAAAACTGCCCATATCGCGTGAATTTAAACTGTTAAACTTCGGATGCCAAAGTTGCGCGATATTGATGCTAGCCGTTGGATCTGGGACTGTGAGATCCGACGGTGGGAGATGGAGCGCGATATGGGAACGTGCGCGGTCAGTAAGGTGGCGTCAAGCCGAAGGTGGTTTCAATGTGAGCCATCTGATCAATGTGATGGACGATTGAGATCTGCAGAGGGAAAGCAAAGGCGGAGGAGTTGGTTAGTGGGTGGGAGGAATCTTGACCGTTGGATCGAACAGGATGGATGGCTGCGATTCAATCAGAATCAGAGGAGGCAGGGGCCAAAACTCTGATGGGTCGATGTTGCGATTGCATCTGGACCATCGGATCGGCGGTAGTTCAATGGTCACGATTGGATCGAGGGTGACCAATCAGGGAACACGGAGCGGAGAGAGATCAAATCCTAGCCATTGGTTCTTATGGATTCAATGGCCAAGATCCAATCAGGGATCGACTAATCGGGGAGACAAGAAGTGGTACATTTCAAAATTTCCGATTGGCGATTAGAGCGGTGCTGCGATGGCCGTCGAATTTCTTTAAGATCAATGGTGGAGATCTTCATCGGGAGTTAACAAAGGGAGGAGGCGGGGCATGGTGAAATAGGCGTGGAACCATTAGATCTATTCAGATCAATGGCAAATATCGCTTCCGAGACCGACAGAACAAACACACCTCGCAACGGAAGTTTTCAAATATCAAAGGGAAAAGTGCATCGCAACAAACTTCTGATGCGATTAGCGCTCTATGGCTTAGTGCTTGGTCTTAGCGCTTGGGTTCATGGAGGGGAAGTGGTTAAGGTGTTGGCCGAAAAGGGGCTAAGCCTGTTATATGGTAAAAAATGGGTTTTTGGCTTAAAAATAGAGTTTTTAAAGGCTGAATCAGAGGTTCCGGTGGAGGGAAAAAAGGATTTTCTCACCAAATGATGGGATTCACATGGTTTAAAAGGAGGAATTAGATGGTTTGGAAGACTTAGGAATGGATTTTCGGGGTCAAAGGGGAAATTTGAGAAAGGGGAAAAAGGGTTAAAATGAGGAATTTTGCAGGGATAGAAAGGGGCAAATGGAGGCTTTTCTAAGCATAATTGTTTCACAAACAGTGAGGATATCTCGATGGAAACAATAGTGAAGATATTTTCAAAGGAAAAGGACACACATAGGCTTCAAGAATGAGAGATTTTCATAGGAAATGTATCTCTTGAAGGCTCAAAAACATTTTAGCCACCTGTTTGCTTGAAAAAAAAATTATAGGTGGCTAACAGTGGCTCCACATGGGGATGGCATCTTCTTGAAGGTGTCTAGAACTTCAGGAATATTCTTTGGGAAGTAGGCCAGATGCCTGATCTTTGAACCATCTTCTCTTATTTGATTCATCTGTTACAAACATGATGGATATTAATCAGTAGAAAACATTCCTCAAACAATCTACCTACCCATCCTACAGTCCTAACATTTTTCTTGAAGGTGCATTTGAATTTGCAGACCTTCTTCATCATTTTTTTTTATTGAAAGCAGAAAACAAACTAGTCTAATTCTAGCCTTATTCCTCCATGAGACCAGATTAAACTGTTGGCCTCATAGCTTCTCTACCTATACTAATATCTTCTAGGATTAAACTGTCTAGTAGATTTCTTTCTCTACATTCTACAACATAAATTTAAAAATAGTCAAACCAGGATTAGACAGTTTGGTTTGCTGTGGATCCATGGCATAAAGACAACTGCACATGAATTGAAATTGCAGCAACTTGAAAACAAAATTTTTGAAGGCTTGAAATCTTGAAACTTTGAAGCATCCTTCTTTTCTTTGTGACTCGAGTTTCGAGCTTGTTAGAGTCACTTTCTTCTTCACTTCAGCTCTGGTTTTGGGCTTGTTAGAGCTGATTCTTCTTTCTTCTTTGTTGGTTTAGATTTTGGGCATATTAGAACCAACTTATTTACTTCCTTTGGGTCAGGTTTTGATCATGTTAGAGCCAATATTTTGCACTTCAGAGGTTCAATTTTTGAACATGTATGAACCTCTCTTTCCCTATTTTTTGAAACATTTTCTCTTTTCTTTGAAAACAAAACACAACAGTGGTATTTACAATGGAAATGAAAACTGTAAACTGGAAATTAGCAGTAGTAATGCTTGAGCATCCTGCCATTGACAGGACCCCCAAACATATCCGTGCCATCTAGCTCTTGCAGAAAAAAGGCATTTGGAACAATGTTGGATTGGATGATGTAAGGACCTTGCCACAAATTGTCAAATTTTCCATGCTTTCCTTTGTCTTCTCTCCTAGAGTCCCATTTTAGAACCATCTCCAATTTTGAAGTCACAAGATTTTTTTCTTTTGTTAAACAACTTATTTATGTTTTCCTACACTTTCAAAGCTCTGTTGTAGACTTCTTCTCTTGTTTGTTGGAGATGAATTGTTTGATTTATCCTCCTTACCATACTGTCCTCTTCTGTCTGAATCTCTTGGACTAGTTTAATCACTAGTACGCCTAGGCTAGATGGAAACACTGCCTTTGTTCCATAAATAAGCTGATATGGTGACATTCCAATGGATTTCTTCGTTGTTAGTCTGTCAACCCACAAAGCATGCATTAACTTGTTATGCCATGGTTTCTTATTCTCTTCAAGCAGTTTTTTGATGATGGTCACCAAGCTCTTGTTTGATGATTCAGCTAACCCATTACCTTATGGGTAATAAGCAGTTGAATGACCGAGTACTATATGATACCTGTGAAAAAAATCAATCATCTTCTTGGATCCAAAAGCAACAGCGTTATCAGTGATTATTTTTCTTAGGCAGCCAAATCTAGAGAGGATGTGGTCTTCTAGGAACTTAATGATAACAAAATATGTGGCATTCCTAGAAGGTATGGCCTCTATCCATTTTGTGAAGTAGTCTGTGGTTGTAAGGATCCACTTTTGTTGTGCAGAAGAAGCAGGGTGTATTTCTCCTATGAAATCTAGGCCCCATTGTTGAAAGGGAGCCTCAACAATAATGGGTTGTAATGGTAAAGGGAGGAGCTTTCTTTTGCCCTCAAAAATCTGGCACTTATGGCAGGAAATTATCATTTTATGGATGTCATTGAAAAGTGTAGGCCAGTAATAGCTAGCTTTGAGTATTTTGTTAGCAGTGGCTTTCCATTTTAAATGGCCTCCACACTCTCCTGCATGGAACTCCTGTTTAATCCTCTCTGCTTCAGTTTCAGGCAAACACTTAAGCAATAAACCATTTGCATTTTTCCTGTATAAACATTCATTCAGTATGAAATAGTTTCTGGCTTTTAACTTTAGGAATCTAGACTTATTCTTTGATAAATCAGGAGGGGCATTTAGGTTTGTGAGTACATACAGGATATCAGAATACCAAGGAGAATTTTGAAATTGTTCTTCAACTGTAGGATCAGGCAATCCTTCATGTTTATCCAGGGCATCTACCATGTTTATGTCAAGGGCTTGCAGGTTGGATTCAACCATTAGTTGAGCTAAGCCCTGACCTTTGATCAATTTTTTGGGTTTTATTTCCAGGTCATACTTTAATATTACAACAATCCATTTTCCCCTCTTTCCATCCAGATCCTGGGACAAAATGTCCTTTAACACTATGTTTGGTACGTAGGCAATGATGTGGGAATGCAGAATATACACCCTAAAGTCCTTCAAGGCCTTTACCAAGGCATAGGCCTGTTTTTCCATTATGTTATATTTCAAGGGTGCATCCCTCAGAGCCTTGTTGAAGAAAGCAATAGGCTATTCCATTCCCTCTGGATTCTTCTGCAGCAGAACTGTAGCCACTGTATGCTCGGAGGCAAAGGAGAATATTAGGAAATATTTTGAGAAATCTGGGCTAATTAGGACAGGTGCTTGGGTGAGTGCAAATTTAACTGATTTAAAATATTTTTTAGCCTCTACAGTCCATTTAACCCCTACACCTTTTTTCAGCATGTTTGTCATATCCTTGAGGTGCTTAGCTAAGTTGGGAATAAACCTCCTTAAGAAGTTAATTTTTCCAATAAAGGACTGCAAATCTTTTATGTTTCTCCAGTGGGTAATCTGCAGTATTCCCTCAACTCTTTGCGGGTCTATTTTAATCCCCTTCTCTGATATAATATGGCCAAGAAGCTTACCTTCTTGAAGCCCGAATACAGTCTTCTTGGGATTTAAAGACAGACCGAACCTTCTACATTTTTCAAAAACTCTTCTCAGATGTTTTAGGTGCTCCTCATCAGTCTTGGAATAGACTGTTATGTCATCCAAATAGATGACAATGAAGTGCCCTATTTCCTCTGAAAAGGCTATGTCCATTGCTCGTTGGAAGGTCGCTCCAGCGTTCATTAGTCCAAAAGGCATTTTTATGTACATAAAAGTGCCCCATGGAGTGGTGAAAGCTGTCTTGAGTTGGTCTTATAGGAGTACTAAAACTTGTTTATAGCCTGAAAAACCATCTAACAGGGAGATCGTTTTTGAGCCAACTACCCTTTGTAGGATGTGTTCCATCTTTGGTAAGGGGTAATTGTCTTTAAGTGAAGCTCTGTTAATGTTCCTGAAATCGATGCACAGTCTGATCTCACCTGTCTTATTTCTCACAGCTACAAGGTTGGAAACCCAATCGGAGAACCTCACAGGCACTATAATTCCTGCCTCGTACATCTTCTTGATTTCCTTTTTGAATAGAGGCAGTTGTTTCGGGTTAATTCTGCGAAGTTTCTGTCTAAAGGGTTTTTGGTTTTCTTTCAAAGGGATTTTGTGCTATAATGTCTGTATCGTAGGCCTTTAAGTCCTCGTAGCTCCAAGCAAACACATCGATGAACTCTTTAAACAAGTCAATATATTTCTTTTTCATGTCTGCGGGAAAAGACTTAGCTAGTTTAATCATCTTAGGCTTATCCTCGGTGCCTATGTTGCATTCCTCGACATCAGAGTCTGAGTGTTCTATAGTGGGTTTCTTCGCTACGTCGTCAAAATAAAAAAAGGTCCTCTAAAGGTGCCAGTCCTCTAGGTATATTATTATCTTTTGACTGCAGCACCTCTATTTCCTCTTTTTCTGCATTCTTATATTCTTTGGTTGGATTTCCAAGTTGTTCAGTCAACATGTTTATTTCTACGTTATGGGGTGATTTTTCTTCATCGGGGGGCTCTTCACTCAGGAAGCTATCATCGGATTTGGAGTCTGAATCATAGAATTCAAACTCGTTCCTTCCAATCAGGAAATCCTCTATCTTCTTATCGCCCTCAAAGACCTGCCAATATTTCTCATTATCAGGCACTGCAGGTCTATATTTCGTTTGAATGATGATTTGTTTGTCACTAGGAGCTTTATGATATGAACTAGTTATGCAGGCTAATCCATTTGCAACAATGTTCTGACTGCTAGGAAAAAAACACAAGTTCATACTCTACAAAGATTTTCAATAAATCCATAGCATCATTTCTGTATTCTCTCAATCTAGGGTGTTTAGCTGTATACTCTCCGTTCACTTGTTTTATGATTAACTCAGAGTCTTCGTGTACAACTATCCTTCGGGCTCCTAGTTTTTTCAATAGATTAAAGCCTAGGATGAGAGCCTCATACTCTGCGATATTGTTTGTACATTTGAAGTTCAGATTGAAGGTATGACTCTCAGCATAGTCACTCTCAGTGTTATGTAACCACACTCCCGCTCCTGTAGTCCTTCTAGTGTAAGACCCATCGAAATTCATTCTCCATAAGGGATTGTTTTCAGGTTTATCATCATTTTCCTCCCTAACGTTGGTTTCATTATTATGTTGTAATATGGGGTCTGCATCGTGGTGTGGAGTGTTTGTTTCTTCATGATGTGTATGTAGTTTCGAAAAATTACCAGTCAGCTGTTTGTAGTCTTAGTCTTGGTCACTCTGAATTTCTGATTCAGTGCACTGTCCAAAGGTTTCTTATTCGTTTCCCTCTATATCTAGAGTGGCCATTATGTTAAAATCTATGGGCTCTACCCTATTGTTTGCATCTCTGTCTTCTGACTCTGGCTCGTCTATGGACTCATCATTGCAAAGGATAAAGGAATCCAGATCTGTATGTACAGAGTACAGAGGTGAATTTTCAGGTTTTCCAGGGCTGCTCACCATAAACTTCATTTGTGCCTCTCTATACAGTCTCCTAAGCTGGCTAAAGATAGGGATTGTGGCATATGACCCATCCATCTGCATTGTACCTTGCAACTTGGCTCCCCATGACCTAGACAACAACATGCCATACTTAGGTGGCACATCTGCCACTACAACATCCATAACCATGCATTTTGCTAGAATTTGGGTCAGGTTCACACAAAGGTCTTTGATTAGGCCAAGGCATTTCACCCTGATAGAGTCAAATGAATACAAATCCTTATAAGGTCAGGTTATCTCTAGGCCTAACCTCTCCATAAATACCTTAGGCATTAGGTTGTGTGAAGCCCCAGAGTCATGCATTGCGTTGTGAAGGATCTTGTCATGGATATTGAGGCTGATATAAAAAGGAGGTACTACCCCTTCTTGAAACTTTCCTTCTATCTTTGGACCAAACAGAAGGGCTGGCTGATCATCACTTAGATTGATAGTGTCATTATTTTCACCTAAATTTAAAGCTTTCAAAATTTGGCCTTTATATACATCCTGAGCAGCCAGCTCAGAGAGTGGGACAGAGATTTTTAATTTTAGCAATCTCACTCTCCAAATTGAAGGGAGATTGACTCTTTGTAAGACTCAACTTTGTTTTGTTAGCCACTACTTTAGTGGCAGAATCAGTGTGCTGATTCTCATTATGTACAATGCTTGTGGCTGTTTTATCAGGGGCATTAGCTGCAATGCTAGTGCTGCTAGTTTGTTGCCTTTGTTTATCAGTATTTTGGCTGTCTTTTTCTTTGTTCTTCCCAGAAATATCAGTTGCTGATTTGCTACTTTCAGCTGTCACCTTAGGAGTTTTCTCAGGTCTTTTATTAATGGTAATATCAGAAGCTTTTGGTTTAGAAGTGTCCAAGATCTTTTTACTTCTAAGTTCATACTATTCTCTGACCTGCATGATGGCTTTTTAAAATCCTATCCTATAATCCTCAGATTCTAACCTTTCCTCATCCCAATGTGAGTATGTGGACTAATTGTCTTCTGTGGAACAATTTTGGATCGAGTTGTCTATTTCCAACATGTTTATTGTGGTTCCCTCAGACTCTTCTATTATCCCCTCATCCTCATCAAGAAATTTCTCTTGAAATGGGGGTATGAATTGTTGATCAGAGTCTCTCTGTCTGTTTAGGGGATTGTTTCTCCTAAATTTCTGGTTCTAGTTATGATTTTGGTTTCTGTTCTGATTACTAACTGTGACAACCATTTTCTCCATCATTTTCTCTAGCCTTTCCATGTTTTTGGTTAGATTGTCATACTTGGGATTGGATGTGGAAGCTGATGTGTCATCCCTATAGGTTACCCTTTTCTCAGACCTCATTCTAGCTCTTTTTTCAATTAGGTTATCTTCTATACTTACTGCTCCCCTTTGCATATCTTCCATTGTGTTGTAATCTCTCTCCCTAAGCTGGTAGGCCATGTCAGCATCAAATCCTTAAGGATAATTCACTAAAGCCATTCCTTGGGGAGGTTTAATGTGTGGAGGAAGAGCATTGTAAACACTGTTAAACCTTATAGAATAGTCATGGACACTCTCTCCTACATTTATTTTAAGATTATTGTATTCTGCTAGGATTTGGAGAGGGTTGGTCTTGAATTCCCATTTGTTTATGAAGGATTGATATAAAGAGGTAAGATCATGGATACTATTAGGAGGTAGGCCTTTAAACCACTTCTTCACATCTCCTCCTAAACTCTGGGCAAATATTCTCATCTTGACTCATCTATCTCCATATAGTCAAAGAAATCTTCCATCCTATCTACATGGTGTTGAGCTGTGGTAGACTCTTTTGCAATGAAATGTGGGATGTTTGATTGATAATCATTGGGTAAAGGAACTAGGGGCTGTGGTAACACCAGAGGTGCATACCAGGCCACCATAATGGTGTTTTGAGGAGGTAATGGATTGGCTTGAGCAGCAGGTATGTGGATGACATGAATACTAGGACCAACGACACTCTGTTGAGCTAATTTAGGGTGATAGAGCCCCAAGTTTTGAATGAAATGAATGTCAGGAGGTGTAGATGGGGGGGTATCTCTATCCTTAATGTGTTGACCACTGTGAGATGGTGAACCAAGAAGCTCAAGGTCTGACGGGTCTAGAGCACTGAATGACCTAGTTCTAGGTAAACTGCTTGGTAAGTCTAGGTCGAATTGAGTGTCTGATAGAGCTGTAAAGTTTTATGGTGCAGAGTCTGCTCTATGGACGTGTCTGGAAATAGTTGGAATTCTAGGGGTGGGATATTTCCTAAGAATTCTCTCAGGGTTGTGAACTATTTCAGGTGGGTTTGGGTTAGGATAAGCTCTAGTATGAATGGTTCTTGAATCCAGTATGTTTGTATTCAGACAAAGAAGCTTAATCCTACTTGTTACTTCTAATATGGCTGATGTTGTAATGAAGGTTAGTCTCCCAGTGGAGTCTTGTGAAAACCAAGATAATCAGTAGGCCTACTAATCACCAGTGGAGTCTTTAATCGTTAAGGAACTATGGAGTCGCCAGGTGGAAGGTTTAGAATGTTTCAAGAAGGTATACTATCCACCACAGTGATTAAACACCAAAATAAGGCTACTATGGTCTTCTTTGAGTCTTTGAAGTGTTTAAAGGTGTGTTTTACTCAAATTTCCCCAGTGGAGTCACCATTATGTTGGGGTTCTTACGTTTTGGCAAGTTTGGCAATACAAAAAGATAAGACAACATCAAAACCACTTTGGTACCTCAGGATCTAGCCCTCCTGGGTCCAGAGAGGGATCTCTCTATAAAGGCAAAGGTATATGTCTTTGAGGTTCAATTTTAAGGTATTAGGCTAGTTATAAGGCTCAAGGTTTGTTTTGGTTTTGTTTGTTTGTTTGGTTGTTGGAAAACATGAAGGAAGGGTTCAATATAAGACAAAGGGTGAGCAGAGAGGATTTTAGGCAAAGGATAGATACTTCAGGGAACGCTCAAGACCATTGGGAAATGGATTCATAAAAGGGTTTACTTGCTATTCAGTATCCAAGGCTTTCAATTGGGCTAGTCATCTAAAACAGAGGATCTTAAAGATGATAGTGTGGTATAAAATGGTAAGGAATGAAGGTGAATGATAAGGAAACCTCCGAGGTGACCACCTAGGAATCAGATCTAGGGACAGGGCATGCCATTAAACACCTATGATCCAACCCCTAAAAGACTAACTCTTCAGACAACAAGAAACACTTAAGATTTAAACACAAAGGTGAAACCTGAGATCAGAGAAAGGCTTTGAAATTTCAATGCTTCGACATTCAACTTAAGGGAACTTACAAAGGTTCAATTGATTGAAAAATACCCTAGTGAGATAGAATCAGCATTATAAACTCCCGATATTCCAATTTTTTCAATTCAAACCAGGCAAGAAAATATAAGAACATATTCATAAATTCATACATCAGTTAGTAGTGAATAATAGCTACTACACTGGTTAAATTATCTTGAATTATTTCTCAGATAACACAATCAGTAGAAAAAATCAAAGATAAGAAGAGTAGGAGCATTAGGGTACCATACATGGGTATATCCTAAGCCAGATTTCTGATCCTTACCAGAGAAATGAAATGTAATGAATTACATAAGGAAAACAGAGAAGTTTTTTTTAGTTTGTAACACCACAAAGTCAGCTGGGTAATTCCAGGATTCAACTGAGATGAATAAGTCTTCAACAAATCCTTCTGGTTTGATTGTAGAATGGTCAGCTAACTCTAGAATGGTTGGTGTATCTCTGATTTTGTTCTTTAGTTGTAACAATTGCAAATTTTCAAGAGTCATAATGTTTATAGCAAAACCTAAATCTACCAGAACTTGAGGGATTATTGTTTTACCAATTTGGACTGTCACAGTAGGATGGCCAGGATCACCATATTTAACTAGAGGAGTTTTACCGGACATTAATGCAGATAGATCACCCATAAAATGAATTGTAAGGGGGTCTTTAGCTTTCCTTCCAGGTTTCTTAACACAAATATCTCTCATGGTTCTAGCATAAATTGGTACATCTCTTAGTGCTTGTAAAAGTGGAATTTTAACATACAGATTCTGCAACTCCCCTAGAAGATTAAAAGCAGGTGGCTCGGGTGTTCTAGTTAAAACTAAATGCTTAGGGAATGGTGGTTCTGCTGTTTTAGCACCCTTATTAGAGGGTGGTTGTACCTCTTTATGTGAATCATGTTTCTCAGTTTCTTCTTTATCAGAATCGGAAGAGGTAACATCATCAATGATGGGTTCAACAATTTTCCCAGATCTTAAATGAATGTCATTACATTGTGCAGGGAAAACATGAAATGTAGGCTAGTTCTGAATATTAATAACTTGCACAAATTTATTATTGGGGTTAGGATTTGGTTGTACAGGTAGTTGGGGTCTCATTTGATTATTTGGTGGAGCACCTAATGGTAGAGGAAGTGGTTGTTTAAATTGAGGAAATTGATTTGGAAACGGGAGTTGTTGACCCCTCCAATTTGAATTCCATTGATTAAAATAAGATGGTTGTTGTGGAGGCCAGCGAGTCCACATCACAGGATCTACAAAGGGAGGGTTTGTTTGTTGCATGGGTGGGTAATTCATTTGATTGAAGGGTGGGTATTTCATTTGGTTGAAGGGAGGGTAATTTGTTTGACTAAAAGAAGGATAATTGTTCCAACGATTAGAAGATATAAATGGCATATTAGAGTTCATACCTTGTCCTCGTGGTTGTCATTTTCTTCTCTGTGTCAGCAGATAGACTACTTCAGCTTCTTCTTTGGTTGGTTGCAACGCTGCCTTTATTCCTGGTAAAGAGGGCATTGTTGTGTTTCATGATCTTTCTCACAAAGGGTGCAAATTGGTATCTTGTCCAATGGGCATTCCCTTAGTGGGTGTTTATCTCTGCATTTGGGGCAAAACACAGCCAAAGCTGCTTCTGCTTAGGCCTATTTCTTTTTAACCTACAAGGTGTCAATCTGTGAAGAAAAAGAACTTAACATTTCAGTTTTCAATTCTTCTAGTAAATTACCTATTTCGGCTCTTGTTGCTCCTCCACTGGCTGATTTTTGAACTCTTGAATATGTGGCATCTCTGCTGTTTGACCTGTTCCTTGCAGCTCCTCTTGAACATCTTTTACAGAGGTCAACAATTTCATCATATGATTCTTTAGATATATCCCCTTTACCAAGCATATTTAGCATGTCTAAACAATCATCCCTCACCCCTTTCAGTAATATCATTTTAATAATATCCTTACTTACATCGGGATGATTGGATCTCTACAGATTGTACTGTAGTCTTTCCACAAAGTCCTCCAAATTCTCATCCTCCTTTTGTACCATCTTAAATAGTTCCTCCCTCTTTTCTCTTGTCTGGCAGTAGTCTTGATATTTAAGAAAAAAATTATGTTTCATCTGCTCCCATGTTGTGATTACATGGCCTCCAAGACTCATGAACCACCTTAGTTCATTTCCTTTTAGTGTTGTTGGGAACAGCTTCAACTTCTGGGCATTAGTAACATAATCATAAATTCTACATAATATATCAAATTCAAAAAGAAATGCGTCAGGATCTTCAGAAGATAACCCATGGAAGTTGGGTAAGGCTGAAAGTGGGATATTCTTCATGGGAGTTGCTCCTCTAGGGAGATCACTAATAGGAAATCCCAAGGTAGAGAGAGAATTGTCATCTTTTCCCTCTCCTTCAGGATCTACTTGTCCTCTGCCAAATAATCCTTCATTGTTTCCTTCCGTTGTTTGATCTCCTACTGCACTTTCTCAATCCTCAAATTTTTCTACTGGCTCTTCAATGTTTTCTACTAGTTTTTCAACGTTTCTTGTTGATTCCTCAACGTTCTCTGCTGGTTCTTCAATTATTTCTACTGGTTCTTCAATACTTTCTACTGGTTCTTCAACACTTACTGCTGGTTCCTCAACGTTTTCAGGGCTCACAACTTCTTCTGTTTCATAATTAGATTGAGGGGAACATTGAGGCTTTGGCCTTCGAGAGCTTAATCTCTGAGAAGATTTAGCTTTTGATAAAATCTCGTCAATAAAATTCTTTCTTCCTCCCCTTGCTTTTCCCTTGCCACCTATAGGGTTAGTTTTCTTATGGGTTCTACGTCCTCTCATACAATCTGCACATCTGGAAGAAAAACATCAATGCTTTTGAAATCTATAATTTCCTTCCCTGGCAACAGTGCCAAAATGTTGGTCACTTTAATTTTTTATTAATTTAAACAATTCAATTGCTACATAAATTTTCAACCCAGGGAAGTCTGTTTATTTCAAAGGCAATCACACATTGTATATGCTCAATCTCAAAAGCAAAGAAATGTTGTAGTAATAATCACACTAATCACACCTTGCTTTAAAAAAACTGAATTCTACTTGAGTTACAGCAAAGACAATCCTTCTATTGCAAACTTTCATTAAAAGAATCCTGGATTACATTAAAAAGACAATGATCTAGGAAAGGAAATCAATCTGCAGAAAGGAAGATAAATTATACTATAACAGAGAACAAGACCCTATTCCCCAAGTAGGAATATTCAGCACCTATTTTCTGATTACCAAGATTTCACACACTCATTCCATAAAAAATAATTCTAATTAAAATAACTCACAACTTCTTAAGAATGAATTGTATGAAATCAACACAACAAGTAATGAAAACAAAGCTTTAGAAATAAACAACAGAATTCCAACACTGCATAAATAAATTCAGTAAACAGGGTTTAATCAAGGCATGAATGAAATGAACAATTAACGAACTACAGGAGAAAATGGGTGAATCTTGTGAAGAAGGCGAGCCCTTTCATTCTCACAAGATTCCCCGGAAGAAGGAATTAAATTGAAGTGCTCAAAACAAACTTTTATTTATCTTTCGAAAGAAACATATTACAAAAGAGTCACGTTCCTTCTCTGTTCAGAAATGAACCTCCCGTAGTCTCTAACTATCCTCTAATGCTGATGTCTCCTCTTTTTAAAGAGGAGACATCTATTACAATTGATTTACATTATAGAAATCATATTTTTAACCCAATCTGATCTTCTGTTATGAAATAGGGCCTTTCTGTTCTTCCATAGCAAAATGTTGTTACAATGGTTACGATGGTACTGGCTTCAGAGTGGTCCGTGTAACAGCTTCCTTTACTTGTCTTTTCTTGTTGCCGTCATACTTGAAATGCTGCTTCAAAATCAAAAATCACGGGTTGTTTCAGCAACGAGATTTGCGTACCATGTTGATTGTTTCAGAAACACGGTCTTCAGACAGTCATAATAGATTATCTGTGGTCTTCAAACTGTCTCAGCAAATATATATCTTCGATTAATGATTAAATATAAAAGTAATGTAAAATTATATGAAAAACAAGTTAAACATATAGTAAAGAGAAGAATATTATATACCTTTGGAAAAATGGATGAAAGTGATAGTGTAAGTTTTAAATATGGACTGAAAAAGAGTAGAATGATAAAAAAATGTATGGTCAAAATGGTACATTATGAGGTCCTAACAAGGTCTACCATACTACATAACAAATTCTCTGGCAACATTTTAGGACTTTCTGTCAGAGTGGAGATCTTCTCAGGAGCTCGATGTAGCATAAAAATAGTATGGGATCTTGTCCTTTCACGTGAAGGAACCTTCTGCTGATGTGATCATTGATAATATTTTTTCTGTGCTTTAGGCCTCATTAGGCCTTCTGTGTTAATCACAAGGTCTTCAATATAGCACATTTTCCCTTTTAACACTGAATTAAGGCTTAAAATCTTCGATAACGGGCATTAAACTCTTTAATTCTTCACTGATACTCTTAGCCACTTCATTGACTATCTCTGTCTGTGAAAATGGAGCTTTAATGGTGCTGGATGGTTTTACAGAGTTAAACACTATTTTTAATGAAATATTTCATTCCAACACCTTCCCAGGTGTTTTCTTTGCATCTCAGGCTATGAAAATGGCCCTCTCTGCGCTCTATGTCACTATGACAGTGACTATGAGCAATGGAGGTTTCCACCACCTGTAACCCTGCAAAAAACACAAACAATGTTAAGAAATCCATGCGGGAGGGAGGATGGATGCAGTGGAAGGTTGTGAGAATGGCAGCGCAACAGAGATGAATGCAGTGGATGCAGTGAAACACAGCTGAAAAATGTAGTGAAATGGCGAAAATCTGATCTCATGGAGGTTTGGTGGAGGAATGGTTGTGGGCCGTTAGATTAGATCTGGTGGTGACGATCGACGGCGGTGATTAATCGATGGAGTGGCTTAAGAAGGTCAGGTTGAGAAACATGACTTTAAATGTAAAACATTAAAAGTTAACCCTTTGGCGGAATACAAAGGAAATCCATGAAAATGAATGAAATTTCGGCGTATTAGCTGGTGGGACCCGGCATGGGCGGAGGGTGATTGATCATGGCCATTAGATCTCAGGAGGAGATCAACGGCGGAGATGCTCTGACGAAAATCTGTGGTAGCCCGCTGAAAAAATGTTAATGGAGAACGCGATGGAAAGAGGGCCGTTGATCTGAACAGATCAACGGTTGAGATCTTTAGATGGTCTTTCGGGGACATAAGTGGGGAAGTGGTTTTTAGGATAAAAACCACTATTTTTGTGCGGCAAAAGGCGGGTTTGGAAATTTTCCAAAAATCACGCAATATGGTCCGCCGCTTGACACGTGGCAAAATAAAATCGCCCATATCGCGTGAATTTAAACTATTAAACTTCGGACGCCAAAGTTGCGCGATGTTGATGCTGGCCATTGGATCTGGGACTGTGAGATCCAACGGTGGGAGATGGAGCGTGATATGCGAACATGCGCAGTCAGTAAGGTGGGGTCAAGCCGAAGGTGGTTTCAATGTGAGCCGTCTGATCAATGCGATGGACGGTCGAGATCTGTAGAGAGAAAGAAAATGCAGAGGATTTGGTTAGTGGGCGGGACGAATCTTGACCGTTGGATCGAACAGGATGGACGATTGTGATTCAATTGGAATTAGAGGAGGCAGGGGCCAAAACTCCGATGGGACGATGTTGCGATTTTATCTGGACCATCGGATCGGTGGTAGTTCAACGGTCGCGATTGGATTGGGGGTGATCAATCGGGGAACACGGGGCAGAGAGAGATCAAATCCTGGCCATTGGTTCTTGTAGATTCAATGGCCAGGATCCAATCGAGGATCGGCCAATCGGGGAGACAGGAAGTGGCACATTTCAAAATTTCCGATTGACGATTGGAGCGGCACTGCGATGGCCGTCGGATTGCTTAAAGATCAATGGTGGAGATCTTCATCGGGAGTTAACAAAGGGAGGAGGTGGGGCACGGTGAAACATGCGTGGAACCGTTAGACCTATTCAAATCAACGACAGATATCACTTCCGAGACCAACAGAACAAACACACCTCGCATCGGAAGTTTTCAAATATGAAAGGGAAAAGCGCATCGCAACAAACTTCCGATGCGATTAGTGCTCTATGGCTTAGCGCTTGGTCTTAGCACTTGGGTTCATGGAGGGGAAGTGGTTAAGGGGCTGGCCGAAAAGGGGCTAAGCCTGTTATATGGTAAAAAATAAGTTTTTGGCTTTAAAACAAAGTTTTTTAAGGCTGAATCAGAGGTTCCGGTAGAGGGAAAAAAGGATTTTCTCATCAAATGATGGGATTCACATGGTTTAAAAGGAGGAATTAGATGGTTTGGAAGACTTAGGAAGGGATTTTTGGGGTCAAGGGGAAATTTGAGAAAGGGAAAAAAAGGGTTAAAATGAGGAATTTTGCAGGGATACAAAGGGGAAAATGGAGGCTTTTTTGAGCATAATTTTTTCACAGACAGTGAGGATATCTTGATGGAAACAACAGTGAAGATATTTTCAAAGGCAGAGGACACACAAAGGCTTAAAGAATGAGAGATTTTCATAGGAAATGTATCTCTTGAAGGCTCAAAAAAATTTTAGCCACCTGTTTGCTTGACAAAAAAATTATAGGTGGCTAACAGGGTCCACTTAGTGAAGGCGACTCTTTTCACTAAGCTCAAAATCTTTTTGAATCTTAACAAAATAATAAAAATGTTGTTGAGCCTCATGGTAACATAGTTCGGAGGTATGTTGCCACCACCTCTCTTCTCAGAGATAAGATACGATCGCGTGAGCTAGTTTATTTTTGTTTGGTATGTAAGCATATTTTAGTTATTTTATATTAATGAAATGAAGATTTGTTTATGTTGCATCTCTATTTTTATGTTTATATCTGTGTTCTATTTCGCTCTTGCATAAGTCTGCATCAGTGGTATTAGATCAATTTTCTATTTCTCTATTTTTTTGTGCATACCCACAATGAGGTCAAGGTATAAGGAGTTGGGACTTAAACTGGTTGAGCCCTTACAAGACTAGCTCCACCAACACCAAAGGCATCCCATGGTGGAAGAAAAGAAAGACGAGGGATCAGGAGATCATATCAAACTATTTCTCTAAGAAGCCCTTGAGTGACAAAGGAACAAAATTATGAACAAATATTGATCGAAGGATGAGTAGTAACTTCGAAGGTGCCGCCCCCTTCAAGGTACAAGTTAACTTCTATATCCCTATATTCAAAGGTAAAATAGATGCATATGTTGTAGATAAGTGGCTAAATCTACTGGAAGGTTATTTTTCGGTCCATAATTTCTCCGACAGGGAGAATATTAATTTTTCACTGCTTAAAGCTTTCCCCCATGTCAAGGACTGGTGGGAAACTTATCATGAGAGACAGGCCAAGGAACCCTCTCTATTTTCATATGTACCCTCTTGGAAATATTTCTGAGATGCTATCAAGGAAAAATATTACCTTGTTGGGAGTTATGACGACAAGTACATACAATGGACTACACTGCAGAAACAAAGGGATAAAGATGTGCATGATTTGAGGAATCTTTCCCATACCCTGTGCAGAAATTTGGGTATCAAATATTCTGAGAAACATCTGGTGCTCAACTACTGTGCTTGTTTGCAAAAATACATTTGGGAGGAAATTGAGTTCTTGGATATCTCCTCGCTTGGTGTAGCATGCTGATATGCTTCCAAGATTGAGAAGACATTCAAGCAGAATAAATGAGACTTTGTATTTGCGAACCCAAAGCAAAGCAAAGGCACCACCAAGCCATAGAGAAAAGGGTAGCACTAGGATGTGACCCTTAGGATAACTCCTTGAAGTTGGAAGTGATTAATAATGGGAAGGAGAAGAAGGACACCAACAAGTGGTGTGATTTCGATAAAAATCCCACTCACAACACGAATGAATGTCGTGCAAAGCAGATGTTGGTGGCCGAGCTAAAAGAGTTATAGACAGATGCATTATCTAATTCTGAGATGGAACAGGACAAGGGAAATAACAAGGGAAAGCATATCATTGATGTAGAACCCTTTGCAATGGTAGCTGCCACTAGGCTGTAAAAGGAAAAATATGAAGATCCAGAGGAAGGGGAGTGTCTCTTCCACTCAGAGATATGGGTAAAGGGTTCGCTGGTGTAATTCATAAATTACAGTGGGAGCCAAAAGAACCTGATTTGAACCGAGGTCATTAAGATATTGAAGCTACCAACAATGTCACAGCCACAACTGTACACCATTGAGTGGATCCACTAAGGGCGATATCTCCGTGTCAACCAACAATGTTGCCTGAAATTGTACAAGACACCAGAGGTAGCACCGTGTACCACATTTTATTTGATATCTACTAAATAATGCAGTAAGGCCATCTCCCAGACTAGGAAATTTGTCTTCCTTATGATTCCCCCTCAAAGCAAGAGGAATATTGTGGCCACATCCATAACCTCTATACAAGGCTCCTCCACATGACAAAAAAAAATGGACAAGGTTGTGGAGGAGTACAAGGACATCTTCACCTTGCCCACAGGGGTACCCCTACATTTTCAGGTGAAGCACTCCATAAATCTAAACCCGATAATTCTACTACTCAATGGATCGATATACTAAAACTCTGTTATAGAGAATGATTAAATCAAGTGGCATATTTAGGAGTTATTGCAGAAAGGGAATATCAGGCCAAGTTCCTCACCCTATGGAAGCCCGATCATGTTGGTATGGAAAAAGGAAAAAACCTGGAGGCTACGTATTGACTATAGAATGCTGAATAAGATCACTGTCTAGAATAGGTATCCAATCCCAAATATTGATGACTTTCTGGACTAGATCAAGGATGGAAAATATTTCAGAAATATTGACTTGAAGTCTAGTTATCACCGGGTAATAATCGAACCCTTCAATGTGTGGAAGACTACCTTTAAATCCAAGGAGGGCCTTTTTGAATGGATGTTCATGCCTTTGAGGTTGAAAAATTCCCCTGCAACCTTCATGAGGCTGATGGAAAACATCTTGCAACCCTTCACCAACTCATTCGTGGTGGTGTATTTGGACAACATCCTTATCTTCAACCAGAGTTGGGAAGAGCACCTACAACATTTGACATGTCCTCTAAACCCTCTGACAACATAAATTGTGTGCCAATTGTTGGGAAAATCCTAGGAGTTGGTAGTTAAAAACGATTTCCCTTTTTATGAAATTAACTTATGATGTTTTCATTATCAGTATTAGATTTCTTAATTGTCTTTTATTATCATCAAGATTAATTTCAAGCACCAAAATAAGAGAACACAATATATAGGTACACTCCCAGGGAAAAACCCCCCTCGAGAGGAAAACCTAGTCATAAATTCTTCCTTCAGTAGATTCAAAGGTGAGATGACCAAGACCCTTACAATCTAGAATCAAGACTACTTCCATCCATCAAGTCAAGGTAATCACTCTGCTTGCACCCAATCCTTATCACTATGTTTTTTTTAGCACCGAAATCATTCCCTTCACTATAATCCACATTTGTATCTCAGAAAGGTATGCCAAAATCCATATACCATCACTGTGATCCACATTACTGAAATCCGCATATCTTCACTATAATCCACATTACTGTGATTTTTCCAAGACTATAATTTGATTCTCCTTCCATGGGTTTAGGTCTGAAATTCCTTGTTGCAGTAGCACCAAATATTTATCTCCACTTTGATCTCCAAACCAAAAACTAATCCAAGCTTTGTGATGTCTAAACTATAGAGATGATTCGAACTCCTATGGTGGTCATTTGATAGAAGGCTAGACTCCTTTATATAGTTGTTCGTCCATCCTAAAAGAGTTGACATGAAATTTTTGAACAATTGTGTCATTATTGTGAGCCTACATTCATTTTCATTCATTTTTGTAGGCTCATGTGTGATTCAACTTGATGGATATCCTTTCAACAACAAGGAGAATTTCATAGATGGAGGAGTCTTCAAAAATTTATTTTGACAATAGCCTAAAGCCTTCAATGGAGGCTTGACCTATACATTTACCCAAGCATGAAACCCATGATTTAACAAGTCAGTTCAACAATAACAAAATTCTTTTCTTTTGATGAATATGTTATATTTTCTACTTCAATTAAAATGAAGACCGAACCTAGTTACATTTTCCAACACTCCCTCTTAACTAGGGAGGTATTCATATTTACATATAATCATAGAGGTACATGGAATATTTCAACACATGATCTATCAAGAAGTTTAGGCACCGCAAAGCCATGGAATGGATTTATAAACAAGGAAATCTATCCATTAGTCTCTCAACAATTTAGGCACCGCAATGCCATAGACTAGATTCCTGAACAAGGAAATATACCCGAGTGGGAATAAGATGGAATCAAGCTTTCAACCTCTCTAGGGAAAATAAGGCTTAATTAATAACCATCAACCCAAGGATCCAGGTGCGTGTCAGAGCTCAATAACCAATGCCACCCTTCCAAATTTAGGACCTAGACATTAACAAAAAGTGCAGACCAGATGTCTTCCCAGGCAATGATTCACTCACAAACCCTCAACACCCCTTGATCTAACAGATCAAGGAACAAAAATATCTCCTGACCAAACTGATCGGTAACTAACATGGTATCAAATCATTCGAGAGATTCACTTATACAAACACAACCCCATTGAATAATATACTTTCACATGTACTTAATCAAATACAAACCTCCAGGGTCTTCCAGACAACTTGATGTTGCTTCTCAACTTTCCATGGTAGGACTATCAACAAAATATTTGACAAAATAGTCCTCAATCATAAATTATCCTTTCATACTTCATATGCATAAACATATTCTTCAATCGTATCCTACTTTCCTTCTTTAAACAACACCTCAAAATTCATTCTCTAATTTCCTTCTCTCACTTATGGCCACCACTAAAACTTATGGTTGTTAGTAATGGGCTAGTGCATGACACATGGAGTAGCGAATTGTATTTATCACTCCCTCTTAAATAGAGAGGATGTAATTATTCCTGTACAAGAAATATTCTCAACCATCCTCTTATCCCATGGATATTCCTTTAATTCAATCTCCCTCTTAATCTAGGGAGTTCTATTTCTTCTTTACGAAATTGGAGAATATTTCATGGCATCCATCCTTCTTATCAGGGTCATTCATTTATCATGCTTATCCCATCAAATTTTCTTAATATCATCTTCACCATCTTGAAGATGATGTACCTGCACAAATTATATAAGTACAACCAAAATTATAGAAGCATGAAGTTAGCTATAAAAAATTATAATAGCAAAAGCATTAGCCTATACAAACATAATCGTCAAGAGACCATATTTCAACTTCTTGCTCAGGTTTAGTTATAAGCCCTAAGTCATACTCATATCTCATCAATATATCACATTTATTATATCTAGGGTTTCAATATTGTTTCAACAGCAAGTTCCTTCATATCACAAACCTTAGAAACAAATCAAATCAATGAATCTAACAACTTTTAGAATTCACATGTTAGACTCCTCACTAAGATTTCATACATATCTTAGATTTCATACATGATATTCAACAAGAAAAACCAATCATAACTTAATTAACATCATGGCAAGCATCTACTAGGGTTTGATGCAAACCCTAGATTTCCATCGTCATCCTAGAACTTAAAAAATTTGACTAGAGCTTGTTTCCAAATAGTCAACACATATATCTAGGAATTCATCAACATATCATAAGCACTTCATATTTCAGGCAATATTAAAATGTTAGACATATAACAACCTAGACCAAGATAGGGTTTCAACCAATGGACACATGCCTAGGGTTTAATTCCTAAGACTCTAAATACATAAGGCTTTTTCTTATAGACCCAACAAAACCCTAAAGATTTAGGGTTTCATAACATAGCAAAGTAAACCCTACTTTTCCAAAAATTTCAAAGGTTCAGGATTTCAAACAACATCATCAATATATCAAAACATAATAGCAATTTCTTTAGATTCCATCAATAAACCTAGGTAGGTTTAGAGTTTCAAAAATTATTAGCATACCCTTAGGTTAGGGTTTTTTAGAGAGCATGTCTAGGGTTCAATAAAATCAATTAAGAATCTAGAGAGGGGTAGATTTATCAAGAGATGAATCTCCCTAAACAAGAATCTCTATAATTCAAGGTAGATATAGAAAATTATGTTAGTAATGTAATGAAAAATTTAAAAATAAGATAAAGAGAATTTCATAATTTATATAGACATACTTGGAGATGGATATGTTTCTTGAAAAAATTGTTAAGGAGTCCTTGAGGTGTTTTCTTTGCACTAGGCCAAGATCCTATAATACATAGTTACAAGAAAACCATGTGATACCAAGAATGTGATTTAATTTCTTAGGTTAGATAGCCATGGAGGATGGAATTCTATGAGAAGTTATTCCTTCTTTTAATCAGGTACTTAGACTTGACATCCTATATTTATAGAAGATAAGGGTTAGGGTTCTAATATTTATATTATCTAAGGATTACAATTTTTACCATAGACTAGCTGTAACTAAGGATTGTTAGATATATTAAAAATTTAGAAATTCAAGAACATGCATACCTTGTAGTTACATACCTTTGATTTTATAACTTATTAGACTTATTGTAGTAACAATGCTTACTTGGTTCTTTGTACTAAGATCCTAAAAGAGTGCTTCCTTCAAGCTAGTTCCTTATGCTAGTATAATTAACAAAGACCCTTGATATATCTCTAGTTGTGTCAAGTTTTATTTCTTTAATGATTGAAAGGAAGAATATGCTACTTCATATATTAACAATGATCACTACAAGAAAAAAGGACATTGATGAGGTTCATGCTTGTGACGGACCTTTAAGGTCCGTCACCAATGTCACATATGGTGACGGTCCTTAAATAAGCGTCAATGTAAGTGTATATAGTGATGGTCCTTTAAGGTTCGTCACCAAAGAAATTTTCAATAACACTTTTGGTGAGGGTCGTTAAAGGCCCATCACTAATTATCTCTTTGGTGACACTTCCAGTGACGAACTTTTAATGACCCTCACCAATACTCTTTTTGTTACTTTTGGTGATGGTCAAAAAAATTCCATCATCATTTATCATTCCAATGAGTTTTTGATGATGGTATGTGCCTGTTAATATATTTTTTTGTCAAAATATAATGATTTAAGACCATTATTGTGGAGTCTTTTTTATAATATTTCCAAGGCCATAGTGGTTAGAGTTAGTCAATTTGTTAAGAAGTAACTAGCGTGTATCATTTCCCTCAAGTAAGGACTAGTTGAATAGAGTTTTCCTATGAGTCAACACATGATTCATATCTATTAAGTTTATTATATAGCAAATTCCCTTTAGATAAAGTTGCACTAGTGTGTGTAGGAAATATATTATTTAATACATAATTAAGATATTCCAATTCTAGTAACGAGAAAGACCTAACACTCCTCAACAATCCGGGCACACCTTAAATTAATGCTTTGGCACACAATAACATTTCTTCGCACCTCGCATGTCTTGGAACATATTTGTACCTAGAACATATTGTCATGAAAGTGATGACCAAGCACATGGTGGCATGCACTAGCACAACATAGAACTCTCCTAGCATGTGTTGGCATGCATGTAGTCCCTAGCATGCCTTGGAACACCTTGGTTGAATGCATTGCCATACATTATCACTTGGCAGACAATGCCGCTTGGCATGTATTGGGACCTATTATTAGTGTGCCTAGCATGCCCCTTTTGAAAAATATAAGTCCCAAATTATTAAATCTCTTATTGGTTCTTCCTTTTGTTGCCTTGACACTTATTGACACATATTGACATACCCTAGCACACTGCACATCCTTAGCACTTGACATGTATTGGCATATCTTGGCATTATTTGGCACATATAATTAGCACACCCTGGAACTCCCAATAACACTTTGGGACTTCTTGGCATGCCTTGATATTACCTAGAATGCCTTACCAATGCTTAGCATACCTTGTCACTCCCTCCTTGGCATGAAAACTAGCACTCATTAACACTATTCCCTAGCACATGTTCCTCATATTCATTAAATTCCATGAATTTTGACTTAGTGCTCCCTTAATATTTTTTCCACGTACTCCTTAACACTCATCAACATGCATTAGAAATATCTAGCACACATTAACACTCTTCAACATGCCCTTCCACTTCATAACATTCATAACACTTGTTGACACATATTGGCACTTGGCACGTGTTGGCGCTTGGAAACTCTTAGCATGTATGGAATACGTTGAGATGACTTGATGCGATTTGACATGGTTTAATATTAAATTTATTTGAGATCAACTATTAGAAAGTAGATGAGAAGCAACAAAGGAAGACTTTGCACTTGGCACCTATTGGCACCTATTATTGGTGTGCCTAGCATGCCCCCCTTGGAAAAAGTAAATTGACGACTTGTTAACCCTCTTATGTGTTCATTTTCCTGCAGTTTAACTTGTTTCTCCCTTTTGTTTCCTTGAAAATTCCTAGCACGCATTGACACACCCTTGCACATATTGGCATGCCTTATCACTTGGCACATATTAACATGTTTGACATGCCTTCATGCTATCTGGCACATCTTAGTATTCCGTAACACACCTTGGCACTCATGTACTCACAACTGTCCTTTACATTTTTTCACAAATTGGGAACCCAATCAAGTCCTTGGCTATTGTAGTTCTTGTAGCAATATTGGCCTGCTTCAACAACTTGACTAATTGCACCTACTACAAGTAGATTGTGCCTCATTCACCTAAGAATTGCCTATAACTCATCTTATGCCACTCATTTCCAAGCTCAACTTGTCCCACTTAACTAGTTACCAGGAAAAGGATCACATGATCTAGCCATGGCCATAAAAAAGCTAAGCAACATAGGTTACATAGGAAATATTTCACATGTATGTTTAGTTCATATAAACAGTAGAAAATTAACTAAGAGTTTGCAAGAACCACAAGATGCACAACACACAAAATATATAAGTTGACACAAGCTGAGTTCCCCAAAACTTATACACAAAAATGTACAATATGAAGTTATCTAGAATATTTAAAACATAAGCATGTAGCCAAAGTGTGCCACATCTCATATAAAAATAATAGCTAAAGGAAAAACAATTTTGTGCCTAGCACAAAGTGATCTCCCTTTGTCTAAAACTGTTATGTTGAGCCCCATATAACAATTGTAGGCTTGCCTCCTCTAAAACCTATTCTGAACTTCTCCTAACACACTTTGTCCTTAGCACACTTGAATTCACTGACACTCCTTGCGCACACTTTTATTCGTTCCTTTCCATGCATTTTGACCTAGTTATCTCTTGATATACTCCGACACTCCCTAATACTCTTCAACATGCATTGACATTGTTTGACATGTGTTAGCATGCCTTTTCATTCCTAATTTTCATGCCCTGACCCTCCCTAGCTATCATGCCCTCACAACTACCCTTACTTAATTTGAAACTTGGGAACCCAACCAAGCCCTCGATTTACTACAAGAGATTGAATAAATTACGGTTACTACAAATGGGCTATGTTGTTAAATTATGTAGCTTGGGAGGTACTCCACAAGGCTAGTGAGATGGGTTTGTGTGAATTTTTTCACAAAAGGATTTGCAGGAAAAGAATCTAATCAAAGGGATTTTGGACACAAGATGGGGTTTAAAATATGAAAGAAAATGAAAAAGGAAAATTAATATTTCCTAAGGTCTAAGTGGATAAAACCTGTAATTTCTAGAGGGTTCCTAAGAGGTCTAGGAAAAACTATTTAAGAAGGCCTTAGGATGAAGGAAATAACATCAAGTGAGAAGGATCTAATTTTATCAAGGGGGCGAAGAGAGATGTAGTCCTAAATTAGGTCGAGTAAGAGGGCCGAGAAAGGGTTGCTAAAGGGAGGCCATGATCATCCACCAAGAGCAAGATCATCATGTGAGAGTTCACCAGAATGGTGCATACCTTAATGGTTAGTTCGAGCTAGGAAGTAGGATGTAATATTGTTGGTTCTCTTCTGGTAGATCGAGCTTAAGAGAGGTTTCTCATGAGAATCTAGGCATGTGATTTCAACGATGTATTTGTGTGAATGCCGCATCAAATTCTGAAATGTTGAAATTCACAAAAAGAAATAGTGAAATTGGAAACCAGAAAGGACAAAATAAAATAAAATGCACCCACAATGGTGAGGAATTTTGATGCACCAAGAGTGAGGAATGTGGGGCGTCTAATTTATATTTCCCTTAAATAAATTGGACAATAAATTGTAATTTCATCTCATAACAACTTGTGTTAGTAAACTAAGTCATGATGATTGAGTTAGCTCAAGAAATTCGATTTGAGGGTCTAAGATGAGGCATGTAGAGGGATTATAATATTTTTGGGGTCCATTTGCAGTTGATGCATTAGTGGGGTGCAGGTGTGAATTATTTAACTCAATTAAATGAGTTAAAATCAATTTAACTAGTTCTAACTGAGCGATGAGCTAGTGAGAGGTCTAGTGAATTATATTAGATTTAATTCACAGTGAGTGATCAATCATATAGTTGATAATTTTCTATTAATAGTTTCATGCACGTCAGTTCCAAGGAAGACCCAATTGAGACAGAGGTTAAAAGGAACATAACTATCAGTTGTATTTATAGAAAATTGCCCATTTGCAAATATAAAGTCACTGGGATGCCATGATGGATTACGTAATCAAGGAAGACTGATTTTCCTAATTAATAGGGAGCTAATTCCCTAGGAATTCAATGAGCAAGGTAGGATGAAGGAAGGATGAGAATTGGCTAAGTACTAGACCGATTTTTCCTAGATTAGCGGGAGACAATTGGCAGAGTGTTGGAGAATCTCATGAGAGATTAAGCATTTTATTGTTTCATGATTCCTTGAATTAATACATAATAGAGATAGAGGTGTTTTGAGAAGTTTATTTCCCCATATACATCTTGTGTTGTGCGATTGATAATTTTTTTTCTTACTTATATGTGATTGTGTGATCATGTTTTTTTTCCACAAATTGTAGGAAGGATTCAATATCTTGTTTTAGTACATTACAAGATCAGATTGAATCTTGTTGGTTAGATTTTCTACATGGTATCAAAGAAGACTTTTTTTTGGCGGCGAGTTTGGAGAGAATATATGAATATTTTGGTGTGAAATTAAAAAAAAATAGCATATTTGTTTTCCTTGCAAAAAACTATCGAAATGGAAAAAAAATCGGTCGAATCGGAGCTCAGATGAGGGAGATATCGTCGGTTTAAAATCAGCTCTTTTTTAGAAACTTTTGTAACTGCAGGACAATTACAATGTGTGTGAGTCAAGAACCTATATGAACTTGAGCTACCAGATGCATGCAAAGCTTTGAGGAGCAAAGAAGAGGTTAAAGACTTGGTGGTTGAGAGGGAGCACAAATTACCTCTCAACATGCAACCTCAGAAGAAATCTCATAAGGTTGTGGAGTAGCCACAATTGGAGAAGTACAGAGGAGACTGAGTGGAAGCATCCACTCAAGAAGAGACCTCCACGAGGGGGAGATTTTGAACCAGATGAGTAGAGGGAACATATGTAGCCATAACTCCAGGTGAAAGGTGGGGTGATGTGTAAACATAATCCCAAAATAAGAAATTTGGGCAGGGTCCATTGAGATGGCGTGTCTCATGGATCAAACCTGGCTACGAGGAGCCCACATTACAATAGTAGTAGGAGGGATCAATTAAATTGATGTAGTCAAATGTCAGGAAGACATAAATTAGAGTGATATATGTCAGATACTGAAGTGCAGATTAGAGTTGGCAACAGTGCAAAAGGCATAGATGCAGATGTCAGCAACATCACAGAGAGTCCAGTAGATAGGTGCAGTAGCTAGCAACAATAAGAAGACTATGATGATAGATGAATTATACTGATTCAATTGTTTTGAGGCTATTCAGTTTCAGTATTTGCAGGTGAAAACAACACTAGAGAAGTGTTGCATGAAAAACATTCCAAAGGTACCAGATCGGGATAGATTGAATTCCTTTCTTGTTGAGAGGGAGTATTGAAATTTGCAACAAGAAACACTGAAATTGGAAACCAGAAAGGAAAAAAAAAATGCACCCACACTAGTGCAGAATTTTGATGTACTAAGAGTGAGGAATGTGAGGGGTCTAATTTATTTTTCCCTTCAATAAATTGGACAATAAATTGTAATTTCATCTCATAACAACTTGTGTCATTTAACTAAGTCATGATGATTGGGTTAGCTCGAGAAATTTGAGTTGAGGTGATCGAGGTGGATATTGTGGCCACCCACCTATTCCACTTGGGCCCTCACCACTATCTCTTTTAGTTTTTCAGTTTCCTTAATTATAGCACAATTTATTATTTTTGTCAGTTTTTTGGGTCTTGAACTTCCAGATCCGTTTTGAGGGCCCAAACAATGTTTTATGGGCATGAAAGGTTTAGTAATTTCATAGAAATTTCATTGGAAGTTGTAGTCCTCAGAGAGATTTTTCTAACGAGGTATCATGTGCGTCAAACGAATATCATATGACCAAGTTACGACCCCAGGAAGTTGGCAGCTCAACTAACTCCAACGGGGCCCATAAACTCTCGATGTTACATCTCCTCGGGTTAGGGTTTTGGTTTTTTAAGGTTTTCTATTATTTTTCAATAATAAAAATGCACTTTAGCCTTATTGTAACATAGTTTAGAGGCATGTAGTTTCCACATCTCTTCTCAGAGATGAGCTACTATCGCCCGAGCTAGTTTGTTTTCCATTCTGTCTGTAAGCATTTTTAAGTATTTGATATTAATGAAATGAAGTGTTATCCTGCTGCATCTCCGCATTTATGTTTATTTTTGTATTTTATTGTGTTCCTCCATATGTTTGAGATTCTAATATTTTTGGGGGTCCAGTTGCAGTTGATGCATTAGTGGGGTGTAGGTGTGAATTAATTAACTCAATTAATTGAGTTAAAATAAGTTTAACTAGTTTTAAATAAGTGATGGGATAGTGAGAGGTTAATTGAATTAAATTAGATTTAATTTACAATGAGTGATCAATTAGATAAATGATAATTCTCTATTAATAGCTGCATGCATGTCAGTTTCAAGGAAGACCCAATTGAGACAGAGGTTAAAGGGAAGATAACTATAAGTTGTATTTATAGAAAATTACCCATGTGCAATTATAAAGTCATTGGGATGCCATGATATATTGCGCAATCAAGGAATGTTGATTTTCCTAATTAATAGGGAGCTAATTCCATAGGAATTGCGTGAGCAAGGCAAACTGAAGGAGGGCTGAGAATTTACTAAGTACTAGATTGATTTTTCCTAGATCAATAGGAGACAATTGGTAGAGTGCCAGAAAATCTCATGAGAGATTAAGCATTGTATTGTTTCATGATTCCTTGACTTAATACATAATAGAGATAGAGGGGATTTGAGCAGTTTATTTCTCCATATACATCTTGTGTTGTCCGATTGATAATTTATTTCTATTACTTATATGTGATTGTGCGATCATGTTTTGTTTCCACAAATTATAGGGAGGATTCAATATCTTGTTTTAGTACATTACAAGATTAGATTGAATCCCATAGGTTATATTTTGTACATGAAATAGAAGAGAGGGTTGATACCATCTTGTCTTGTGGTGGTTAGTAGGCCGCAAGGTCTATGATAAAGACCAAGATAAATGGAGGAGGGCTTGCTCTGTAATTTAGAGCCATAACAGAAGTAGAGACAGGCATAATATTTCTTAAGGTAACATTGATTTTAGGGTCGAAATTGAGATCTGAAGTTCATGTCAAGATGTAGTCAAATAAATTCCCAAAATCTATGGATCCATATGAGCTAGGTCGAGTCTCTTATGGAGGCAAGAGTTGTGGTTTTTTCTATAGGTGGAAATGGTTTGTTCTACAAAAATTAGAAGTACATAAGTATAATGCCCTAGTTAGGACAGTTTCCTAGCATGTTTAGTTCATAAGGTATGCCCTTAATATTGTGAAAAATTTTTGTATAAAAAGAGCATTTGTGACCCTTAGAGAGGGGTTTATTTCTACAATATAGAATGCAGATCTAGAAGATGGTTTGCAGATTCAATATGTGTGGAGATATCAGATCCAAAGGAGGGTGGAATCTGATCATAAGATTGAGCATGTAGAAGAAATGTTCCATATGAAGAATTTATTGACATGTAGAGGAGTTGATTTTGGTGGACTGTCCATAGAGTTTTAGACAGAGATTTGAAGAAACCTATAAAAAATTAGTCAATGGACTATTAGCGGCTGATTTGTGACCCTAGTTTAGTCATCTATAGATTGTTAGAAGGATGATAAGAGGAGTAGTTCATATTTTTTCATATATTGGATAACAAATATCAAATTGTTGATACACAATAACAATGATTTTGAGAGGACTCAAACCATTGTTAGGTGGAAAATTTTAAGAGCCCTAGATGAATACAATATTGTGGGCCCTAGATCGGTAAAAATAATTGACTCTGGATGGGAAAATTGATGGTAGTCCAAGTACAGTTGGAGGGTTGTTAGGTGAATGTCAAAGAAGAGCCCTGACTCTTGTACTTGTGAAGGAAAACAATATTGGTAGAAGGGAAGGTGTATAGGGCATAAGGATGTGCAAAATTTAAAGGACTAAAGTAGCAGTCAAGTGGGCAAGCCAAATAGCCCTAGTTCACCATATTGTAGAGGATTGATTCAGTGAGAAGAAGGGTAGCGTCCATAGCCCTATACTTCTCATCTTGAAGCCGTAGTATGGAAAAAGTGGGCATAACAAAGAGTTGTTCACAAATGGAGTTGTGAACAACTTGTTACCACTCAAACTAGTAGTGGACCTAAAAGGGGTTCCTAAGAGGGAAAATGCTAGGAAAGGGCAACAGTGGAGGCTTAGTCCATTGTAACCACAACTAAGGCTCCTTTCTCTTCATGAAATTTCACCAATGGTAGGAGTCCTAGTATTTTAGGAAGTCACTTGTAGAGTATAGGGCAATGAATAGGTGGGAAGTGACCCTAGAAACCCTTTCACCACGATGGAATAAAGAGTGGGAATTGCCTTTTAAGCAAGGGAATTGATATTCTAGGGAGAGAGGAGGGGGATTAAAGGGTTGATGGAGAAGAATAAGACTTATGAATTAAGTTTTCAATCCGTAAAATCCTTTGGAAACTTGGATTCCTAAATGGTACTTGATGAAAGGCCTTTGACACCAAATGGGACCACACGGGTCAAAGTGGAACCAACCCAGGTTCAGGGATGGAATTTAGAAACCAATGATGTTCCTATCATCGAAAAGGTGAGGGGAAAGGATCAGGAAATATTTTTTACTTTGATAGGTCAAATTTATCCTACAACTAGGTTATAGCCTTGGGAACACCTAGGAAAAACTTGATCCTAGAGATAGGGCTTGAGGTATCTGGAGATTACACCATCAAAATTGTGCCAAATTCTTAGCAGAGCGAGGGGAACCACCAATGCAGTTTCCTCTAGGAAATAAAAGTTTTCCTCTGGCTAGATTCCTGGGAAATTGATGCCCTAAACCTAGGGAAGAATGGAAAATTGTGAGAAAAGGGGGGGAAATCATCACCCTTTTTGAGGGACTAGTGCCTAATTCACTTGGGGATATGGATTCAGGGATGATGGTGAACAAGAATTTAGCTTCTTGATCAAGGAGGCCCAGAAAGTCAAGTTTGTCCAATGTTAGAGGAAAAATAAAAGTGACCTTCAAGCATTTATACTTCATACAAATGGTGCAATATTATTGAGATAAAATGATCTATAAGAATTTCATTCTTCTAACAATGGCCCATACATTAAATAAGCTAAATAGACACATAATTCCAAATCTCCATCATGCAAAAATTAGCCGAAGTTATAGAGAAATTCAATAGTATGTGGCAACAAGAATAATAACGTTAAATTTGCACTCACAATGTTAGAGAGTATATCCAACCAGCTTCACATTTAAAAAAACAAATCTCCAAGATAAAAATATCCCAAATCCATACTTCAAAATGCATCCATCATCCAAAATAGTCCTCCAAGGAAAAATGCGAAGTTCTCTAAAGATATAGAGATCCGAAGTAAAGTGATGGTACAAATGAATCCAACTAACTCCTATTTATGCAATGATTAGGAGTTGATCGAATTAGCTTATGGTCCTACATTAGCCCTTAAACATAAAACAATGTGCAAGTAACCCTAAATTTTGGTGACAGTCCCACCAAACTAGCTCATACAAGGAATAATAAGCCTCATAAGAGGTCAACTGATGTCCTAGGGCCTTCTAGGAGGCATACTAGGGTCCATCAGTGCCATAATGATGCATGGGACCCATAAAAAGTGTTGGACAAGGGGGTGGCCCCTTATTCTCCAAAAATTAAACATGTGGTGCTCTCATTAAACCTGTATACTGAAAGGGTTGTGTGTGGCCACCATCAGCAAGTAGGTAAAGTGTTGTCTTGTTCATGATAGATTGGTTGTCATGGGAATAACACCAAGCCCTAGTTGTATTTACTTGTATCAGTGTGATTTTAAAGGGTCACGATCCATGGTACAGGAGCTCTAGCCTATTGTAATGTAGTTTGTAATATAATGAAGAAGGGTTTGAAGAAGGTAAAATTATCATGTGCACTAGTTTATTCCTTGATTTGTGTATATTTCGTTGTGCATTAAAGTAGATGTGTTGTGGCACTTGAGTGTGTTTGCATCAAATATTCTAAGACAAAACCCAGATTCTCATGTGTCATGGAAATTGAACGTATGCCTTGTTCACCTAAGAAATACCTATAACTCATCTTATACTACTCATGTCCAATCTCAAATCATCCCACTTAAAAAGTTACAAAGACAAGGCTCACATCCAACCGTGGCAGTAAAACAAATAAGAAACACAATTTACATCTTAACATTCCATATCACCTAGAACGTCTTAGAATGCCTTGGCATTATCTGGCACGTGTTACCATCCCCTGCATTCCTTGGCATGCTTTGGCACTCCCTAGCACACATTACCACTCCCTGAAATGCCCTGGCACTCTAGCATTCCTTGGAATTTCCTAGCATATATCCTTTCTACTCCATCCTTAGCACACTTGAAACTTACTGAAACTCCCTAATACCACACACTCTTATTTGTTCATTTCCATGCATTTTGAACTAGTTCTCCCTTGTGTTTCCATGGCACTCCCTAGCACACATTGGCACACCCTGGCACTTGGCACATCTTGGCATGTTGCACTGGAACTCTAGCATTCCTTGGCACCTCCTAGCATACCTTTTCAATCCCTCCTTAGCACACCTATAAATAATTTACACTCCCTGTCACACACTCTTATTCATTCATTTCCATGCATTTGAGACTAGTGCTCCCTTGTTTTTCCTTGGCACTCCCAAACACTTCGACTTGACATGCATTGTCACAACTTGGCACTTGACACATCTTGGAATGTTTCCCTAGCCTCTAGCATGCCTTAACACTACCTATCATACCTTGAAGTCTCTCCCTCCTTAGCACACCTAAAACTCACTAACACTTCCTGTCACAAACACTTTTTCATTCATTTTTAAATATAGTTTTATCTGGTTTGTTATGATGAACTGTCTAGTGGAACATCCATGATATTTTATGAATCACCCCAACATCTATCCTTTATGCAAGTCATATGATGATATTTCTTCACACTTATTTATCTCTAGTTGTCCCAACACAGTGCAGGTCATCACCACCAACCTTGCAAAATTGAACATGATAGGCTTGTGATCCTATCTAATATTGGAAGAAAATTTCAAAACTTAGTTACAAAAAATAATGGAGGATTATTATAAAGGTTTCCCATGCATTATAATCAGAAATATCTGGTGGGATTGGAACAACAACACATTTTGTTCACGAGAAATATCCATGATAGTTTACGAATCACCCAAACATATATCCTTTATGCAAGTCATATGATGATATTTCTTCACACTTATTTATCTCTTATCCCAACAAAGTGCAGGTCATCACCACCACCCTTGAAAATTTGAACATGATATGCCTGTGGTCCTATCCAAGCTTGGAAGAAAATTTCAAAACTTACTTATACAACATCATGGAAGATTATTATAAAGGTTTCCCATGCACTCTATTCAACAATATTTGGTGGGATTGGAACAACAACACATTTTGTTCACGAGAAATATTTATGATAGTTTATGAATCACCCCAACATCTATCCTCTATGCAAGTCATATGATGATTTTTATTCACACTTATTTATCTCTTGTCCCAACACATTGCAAGTCATCACCACCACCATTGAAAATTTGAACATGATAGCCTCGTGGTCCTATCTAAGCTTGGAATAATTTCAAAACTTAGTTACACAACATCATGGAAGATTATTATAAAGGTTTCCCATGCATTCTAATCAAAAATATCTGGTAGGATTGGAACAACAACACATTTTTTTCACGAGAAATATCCATGATAGTTTATGAATCACTCCAACATATATGCTTTATGCAAGTCATATGATGATATTTCTTCACACTTATTTATCTCTTGTTCCAACACAGTGAAGGTCTCACCAACACCCTTGCAAAATTGAACACGGTAGGCTCGTGGTCCTAACTATGCTTGGAAAAAAATTTCAAAAAATAGTTACATAACATGATGGAAGATTATTATAAAGGTTTCCCTTCCATTCTAATCAGAAATATCTGGTAGGATTGGAACAACAACACATTTTTTTCATGAGAAATATCCATGATAGTTTATGAATCACCCCAACATCTATCCTTTATGCAAGTCATATGATGATATTTATTCACACTTATTTATCTCTTGTCCCAACACAGTGCACGTCATCACCACCACCCTTGCAAAATTTAACATGATAGGATTGTGGTCCTATCTAAGATTGGAATAAAATTTCAAAACTTAGTTACAAATCATCATGGAAGATTATTAAAAATGTTTCCCATGGATTCTAATCAGCAATATCTGGTGGGATTGGAATAACAACACATTTTGTTCACGAGAAATATCCATGATATTTTACGAATCACACCAACACCTATCCTTTATGCAATTCATATGATGACATTTCTTCACAATTATTTATCTCTTGTGCTAACAAAATGTAGGTCATCACCACCATTGTTGCAAAATTGAACATGATAGGCTCGTGGTCCTATCTAAGCTTGGAAGAAAATTTCAAAACATAGTTACTCAACATCATGGAAGATTATTATAAAGATTTACCATGCATTCTAATAAAAAATATATGGTGGGATTGGAACATCAATACATTTTTTTCACGAGAAATTCTAACAAAGATCACAATTGAATTGATAAAAAACAATGTTTGGAAGACAAGATTCATCCTAAAACCAAAAACATAATGGATTATGGTAATGCCTCCACTCCCTCTTGGATGCCCCTGTGACTTCTTTGATGGTGTTGCACAAGTTATCCCACCCAGCTGCAAAGTGGATGTGGTACTCTTCCTCTCCCAGTATTACAATGATAAAGTAAGATATTCCCAAAGTTAAGGCTCCAACAACTGAGTTGATTCCATTTCTCTTTGTACCCTTCTAGAAATTGCATCCATCAAAACAGTCAAATCCCTAAAGATCACGGGGGATTAAAAAATCATGATCAATTTTGTCAATAATTCATGATTGAAAACATTTACCTACATCCCATCCTACAGGATATCATAGATGCCCCCAACTCTTTGGACTAGCTATCTTTCAGACACATTCTCAAGGAGATAAATACCACAACACACAATCTTTCAAAAGAATCTCTCAAACTTCCCATCGATACCTTTGTGATATTAGACTTCATCGATAGGATGGAATATGAACAAATGATTATTAATGTTTAAGCTCGAAAAACAAGCCAATGTAGATTGATGCATGCACTTTCCGATCATGAAAATAAATTTATACATCTTCTCAATAGAAAAAACAAGTAATATTTTTTCTCTGTTCACTTAACAAAATAGACACCAATTTCACCCAAAAATCCTAACACAATGCATGCGCATTCCAGTCATGACAATCAATTTCTACATCTTCTCAATAGTAAAAACAAGTAATATTTTTTCTCTGTTGTTCACTTTAGAGAGCACTTTCTTAAACTACACTTTTTATAGAGCCCTTTCTTGATGGTGTTGCACAAGGTAACCCACCTAGCTGCAAAGTGGGTGTGGTACTCTTACTCTCCTAGTCGTACAATGAGAAAGTAAGGTTTTTATCATGTTGGGGTGATAAAATGATCATATGACTTGCATAAAGGATATATGTTCATTTTATCCAAAAGTCATGTTTCTCCTTTGATAATTTTAAATCAAAAATATTGCTTCTTTTAAACAAAATTTTCATTCTAAGCTTGTGATAAAAATAGTTCCCATATTTTTTTCCAGTTTTTAGACACATGAAGATGATGAAGTTGAGTATCAGACATTCTTAAGCCAATCACTGAGTTTACATTGTTGTTGAATGTATGTTCAACTAAGTTATCAGGTTGTGTAAGGTTGGTTTAATACTTGGTACATTTGATGCACTCAAATGTAATTGAAGTTTCACTCTCCATGCATTTGAGAAGGACTTAAGTAGAATTAAAAAGTAATAGGTCAAAATAAAAATAAAGTTTGGCAACGATAGCACCTACCCAATTACTAGCCTAGGATCTATCTATTTCAACATGCCATCAAGTGAAGTTCTATAATTGATTGGTATATATTTTTAAGTTCCTAGTTTAAATAAGAACCCACAATAAAACATAGGTGTGTGCCTAAATATTATGATAAGCAAGGGATCATAAAATACTGCGTCTAGAAGAAGTTTTAGCCAAAGGTGTGCATGAAGGTGGTTTGTATATTTTTCTTGTAGATCCAATAAAAAAATGTGCTTTACTACATGATAATGACAAGATGATCATGTTCACTTTTATACCCATATAAACTCACTGTTGTATTGATGTGATGCATTAAGAATACTGGGTGTTGTTTTTACTTTGATCATTTTAAATCGAAAATATTGCTTCTTTAAAAAAAAATTGCATTCTAAGCTTGTGATCAAAATCGTTCCCAAAATCCAATTACTGAGTTTACATTGTTGTTGAATGTTTGTTCAACTAAGTTATCAGGTTCTGTAGGTTTGGTTTAATACTTGGTACATTTGATGCACTCAAATGTAATTTAAGTTTCACTCTCCATGTATGAGAATTTTATTTTTTAAACTAGGCCAAATCCCTTGTGGACTAAACTATAAAACTCTAAAACCAAAAAAGTACATACCTACAAGTCCAGGGTGTGTTTACTCACATATGCCACTTAAAATTTTTTTTGCTAAGGTGCAATTTGGTTCCATACCTGTATTTTATTAATGGGGAGAAAATTTTTGTCTGTTATGCTATCTTTAAGATAAGGTGCTTTTCTTCGAGACTTACCTTTGCCTCCGAGTTAGGACACTGTTTCTAAACCTCTTTCATCTTGATGTATTGGATTATTTCTTATAATGTAGTTTTCTATTTGAATGTCCTAAATTATTTTCCAGAGATCTATTTAAAACTAACTCAAGCAGTTTGCTTGGAGAGTTTCTCTTGTTTTTTGTGAAATATATTTGGTAGGTTTCAGGTTCCTATTTTGGAGGTTTCTTGAAGTAAAAAAAAGTCATGTATATGTCTGATTTTAGTCTCCTACTAGGCGCTGATATGAGGAGTAGTTGTAGAAAACAAAGATAAATCAAAATTAGACCTGGTGAATAGAATCATGGCCCATAATTTGTGGATACTTGGGTGCCTTGCCTTAATGGTATCTATGGTGATTTTTCTTTGAGAGGATATTTTAAAATTTTGATGGTCATGTCAACCCCTACGATTCCGGTCACATTCATCATTTTCCATCTAAGTTATACAAATTTATATGTAATTCATGGACGTATCACTGGTTTGATGACACCTTGACTTAGCCATCTAGGACACTAGGTGTAGTATTTTTGTGAGCTCCAATCCTATGTTTGTTGTGTGAACCATGAAGAAAGGAAAGAAAGAAATATTTTCTCTCTCAAGAGTTGGGTGTAGATTCCCATTAACCACCACCATACATTCCTTGGCATGCTTTGAAACTCCATAACACTTCCTAGCACTTCCTGACATGCCTTGGCAGTTTAGCATACCTTCGCACTGCCTAGCATATAACCTTGTCACTCCCTCCTTAACACACTTAGAACTCATTGACATTGCCTGTCACACACTCTAATTCATTCATTTCCATGCATTTTGACCTAGTTCTTCCTTGTGTTTCCTTGACACTCCCTAACACTCCCTAACATGCATTGGCCCACCTTAGCATTGGCACATCTTGGCATGCCACCCTAGTACTCTAGCATTCCTTGGAACTACCTAGCATACCTTATCATTCTCTCCATCGCACAGCTAAAGCTCACTGACATTCTCATTTCTTATCTTCCTCTTCCATTCTCCAAAAAGAAAAACATTAATGTTATATTTTTTTAAAATAAAAAATTGCAATTTTGTTCAACCTAAAATCCAAGGAACAAAATTACATTTTGCAGATGCTCAAAAGTGTTCAATTAGATCAACCTTTCGACCAATGCACAAAAAGAGAAAAAAATGAAAAATGAAAATTACATAATATTGTTTGGAATAAGTGTGATAATAATTAGTTATTTTCCCCTTTTTTCTTTCTTTTTTCCCACCTTTCATGAAACTCCTTGATTAGGAATGACTGATACTATTTTCAGTTGGCTTCCTTCCACCTTTAGGGGAACTTATTTTTCTAAATTCAAAATATTAGATGTATGATTTGATTTATGCCCCATACTTCCTTTTGAAAGGGTATGTCTGCCTTCCGCTGCTTTGCTACTATGATCTTTGCTGCTCCTTGGATGTTGTCATTTTTCTCATACTAATTTCTCAAAGTTTGGATCACAACTAAATTAGTGGCTTTTTCAGCATGTTTAGCATGGTATTTGTTATTCTCTTCTCCCTCATCCACTTGTGAGCCTTGTTGATTCTATTCATTTGGTTGTTGAAGACTCTCATCCATTTCTTCATCTTTTTCATCTAAAGAAGGTGGATCTAAAAATTTCCATCCCTTTGGCTTTTGTGATATTTTTTTGGTCCTTTTTTTTTCACTTGAGCACATGAGTTATGTATGTGCCCTGTCTGATGGAAGAACCAACACCTGAATGCAACATTTCCAAAGTCTAGCCACTATGTCCCTTTGAAATCTTGATGATTCAGATGGATGTGATCTAGTATGCCTTTTCTTAGGTCTATCTCTATGCAGATGTGAACAAAATTAAAGATACCTTTGTCCATTCTTTCTCGATCCATCTTTAGAAATATCCCCAATGAATTTCCGATGCCTTTTAAAAAATGATGGCGCTAAAAAGGAAGCAAGAGATCGTGAAAACTTACCCATACCGACATCTTTGTAACCACCATTGTTGTGGCATCAAAAGCTAGAAACCATGGAGTGACGAAAAGACCTGTCATTCCCAAACACCGTTGTCCTTCATTTATGACATAGTCCAGATTTGTCTAATTATCGAATTGAACCACAAAATATCCCTTTGCACATAGGTAGATATTATAAATTTTAGTCTAGTTGAGTTAGATCCATTGATGTAGATCTCCAGAATTGGGCCAAAAGCAATTAAATCGAAAAGTCAGAGCTCTAGATTGGAGAACAGTGCAAATAACACTCACTTATGGAAATTTTACTGACAGATCTAGTGCTTTATCCACTTTCTAAACTAGGTAAGGCTCTCGGATAGTCATATTCGGAGTTTGTGTGGAAACTTTCCCTTTCACGACATCCTTAAAATAACTTGGAAAATTAACCACTGGAGTTGTTATAGGTGGAATGCTCGATCTTGGGCCTCCACCCCACAATCTAAAATTTATGATGATTGTAGAATTGTGATCTATGCCATAAAATTTCAATTTTATGGAATATTGCAATAATTTTCCCTCATAAATTCGGTTATGAACATTTGTTGACAACCCAATTTTCCTGCACTTTTTTTTTCAAATATGAAACTAGCTACACTGACCTAGTCCTTATGAGGATTGATTTCCTATTTAAGGTCTTCAAATTCTTTTGAAATTCTTCCCCACAATCTAGACCAAAACCCCTAGATTGTGAGCCTAATGTGAATAAGTGAGGGCCCATGGCTTAGATCCAGGGCAATTTTTTTTGAGCCTTAATCTATCTGATCCATGAACTATCCACATATGTGAGAGTAATAATACCCTTAGATCCAACAATAAGTTGTGATACATCAAAATTGAGAGCAAATACACTCTTCCAACAAGGATTTTTTCCAAATCCGTGAGAAGTATGCTCGAATCTATGCATAAAATTGTTTTATTGGGGTAGAAGCCTCCATAATCATCAATATAGTGTGAGAAATCCCATGCAACTTTGAGAAGATACTTGCATGCACTTGATAGTTTCAGAGGGTTTACCTAAGTGGCCCAATCCACTTCATGCATAGATAGAGGTTTCTTGAATAAGATATCATGGGACTTTGATTCAATCCCTTTCACTGGTAGCCCCACCATCAATGTGCACACTAGATAACATAGATTGTTTTTTGGTTTCATACTAGAGAAAAAAAACTTGTCATTATTCTTCCTCTCCTCCACCAATTCGTAAACATTGGTAAGCATTGTAATCATTTCCCTCAACTCATGGGGTACGTTTACACCTCAACCAATTTAAGTGGACCTAATTCCATGGAACAACCCATCATACTCTAATATGGTTTTGTTCATCTCCTCCAAACTAAGGCATAACACACCTTATAATTCCAAATGGTTAATTAATCTCAAACTTGTGTGCCTTTTGCCTTCATGGAACAAATTCTAGCTAGTGCTCATCAAACACAACGCACTAACGCCACTAACACACACCAAAAGTCCAATATACCATTACTATGTGGCATGCCCCCAAGTGCTTATATTACACCTCCATAAAATGGGCCTTCAACTTTGGATGTCCAAAAATAGTAATATCCTAACCCAATATGGCCTATTTGTTGGATTTGTGTAATTTTCTCCTTATTAGATCCTTGCGCCTCCTTGGCACTCCATGAAAATTCTATTGCAATGGTCACCTTCCAAGTTCCAACACCTCCTTTTGAAACATGACATAACCATATATATATTATGCAACAACCTTTCCAAATTCTTTAGTGGGCCACACATATATTTCACATTTATTTTTCATCTTGCAAAGTGGTAGCGCCAAGTTGAGGGTATCAAATTCGATCAAGGAATGTTCACCTAGTACCAATGCCAAGTTTCCTTCATGTATCTCATCAAATGTCTAAATTTTGCTTCACAACTATTCCACTTATTCAACCCTTGTTAGAGTCTTCCTAAACATGCACTCTTGCATAAGCATAACATAACACTAACATCCCAAATTTGCATGCTCATTCCATTTGTTTTTGCCTCACTAAAACTACATTATCACACTACTTAAAATGAAATGTTATAATCTTAAGGCAAAGAACCTATTTTTCTTATGACAATCTAAAATATGTCAGTGACTAGGAGAGGACTCCATTTTCTCAAGATGAAAACAAAGGGTCTACAATCCCATTCACAAAAAAATTTGAATATATTCAACCTAAATAAGGATACATACCCTACCCATTCCAAATTTGTCCTATGAATTTTAAAAAACAAACACTTGTTTTTAAATATTAAATCCACTTACTATATACTCTCTTTTTCTTACGCTCACCTAATATGCAAGAATAGGTAAACATTTTCAATACAACTAAGTTATAAGAAATTGTTTCCTTTGAGACATCTCAAATTATTCCTCAATAAACTTTAACAACAAAATCATTGCATAGAAACTGTAACATTAAAATAAAATGATTATTATAATTATTATGATAAATACCACCTAACATACCACATATGTTTTCAAACATAACAAAAAAAATTATTATTATATGGGGAAAATGTTTTCATAACCAAAAATATGTAAGAGTACTTAGTTTCTCAAATAAAACTAAAATATGATGTAAGTGAATAAAAATACTGTATCTATTGTTTCTTGAGAGGGAAAATTTTAACATTTTTTAAAATGCTAAGCATTAATTATGCTTTACAAAACCCCTCCCAACCCAAACTTCATTTAAGTTCCAACACAAGGAGGATTTGTTCATTTGTCACAAGATAGGAGCGAAAATGAGATGGCAGAGAGTTACTGTTTGCAGGGATGGCATTGGTCTTTGGGGCATTTGATGAGCTTGGGAGACCATTTATCATAGTAAAGGAGCACAAGAAGAAGACCCGAGAAAGATACTTAGATACTCATAAGGCCAGAATTACAGCTGCCAGGGCTATTACAAAAATCCTCCACACCTCACTTGGCCCCAATGGAATGGACAAGATGTTATAGAGCCTTGATGGCGATGTTGCCATTAGTAATCTCCTGTTCCATTTATTAATTTTCTATTTCTGGATCCATGAAATGCCTTAAAAATTATGAAAATGAGTATAATTTACTTGAAAAGACATATGATTCATAAGTAGAAATTGCTTTAAAAAAACAAAGATATTATGGAAGGAGTGAAATAAGAAAATACTCTGTGATCTTCTCACTCTTTCTCACAAACTACGAGGCCCACCGACCTAGATGCTTTACATACATTTTCACTTGCCTATGAAAGCTCTGAAAATTGGTAAATGTGTTGAGATGTGACTAACATTGAGACATGGGCACTTTCCAGGGATTTTCTTGGCATAGAGGTACTTTTCAGAGGGATCGATCCCTTCAAACCATACAAATTTTTACACTTTCACAAGTTGGCCCTATTCCTATCAGTTTTTATTTTGAATTGAATAACCAGTCTTGCTTTACTTTTTCATTAACGAACAATTATAGGTCAAATCCAAAAAAAATGTCAATAAATTTTTGGGTTAGGTTTGCATTGCTACAAATACTATTTCAGATGTATATATAATCACATATTTACCTTTCCAGATCTTAATACACTGAACAAAAAGGTCTATTGTTTGTATAATTCTGTCCCATACCTCAATATCAACACTCATAGACCCATCCTTTACACTCCCTCTATTGATCCAAAATAAGATTATATGTTGCATACTCTAATAGTCTTTGAAATGCTTTCTTGAAACTTTCGATCTGAGCCAAAAACACCCTAATTTAAGAGTAAGGCTAAGACTAGCACCTCCATAATCAAGTGTTACACTTGGCGTAGAATCTTATAGTACCTAGCACACTTTTTTTCTACAATAAATTTGTGACCTTCTTTCTGTTGTTATGTTCTTAGGAGATATATTAAGGAAAATTAGAGCCTAAAAAGTGCCTAGTGTAACTCTCACACAAGTGTTCCATGTCAATCTCTTACCACTATCAATTGCAAAGTGTAACATATCATGGAGAGTTTTATTGTTGAGATATTCATAAACAAGAAGGCATTTCCCAAGCTCTACATGGTTACCTTATTTCTCATACTGCATCTATGCTATATGACTCAATAAGAATGCTCCACATCCTCAATATTTGAGTTAAAAAACATGAAAGGTGCCCAATTCTAAATCACTCCATTGTTCCACTATTCTATTATTGTCTATTTTCATCATCTTGACCAATCAAGGTTACAACTACTTGTTGGCATATTACATTGGCATCCTTTTGCTAGAAAAAATTGAGCTATTCTACTATATTATTTGTAGATGGATAATATCTAGATAGATAGTTAGCCTCATCTAGATTGAGGCCTTGTCTAAGGATCTCTATATATGTATGAAAATTTTGAACCAGTTGATCAATCATATCTCCATCAATATGGAAATGTTGGTCTCTTAATGTTTCTTACAAAAAAATCTTAGATGGTCCACTCATTTGTAAATTTTAATTGCAAACTGGAAAAATGTTCATTTCATTGGTTGGCCAGAATATACAGGAGAAAAAAAGAGGGAATCATCTGGTTCTAGGTCACCTGAATGGTCACTTCCTTCTTTTCTCCGTGCCTCAATTTGGTAGATAATTTTTTAAATTTCAGGGGACTCCTCATCAACATATGTTTTAGTGAATTCATTTATTCTATCGTAGTATTTCAAACCTCTAGATTTGGAATTTTGAGTAAATGAACACTTAATTTTGAGTCTAGGGATATGCCAATTATTTTTCTATTCTATAAGATGATGGGGTAGGTAAGGGTGGGTGTTTCTCTTGTTTTGAGACGTGGAAGGCATGTTACAAGCATTGAGATGATAATTATCAAGGTAAATGGAGTTATTTGATTTTATAGATAACACATATTGTTTGTAGGATGACTAAAAATGATGAACGAACATTCAACAAGAAATTAAAGGAGGGGCCAAGTATGTGCAAATCTTAGTAACCTGTGCGCCTCTCTTCCTAAAAATTGACCTAGGTTATAAGAGAAAATAAAATAATATGCCAGAACCCCTAATGTGAATGCTCAGGAAAAGTTCACAACACACTGGTGGGATAATATTTTCAGTTAAATAGGGTAGGATTAACCACAACCTAGTTCTCATAGGGAAAGTGCTATTATGTATGGGTAAGCCTTAATTATATAATCCCCAATCCAAAAATACACTAACCAGAGGGTGAAGAAGAAACAAAGTCCTTGAGACAAATTCTATGTTGAATTTCCACGACCTTGGGTCTAGGATAGAGTCTTAAAATCTATGACGCTACCAAACCAAGAATATCAACTATAATACTTGCGCAACGGAATATCAACAATATCAAATCACATATGCACAACATTTTAATCTTTCAACCCAACTTCGTTATATTAACAACATATAATTCAACAATATAGGGATCCCATACCAGGGATAATGACCCTCATACATCCACTAGTACAAGATACAAACAAGATACTTTGACCATCTAGCTGTAGTGAAATCTCTCAGCCTTCTCGGTCATACCCTGTACTTGCCCAATCCTTCAGCTTCCGAGTTGTAGCTCCTACCTCTATCAATGCTCCAAGTCCATATGGCCACTAAATATTGGCTATCCAATATTCTCTCTAGTTGTGCCTTAGTCCATCAAGGTGAAAACACATCGAGACTCTTGTCGATTTTTTCACAGCTCCACTTGTGAACAACACTTAGTCTGCCCACTACTGCTCTTTAGCTAATTATGGAATTTAACCCACTATGATCTTCCTATGCTACAACGATGAAGACCAACATACGGAATGGAGGGCTGCCACCTATCACTGCAAGATGTCCATCTCCCACAATGAACACGGGCTAGGATGAGCTGAAACGTATAGAAATTATATAAATTATGTGTTATATATCCAATATTCTCCTAATCACACAATATTTTAACTTCATGCACAATACAGAATCTATTCCACCATTGATTATCACATGTGGAAATTAAATCAACTACAATGCACACATGAAACCATAAAAATTCACACACTTTAACACAGTGATTTAACGGGAACGCCTGAAGCTAAAAAACCCAACTATATTTATATAATATATGTCATAGAGATCATGTTACAATCCTCATACAAAGCTGAACATGTCAAGCTCTCAGTACAATACAATCACTACACACTAATCAGGCCCGATCTAGCAAATCCATGCACCGATCTCTGCCACCTGTTAGCCTGCCTCTACTGCGCAATACCTGTTGAAGAATGGCACTAAATGAACTCGAATTTCTCCAATATTGACTGCGCAATCCTCATTGCAATCTCCACTAAGTGTTGGATGCAATCAATGCATCACTATAGTCACAACTGATAGTCTATCTTGCCCTTTCACCTATCTCTCCACTGGTCTCCACTAAAACTTCCATGCATTGTAGTTAACTGATGTATTCTTCAGTTTTTTAATGATTTATTATTTAGTGAATTAATTAAATAATTAATTCACACCACTCTCACTATTGTATCAATCAGTTAGACTAGATACAACTAGCTCAACCGAGTCTCACTGAGTTAAACTAAATACAACTCCACCAACTACTTCTATAACTCCACCAAACTCCGTCATATGAGTTTTAACCGAAGTCCTCATGCATTAGCTCCGTAAACCCTTAGGAATTGTGTAATTCCTTCGTTAGTCATAGCCACATCTGTGCACTTAACTAAAGTGCTCCAAGAGAATAAGATAATGTTTAGAGTCCAAATATTATTAAGAGCTAATAATATTCGACATATCTATTTTTAGACTGGCAGTCTAAAAATAGATTCCGCGCAATATGTCTAGAAATAGAAGTCCATATATTTTTCTAGCTTTACCAACCATCCACAAATAGCATCCTGCAACTCATAGAATATGATTGACATGTCTAAAAATAGACATATTCTAAAAATAGACTTTGCGCCAAAAATAGACTGTGGGCCCACTTAGTGAAGGCGACTCTTTTCACTAAGCTCATATTATTTTTGAATCTCAACACTCCCTCTCAGCAAGATAGGGATTATTTTCTACCCTGATCCTATCTCTATGGTATTCTAATTTTCTCATGGTGAGCGCCTTCGTCAGAATATCTACATCCTGATCCTCCATAGGAATGTAAGAAAGTAACATGATCTTCCGCTGCACACAATATCTGATATGATGGTACCGGATGTCAATATTTTTAGATCTATCATGAAATACTGGATTAACTGAGAGTTTAATGCAACTCTGATTATCACAATATATCATAGTAGGATCTAAGTGTGAACCGAACAACCCGACCAGGATCTTCCTCATCCATATAGCCTCGCATGCAGCCAAAATTGCTGCCATGTACTCGGCCTCCGCCGAATTGAGTGCCACGGATCTCTGTTTCCTGCTATACCAAGAAACTGCTGTAGACCCGATACTGAATATACCTCTAGATGTGCTCTTTCTGTCTGTTGGGCTCCCTGCCCAATCTGCATCCATGAAGCCATGTAGCTTCAACTCATCCGATTGTCTGTACCACAATCCATATCTCGATGTGCCCCTCAGATATCTCAGGACATGCTTGCCTACCTTCCAAAAGAGCTTGGTAGGCTTAACCATAGCTTGTGAAAGCTGGTTAAAAACATAGCATATTTTTAGTCGTGTATTGACCAAATGCATGAGCGAACCAACCAATTGTCGATAAACAATGGCATCCACTACCTCTGCCGATTTAGCATCCTCTTTCCTCCAACTACCAGGAAGAAGAGTGTCGATAGGCTTGCAGCCTTGCATGTTGAACTTCTCCAGTATCTCCCAGGCATACTTGCCTTGAGACACAAACAGTCCACCCTTTCCCTGCCAAATTTCCAATCCCAGGAAATAATGAAGGAGGCCCAAGTCCTTCATCTCAAACTCCTTTGCAAGATCTGCCTTGCATGAGTGTATCAAAAGTTCATCATCTGTTATTATCAAATCATCTACATTAAGTACAATGTGTTGAATCTCTAATTAAACTGAGAGGGGGGGGGGTGAATCAGTTTAATACATTCCTGATCTTTTAAACTTTTCACTAAACTTATTTACACCTTCATTTCAAACTCTATTTGATGTGAGAGTAATTTTAGAATGTAATCAGAAAGTATTAGTTTAATAGAGCAGTAGACTTAATATGAGAGCAACAGGTATTAAGCAAATAATACATATCAGATCAATACATAAATATCATGCACAGAGACAATAGATATAAGTGGAAACCCATAAAGGGAGAAAACCACATCTTATTATTGTTGTGATGCAAAGGCAAGCTCCAAATCCCTCTCACCACTGTTTTTCTGCAGGCACCAACCTACAGGAGGCTCCTACCTCAATTCTGCAAGCTACAACTTGCAAGGAAGCACCAACTCCCTTCAGTTTTCTGCAGGCACCAACCTACAGGAGGCTCCAACCTCAGTCAGCTACAACTGACGACTATCAAGCTGCAACTTGATAGGGAAGCTCCAACTTCCTCAATTTATCAAACTGAATGTTTGCTGATTTTCTTCAGATATCAGCTTTGTTCTGTAGCTTCTCTTAATCTTCTCTGCCTTCTATATTCTGCATTCTCTCTATATATGCTCTTTCCCTTGCTCTCTTAAAAAAAAAAAAAACTCTCTCTGCATATCAAGATGATATTATTTATAGATTTCCTCACATGACTGTTTGTATTCTGCTTGGAATTTGAAATGGAAAGTCATGTCTCTTTGCCTTCTGCCTTCTCACTCCTTTTATCAGCTTACTCAGAAATTATAACTGTAGGCGTCAATTTTAACATTACAGTGGGAATTTGTTTTTTCTCGGAGACTTGCCAATGCATCACAACAATATAAAGTTAAATAAAACATTTACATTCAAGTTTAAATGAGAACTCCAGCTCACTCATTTTGTCTCTTGGCTTGCTGCGCATTTGTCTTTTCTCTAACTATCTCTTTGTCCCTTTCTCTTCTCTGTATGCCTTCCTGTTTATGGCTGCTGCGTAACTCCTGAATTTATGAACTGCATTTTTATTTTATTTTTATACCAGCGCTTTATATATAAATGAATCTGCTGACTGTAATTCAATCCTTTACACGCAGCAAGTGTCTTGTTGATGTGGCGAGTTCCGCAGGCCGGAACATACATATATTCCAATTGTATTACATTAATAATCACCCTCCCGTTAAGCTGAGGCCCGTGGGTCTACAGACAACGCAGCATGTTTTAATACAACCGCAACCATGTTTTATATATCTCACAGCAAATATTTTATATAAACAATCGCCCTCCACCTTAAGCCGAGGCCCGTGGGTCCACAGACCACGCAGCAGTTTTCAATACAATCGCAACAAATTTTTATATATATATATTTATATATAACAGCGCCTTCAAAAATTTACGTTTGCGACTGGAACTCAAACACTTGTTAATCATAGTTAATAAGCCCATCGGGTCCGGGCTTCAATCAAATGCAATCGGGGCGCATAATAGAAAAGTTCCGATTGCGATCAGAACATGGATGCGATTTGCATATATCAACTCCCGCTTATAACTGGATCGGGTCCGCCACTTCAATTGCAGCGTTTTACAAATTCATGCGATTGGAACTCGGATGCGATTAGCAATTAACTGTGGTACATAACTCGATCAGGTCCGCCACTTCAATCGCAGCGTTTTACAAAGTCGTGCGATTGGAACTCGGATGCGATTGGCAATTAACTGTGGTACATAACTCGATCGGGTCCGCCACTTCAATCGCAATCGCAACTTTCTGTTGCGATGTTCTGCTGCCCTTGCGATCTCCGATTGCGATTGGGTGAGGGTCCCACTTTATATTACTTCCTTTCCATTGATCATAACACGCTCCACTTAAATATATATCAATGTATATGCCTTGGACCATTGCAGAATATGAAATGCGTGACATTTATATGTATTGTGATGGATATTATATATATATATGTGTCCGCCAGCGAGTTAAGCGATTCCCGGAATAATGTTTATGAATTATGTTAATTCTATACCGCCGGTTGGAGTGTGCGATTCCCGGAATTTGGTTTTGCATTATATGCGTAACGCCCGGCTTGGGGTATGATTCTCGAAATTATATATCTGTCCTCCGGGTTGGGCGATTCTCGGAATTATAACAGCTCTCTGCCTCTGTCTCTACCTCTGCTCCGCCGATTGGAGAGTGCGATTCCCGGAATTTTGTAACTTCTCTCTGCCTCTGTCTCTGCTTCTGTCACTCTGCCTCTGTCTCTATCTTCCGATAACGGTTCTTCACTGTGCTTCTATGATTGTTACATTTTGACTTTCTTCTTGCTGCCTATATTGCTTTCGCTGTGCCTCTTTTGCCTTCCTTTGCTACAGCGCTGCCTCTTGTGCCTGAGTGCTACCTCCTTTGCCATCAATGACAATATTTCCAACAGTCTCCCCCTTTGGCATTGATGGCAATCCACTTTCTCTGTTTGCTTTCTCTTTCTCTTGTTGCTTGCTCTTCCTGTTTGCTATTTGTTCTTCCTGCCCCTTTGACATCAATGGCAAAGGATGACTCCTCATCCCTCCGTATGGGTTCTGTCATTGTATTTCCTTTCTCTGAGTTACGTTTAGGTCCTCTTCTGCCGAAATTGGACTATGTTGTGTTTCATTTGTAGTGCCTGTAATATGTGCTAGATTGCAGACAGAGATGATGCATATTACGATTGAAAGGTTCTTGTTGCTTCTGAATGCTGATAATATTGATAATGCTGATCCCGTGGACTTGTTTTATGCTTATCTTGCTGGCTGTTCTCCCCCTGGAATGATATCTTCGTTTTGTTCTCCCCCTGAGACTGTACTTTCTCTTCATATTAGAGAATAGTATCTATAGATACTACCCCTAGTCTGTCTCTCAAGTATTCGAATGGTTCTCTGGCAAGTGGTTTGGTAAATATATCTGCTATATGTTCTTTCGTTGATACATAGTCCAGTTTAACTATCTTCTGAGCCACTTGTTCTCGGAGAAAATGATACTTGATTGTTATATGTTTAGTTTTTGAATGAAGCACGGGATTTTTAGATATACTTATAGCACTTGTATTATCACATTTGATTGAGATAGGTTCATTAATGCTTACCTTCATGTCTTGAAGTGTCTGCTTCATCCACATGACTTGTGTGCAACATGCTGCTGCTGCTATATATTCTGCTTCAGCTGTAGACAGAGAGATGGATGTTTGTTTCTTGCTTAGCCATGCCACCAAACTTTCTCCTAGATAGAATGCACCTCCACTTGTACTCTTCCTATCATCCACACAGCTGGCCCAATCTGCATCTGTGTATGTTGTCAAGGTGAAGCTTTTGCCTTTAGGATACCAAAGCCCATATTGTGCAGTTCCTTGTAGATATCTGAGTATTCTTTTTACTGCAAGAAGATGGTTTTGTTTAGGTGCTGCTTGATATCTTGCCACTAGTCCTACTGCTAGCATGATGTTTGGTCTTGAAGCTGTCAAGTACAGCAGGCTTCCTATCATGGATCTGTAGAGTTTTTGATCTACATCTGCAGACCTATCATCAGCACACAACTTGCATCCCGTGATCATGGGGGTTGTCATTGGTTTGCAGTCCTCCATTTTGAATTTTTTCAGCATTTCTTTTAAGTATTTTTCTTGAGAAATGAATGTGCCTGTGTCCTTTTGCTGAATTTGCAGTCCCAAGTAGAAGCTGAGTTCTCCAATCATAGACATTTCAAACTCTGTTTTCATCTCATCAGCAAACCCTTTTGCTAGTTCATCTTTGTTGCTTCCAAACATAATGTCATCAACATATACAACAACAATTAGGAGTTCATTTTCATGAGCTTTTATGTATAGATTGTTGTCTACTCCACCTCTCTTAAAACCCTGTTTTTGCAAATATTTGTCCAGTCTTGAGTACCAAGCACGAGGAGCCTGTTTCAGTCCATATAGGGCCTTCTTCAGTCTGCACACATAGTCTTCTTTGTCTGTCAATGAGAAGCCTTGTGGTTGTTCCATGTACACTTCTTCTTCTAGATCTCCATTAAGAAAAGCAGACTTTACATCCATTTGATATACCTTGAAGTCTTGATAGCATGCAAATGCCAGGAACATTCTGATAGCCTCCATTCTGGCTACAGGTGCAAATGTTTCATCATAGTCAAGTCCTTCAATTTGTGAGTATCCTTTGCAGACCAGCCTGGCTTTATTCCTTATTACTTGTCCTTGCTCATTCATTTTGTTTTGAATACCCATTTTGAACCAATGATATTTTTCTCAATAGGTCTAGGAACTAGTTCCCAGGTATTGTTCTTCTCAATTTGGTCCAATTCTTCATTCATTGCTTTTATCCAATACTTGTCCTTGCTGGCTTCTTCAAATTTCTTTGGCTCTATTTTTGATAACATGGCTATGTATACTTCTTCTGTTTGTTCTGTTAGCTGCCTTCTTGTCTGGACTCCTGCTTTCTTGTCTCCTATGATCTGATCTTCAGGATGATTCTTCTGAGTGTATCTTGAGGGGGTTTTCGAGCTCAGCTCTGCATCATTTGTTGTCTTGCTTGTTTCATCATCATCCTTGTCTTCCTCTTCATGGTTGTCTGATGGACTGCAGCAGTCTGTATTTCTTGTATTGTTTGGAAGTTCTTCATCAAATCTCACATCAATACTTTCAACTATCTTCCGAAGGATCTTGTTGTAGCACCTGTACCTTTGCTTTTGGAAGCATATCCTAGAAAAATCCCTTCATCTGCTCTTGCATCAAATTTCCCAAGGTTTTCATCATTATTCTTTATGTAACACTTGCTACCAAAGACTCTGAAATGTTTTATTGAAGCTGGATTTCCATGCCATAGTTCATATGGAGTCTTGTCACTGCTTGGCCTTAAGTGAGATTTATTAAGGATATGTACTGCTGTGTGTACTGCTTCTGCCCAGAAGGTTTGAGCAATATTATTCTCTTGCATCATAGCTCTGGCTATTTGTTGTACAGACCTGTTTTGTCTCTCTGCTACTCCATTCTGCTAAGGTGTCCCTGCAATAGTAAATTGTTGCTTTATTCCATATTCATTACATAGGTCTGCAAAGTCATAATCTGTGAATTCTCCTCCTCTGTCTGATCTGATACATTTCAGCTTGCATCCAGTTTGATTTTCTGCTAATGCTCTGAATATCTTAAATTTTTCCAATGCTTCTGATTTATTTTTGAGAAAGGCAACCCATGTCATTCTGGAGAAGTCATCTATTATCGGCATGAAATAGGATTCTCCACTTGGTGTTCTAGTTCTAGCAGGACCACACAGGTCCATGTGCACAAGCTGGAGTGGTCTTCTTGTTGACAACTCCTCTTTAGATTTAAAGGATGTGCGAGTCTGTTTCCCTAATTGACAAGATTTTCATATAGTACTTGAAGGCCTTTTTATTTCTGGCATGTCTTTGACAGCTTTCTTCTTGCTCAATTTGATGATATGGTCAAAGCTGAGATGTCCCAATCTCCTATGCCACAACCATGACTCCTCAAGTTTTCTAAGATGGCAGGCTTCATCTTCCTCTTTCACTATGTATACATTGTTCTTTGTTCGAACACCTTTGAGCAGAGTCTTTCCTGTTGTGCTTGACCTGACTACACAATCTTGTGCTCTAAAAATAACTTCACAGCCTTTGTCACACATCTGACTGACACTCAGTAAATTTGCTTTTAGTCCATCCACAAATAGTACCTCTTGGGCTTTTCCTCTGCCATTATCTATGCTGACTGAGCCTTTTCCTTTGATCTTTCCTGATTTATCATTACCAAAAATAACATTGCCAGATTTCTTTTCATCAAGAGTTATAAACTTGATTCTGTCTCCAGTCATGTGTTTGGAGCAGCCACTGTCCAAGTACCACTGGCTTTTCAGATCTTGAGCAGTTAGAGCCAGGTCACAGTTATTCACCTTCTTTATCCACTGGTGGCCCCCTTTTGAACATTTGATTATAGTTTTTGCAGAATTGTGAGCATGAACAAAATTGCTTTGACTCATAAACCTCCTTGAGGTATTGAACATCAATCTTTGTCTATACTTTCTACATTCAATAATTTTATGGCCAAATTCCTTACAATAAAAACAATAACCATAGAAATTATTTGCATACCTGATGTAAGGTTGTTTTCTCCATTTGTTTTTTTGAGATAGCCTCTTCACTTTTTGCATCTTTTGCAGGTCTGAATTACTCTTCCTTGCATAACAATATGCAGCAATGTGTCCTAGCTTGTGGCAGACATAGCAGGTGGCATTCTTCATAGGAGGGAGGAATTTCCTCTGATGATTTCCAAATTTGATATACTTAGGGGCATATGATTCTTTTTCTGCCATCTTAGTATTCATTATATTATTTGTTACTAGAGGTTTCTTCTGCTCTCTGTCTCTCTTATTGCAGATATCTTCTTTTGTAGGAATTATTTGAGCTACTTCCTCATCCTTCTTTGCTTTTACAAAAGTAATCTCTCTGTCAACCTTTTCTTTTCCTTTACTTGATTCACCTTCGTAGCCTATTCTAGTCTTTATCATAGGGGATCTTTGAGCAACCAAAATTTCATTCAACTTAATAGAGCTTGTTGTTTGAGAAGGGTATATAGAAACTTTCTGTTGAGCCTTTTCTAATTTCTTTCTCAGACATAGAATTTCTTCTTCCAGCTTCTCTTGTTCTCGAGATTTATCCTTAATTTGATGAAGTAACATATCTTCTATCTTCTTGGCTTCTTCAAGCCTTACCTTCAGCAGCATGAGGACTTCTGAATTTTGTTCTTCTTTAACACATTTGAGGAGAATATCTTTTTGTTTTCTGCATTTTAGTTTGAGTCTCTCAATCTCCTCCAGAGCACTTCTTAGCTCCCCCTCAAGATCGACTTCCCCTTCTTCTTCTTCTTCTAGCAAGAGTCCTTCAGGATCTTCTATGGCCATTAGTAGAAATTCAGAAGTTCCCTCTTCTCCTGAGGGTTCATCTGAGTCTTCAGATGCACTGCTGTCTTGCTGTGCATAGAAGGATTTTCTGTTGAATTTCTTTCCTTTCTGCCAATTCTTTGATGTGTCTTTCTCTGATTCTTGAGCTTGATTTCTTACTTTCTTGTGAGGACATTTAGCAGCATAATGTCCAACTCTTCCACAGTTAAATCATTTGAAGGGAAGTTTACCTTTGTATCTACCTGAGCCTCTATCCAGTTTCTTGACAAATTTTGCTTCTTCTTCATCTGAGCAAGAGCATATTTCTTCCTCTTCTTCTTTCTTCTTTTCTGTTTTAAAGGCTGCTTCCCTCGAACTTGGTTTCTTTTGTGGGAGCCTCATTTCATAGGCTGTTAGATTTCCAAGTAGCTGGTTCATGGTCAAAGTCTCCCAAACCGCTGTCTCTTCTATTGCAGATACCTTGGGATTAAATCTGGATGGGAGTGATCTTAGAATCTTTTGCACAACTATACTTTCTGGTATGGTTTCTCCAAGAGCTTTCGTATTGTTAACAATTTCTGCAACTTTTAAGAAGAAGCTGCCAATATCTTCATCATCATTTATTTTTAAGTTTTCAAACTGGGCTCTATATACTTGAAGTTTGGCAGTTTTTACTTTCTGGTCTCCCTCATGTATGTCTTCAAGAGTATCCCATATTTTCTTGGCAGTGTCTTTGTGCATTACTTTAATAAACTCTGCTTCACATAATCCATTCAGGATGGCATTCATGGCTTTTGCATTAGCTACAAAGCTTTCTTTAGCTTCTCTCTCTGTATCAGTTGACTTCGGGGCATATCCTAATTGCACAGCAGCCCAGACTTCTACTCCTAGTGACATTATGTATGTCTTCATTCTGATTTTCCAGAAAGCATAATTTTCACCAGTGAAGAAAGGGGATTTATTGGTTGAGCATCCTTATTTACTAGCCATCTTGGGAACCTAGGATCTCCTTTCAGTCATTAGACTTGTACAAAGGAACTTGGCTCTGATACCAATTGTTGAATCTCTAATTAAACTGAGAAGGGGGGGGGGGGGGTGAATCAGTTTAACACAGTCCTGATCTTTTAAACTTTTCATTAAACTTATTTACACCTTCATTTCAAACTCTATTTGATGTGAGAGTAATTTTAGAATGTAATCAGAAAGTATTAGTTTAATAGAGCAGTAGACTTAATATGAGAGTAGCAGGTATTAAGAAAATAATACATATCAGATCAATACATAAATATCATGCACAGAGACACCAGATATAAGTGGAAACCCATAAAGGGAGAAAACCACATCTTATTATTGTTGTGATGCAAAGGCAAGCTCAAACTCCCTCTCACCACTGTTTTTCTGCAGGCACCAACCTACAGGAGGCTCCTACCTCAATTCTGCAAGCTACAACTTGCAAGGAAGCACCAACTCCCTTCAGTTTTCTGCAGGCACCAACCTACAGGAGGCTCCAACCTCAGTCAGCTACAACTGATAGCTATCAGGCTACAACTTGATAGGGAAGCTCCAACTTCCTCATTTTCTAAAACTGAATGTTTGTTGATTTACCTCAGATATCAGCTCTGTTCTGTAGCTTCTCTTAATCTTCTCTGCCTTCTATATTCTGCATTCTCTCTATATATGCTCTCTCCCTTGCTAAAAAAAAAACTCAATCTGCATATCAAGATGATATTATTTATAGATTTCCTCACATGACTGTTTGTATTCTGCTTGGAATTCGAAATGGAAAGTCATGTCTCTTTGCCTTCTACCTTCTTACTCCTTTTATCAGCTTACTCAGAAATTATAACTGTAGGCGTCAATTTTAACATTACAGTGGGAATTTGTTTTCTCTCGGAGACTTGCCAATGCATCACAACAATATAAAGTTAAATAAAAAATTTACATTCAAATTTAAATGAGAACTCCAGCTCACTCATTTTGTCTCTTGGCTTGCTGCACATTTGTATTTTCTCTAACTGTCTCTTTGTCCCTTTCTCTTCTCTGTATGCCTTCCTGTTTATGGCTGTTGCGTAACTCCTGAATTTATGAACTGCATTTTTATTTTATTTTTATACCAGCGCTTTATATATAAATGAATCTGCTGACTGTAATTCAATCCTTTACACGCAGCAAGTGTCTTGTTGATGTGGCGAGTTCCGCAGGCCGGAACATACATATATTACAATTGTATTACATTAATAATCGCCCTCTCGTTAAGCTGAGGCCCGTGGGTCTACAGACCACGCGGCATGTTTTAATACAACCGCAACCATGTTTTATATATCTCACAGCAATTATTTTATATAAACAATCGCCCTCCACCTTAAGCCGAGGCCCGTGGGTCCACAGACCACGCGACACTTTTCAATACAATCGCAACAACTTTTTATATATATATATTTATATATAACAGCGCCTTCACAAATTTCCGTTTGCGACTGGAACTCAAACACTTGTTAATCATAGTTAATAAGCCCATCGGGTCCGGGCTTCAATCAAATGCAATCGGGGCGCATAATAGAAAAGTTCCGATTGCGATCAGAACAGGGATGCGATTTGCATATATCAACTCCCGCTTATAACTGAATCGGGTCCGCCACTTCAATCGCAACGTTTTACAAATTCGTGTGATTGGAACTCGGATGCGATTAGCAATTAACTGTGGTACATAACTCGATCGGGTCCGCCACTTCAATCGCAGCGTTTTACAAAGTCGTGCGATTGGAACTCGGATGCGATTGGAAATTAACTGTGGTACATAACTCGATCGGGTCCGCCACTTCAATCACAATCGCAACTTTCTGTTGCGATGTTCCGCTGCCCTTGCGATCTCCGATTGCGATTGGGTGAGGGTCCCACTTTATATTACTTCCTTTCCATTGATCATAACACGCTCCACTTAAATATATATCAATGTATATGCCTTGGACCATTGCAGAATATGAAATGCGTGACATTTATATGTATTGTGATGGATATTATATATATATATGTGTCCGCCAGCGGGTTAAGCGATTCCCGGAATAATGTTTATGAATTATGTTAATTCTATACCACCGGTTGGAGTGTGCGATTCCCGGAATTTGGTTTTGCATTATATGCGTAACGCCCGGCTTGGGGTATGATTCTCGGAATTATATATCTGTCCTCCGGGTTGGGTGATTCTCGGAATTATAACAGCTCTCTGCCTCTGTCTCTGCCTCTGCTTCGCCGATTGGAGAGTGAGATTCCCTGAATTTTGTAACTGCTCTCTGCCTCTGTCTCTGCTTCTGTCACTCTGCCTCTGTCTCTATCTTCCGATAACGGTTCTTCACTGTGCTTCTATGACTGTTACATTTTGACTTTCTTCTTGCTGCCTATATTGCTTTCGCTGTGCCTCTTTTGCCTTCCTTTGCTACAGCGCTGCCTCTAGTGCCTGAGTGCTGCCTCCTTTGCCATCAATGACAATATTTCCAACACAATGATCAGCAACTTACCCTCCACCACAATCTGGTATAGGTTCAGATCCGCCTCACTCTTGGCGAAACCAAGTCCGGTAAAATAAATGTCTATCAGTGTCTACCAAGCACGAGGTGCTTGTTTCAGCCCATACAACACTCTTTTGATCCTGCACACATGCGACTCGCTACTGAATATTTCGAATCCTTCCGGCTGCTCTATGTACACCTCCTCCTCAATGACTCCATTGAGGAACACAGTCTTCACATCCATCTGATGAATGTGCCAACCCATCTGCGATGAGAAAGCAAGGATGGTTCGTATGGAAGAATACCTTGCGACAGGTGCAAAGGTTTCTTCATAGTCAATCCCCTCGATCTGTGAGAAGCCTCGGGAAAAAAATCTTGCCTTGTACTTCTCGACGCTCTCATCAGCAACTTGCTTCACTTTGTAGATCCATCTCGAACCTACCACTGATTTCCCTTCCGGCCTTGGGACAATCTCCCATACACTGTTTCTGACAATCGAATCATACTCTTCCACCATAGCATCTACCCATGTGGGATCCTCCATAGCTTCCTCGAAAGAAGATGGTTCTGTCACGATACACTTGCTCATCAGAGCCATGTATTCAGTAAATCAGTTAGGTGACTGTCTTTGTCTGCGCTGTGATGTAGGTGCTCCTACATTTTACACTGCATCAAGATTCAGTGACTCAGCTTCTATAATGTGCTTCTGCCCTCTGATGTTTGGCGCTGCATGAGTGGTTTCTTCCCCTCCATGAACCTCCTCTTGTGGCTGATCCACATCCTAAGGCTCATCTTTAGGAACAAGTAGCTCCTCATCTGCATGCAAGTGTAGCTCCCTCTCAAGAGACAACTTCATGGATTTCTCCTCATGAAATTTGATATCTCGTCGCACGACAGTCATCCGACTGTCTGGAAAATACACATGATAATTGTGGGGTGTTTCTGTGTACCCCACAAATATCCCAACCTTTGCAGTAAGCTCCAGCTTCTTCTTGGCATCCTTCGTCACATGAATGTAAATAGGTGAGCCAAAAATATTCAAATGAGAAATATCAGGCTTCTTACTAGAAAACGCCTCTTCGGGTGTACTCATTCCAAGTACTCTATGAGGACAACAGTTTTGCACATAAACCGCAGTGTTGCATGCTTCAGCCCACAAGTGTATGGGAAGGCCCTGATCATGCAGCATCGCCCGTGCAACACCCATGATCGTTCTATTCTTTCTCTTTGCGACCACATTTTGTTATGGGTTATGAGGTGCTATGAGTTCTCTTCGAATTCCTTCTACGCTGCAAAAGTCTTTGAATTCGCCAGAGATGTATTCATGCCCATTATCACTCCTTAGAGCTTTCACCTGCTTCCTCGACTCTTTCTCAACCAACTCCTTGAACTCACAGAACTTTGAGTATTTATCACTCTTCTTCTGCATGAAGAAGATCTAGCACTTACGAGAAAAGTCATAAAAAAATATCACATAATACCTGTGCTTTGTTGTCGAAGCTACTGAGAAAGGTCCACACACGTCTGTGTGAATTCTCTCAAGGATCATCGTGGCATGACTATCCTTCTCATGAAAAGTGGTCTTCACAATTTTTCCCAAAGTACCTTACAATGATCTAACTGCGCAAGTGTACCCTTGGGAAGCCCAGTAGAAATCTACTGCAAAATTTTCAAAGCGCCATGGTGAAGATGGCCCACCACAATTCGCCCTCATCCCAGCTCACCACTCCTTCTGCTTTGCCTGCCATTGCTGTGTAGCCATCTACCTGCAATTGAAAAAGGTTCTTAACTCAAACCCCTATCCTTCGGGTTTCACCAGTTTTTTTACTATGCAGGAAAGCCTTTCCCTCACTAAAAACAACATCATATCCCTTGTCTTCCAACATCGCCACAGAGATCAGATTCCTCTTCAATACTGGAACATGCATGACATCCTTCAATATGAAAGGTTTACGAAACTCCCTCTCAAAGGAAATGGTCCCGATACTAGTCACACTATATCTACCATCATTTCCTATCTCGATGTGCACTCCAAGATCCTTCTCATCCAGATCACTAAACAAATATTTGTCTCCAGTCATATGGAAAGATGCACCACTGTCAAGAAACCACACTGATCCCATCACACTTGAAACCAAGCATGCGCTCAGTGAAAAATATAGCTCAATCTACGAGGCTAAGGCCTCTTCAGCTGCAGATCTAGCAGCTTTCTTATTTTTCTTCTTCTGTGGACAATTAGTGGCGTAATTTTCGTGCTGGTGACAGTGAAAGCGCTTCACCTTGGACAAGTCTTGCTTCTTGCCTTTCACACCAGATTGAGAAGGATTTTTCTTTCCCTTCCATTTCCTTGCTTTGGTAGCCAAAGTGCAATTTTATTCATCTTCATTCTTTGATGAAGATCCATCCATGGTACCCCACCTTATCTCCTCCTGTAAAGGATCCGACCAAAGTCGCTCCCATCCTGGCAGTTTCTCTCGACCATTGACAGAGTCCTCGTAGCTATGCCAACTCTTCGGAAGCCCAAGGAGAGCCAAGCTCACCAAGTCCTCTTCATCTACAGTAACCCCCACACTTCCCAGCTCATCCTTGTAGTGGACAAACTTTGTGAGGTATTTTGGTATACTGTCGCCTTCATTTTTATTTTTCTGAGCTTGTCTTTAAGCGCCAACTTCCTCTGGTCGCTTCTGCTTTGGAAGAAGTCGGTCAAAGCTTTCCACATCAAGAATGGAGAAGCTTTCCCGTGAAGTCTGGAAACTATGTGATCCTTCACACCTTCCAACAAAATCCTTCGACATTATTCTTTCTTCTTTTTCCATGCGTCAAGTGTGGCTGCATCTCTAGAAGCAGGTTTCAGAATTTCAGCATCTATGAACTCCTTCAACCCATTATCATCCAGAACCACCTCCATCCTGTCCTTCCATGAAATACAAATTCAAGCTTCCATAAAGGGCATACTCCAATCGCAATCTGTTGAAAGACATTTCAATGAATGCTCAACTTCGACACCAAGAAAAAACTGCAGCAAATTCGAATTCCACCAGCACAAAACTCAACCGCTTCAATAATTGCAATCTGCTCTGATCAATATCGCTCTGATACCATGTAGAAATTATATAACTTATGTGTTATATGTCCAAGATTCTCCTGATCATACACTATTTTAACTTCATGCACAATACATAATCTATTCCACCATTGATCATCACATGCGGAAATTAAATCAATTGTAATGCACACACGAAACCATAAAAATTCACACACATTAACATAGTTGTTTAATGGGAAATCCTGAAGCTAAAAACCCCAACTATCTATATATAATATATCTCATAGAGATCATGTAACAATCATCATACAAAGCTGAACATGTCAAGCTCTCAGTACAATACAATCGCTACACACTAATCAGGCCCGATCTTGCAAATCCATGCACCGATCTTTTCCACCTGTGAGCTTGCCTCTACTACACAATCACTGCTGAAGAATGGCTCTGAATGAACTTGAATTCACCAATATTGCACTGCGCAATCCTCATTGGCATATCTACTGAGTGTTGGATGCAATCAATGCATCACTATAGTCACAACTGATAGTCACACTTGCTCTTTCACCTACCTCTCCACTGGTCTCCACTGAAACTGCCATGCACTGTAGTTAACTGATGTATTCTTCAGTTAATTAATGAGTTATTATTTAGTTAATTAATTAAATAATTAATTCACACCACTCTCACTAGTGTATCAATCAGTTAGACTAGATACAACTAGCTCAACTGAGTCTAACCGAGTTAAACTAAATACAACTCCACCAACTACTTCTATAACTCCACCAAACTCTGTCATATGAGTTCTAACTGAAGTCCTCATGCATTAGCTCCAGTAAACCCTCAGGAATAGCGTAATTCCTTCTGTCAGCTGTTGTGCTACATTTGTGCACTTAACTGAAGTGCTCCAAGAGAATAAGATAATGTTTAGAGTCCAAATATTATTAAGAGCTAATAATATTCGACATATCTATTTTTATACTAGCAGTCTAGAAATAGATTCCACCCAATATGTCTAAAAATAGAAGTCCATCTATTTTTCCAACTTGACCAACCATCCACAAATAGCGTCCTGCAACTCATAGAATATGATTGACATGTCTAAAAATAGACTTTGTGCCAAAAATAGCCTGCGGGCCCACTTAGTGAAGGCGAATATTTTCACTAAGCTCATCATCTTGCTGAATCTCAAAAAAATGACTGTATTATTTTTACTATGATAAGTGTCTTTTCAGTTTACAAACATGTGCATACTTGTCTCATTATTTTTCTTAAGGATTGAGGTTTTTGTCTATGAAATGTAGATGATTTTTAGTGAATTAGAAGCATGAAATCAGCACAAAAAACACCAAAAAATAGTGTAAAATTGAGAAATAAGTCACCACATGAAATTTACACAGTAGGCATGATGAAGCAATTCACCTCTCCTAGGCTACATCTACTGGTCCAACTCCCAATGGCATGCCCATCTTTCATTATGCTAAAATTTTTGCAAATACATGCAGTTACAGTGCGCCAATGCCTATTTTCTCCACACCAATGGCTCTAGAATTCTCCTATTAGTAAAAAATGACTCTTATTTCACTCATAATGGGTGAAAATTGAGTCTCCTACACTTTTTCCCAGTTACACCTAGAAAAAATCCACTAAAAGTGGAGGAATCCACTTATCTGGAGTTAAAATAGCAACTCCCGGCCAAAATGGCGCACTGGCCAAATAGCCAATTGAAATAACCGCAACATTAAATATCAGTGGTTGTGGTGGCCACATGCCAACCCCAAACCCCACAGTCATGACTGTAACAGAAGACAAAACCCGCGTTAAACTTGTGGTGATAAGGTTGAACCTTCGGGTTAACGTGTTGGGTTTGTGATAACCGCGAAGAGAATTAACTGTTTAAAACATGGCATGTGACACAATGCAAAATTTTCGGCAGATAGAATGGGCGGAGGTTTAATATTTTTGGTTGGATTTTGTTGTTGTAACATGTGACCACCAATGCGGGGACCACTGGTGGGTTGGGACCGCCGGCGGTCCCCAACTCCAAAACTCCAATACATTCAATTTTAAATCTAAAACGACCACTATGATTGTTAAGAACCAACGTAGCTCAGATGGTAAAGACTTGCGCATGCTCTGCCAGAGGTCGCGGGGTTGAGCCCTGTGAATCTCACCAACATTTTAACACACCATTTAGGGGACATGTGGTGGCCTTTGGGCTGGGCATGTGTCACCCTCTAATTGGCTCAAAAAACATAAACGTAAAACCATTCGACCAATAAAGAAGTGACACTTGTCATCCTAGGGTTGGTTATGAGGAAAGAAATATTCCTCAAAATATTCCCCTTTTGCTAACTGTACCTACACCCCGCTGACTGTGCATCCCAGTCAAACTTGTCGCAATTTGACCTGTTTTTCATTTCAATTAGAACACGATTTCTCCCTCATATGACATCAGTTTTTCAAACTATTCATGGCGTTGGAATTAGGAAGATGAGATCTATGTAACCATGCTAGTTTCAATCCAATCTTATAACTTTGAATTTTGAGAAAAATTTATGAACTCTTGATCATAGGAGGACTATCCATCATCTGTTGTAGAAGTCCTCCACACACGTCTCGGGCTCCACAATATTGTTCTTGGTTTATTAGACCCTTGAGCTCGAACAACTGCTAGGCTAGCAGTCAACTTTGTCTATCAAGGTGTTGCACTTCGGCCCCAACATGGACACTATCACGCTGTCCTCTAGTAGACCATAAGTGCCCAATATATGTCAACACTTGGTCCCTCTCACGCTACCCTCCAACAATCCACAAGAGACAAAGTCCATGATGTAGCATTTGCTACTATTTAGGGCATCCCCACACCTGGGAGACCCTCACACATGGTTGCACACAGACCCCACAATCCGCCCTTTTCTTCTGCAATAGAGGAGCTATTGCGCAAATATATGCACCTCAATGTGTCCTCTCCTAGTACACCATCAAACCATAATACAAGGGTCCATTTGCAACATAACTTGCTGTTGTCCTCTTCCCTTTCGATCTAATGTTCCTGTTGTCACCTTGGATACTTGGTAGGCATCCTAAAAAGCCACATGGGCTCTTCCAGACAACTCCTAAGGCCTCCTCAAGCTACCCATCAACTGATCCATGCAATAGTCAACACTTTGACCCAATACACGACAAAATCTCACTCCAAGTTTGGTGCCCAATAACTATGGAAACTATCACTGGTCTAGGGCATCTAACCATGAGATCTTCCCTCTCCTCATTGAATTCCATAGATTGCAAGTTAATTGATCCAAATTTGGTCCCTACAATGACCCAATGCTCCTTCACCTTGCTTCTCTAGCCTTTTTCACACACACATTTTATGATTTATGGTTAGGGCACACTGTTGTAGCCCTAAATCCCCATAACATTCTCAAAATGCCCACTTAAGGGTTGCGACATACCCTTGAAGGACCCCTCCTATTTTGCGTTGTCATCATGGGCATATGCCAACTCTTTAACCCCTTCAAAACAACTCCAAGCCTCCTCACTGTCCACTCCTGAGTTGCGACCTTCGCAACCAGGGCTAAGGTCCTCTTCACAACAACTTGAAAGCCCTCAAATCAACCTTATGTTAACCCACAACAACCTCAGGCTCCCTCCAAGGTATCTCGACCCTTCCACCAGCATCATCCAGCCTTCAAACAACTACATGGTCCTCCCTCTCTAGCCCAAATAAAATCTGCTGCCACTGCAGTACGCTCAACCTTCAACCTAGAATTCAGACCCTCCTCCACGTTGTCTAGGGCCTCTCCTTTGCTGCAGATAGGCTAATTTCAGAGCTCTTCTCTTTGTGAAAGCGTTGCACCAAATGGATGATAAAAATACAAGTTCTCACCCTATTTTTATAGCCTAAAGAGGGGCTTCCATGAATTACTAAAGAGACCCTTCTATTGGAGTGTTTTACATCAAGCCTACATGAATTGACAACCAATAATTAATTATTCAACTTCAAAAATTCATTTCTCTCTAATGACAACTCAGAATCGGATGATTCTCGTTGCATTGGAATGATCTCTTCGAGCAATATCATCCTCATCCATCACATGTCATAAATAAATCACGGCTTGGATCTCAAGCACACAAGCCCATTTGTGGTGCTTTGACCTTCAACCCTTGGACACCAGGGCTTGGAGTACCTTCCAAGCTACACAAAAATCAACACTCCCTCTTAGCGAGGGAGGTAATTCCAATACTAGGAATCAATCATCATCCGACGAAGACACTAGCCCATATGGCATCCATCACAACAAAATACCCTATAAAATGAACCCAACAATATCGGTAGTGCCTCTGCCTCATCATATCAAACTTGAAGATCCCAAACCTCCCTTTGAGCCTACAAGATATCCATTAGCTCAAACCTGCAAGCACTCATCCTCCTAGATCAAATACCACTCGTGAAAATCCCATCAATCTCGGATATGCAACATCACGATCTGATGCAGACTCTAGCCTACCAACCTGTAGTCCATCACATGAAGCCATCTCGATCATCCTGATCTCGTGCATGCCAAAGAAACCCTCGATCTTTCCCAACCATCCGTGGCACATCAACAAAAGTCCACGATCAAAAATCTTCCCTACAACAAAATGTTGTTCACCAGGCTCACCACCAATCCACCAGAACTCCCATCCCATCTCGCCATGTAACCTATCAAGACCACATCTCCATGTCTTTAGCTAAACCCTCTGCTCCATGATCTAGACACCCACAATTTCTTCACTTTGCAAACTTTGATTCACCGTCTCTCAAAGTGGCTTAGATATGCTCTGATACCATGCTAAATTTCCATGACTTTGGGTTTAAGATAGAGTCTTAAAATCTACGATGCTATCAAACCAAGAATCTCAACTATACTACTTTTCATAGTGGAATATAAACAACAGTAAATCAAATATGCACATAATATATACAACTTTTTAATTTTTCAACCCAATTTGATATATTAATAACATATGATACAACTATCTAGGGCTCCCGTACCAGGGATAATGGCCTTCATACATCCACTATCACAAGATACAAACAAGATAATCTGACCATATGGTTGTAGCATGCTCCCACAACTCCTCTTGGTCGTACCTTGTACCTTCCCGGTCCTTCGGTTCCCGATATGCAGCTCCTACCTCTATCAATGCTCCAAGTCCATCTGGCCACTGAATCTCAGTGATCCATTCTGCTCTCTAGTTGTCCCTTCATCCATCAAGATCACAACACATCAAGAATCTTGTCGAGTTGTTCACATATCCACTTGTGAACAACTCTTAATATTCCCACTGCTGCTTCTCAGCTGCTCAAGGACTTTAGCCCACTATGGTATTCCTGTGATGCAACAATGAAGACCAACATAGGGCATGGAGGGCTACCACCTATCACTGCAAGATGTCCATATCCAATAATGAACATAGGCTAAGAGGGCTACCCATCATCTATTGAAGAAATACTTCTCCACATACAAGTCTCGAGCTCCAAAATCATGCTCCTGGTTGATCATACCCTTGAGCTCCAACAACTAGTAGGCTATCAGTGACCTTTGCACATCAAGGTGCTGCACTTCGGCTCCAACATGGACACTATCATGCTATCCTCCAGTAGACCATAAGTTCCCAATCTATGTCCACACTTGGTCCTCTCTCACGCTGCCCTCTGAAAATCCACGAGAGAGCAAGTCCACATTGTAGCATCTGCTCCTATTTAGGGCATCCCTAGACCTCATAGACCCTTACACATGGCTACCCACAGACTCCACAATGTTCTCTTTGCTTGTGCAATAGAGGAGCTATTACGAAAATCTAGGCACCTCAATGTGTCCTTGCCTAGGACACCATCAAACCATAATACAAGGGTCCATCTGAAACATACCTTGTTGTTGTCCTCTTTCCTTCCATTCTAATGTTCCTTGTGTCACCTTGGATGCTTGGTAGGCCTCCTAAAAATCAACGTAGGCTCCTCCAAACAACTCCTAAGGCCTCCTCAAGCTCCCCATCAACTGATCCATGAAATAGTCAAAACTTTGACCCAATACATGAAAAAATCTCGCTCCAAGTTTGGTGCTCAATAACTGTGGAAGATATCATTGGTCTAGGGCATCTCACCATGAGATATTCCCTCTCCTCATTGACTTCCAAATGCTGAGATTTAATTGATCCAAATCTGGTCACTACAATGATCCAACGCTCCTTCACCTTGTTGCTCTAGCCTTTTTCACACACGCATTTTGTGACTTCTGGTTAGGGTAGGCTGTTGTAGCCCTAAATCCCCGTGATAGTCATCAAACTGACCACTTAAGGGTTGCAACATACCCTTGAAGGAACCCTCCTATGTTGCACTATCATCATGGGCATATGCCAACCCTTTAACCACTTCCAAACAACTCCAAGCCTCCTTGTTGTCCACTCCTGAGATATGACCTTCACAACCAGGGTTGTGGCCCTCTTCACAACAACTTTAAAGCCCTCAAATCAGTCTTGGGTTAACCCACAGCAGCCTCAGCCTCCCTCCAAGGAATCTTGTCCCTACACAAGCAACATACGGCCTCCAATGTAATATTCCAAAATTTGCACACAAGAAAATTGGAATATTAGATTTGATGCTTTCACTTAAGAGAGTAATAAATGGTAAAGGAGGCCCATGAAAAATAAAGATGTGAATAGATTACACCTTAGTAAGGAAGGAGATCACCTTAGGATCTGGTTTTACACTTCCAAGTGTGAACAAGGGAAAATCAGATGGAGACATAGTTAAGTTTGACTAAGTCAACATCCATGCTTGAGGAGGAAGAAATCACTCAAGAAAACTAGCTCAATGTGAACAAGGATCAGCCTAGACACACATATGAGAACCGGATTGAATATCCCTTGGTGTGAAAAGAGTCATTTCAGGTGGATTAGTTTTAGTTGACCAAGTCAATAGCGCTGCTACAAAGAGGAGGGAAGCTAGCTAGGGCAGTGCAGTTTTGAAAGAGGAAGCTTCACTATGAAGTCACCTCAACATTGTGTGGGGTCCGGGGTGAGGAGGCTCACCAAAGATAAAAGGAAGGCATAGCATCAAAGGGATTCATTCATGTATTCATCTATTTTGGTCTTGGGACTACTTGCATGCTTCATCTATTTAGCTGGAGTTACTGCACTGCTTAGTACAAAGAATTCCAGTGCAAAGAATATTCCATCCTCCCTTTGGATCAGCTTGCTTAAGGGATCAAGAGGGAAGGATCTAAGCTTAATTTTAGAATTTGGATTGGGGCCATTCATCCACATTCATCCACAACACATTTCCCTTCAGAAAACTGCATATTTTATGCAGGGGCAGCAGCAGCATGGTTGCACCCTTTGATTATGTGCTAGTCTTTGAGGAGGAGGTGCTTATTTCCCTCCGGGAGTTCAAATAAGAGGGCCTAGGGAAATTTTATGTATTATTCAGATTTAATATGTCATATTCAGCCATTTTTAATGCATGGTTGCAATATACTGCATTATTTTCTGCAGTCTTGCTTTTTGTACATGTATCTTACCGGAAACCCTTATTGGGTATCTTATTCCTACTGTATAAGAGGTTAAACCTCCATTTCTCTGTTATTTGATTAATGCAAGCTCCATATCAGTATTATTTCATTATTTTATGAAAAAAACCTCATTAGAATAACGTAGTCTTTGATTCAGTAATTGCTGCATGAGCTAGGCTATGGGGTTTCGGCTTGTTTGAGCTGCACTGACTTGGGGAGATATGTTTATATGAGCTAGAGTGATTTTTTTCACCTCTAATTCTACATGTGAGTTGTATATCATGTCTTCTAAGGAATCCAAGTCCCATTTATCACTTGTATAGCGTTATTTTCTGAAGACAACTATTTTATGCCATGTATTGCTGCATTTCCCCACCCGGGAAGGAGAATATAGGCCATATTTTTGCTGAGGTTCTTTCATATGTTGGTATGATGTTACTCTACATCTAATGAGATGATTTACATTTTCATGCTCATGATTTGCTGAAGCTCCACATTGGTAATAACTCAAATTATTCCCAATAGTGTAGCTGTTCCCATTTTGGGATATTATAGTGGTATCAGAGCTACCATCTTGGCTCAGTCTGTGGATTGCAGATCCAATAAGAATATAAGAAGAATAGGAGAACAAAATTATGGAGAGGATGAGCTTACTCTCATCCATTTTCATATCTAAGAATAAAGAAGAAGAGAAATGCATTGAAACTCCAAAAGGGTTTCAAGGAGGAGAGAGTTGTAGTGAGACCTCTAGAAGGTTTCAAGAAGCAAAAGAATATGCATGCACTTCCTATTCTCATAGAGGAAGTGGAGAGCAAGGAAACCACTTAGAGCATGAAATCCTGAGTGGGTATTTGGAAGAATACAAGTGCCAACCTAGGGCTTCCAAAGAGACCCTAGATTTCCCGCAGTTTATTCAACTAAGAGAAGAAAGAAGACCCTGCAAAAAAAGAGATGTTAAAGGCAATAGGTTCCTATTGTCTACATTTGATGGGTCAAATACAGCTAGAGCTTGGTCAAGAAAGATTGAGGCATTCTTCCTACTTCATCTAGTGGTAGAGAGGGAGGCAGTAGAAGTTGTAGCGCTGCACATCGAGGGTGAAGCCAATGCTTGGTGGTGCAATCAATTAAGCCACACAAGAGTGACTTCTTTTTCTGAGTTCACTAAAGAGCTGATTAGAACCTTTGATGGAGAAATATCAGAGGAGAGAAGGCCCACACCACCATGGGGAGAGACAAGTACCAGCGCTGTTACAGCTTTGGAAGAGCGACCTTCTACATCAACAGTCAGGGCAACCATTACATTGGAGGGAGGAGCCTTTTCAGCTCTAAAAGAGGTTCCCACATCTCACCAAGGTATGGGAAGATTTCCAATTTTACTTATTGTAGCAAATATTTCTAAAAATGGTGGAAATATGTCTTCATATGGCCCAGGATCCAACATTACTGCTGAGATAGAGCAGCAGGATTGCACTGCGCTGTGTAAGATTGAAGGGTTCAAGGGATATTTGAACCATCAACCTCATGTATCACTGATAAGTTACACACAACCCTTGAGGTTGGAGTGTGATATTTTGGAGGATGTTATAAAATTTGAGATGGAGTATGAGGCAGCAACTATGTCATTGGAGAGACTATTAGTGCTATCAAACAATAACAGTGAAGAGGCTTTACCTTTTTCACCTTTGTATCTTGATGGATTCAAGATTGCTATGAACATGAGATCTTCTCTAAGGGATCTCCAAGAGGAAGCATTTCAACACTCCATGAAATGCAATAAGGAAAATATGAAATGGGAAGATGGTAGTTTCCTTTGGAGGAGTACCAAGGTGGAGAATGGTAGGAGGCATCCCTCAGTGGATAAAAGGATGTGGATAGAGAGAAAGGAGCTGGAGAGCTACTTGAAAATCTAAGATACTGGGCAGCAAGAGGCAAAACTACGTTGGCTACTCTTGAGAGAGTTTGGCCATCATGAGGCATATCATTTTTCCAAGGGTATGTGGGAGAAGAATACTTGGCAGGATACTTGCATCATGGGGCAACAAGGAGTGTGGATGCATTATGATGATATAATCATTATGTTTTCACCACATGAGTTATATGATGGAGGTATATCGGGGCAAAAAAGACATTTGTTGCTTTGGAGGATTGAGAGAGAGCAAGGGCATAGTTGCTCTCACATTTTGCATGATGTTGCAATAGGAGGAGATGGAAACATTATGGGAGGAGTCTTTGACATTGGGCATGTCAGAGAATGGATTTATGAGTTGGCAGAAGCCTATCTGTATAGGCCAACAACACTGTCACTTTGGAGCAGGAGTTTATTGATGGAGTGTTCCCAGGATCACTTCACATCTGATGCACTTGGTGGACATGGAGGAGGTAAGTATGATAGAGTAGTGGATGGATTCCTCTGTTTTTGTGGGGTGTACTTATTGGCTTGGAATTCCAAGCATGATGAGGGATATCTTCAAGCAAAATATGGTTTATTCCTCTTCATAGAGTATGTCCTATCACTATGGAGAGCTCATTTATGGATCCTATCACTCTCTTACTTTCCTTAATGGTAAGAATTTTGTATATGCATTTATTGATTGTTCAATACAATATTTTCATGCTCTTACCTTTTCATTGCAGTGCATTGCTCTACAAAGGGGCAAATTTTTCTTTAGGCTCCATTGTCTATTTTTGGCCAGATATCATGATGGAGACAACCATCTACTATATGATCTGGGGCAAGTATGTGGTTACTTCTTGTGTGCTCAATTGACATATTCAGCCATCTACTATTTACTAATGGGTGTGATGACTTATACAACAAGCCATTTGTCAAGAGATAACTTGCCATACCATTTTCTGAAGTTGTAGTGGGGAGGACTGCGCTGTGACCACTTGTGAGACGGTTGGTACCTTCTAGCACCACATAAAACCTTAAGTATTTCTCTCATTATGATACTTACCATGGTCCTATTTTCTAATATTGTTTTTGCCTATATGAGGAGCATGATTAGAGGAGGAACACATGGGGTGGGTGTGTTCTCTGGGGAGGAAGATCCACACACTTTCTGCATTACATGTTCTAAGGGGAACATGGAGAGAGACATGGCCTCTACAACAAAATATTTGTTTCTTTATGAGGAGGACCATGAGATGAATGGGGTGCCATATGATGATGATTTCTTATCCACCATGTATGAGATGGTTTGGGCCAGCTTGATTCATAGCGCTGGGAAAGGGACCTTTGGATGTCTAGTTTCCTTCTTGCCATTGGAGGGCAACATTATTGCAGCCCAAGATCAACAAACTATCTACACTCATCTTAAGTGGAGAGGGAAGTAGTGTGGGGTAGGCTACTATGTCTGCCATGTCCAGAATTTCAGCCCACCTACTTTGTCGGAGCTTCAGGTGGAGGATGATTTGCATGAGTTACCATTTTGGAGGGTGGTTCATTTTGTTTGGTTGAAAGCTTGGGGAGGAGAGATTCAAATGGGGATGATGAATCCAAATCTATATCAGCCCTCATGCCCCAATATGACCTTCAAACAACCCATTGTTTCCACCATGGATGAACCACTGTCACATAATGCCGGCTATTTGGATAGCTTAAACACTTGGGAGAGGAAACTTGGAGATATATCAATGATGAAACACCTTGATCCTTGGAAGATTTCATCTTATGAGGTTGCTATAGGGGAGAAGAGGATTCTCTTCAGTCCTATCCTTGCAGTTTCTTGAGGACAAGCAACATTTGGGAGGGGAGGACTGTAATATTCCAAAATTTGCACACAAGCAAATTGGAATATTAGATTTGATGCTTTCACTTAAGAGAGTAATAAATGGGAAAGGAGGCCCATGAAAAATAAATATGTGAATAAATTACACCTTAGTAAGGAAGGAGATCACCTTAGGAGTTGGTTTTACACTTCCAAGTGTGAACAAGGGAAAATCAGATGGAGACATAGTTAAGTTTGACTAAGTCAACATCCATGCTTGAGGAGGAAGAAATCACTCAAGAAAACTAGCTCAATGTGAACAAGGATCAACCTAGACACACATATGAGAACCATATTGAATATCCCTTGGTGTGAAAAGAGGCATTTTAGGTGGATTAGTTTCAGTTGAGCAAGTCAATAGCGCTACTACAAAGAGGAGGGAAGCTAGCTAGGGCAACACAGTTTTGAAAGAGGAAGCTTCACTATGAAGTCACCTCAACATTGTGTGGGGTCCAGGGTGAGGAGGCTCACCAAAGATAAAATAAAGGCATAGCATCAAAGGGATTCATTCATGTATTCAGCTATTTTTGTCTTGTGACTACTTGCATGCTTCATCTGTTTAGCCGGAGTTGCTGCACTGCTTAGTGCAAATAATTCCCGTGCAGGAATTCCATCCTCCCTTTAGATCATCTTTCTTAATGGATCAAGAGGGAAGGATCTCCTCCTTGTGTCTCCATGGTCCTACACCTTCTTGTCGATGGAACATGTAGATCATGAAATGTGCCTTGATCTCCATACATGAGATCTTGGGGATTTTCTTGCCATGCCACAAGAATCCCTCTTGCTGGAGCAAAATCTCCTCCTTCCTCTACTTGAGGTGCTAGATCAAGTCAAGTTTTGACAGTGTTATTGCCTTTAATATCTATAATAGAATTGGGAGACCTCCCAATGATAGGACCCACCTTTGAATAAGAGATCTCTCTATTCTTTTGTTCAAAGGTGTGGGAGGTAAATCTTGCCTCTATCAAAGCATGATATCTGGCTCAGCCTGTGAGATCAAACTATCAAAAGCATCAAGAGAAGAAGCAGATATCAAGACGACCAAAATGACAGAAGAATAGATCTCCTTACTTCTCTTTCAAACTATGAAAGGCATTGAAGAATATATTGAACAGATGGAGGAAGAAAGATGCAGTGAGCTCCAGAAATTAGAGATTAGAAAGCTGGAGAAGATAAGCTTTGACTCATCATGTTTCAGATCCATGAAGGACCTCCCCAAGGAGGATGAGAAGATAGAAGAGGAAGGCCCTTGCACTTCCTATTCTCATCAAGGAGACAAAGAAAGAAGCAGGAGAAAAACTCCATATTTTGGAGGAAAGAAGGAGGAGAGGCTCTCAAAGCTTCTTCCTAGATTTGAAAAGAACATCAGTAAAAATCTCAAGAAGATCAGGAGGGAGATGTATAGAGAATCTACAAATCAGTTTGAAGATGCATCAAACTCTATATTTTCACACAGTGAGTGTGAGCATGCAGCCACACACTGTGATGTACAGCGCAGTCAGAAGCTCAGATTTTCCATGAGGAAGATGGGAGAGAAAGAAGAAATGACTAGGAGGAAAAATCTTAGTGATTTCTTGAAAGAAGATGAGCCTCAAGCCCTGAAACTCATAAATCATTTATGTTTTTCAGAGTATTGCAAGGCCAAGGTGAAGAGAAGAAAGCAGAGTGATAGATTTACTCTATCTACCTTTGAAGGATCACCTACAAGATCAGCCAAAGAATGGGTGGAATAGCTAGACACCTTCCTGCAGCTGCACCAAGTCCTTGAAGAAGAAGCCATCAGAGTTGCAGCACTAAACTTAAAATTTAAGGCCTATGCTTGGTGGAAAATTGAGTTCCTTCCTTTCAGAAATGTAAATACTTCATCTTACATAAGTTTCACTAAGGCATTAGTGAAAAATTTTGATAAGAGAGTTCATGGGATACCTATGGTGAAGTTAAATGAGGAGACTCAAATAAAAGCCCTGCATAAAAACACAAATCCATTTCAAAGGCCCATGGAAGAGGCTGAGAACCTGCATCATGCCTTGATAGAGGCAAGATTTCCCTCCCACACCTTTGAACAAAAGAACATAGAGATGTCTTCTTCAAAGGTGGGTCCTATCATTGGGAGGTTGCCCAATTCTGTTGTAGAGATTAAAGGCAACATTGCTGTCAAATCTAGACTTGATATAGCACCTCAAGCAGAGGAAGGAGGAGCATGGCAAGAAAATCCCCAAGATCTCATGTATGGAGATCAAGGCACATTTCATGATCTACATGTGCCATTGATAAGAAGGTGTAGGACCATGGAGACACAAGGAGGAGATAGGAAAGAGAACCAACTTGATTCCTATCCATTGCAAAAGGTTGATGCACCTAAGAAGGTGATTGGATTGTGAAGTGGAAGCATGGAAAGTTTTTTCCATTCATATATTCAGTCATCTCATGTTGAGGATGTCTCATTGCATGGGGACATTGCACCAAGGAGACCACTAGATCAGCAAGGGAGGATGAGTGCTTCACCTGTTGAGGAACCAATCATTGATTTCAGAAGAGTGGAGACCTTGGAAGGTCTTGATACAACACTGAGAGTCTTGGGTAGGCTCAAGGAGGAGAGAAGCATTCTCTCAACATCTTCCACACCCACTCTCATTTCAGTTTCTGCACTGTGGCAGGGGAAGCAAGGGAAGGATAGAAACCTTCCCACTCACACATTTGGCATGGGAGCTATCTATGCACATAACTCTTTGGAAGAGTTAATACAATCACCTCTCTCCTCTACAAGGATGGAAGGGGACTCATCTATGAGCTGATCCCTTTGCATGAGAAAAAATTATGGTAAGGGCATTGATTATTTTGATTTATCTAATGTATGTATGCATCCCTTAACCATATATGTGCAGGATGTTTCTCCAAGGAGGAGCATTCTTTCTTTGAGGATGCATGGTCTACTTGAGGTCATGAGCATTGTTGGTGACCACTCCCTAGGAGGACTTGGGGAGGAATTTTGTTTTGGAAGACATACTCACATTGCCTCATCCATCATTCACTTCCTCCAAACTTATGAGGAGATTGGGGCAGAAAGCAATTGGTTGAGAGACAACATATTTTTTCAGTCTCTGTTGCAGCTGTTATTCAAGCTGCATTGGTTACACATGAGGGACCATTGTCCTTCACATTTTCTACACAGGGAAACCAACATGATTCTCATTTGGGCTCCTTATGCTGCTATTGTTCCTATTCTTAAGAGGAGCATGTGTGGGAGAGAGACACATTGGTTGGATGTGTCCCTTGGGGGAGAGAATCCCCATATTTTTTGCAGTACATGCTCTAAAGGGAGCATGAGAGATGATATGGCTGCCACAATCACACATTTTTTTCTTCAGGAGGCAAGACATATGAGCTGGGATATGCCTCTCACTGATAGTGGAGAGGAGTCTTACTATGAATTACCGAGCTGGGAGGTGATTCATTTCATTTGGATGATAGCATGGAGACCCCCAAAGGAGGGGAGATTTTGCAGCACTCACCTTGTCAGTTTCTTGAGGGAAAGCAACACTTTTGGAGGGGAGGACTGTAATATTCCTAATTAGCCCAAGCTAATAGGAATATTTAAATTTTTTTTTATTTTCCATTTATGAATAAATGACTAATGGAGGACATGTAAAACTCCTTAGATCAGTGAATAAATCAATGCTCAATGTAAACAAATCTATATCTAAGCCATTTACATAAAATCCACTTGCATGTGAAACTGGATTGAGCTATTTGACTGGTCAATAGGATCAAATCACAACACAGTCCAGGTGCATTGAACCTCCTAGATGAACAATGCAGTTCTAGAAGGAGGACCTCATGTGAAAGGGGTTAAGTGATTCAAGGTGGTTTAGGGTTTGGGCAAGCCCTCATCTTATAAAAGGAAAGAGAAGGTAGCTAGAGGATTTTGTTGAATGTATTCTAATTTTGGAGAATTAGTTCTGCTTAGACAAATTCTAGTTCTCTGGGCTTTTTAGCAAGAGACTAGTGAGGATCTCCTGTTGGGGGTTCTCCATCCTTCCATTGAGTAGCTCCTAGAGGGTTTTGTGCTTCTTTTCTAATATTTGGAATATGGCCAAGATCCATCTCTCTTTGGCAGCATAAATCCATTGAGGGTTTCATTTTCTAAGTGAGCTGCAGCAAGTGGAACTCTAGATCTACAAAGATCTAGCTTATATTGGAACCTCTTCTCAGTGAGTGTGTCTTTTAACCTCCTAGAAGAGTGCATCCATAGCTTGAGCTTCAGTATCAGATCTTGGCATCAAGCCAAAGTGTATATTATCATCAAATGTGCAGTTTATCTCCCTGATCTACGTAAATCTTGAAGAGCAGAGTTGCAGAGGTTTTGGAGTTCTCCTGGAGGAGAGATCTCTAGTGGGAAGGATCCTTCCTTTCACTATGCTGATCCATGGATTGGAAAACCAATCCATGTGCCCTTCAGATATGATTTATTTTCTGATGTATTTACTGCAGAATTTCTGAATACTGCTGCAGAACTGTGACTTAGATCTCAAATCTACTCACTATTTTTGATCATTTGTTGAGATCCCCAAGGGGAGTGTATTCTAGAGTCCCTTTTGTATACAGATCTACCATAGATATTCCATTTTGTTTGAAGATATGTTATATATCTGAAATTTAATAAAAAAAAGCTTCAGCCTCCTGAAATTTACGCTGAGAAGCTTTCCTGGTTCAATATATTGTTGCAACACCTATTTGAGGCTTGTATTCATTGTAAATGCATGTATTTATCTTGTATATTGCTTATGCCATAGAATATACTTGATTTCCTATTTCTCACACTCCATTATAACTTTCACCTTTAGAAATTACGCTATCCATGCTTTAGTAAACTTCTACATACTTCAAGTCATGGGGAATCAGGGTTTTTAAGCCTAGTCGGGATTGGAGGAACTGTTTAATATAGCTAGGATAATTTTTTTGAACTGAAATTTTATATGTGAGTCCTACATGACCTAATATAAAATAAAATACAACCATTTCCTTTATTTTTAAGCATATTTCTGAATACACTCATTTTAGGGAAAAAAATCACCGCTTTTCCCCATCCTTTGTCAATAGAATTAATCTCTCTTCTTGCTGCTATATATAAAATTGTTGAAGAGGTGTTTTTAAACACATATCAGGGTTATTAGCTCATTTCTACTCCATTATTTTGTTTTATACTGTTGCAGCCCTTCATTGGGTAATTTTCTGAAGACAACTAGGTGGGGGAGATCTGTTTAACCCACCTAGAGTGATTTATTTTGAGCCTCCTCTTGGATGTCGGTCTTAGATACTCTGATATAAGGGATCCAAGGGATGGTCTTGGATGTTCAATCACACATCCCTAAAAAATGCGTTTTTCAGGCCTGTCTTGCTGAGCAGCCCAAATTTGGGATATTACATCCAAATAGCTACACGGTCCTCCTTATCTAGCCTAAAGAAAATACGCTACCACTGCAGTAACTTAGCCTTCAACCCAGAATTCAAACCCTCCTCCACGCTATCCAGGGCCTCTCCTATGCTATGGTTAGGGTAATTTCAGAGCTCCTCTCCTTGTGAAATAATTTCACCAAATGGATGATAAAAAGACAATTCCTCACCCTATTTTTATGGCCTAAATAGGGGCTTCCATGAATTAGTGAAGAAACCCTTCTATTGGAGTGTTTTACATCAAGCCTACATGACTTGATAACCAATAACTAATTATTCAACTTCAAAAATTCATTTCTCTCTAACAACAACTTAGAATCAGATGATTCTCATTGCATTGAAATCATTTTGCCGAGAACTATCATCCTCATCCATCACATGTCATAAATCCATAACATTTTTGGCCCAAATCACGATGGGTGAAAAACCCCCAAGCTTGGATCTCAAGCCCACAAGCCCATTTGTGGCGCTTTGACCTCCAACCCTTGAACACTAGGGCTTGGAGTATTTCCCATGCTACAAAAAAATGAACATTCCCAATGTGAAGACACTGCATGTGCTTTAAATCAATAGTTGAAGTAAAATATTGAAAGAAGCAAAGGGTACTGACCACAAACGTAACTTTTGCAGAGTATAAGTACTTGGAGACCCAAAGGGAATTAAAGTTTAATGAAGATATTTTTGATGATATATAATTTCTTATTTGTTTTAAATGTAATGTATAGACTCTAGAGTGTTATAAGTATTGGCAAGAAACTCATTTTGCATGCAATGTTTGTGAATCAAGTTTGCTAATATTAATGAGAACTATGAGAATTATAAGTAGTGGCAAGAAACACATTTTTCATGCAACGTTTGTGAATCAAGTTTGCTAATATTAATGAAAATTATATTTTTCGGCTCTATTTCCAAATTCATAAATGAAATTATGAAAAATTTCTCTTTTGTTTGCATGTTCACATACATATTTTTTATATAAATTGGTTGTTTCCTAGCCAATATTGTATCAAGGTTCTAAAAAATTGCATTATCTATACCAGATATCATATCTGTATGCATACTCGTATCTGTATACTTGAAACTTAGAAATCTACTTATGGTATCCTACCACATATCCATTTGTAGGTGAGATGTTTCTCACAGCCTTGGTGGGGCTTCTATTGAATGATTATATTGTTGTATGTAGTATAGATTGCTTGAACCCAAAAGTTGTTTGATAGTTTTCTGCCTCAACAATTCTCTTGGCCATCTCCATGATGGTCCTCTTTTCCTCTCTACAGTGTAGTTATGTTGTGAAAATACCTCGAGTATTGTAATAACTATAGAAGTTATCAGAATTTACTTTTTCCAACTCTATTTTCTAAGAACCTTAATCTCCTTTCCAATTTTCCTTTGGATTTTCAACCATTGCTCTGAATTTCTTTACTATTATGAGAGCTAATAACTTGTAATGAGAAAGAACAACCAAAATTTTCTTGGAAGGGCATCGATGGATGCCATAAAATACTTTGCACTTACTAATGACTAAGATCTCATGGGATCATGAAGGTCACTATCCACAATTTCCGAATGCAATTTTTTTTGTCAAATTTTCTCTATGTTGCTTGTCTAAAATGCAAGATTCATAATAACTCATGTTGAGTTGGAGGCAAACTAAATTTCGTTAAATGGTCTAGATTTGGGACTTAAGATATACATATCTTTTATGCCCTAGTTGATTTTTGGAAATTTTTTTAGCCACCAATGCTTGTTGTCCTATTGTGTATAAGGTTATCATTTTTGAAATCAAGAGGAAATTCTAGCTGTTTGGCTTACATGAAATGAATGTTGTAGTGTATGAAACTCACATAGAACCATCCTCTACACTTCCTCTATTGATAGAAACTAAGATTATATGTTGCAACCTGAAATTGAAATATTCTTTGAAATTCTTTCCCGAAACTTCAAACAATACCCCGAATTTCAGAGTAATTGCTAAGCCTGACACCTCCATAATTGAGTGTTACACTCAGTGTAGAATATTATAGTTCTTGGCACACCTCTTTATTTTTTTATATAGTAACCCTTGTGACCTTTATTTTGTTATGTTCACAAGAGATATAGTGAGGAAAAGTATATCCTAGATAGTGCCTAGTGTAATCCTCGCACAAGAGTTCCAATTCAATATCTTACCACTATCATCTGCAAAGTGTAACATATAATGGAGAGTTACATTGTTGAGATATTCATAAAAAAGAAGGAATTTCCCAAGCTCTACACACTTACCGTATTGCCCATACTGTAGCTCTGTTATATGACTAAAAAAGAACACTCTGTGTCCTTAACCTTTAAGTTAAAGTTTAAACAACATGAAAGTTTTCCAATTCTAAATTCCTCCACTGTTCCATTATTATATGACCGTGTCTTTTATTCCATCTTGATCAATCAATATTACAACCACTTGTTTCATTTTCATGTATTTCCTTGGCAGAATTGAGCCACTACAGCAAAATTGATCCAATCGAGTTCTCCAAAGTGCCTCCGGTTTCAACCTCTATAAGTGATTGAAGGGGTGGAGAGGAAAGTGCTCCCCTCTTCAGAACAAGGGGTTTTGCTACAACATCCATCCTCCAAATCTTCTTAAATGAAAACTAAATAATAAATCATGTCCTCTAAAGTGGGCATCGTACTCCAAATAATCCAAGGCATCACCCTGGAGAAGCTCCAAAGTGTACATGGAAGGGTGCTCCCTTCCTTCAAAAAAGGCAGTAAGTAATATCAAAGTAGAACAATGGGATTTGATGGGCCAACTACAACCCCATGTCACTTTACAAGTATTTACATCACTGCTACAAAAATGATTTTGAAGTGTTGCATCCTACACTAATTCATAAGATGGATGGCCAAAGGGGTTCTATAATGAGTTTCCCAACCTTAATTATCACATTTAAGACTTTTTAAAGTGATCGGTCCCTTTAAACAATACTAATGTTTACACTTTCACAAGTCGGTCATGCTACTATCAGTTTATATTGTATTGAAAATTCAGTCCTATTTTACCTGTTTATTAACTTCAAGAACAATTATAAATCAACTCCAGCAAAATGTCAACAAATTTGTGGGTGTTGGCCTTGCTCCAAACACATGTATAATAATCACATATTTTATTTTTTAGATCTTGATATGCTAAACAAAATGGTTTTCTTCTTGTATAATTTTGTTCCATACCTCCATATCAATGCTCATAGACAACAATATTCTCAATTCTTCATCTCTGTGCACCGTAAGGTCCATTTTGGTTGAATATTTTGATGGGGAAATCTATGAAAACACACATTTTACCACAAGGATTCTTCTGTTGGATAGAAATCTCCACTAGAGTCTTACACCAGACATATTAACATAAGAATATGTGGTAGACCCTAAACTTTGTGTATTCAATCCATTGCTTTTTCTTTCATGGCAGATTAAACTAAGGGTCAAACATGAACACATCAAAGGTAGCAATTTGATTCATCCTTAATCCCGTAGGTTCAAAATTGGCCAAGAGGAAATTCAGGCTATTTGGATTACTTGAAATGAATGCAAGAATATATATATATATATATTAGGACTAGCCTCTTCCTAAGCTCTATTGAAGCAGAAATTAAAGCAAGTATGCTAATACATCTAATTTGGGGAATCCTTAACCAAAATATAGAAATGCATACATATTTCTTCCCACCTAACAAGAGAACAAGATAGAACCAAAATGACCTACCTTCACCATTAGTTCTACAGTTCTACTATACCTTAGTGTTATCACTCAAACCCTACCATAGGAGGAAAAGTCCTGATATATTTATTCTAGCAATATTCAAGTAAGCCAAATAGGCCAACTTTCCTCCCAGGCTAGTTCGAATATAATTTACATTATTTCCAAAACAGAAAATAAGAAAAATTTTAAACGTAACAATACATAAAGCATGGAATAACATTTATGATCAGAATTAACATGACAATTAATGAACTTAATTACCAATTCATATATCATTCCAAAAATATCTCAGTTTTCATGCTCGTTTGCATGCTCGGATAAGCAGTGTTATAGTTACTTTTATTCTGTGTTCTATACTCCAATAATCTGAGTTTCCTTGCTTGCAGAATTGTGCTCTCAAATATTAAAATTTTGGCTAGCATGAAAACTTAGAGGCATTTTGGTATGTCCTTTGTGTATGGATATTTGGAAATGGTTCTGTTGCAAGAATATATATATATATATATATATATATATATATATATATATATATATATATATATATATATATATATATTTGGACTAGCCTAGGAGGAAAGTCAGGATATTTGGATTACTTTACTATTGCAAGAATATATATATTAGGAATATTCCTCCTAGGGTAGGGTTTGCGTGATAACACTAAGGTAGGAATAATGGTGAAGGTAGGCCAGTTTGGTTCTATCTTGTTCTCTTGTTCTCTTGTTAGGGGGGAAGAAATGTGTATGAATTTGTTTGAAAAAGGCTATCTTTTGGTTAAGGATTCCCCAAATTAGATGTCTTAGCATACTTGCTTTAATTTTTTCTTTAATAGAGTCGACAAAGAGGATATCAGATGCTATCACATATACCTTTCTGCTTTTGTTTTCAGCTTTGTAAATATTTCTATGTTAATATAAGAGGTATTTAAAAAACAATCTCTATTTTTTTACAAAGGAATATTAATCAAGGCAGTTAGGAAAGCAACAAAATTATATGGGAAGCAATGCTGTGAACCTTAAAAAACTGAAGCTTTCATGCTTTCAAGGCAGGAAAGGCCTTACACCATGGTTTACGGAATATAAAACTAATGTTTAAAACTACTTGCTATTGAGGCACACTTATGTCTATTTTTGCTTGTCAGCCAAGTCTGACTTCTCCTTTAGATGATACCAATGTGCAACAACAACACTTTGAGCTTAGATGACTTCGTAAATTTTCATGTTAGATCTATCAAAGAACTCAAATATGAAATTATTATGTCCACTTATATAATTTCCAAACTCTAGAATCTGAGTAATATTAAACATTTCTTAAGACAATAGAGCGAAGGAACAACAAGCAGTATTTGGTGAGATTTCCCTAGAGATAGAACATTGCCTTAAATCCAATAGTTTTGCAATAAGATGATACTAGCGTAGCAGTTCAGATCACTAGAATCCTGTTCTAGAGACAAAATATTGACTGCTATTGGCAGAACTAATGTTATTCTTACTGGGAATTAGCTGTTTGGAGCTTCCAAATATGGTATTAAGTGTGAAATATTTCAATTTCTATAAGTAGGAATTGCTGCAAGAGATTAAAAATTTTAACGAGTGAGGAGAATAATTTTTCCTTATTGAAACTTTCTATGAAGTTTCCTAAAGGTAAAATCCAAATTCTAGTGAAAAATTATTGACATGAAAACTCAAGGAGCGGGCCTGTGAAAACACATCTTGACAACTTCAAAGCATTTCAGTTAGTAGCTATCCAAATGCTTCAATATATATTGTAGTTTACAAAATGTTAATTCATATGTTATGCTTATGCTAGTTACAATAGAGGAGCTCCCTTGTCAAATACAGAGTGACTTCACTATCAAAAAATTAAACCTCAATTTTATGTACAGTAGTCAACTAACTATACTTATAGTTAAATGTTCGTAATGTATCACTCTTGAATTCCTTATTTTTACATTGGTGATAGGTTTTTCTTCTACTGCTTCTTGTATGGAAAGTTAGGAAATAATGTAATCCAAAATTATATATTTCTCTAATACCTTTTTTTATTGTTGGATTCGGGAGATGGCAGTACTAATAAGTAAGATAAATTGTTCATTTATTGGACCATTACCTACTATGTACTCCTCTTCTTTGTAAGTGGCATATTTCACTTTGGCTCTTTTTTCCTCTGCTAGAAAGGGACTTTGTCATTGCCTTCTATATCTCTAAGTGATAAGATATAATTTTTTTTCTTACATATTTGACTCAATTTGGTTAAATAAGAGAGTTATCATGCATTTGGCATGCCAATTTTTAATAGGAAATAAAGTACATAAATAAAAAGCTTCTTTTAATATTTCAAATCAGGTTCATGGTAAAATTCAATAGAAGTTAAAGGAATATTGTTAACTAAGAGATCAATTGTAGACATTTAAATGTACAAAAACATGTGATATATCATATGTCGTAGTTTATTCATCATCCTTGCCACTATTAGGTAAGAACATTGCATTTATTATAACAATTTCTTTCCCTTAATGTGGTCATGCGCACAAAAATTGTCAAGAAATTACCCTGAAGCATTAGCTCGCAATAACATACAAAAAAGGGGACATTAATGTTTTGTTTTCATGTTTTTGAATATTTGGAAATCCAAGTGCAAAGTCCCTGTTACCGCAAAATCTAGCAGCCTAGTGTGAAGCCTCACTAAGTATTATAGGTCTAGAGAAATAATGAGATCAACCATGACTGTTACCTTAGTGTCCATTCTCCTACTATTTTTGGTTAGATGTTATCCCCACAAGGGAGGCTTCCCCAATAGGCCTCAGAGAGATATTCCAGACTAAATATCCTTCTAGGAACTTGTTTATTAAACACCAAAGAATAATTTTCAATAAGGTATGGCACCAGGTGAAAATAAGGTAGCGAGTTCAAAGAATCTATGGCTAAGTTTAAAGGGCTAAGATAGGTCGTGGAGATGCTCAAATAGATTCCAAATATACAATACCATTCAATTTAAAGGTTGCTGTTATAAATTAGGGTTTTAGATGAAGACAATTTTATAGCATGCAATTTTATAACATAAATATAAAAAAAACCCATAAAATATGATATATAATAATTTTTCAAAGGATATTTAAGGTTGTAGCCTCTAATAGTCTTTGAAATTCTTGCCCAAAACTTCAGATCTGGGCCAAAAATACCTTGATTTTAAGAGTAACGCTAAGACTAACACCTCCATAATCAAATGTTACACTTGGTGTAGAATCTTATAGTTCCTAGCACACTTTTTTTTTACAATAAATTTTGTGACCCTATTTCTGTTGTTATGTTCTCTCGAGATATATTCAGGGAAATTAGAGCCTAAATAGTGCCTAGTGTAACCCTCACACAAGAGTTCCAGGTCAATCTCTTACCACTATCATCTGCATAGTATAACATATCATGGAGAGTTTTATTGTTGAGATATTTATAAACGAGAAGGCATTTCCCAAGCTCTACACGATTTCCTTATTGCTCATACTGCATCTATGCTATATGACTCAATAACAACGCTCTATGTCCTCAACCTTTGAGTTAAACAACATGAAAGGTGCCCAATTCTAAATCACTCCATTTTTCCACTATTCTATTACTGTCTCTTTTCATCCATCTTGACCAATCAAGATTACAACCACTTGTTAGCATGTTGCATTGGCATGCTTTTCCTTGACAAAATTGAGCTATTATATTATATTATTTGTAAATGGATAATATCTGGATAGATATTTAGCCTCATCTAGAACAAGGCCTTGTCTAAGGATCTGTATATATGTATGAAAATTTTGAACCAATTCATCAGTCATATCTCCATGAATCCATAAATGTTGCTCCCTTAATGTTTCTTACAAATAGATCTCAGATGGTCCACTCATCTGTAAATTGTAATTGCAAATAGGAAAAAATTCATTTCATTGATTTGCTAGAATCTACATGGAAGAAAAGAGGGAATCATATGGTTCTAGGTCACCTAAATGGTCACTTCCTTCTTTTCCCAGTGACTCCATTTGGTAGATAATTTTTTGAATTTCAGGGGATTTCTCATCAACATATTTTTTAGTGAATTCATGTATTCTATTGTAGTATTTTAAACCTCTGGATTTGGAATTCTAAGTAACTGAACACTTACTTTTGAGTCTAGAGATATGGAAATTATTTTTTTGTTCTATAGGATGATGGGGTATGTAAGGATAGGTGTTTCTCTTGTTTTGAGATGTGGAAGGCATGTTACAAGAATTGAGACAATAACTATCGGGGTCACTGAAGTTATCTGATTTTACAGATAACACATATTTTTGTAGGCTGACCAAACATGATGAACATACATTGAACAAGAAAAAAATGAGGGGCCAAGTATGTGCAAATATTAGTAGCCTGTGCATCTCTCTTCTTAAAAATGGACCTATTTTAGAAGAGAAAAAAAACTACTATGCTAGAACCCCTATTGTGAATGCTCAAGAAAATTTCACAACACACTGATGGGCTAATATTTTTAGTTAAATAGGGAGGATTAACAACAACCAAGTTCTCAGAGGGAACGTGCTATTATGTATGGGTAAGCCTCAATGATATAATCCCCTATCCAAAACTAAATTAACGAGTGGGTGAAGAAGAAAAAAATACCTTGAGACCAATTCCCAATGTGAAGACACTACCTGCGCTTTAAATCAATAGTTGAAGTGAAATTTTGAAAGAAGCAAAGGGAACTGACCACAAACCTAATTTTTGCAGAGTATAAGTACTTAGAGACCTAGAGGGAAGTAAAGTTTAATGAAGATATTTTTGATGATATATAATTTCTTATTTTTATTAAATGTAATGTATAGTCTCTAGAGCGTTATAAGTAGTGGGAAGAAACTCATTTTACATGTAATGTTTGTGAATCAAGTTTGCTAATATTAATGAGAACTATGAGCATTATAAATAGTGGCAAGAAAATAATTTTTCATGTAATTTTTGCGAATCAAGTTTGCTAATATTAACGAGAACTATATTTTTGGCTCTATTTCCAAATTCATAAATGGCATTCTAAAAATTTTCTCTTTTGTTTGCATGTTCACATACATTTGTTTATATAAAATTGGTTGTGTCCTAGCCAATATTGTATCCAAGTTGTTCTAAAAAATTTCCATATCTGTACCAGATATCATATCTGTATCCATACCCGTATCTGTATACTTGAAACTTAGCAATTTGCTTATGGTCTCCTACCACTTATCCATTTGTAGGTGAGATGTTTCTCACAGCCTTAGCGGGGCTTCTATTGAATGATTACATTACTGTATGTAGTATAGTCTGCTTCAACCCAAACGTTGTTTGAGAGTTTTCTGCCTTAAAAATGCTCTTGGTCATTTCCATGATGGTCCTATTTTCCTCTCTATAGTGTAGTTATGTTGTGCAAATACCTTGAGTGTTGTAATAAAAGTAGAAGTAATCAGAATTTTTTTCAAACTCTATTTTCTAATAACCTTAATCTCCTTTCCAATTTTCCTTTAGATTTTCAACCATTGTTATGAATTTCTTTGCTGTTATGAGACCTAAAAACTTTTACTTGAGAAAGAAGAACTAAATTTTTCTTAGAAGTGCATCGATGGATGCCATAAAATACTTTTCACTTACCAATAACTAAGATCTCATGGCATCATGAAGGTCACTATCCACAATTTCCAAATGCAAGTTTTTTTGTTAATTTTTCTCTATGTTTCTTGTCTAAAATGCAAGATTCACAATAAATCATGTTGAATTGGAGGCAAAACAAATTTCATTAAATGGTCTATATTTTGGACTTAAGATATCCATACCTTTTATGCCCTAGCTAATTTTTGGAGAAGTTTTCATCCACCAATGCTTGTTGTCCTATTGTTGTATATACATATATATATATCTGTGTGTGTGTGTATGTCAAAATCAAATTCAACAAATTTTGCAACCACTTTGTATTTTTCCCTCTTATCTTTTATAAAACCATTTCCACTTTAGATTCAATCTTGGAGTGATGATTTAGTATTTGATTTGTTGTCTATAGTTTCTCCTTTAGGCCCAATACATATAATACATATTCCACATATTTAAATTCTATTAGGCATGTTCATTGGTTTTGTTCCTTGGCCTTTCACCATGTGTACCTTCTCATATCTTAAAGAAATTGTCTCTTGGTGACTTTCATTATCATCCAGTTAAGAAAACCACTCATTTTTGTGTATCATGTAGTCTTTACAATATCTCCTTAAGATAACATGGAAACCTATATGAAAAGTGACCATTAAGGAGAGGGGTTAGAAATTGACACACATTTTATATGCCAGTTGCTGTGAAAGTAGTGCCTCAACAACATCATCTCAAACATTCTTTATGCTCAAGAAAAAATCTAGGTAACTAGATGGAGTAGATCTAGTTCATGGAACCTTGATAACGTAAGATAGGCATAGAGATAATGAAAATCAAGTAGAAGCATTGGGTGGGTGGATTATAATAGAATTCCAATTCCAAAAATCCCTTTCGATGATGGTTCCTTTAGGTCAATTTTGTTTATTCTTCTGCTTTTATTTCAAAATTGTTTTCCACGCTCCTTGTGGAATCATGCTTCTCATAAGATTTATATTCAAAATTATGCATTCAATATTATATCTCTCTAGTGTGTTTTTTCTTAAAATTGTTTAATGTGTCCTCTAAGTTGTCTGTGCATTATATATTATAGGTTATATAATTGATCCCGACAGCTAATGCAGTTGTTGGAGTTATTACAAAAAAAAATGCCGAAACAACTCTTGAGGTAAGCCTCAAATTCCAAGAATGAGTTTGAAACATTAGCCATGTTTATTTTTTATTTTTTGGATTTATGTACTTTTCTGTCTCTTGATAATTGTCTATTTTAATCCTAAATGAGAAAAAAGACATGAATTATGAGGAAAATCAATCAAGAATGTTTACAAAGAAAGCAAGCCAAAATATATTGAAAGAGAAAGTGATATGTTTGATTCATATTCAATTGGTGTGGATGTCATTGCATATAAGGATGAAAATTTCCTATACCAAAATCCTGTACAATTACCTTATTATTTAAGCACTAATTGAATTGAACACGACTTTGTTTATAACATGTGACATAAGTCACTTAATCACTAACTTAGAATATATTATAACTTTATTATATGACATCATCATACGTGTTTAGCCAATTTAATGTCTTAAATTGTTCAACATAAATTATCAACCGAGGTTTGTAATCTGATTTAGTGTGGTGCACTATATATGCTTAGTTAACCTTCTTCTTACTTTGTTTTCTATGTTTTTATGTTGTTATGGGGGGTTTTTTTATTTATGTCTAAAGGTTAATATTAAGGAATGAGAACTATGAAATGAATCAACTAAATCTAATGAAGTTTAAGCGTTAAAACTAATTTTGAAAGAAGGGAGAAAATGAAGTGTTCTTTAACTATCCTAATTTGCATAAAAATGAATCAAACATTGGATGATTAGAATCTAATTTAAAAAAATAGAGTATCTATTCTAATGGCTTTGAGCTTTTGAAAATAAAAACTGATTCTAGTCTATTTTAATTTAGTTCTAATCCATGGATTGAAATATGAATCTTATGACTAAGAATTGAAAGGAAAACGTTAATATAGATGAAATCAGATTCAAAGAAAAAAGAACTATTGTATGATCAACTACCCAAGCATTCAACATGGAAGTATGATAGAGTCACCTTCTTGACATGATTTAGAAGCAATTGATTACACTTTAGTTTTAAAAATTTAATCTAAGAAAGCATTTAAATAACATGTAAAGGAAAACTCAATTAATGTATAGGTTAAATACTTAGGCATCCAATTTGGAAGTATGATAGAGTCATCTTCTTGGCATGATTTACAAGCATCCAGTTATACATTTAACTAAGGATTTAATCTAGGATAGTAGTGTAAAGGCATGTAAAGGAAAACTCAATTACTGTATAGGTTAAATACTCAAGCATCCAATTTGAAAGTATGACTGAGTCATATTTTGGCATGATTTAAAAGCATTCAATTATACACATAATTGAGGATTTGATCTAAGTAAGTAGTGTAAAAACATGTAAATAAACTAAACAACTATGTGCTCTAATGCCTCAAACATAATCCAATTGGAAAATAGAAGAATATAATTTCTTGAGATGTTCTAGGAAATCAAAATATTACACAATCATTCTAAAACTAATACTAAGAAAGCATTCATAAATTTAATCTATGATATTAATCTAAAAGCCGCAATGCAATACGAATTTACTTTTGAATTGACAAAACAGAGCAAATGAAATTAAACTAAAACAACTAATTAAAAACCTCCCCCTGTGCAGGGGCCCTCTGCGACAGAATAGTTTGAGATCCTAGCAGACTATAAGGGCATTAATGAAGAAACTGGAACTGGAACCATGAACACAACCTTTGTATTATGCAAAAGAACAGATTTTAAAGCATACACAGTGTTTACAAACAATTAAGACTGTCTTCGGTCTTCAAACAACCAATATTTAAACAAAATTAAATGTAACTGTCAGGAGCTAATTCTGCATACAGATGGAGATTACAACCGAAATATAGAAAAAAATTCTAAATGGTTAACTCTTGATTTGCTACGTCATAGAAAATCAAGAGTTCTTCACTCTCGGATCACGTCCTTTGACCGTACTTTGACCATGATCACAGGCACCTTTTTCTATTGATTTCGACCAGGTGGATAGGGAGAAATCCATATATGGATAATTCTGGAGATGCCCATGTGGTTCGTTCCTTTATTCGCTCCTCAGAACCTATCAAACCATAAAATTAGCTACAGAACCAATAATTAGCTGCAAAATAGGCTGCGTTCTATAGTTGATTTACAAAAATCCATTCAAATAACAAGAACATCAAAATATAACATAGAGATCATTCAAATGCATTATTTGAGATAAAACATATAATTTATCATTGATTGGAGTGTATGGATTTGTAAAAAGGTAAGGAAAAGTGATGAGAAAGGATGTCAGAGAAAGAAAAATTCTGAGGTTCAACAATAAGCTAATTGTAACACCCTGCCCTAATGATGATATGGAGAATGTCATTTGTCACAGAATAAAAACTTGTCGTCACCAAACATGTCAAATCAATTGTTAAATTTGTGAAATGGTGGAGAAGTTCATCATTTCTAAATTTTTGAGGTGTTTTTCAGTTAGAAGCTTTCCAATTTGGGTGAAATTTGAGGAAGCATAGTAGGAAGCGTGAAAAATTTGAGGAACTGTAGTTTTGAAATTCGGGGATGTATTTCTACTGGCGGTTTGGACATAGATAAACACAATGCATGGTTTTAGCCTTTGAACCTAGGGGGAACCGTTCCTACAACACTGATTGAGATAGTAGGTGAATATTTGATTGATTGTAAACAAAATTGCCTACCTTTGCTGATGCAAGTTTGTCGCTCTTCATTGAATGGATGAACCCATAAGTGCTCCATGGTATTTTTTCTACTGAGAAGTTGGTAACTTCTAAAAAAACTTGAGATGCAAGTTTCTACAATTTTAGAGCTTCAGAACTAGAATATGATAATAATGCATTAAGTTTAATAGTACTTATATAAATGAGTACATTTTGGGGAATCACATCCCACAAATTTAAATCCATGTCTTTATATTGAGATATCAGGTGAATACTTGATTGATCGTAAACAAGATCCACTGCCTTGGTTAATGCAAGTTTGTTTCTCCACTTAATTTATGAACCCATAAGTGCTCCACGGTCTTTTTGCTACTGAGAAGTTGGGAACTTGTGAAAAAACTTGAGGTGCAAGTGTCTGCAATTTCAAATTTTCAAAACCATAATATGATCAGTATGCAATAAGCTTCATAGTACTCATATCAATGAGTACCTTTACATTTTAGAATGCATTAATCCTTGCGATAAATGTAGTAAATTAGTTCTTTAGAGCTCCCTTTGTTCATGAAAAATGTAGAAATTGTTGCTTTGAATCCATCGATCAATTCCTTGTCTTTGTTTGGAACTCTCATTTCATTCCCAAATTTAGCCAAGTAAGCCTTGTTGTATACTTTGGATTCAATGAATAGGCTAAATAATGCAAATGGGTATTTTATGTCCCATCTATCAATAATTAATCTATTGAATTATTTCCAACATACAATCAATATGCTCATAAATGTCTCCCAACATGGGAATATCCATATGACAAAGTTTGTAAAATATTGAATATGGCTTCAATATGAAAAAAAAAACAACTCAATCTAACCCCAACAAGCCTTATTGAGAATTGTAAATTTGATGTGTATTGCTTTTTCAGTGTTGGGCAATCTCCATGTTTGCCACTTGGGACAAACTTCCATAAAAGACAAAGCAACCCCATTGCCGCATAAGTGAATCAAGAAGTGGTGTGATGCAAGTCTATTTTCTCCAATATTAAGAATTTGGAGCTTGGGAAATTTTCTACACATTTTTTATGCATGTTGGTCCTTTGTACTAAAAAATATATATTTATTTTGCTTCATTGCAATGTTTTTTTATTCATCCGAATTCAACAATAATAGCTTTGAAATCAAGATTCAAATTGTGAACTGCACATGGTGTCCCAAACATACCTACTCAATGATTACATCAATTGCTTTGAATGGCCTTGCATTGTCAGCGATAAATTGCATGACGTTTGAAGCATAGTTACCATACAACTTTGTTTAGGCTTGGTGGCATTTTTTCGCACATTTTCTATGTTATACCTATACAATATGGTCAACATATGATTAATTTTATTGTATCTGTATCTTCATTATAAGGTACAACAAAAAATATGCCTTATACAAATTTAGGGAAAATCTCCCCTAAAATCATTGTTAAAAAAATTTAAAATGTCCTAAAAAATATTGATTTAATAGGTCTTTATGGAATAAACTCTGTATAAGTTTATAGCAAATATTTAATTTTTTCTACTTATTTTTTATTTTTTCTAGCATTTTGGAAAACACTTGTTTTTCATTTTGTGAGATGTAGACACCTACATCTGGTTGTATCGTATTAGTTTGGCTACACATATTTTTTGTATAACATCGATATCAATATTCATATATTGTAGCTATGATTTGAAATCTCAATTATTTTTATAAGTCTCAACCATGAATTCAATTCTTTTCTCCTCATTTGAGGCATTTATTTCTCTCAAGAAGTATGGGTCTGAAGGAGACATACTATCAAATTTATTAATGGTTGGTTTGTTGTATTAGTCTGCAACAACTTTTCCTTTTGTAGAATAGTGTTGCATACTTTTTCAAATTTGTTCTCTTGTGATACATGTGTGCTTCATTCACCACTCTAAACATGACTTGCCAATATAGAGACAAAATAATCTATAAAGGGAATACCACATGCATGTGTGGCAGGGTCAACTCCACCATCTGTTTCTTCCCTCCTGCCACAATCAACCATTCTTTCCAAGAGTTTGGTGTTCAATCTCTTCCAGGGTTCCTCAATTGTTGAGGGAACTTTCTTTCCCTTATTTTAACCTACGAGAACATGCTTGCTGCCCCTCCTTTATTCCCTAGCTAACTATATGTTGTCATGCCTTTTGAAATTGTGCCTCAATATTTGGGGTGATAAATTATAAAACTTAACCCCATTGTTAGGAATCCAAATAAAAAAGGCTTTACCCCTTGAGTATGAATCCAATATTTTCCTTGCACTTATGGAATTCCAACAGTATTTTCCAACTTATTTTTCTCCATTTTCTCTATCTTTCTATGAGACACTTCCACAGAGGGGAACAAATCCAAAATTTTTGTTATTGTTTTCACCGTCTCTTCTCCCTTCACTTCTTCTACCATGAATTCTGTGATCATATCCTCCCCAATATGATGAATGTGATTCCATCAAATGAATATATGAGAGTACGAAACAAAAGAACAAATAATATTTTTGAGTGTTTTTTTGCTGGAAAAAACTCTGTTCTAGGTTCCTACCTTCAAATCTGCTTGCCAAAGTTGTTTTTCATTGTTTTTCTACCAAACTTGTCCACCCTGAGTTCTCATTTATGATGTCCAAAGAATGAAATTGAAAAACGAGATGAATTAGGGTTTCAATTCATTTTTTAGAAAGCCAAGGGGAAAAACTTTGATAAATAAGGGGCCCAACCCTCCTCACATGCCAATTGGTGTGGGGAGGCCATGTGGACCCTCTACCTATTCCCTCCAAAATCAACAAGGTATTTTACAACTTTATTGTTTATTTTATGCATGAAATGTTTCTCATGCTGGTAGGACCAAGAAACAAGTATTGGAAGTCAAAGATTTCATTTTTAGTGACCATAATTTACGTGAATAGGTTGGGGGTTCTTTGATTTGAAGGGTTTGGAGGATCCCATTTTAAGTTCCTCATGTGGATCTAGCTATCAGTTGAAGTAAGATGTGTCCATCTTCTTTTTCTTTTCATTTTTAATTCTTATGATAGTATCTTTTGGTTGAATATTGTCTTTCATTCGCTAGTCCGATTATCTTCAATGCTTTAATATTGAACTTATTTTATGCCATGAATAAATAATTCTGGTTGATTTTAAAATGCTTGCTTGACTTGTTTTTTCTAGGCAACTAAAGTTAGTATATTAACACCATTTTCTGAAGTCAAAAGGCTTATAAATTCATCATTGTAGGTGAGTGCTTTTGTTTGTCCTCGATGAGAATTATCAAGATGTTTGATTTCATGTTTCTATTTTTTCAATGGTTGGTACATTGTATGTAAGTTTTTATTTCTCGTTTTTCTTCATTAAGGGAGTTTGGGCTTTTGGTATTTATGCTCAAATTTGAGTCCATGTTTTGTAGTGATGTGATAGAACTATGCATGGTTTTCAGTTAGAGACAATGGTTATTAAGAAACAGTGTGAGCTTTAAACATGAGGCTCCATTAATGGGCACATATTCTATCACAACTAATTAGATTGGTGTTACCATGGATACTCGGTAATTGACTAGTCCCAACATTGACCAATGTCATTTTAATGTACTATGGATGCTAATGTACTTTAAACATGTTCAAATTAGTAGATTTCGTCACTAATTATTTTTTTGCTTGTAATAATTATTTTTCCCACTCTAATCATATTCTCTATGGATATTTTTGTTATTCCCCTAGATATATCTATAAAGGTAGAGGGGGAATGAAGTATTTTTTTATATTATGTAGTTCTTTTTGCTTTGAGGTTTTTGTATTCACACTCCTTTGCTAGTTGAAGTACTTGTTGGAGGACATAGTTATCATTGAGAGGTAGAGAGTGTTTTATTTGTATCCATGAAAATTCATCTTTGGATACTCATGCTTGGTGTGGGTTTGGAAGTGTTTGAATTCCCTTGGATATTTTGTTGGTCTAACGAATATTAGCCAAATTTTGTGCTTACAATTTTAACATCTATTCATTGGTTACATTTCAAGATCTTTGTTATCGATCATTGTATTTTGACATCTTGAATTAATTAATAACTAGAGGCACTTCCAATTAGTTTTCTAGACCCCATAGTCAGTAGGATTCAAGCATGTAGTTTATTATTCATAATTTATCATATATACTCATTGTTTTTTTAATTTTTTGCATGCAAATCAATGTTTTAGAGGTAGAGTTTTATGCTGTAACAACAAATTTACATGATTTACACATTGAGAAATCAATTTTTGGTGTAATTGCAGATTTTAAGTTTGATAATTTAGGTCATTTATAGACTATAAATGTCTTCAAAGTTTCACTTCTAATTGAGTATTCAACTAAACATATTGAGTATCTTATACACAAATATTTTTCCCTCCACTCACTTTTCATAACTTCTATAACCATTAAGTACAAAATTGCAGTTTTGATGCGATTTTTCTTATTTAGTAAAATATTGCCAAGAATTTACAAAGTTTTATAATTGATTGAAATTTGTATAATTTAGAATTTATAAAGTTTCAATGTATCTAATTTTTTAAAGGGTGATAGCTTAATGGAAGAGCACCTGCTTTACAAGCAGGAGGTTGGTGGTTCGATTCCATCATGCCTTGATATTCATATGGAATGAAGATGATCAATTTTTGGTGACAGATATTCTTTTTATCATCACCAATGAGTTTATGATGATATTTTTTGACCCTCACCAATGAGCTTATGATGACATTTTTTGACCCTGACCAAAATATGAAATGGTAACAGTCAACAAACGCCACTATATATATGCATCAATAGTGATGGGCATGAAAGTTCCATTGCAATAAATTGTTGTTGTTCATATGAAATGGTGACAATCACTATTCATCATTATAATTATCATTCGTGACAAACCTTGAATTTCACCACAACACCTATACTTTTGGTGACATCACCTTTGGTGACGTTTAGTTTTTTGGTGATGAAGGCTAAGGTCCATCACCATTTCTCATATGAAATGGTGAAAGTAACTATCCATCATTATAAACCATTATTGGTGACAAACCTTGAATGTCACCACAACACCTATACTTTTGGCGACACCACCTTTGGCGACGTTCAGTTTTTTGGTGACGTAGACTAATTTCTATAACCATTTCTCATATGAAATGATGATCACTATCCGTCATTATAAATCATTATCGGTGAAAAAATTTGAATGTTAGCATAACACCTATACTTTTGGTGATGCCACCTTTGGTGGCGTTTAGTTTTTGGTGAGGAAGGCTCTTTTGACCGTCACCAATGAGCTTATGGTGACATTTTTTGACCCTCACCAATGAGCTTATGGTGACATTTTTTGACCCTCACCAATGTCCTTTTTTCTTGTAGTGCATAACAATGCCTTATTACTTCGACCTTATATTACTTGAGCCTGAATTCTCTTATGACCATGATAGGTACCATGATAGGCATAAATGTAGTTTTACCAATACTTAACCACTGTAATGATACTTGAAATATATTTATAGCACAGAGACTTATATTATTATGGCATCACTAAAGTATCACCGAGTTGAGGTTGTTTTGGTCATGTAATAACATCGAATTAAGGCCATTGTAGTAGCATCGAAAAGAGGTAGCTATGATACTGTGTTGATATTGAGATTGAGGTGTCACTGATATCCTTTCGCTTCTAGTACCTAGACCTTCTTCCTATGGTAGTATCAAGACTACCTTACTATAGGGACATTGAACTGTAAATACTGTGGGACTACCAAATCTGTGACAACAGAAAAACATGGTTCCTATGGTGACATCGAGCTTATTTCCTAAACTAACAATGAAAAATTAACTTTGAAATCCGAACTTGTCTTTGAATTGTGATCCAAAATAATTCTTGTGATTGCACCAAGAGCACACCTGTGATATCCAAATTTCAAAGATAAAGCTGAATTTCTTGATTGAGGTTTGCACTCAAGTTCCTCTGTGTAGTTGTATTTCCTTTTAGACAGTGATATCATCCTACTAACCCACTCTAAAAGATCTAAACTTGTTTACCTAAAGGTATATTGAGATCCTTATTCTTATTTTAGCTCAATGTAATCTTAGTTCTATTAGCCTAACAATAATCTTCAAGAAAAATGAAAGCAAAACCTTTCACTGAGTGGTCTTCAAACTTCCTTTTGATCATCACCTTAGCTCTTATACCATGTTAGGAAAATCCTAGGAGTTGGCAGTTAAAATGATTTTCGTTATTATTACATTAACTTTTGATGTTTTCATTATTAGTATTAGAGTTCTTAATTATATTTTCTTATAATCAAGATTAATGCCAAACACCAAATGAAGAGAACACAAGATATAGGCATGTTTCCAAGGAAAAAACCCCTTCGAGGGGAAAATCTAGTCACAAATTCTTCCTTCAATAGATTCAAAGATGAGACGACCAAGACACTTAAAATATAGATTCGAGACTAGCTCCATGCATCAAGTAAAACTCATCAATGTGCTTGAACCCAATCCTTATCATTGTGTTTCCATTAGCACCAAAATCATTCCCTTCACTGTAATACACATTTGTAACTCAGAAAGGTATGCCAAAATACATATACCATCACTGTGATCTGCATTACTGTAATGCACATACCTTCACTGTAATATGCATTACTATGATTTCACCAAGACTGCAATTTAATTCTCCTTCTCTGGGTTTAGGTCCCAAATTCCTTGCTGCAGTAGCACCGAAGATTTATCTCCACTGTTATCTCATAACCTGTAACTGATTCGAGCTCTGTGATTTCTGAACTACAGAGATGATCCGAACTTCTGTGGTGGTAATTTGAGCGAAGGTTAGACACATTTATATATTTTTTTGTCCATCCTAAAAGAGCCAACATGACATTTATGAACATTTGTGTCATTATTATGAGCCAACATGACATTTATGAACATTTGTGTCATTATTATGAGCCAACATGCATATTCACTCACTTTTGTAGGCCGAAATGTGATTCGAATTGATGGAGATCCTTTCAACAACAAGGAGACTTCAATGCATGGAGGATTCTTCAAAAAATTATTTTGAAAATAACCTAAATCCTTCAATGAAGGCTTGACCTATACATTGACTCAAGAATGAAACCCATGCTTTAACAAGTTAATTCAACAATAATAAAATTCTTTTCTTTTGATAAATATATTACATTTTTTACTTTAAGTACAATGAAGACCAAACCTAGTTACATTTTCCAACACCAATTCAGAGAATTGCACTTTTGGTATAACCCAGGTTCAATATCTGGGGTGCATCATTGATGAGAAGTTTGTGCATGTGGACCTAGACAAGTTACGAGTTATTTGTGATTTTCCATCCCCAACTACTCTAATAGAGCTCTGCAACTTTTGGGTCTTTCCAATTCCTATCGTAGTTTCATGTTGGTATTCTCTCATATCACTTGGCATTTGAAGAAATTGACCAAGGGCAGAGTGAAAGAAAAGTTATTTTGGTTTGAATCCCAGCACAAGGCATTTGCTGAGTTGAAGCATCATCTTTGCTCTATACTAATTCTCACATTATCAGACCTACATCAACCATTTGAAATTGAGACAGATGCCTCAAACTATGCTATTGGTGCATTTCTTACCCAACAGGGGCATCTGATGACATATCACAGTGAGACACTTCTAGATACAATCTGAAAGTATCCCACCAATGACAAAGAGATGTATTCCATTGTGCAAGTCTTCCGACAATGGAAGCATTATATTTTGGGGAAGGAAAAAATCATGTACAAATATCACTAACCCTTGCATTTCATACAGACATAAGGAAAGTTGCAGAATTATTGCCATCAGAAATGGTCCATATATCTACAAAAATTCCATTTCAAAATTAAGTACAAGAAGGGAAGAATCGATAATGTTGCAGGCTACCTCAGTCAACTGCTAGTTATGGCGCTGACCACTGTGCTTGACTCTTGTGGACACGAGACTTTGGGAATGCCACATCTTTACAAGAGTGATCCAAAATTATACACCACTTACCATATGATCCTAGAAGGAAAAAAAGTTCCATACTTTCACCTCCATGACACACTGATATGCCACCTGGGATACCTCTGTGTTCCTTCAAGTGAATGTTCCAAGATTATTTGGGAGGCGCACTACAGTCGGGTTGCTGGAAATTTTGGGGTAGAAAAATATGGTAATGCTGCAGAATTATTTTTATTGGTTGAACCTTCGACAAGATGTTTGGAAGTACATCGAATCATACACTCTCTGTGCCATTTCCAAACCTAAAATCAAGAAGAAAGACCTGTATACTCCTTTTCCTACTCCTAGCTGGTCTTGGGAATCCATTTCCATGGATTACATGTCATGCATTCCTTCTAAAAAGCTTCGCAGTGACTGTGTTTTTATGGTCGTCAACAGATTCTCTAAGATGGCCATTCTGGCATCCTACAAGAAGAGTAGAATAACATAAGCGACTTCCAAACTCTTCTTTGAATGAGTATGGTACACTTTGGGATCCCACAGTCCAATATCTCAAATCAAATTACAAGGTTCCTAAGTAGATTCCGATCAAGCCTCTAGTCGTTGTTGGATACCAATCTCACTAAGTCCATGACCTTCCACCCCCAAACTAATGGCCAAACTGAGGTCATCAACATGATGATCGTGCACATATTACGCATGTAAAACTTGAAGAATCCATGAAAATGGGATGAAATCCTCCCCTATATATATCACATATATAAAAGAGATCTCCACAACTCAACTGGCCGCAACCCCTTTCAGGTGGGGTTGGGATTCCGGCCACTATGTCCCATTGATATTTCCATACCAATTGCAGCTACTTAAGAAGATTTATATCATGTCCAGTTTGAAGCTAGCAGAGCTACCAGCTTCATTGAATGCATTCAAAAAATCCTCTAGTAGGTCCATGAAATATTTGACAAAGAAAATTCTAAGTAAAAACAAAATCATTATTAACATCAGGTGCCACACAAGTTCGATGTGGGCAACAAATTTTGGTTACATTTGCAGAAGGAGCGCCTCGTTGGGGCCCAACAAAAGCTTCGTCTGCTGTGATATGGGCCTTACACCACCACTAAGGCTATATGATACAATTATTTCGAGCTCAACATTCCACCGTTCCTTGGCCTTCAGCCAGTAATCAATGTGGACTAGATACGACCATACTTTCCCCCATTGTTGGACACATTTGACATTACTTAGCAACTGAAACCAACAGAGCTCAACCCAAGATGTATCAAACATGAAACGATTGATAGGATCATGGAAACACATATCAAGAAAAATATCTAGCATAAGATCCATCTATATCGAGTTGTCAAAGCAGGCCAAATCCTTCACTAGTGCAAGTGGCTCACTAGGGACCAGGTTCAACAGAAATTTCCTCAACTCATGGAGGCTCTGCACATAATGGGGACCATTTCTTCATAAGGGGGGAAGAATGATATAGGTGGATATTGGTGGCCACTTTCCTATTTCACCGAGACCTCTATCTGGTTTCCTCAGTTTCCTTGATTACAACACAATTTACTATTTTTAGCATTTTTTCGGGTCCTAAACTCTCCGAGCTGTTTTCACCCCCTAAACGACATTTTTTTGAGGTCTGCAATAGGCCCATAGTTATAGAAAAATGGACTTTTTCAAATATTGTATTACTCATAGATAAATTTCTAACAAGATATCATATTCGCCAAACAAAGATCATATGACCAAGCTACGACCTCGAGAACTTGGCTATCCAACTAACCCTAATGGGGCCCACAAACTCTTGGTGTGCCATCTCCTAGGGTTAGGGTTTTGGTTGTTTAGGGTTTCCAGTTACGTTTAAATAAAAAAAATTCCCTTGAGCCTCATTGTAACATAGTTCAAATTCATGTAACTTCTACATCTCTCCTTAAAGATAAGCTACCATCGCCCAAGCTAGTTTATTTCCTTTATGCATGTAAGCATATTTCAGTTCTTTGATATTAATGAAATGAAGATATATTTCTGCTGCATCTCTATGTTTGTGTTTATATATTTGTTTTATTTCATTCCTGCATCAGTCTGTATCAATTCAGGGCTACAAAATCTAAAGGGCTTAAGCATTACATCCTTACCTTTCAAATTTTACTTATTCACCCTGTCATTGGCAACTCCCATTTGAAATTGCATGGTGTCTCCATATAGTGGGAAATCACTTTCACTCTATAAGGGAACATTTTCAACATAGGTATCACCCACATCCATATATATAGGCTCAAATTCTAGTTTTGGCCTTCATACATAATCTCTTATAATATCGACAGGGATGTCCTTGATATGTTTACCTTTTTCTTGTTTAAATGACCAAGTAGGGTAATGTCACCTTATGGTTTTCCTGCGAAGCAAGCTCCTTCTTCCCTCTAGTTTCCATTTTCTTTGTGAGAGGTAAAAATGATTCCCTTGACTTAATTTTTCTTCCCTATTAAAAAGATCCCCAAATAATCTTGGTTTTGGTTAGCTCGTTCAGAATAAGACCCTCATGGAAAATTGCAGATTCAGGGTTCTTTCTTTTCCAAATAACTATGACCATTTTAATTATAATCTTCAATAAAAAATAGGGTATGTTCATGGGTTTTTTTCTGGTCAAATGCACAAGGATATGAATGTGGTAATGGTATATTTTTCTATACTGCCCTTTAGAGGTAATAAACGGTTTTACAAAATAAATGACATAACGCCACACAGGTTGGAACAATTTCGTGCTTTAAATCAAGTAACCTCGACAGATCTTCCACAAGTGGATGCCAACTTTCATTTGAAATTTTAAGGATTTTATACCACTATCACTTGTTAAGGGAAGCTCAATGCTTGCTTATGGTGTTTATTTGTTCATAGGAATGGTAAGCATCCATACTAGGGGTCTTTCTCCATTAAATGTTTTAGCAAACTCTAGTGAAATTTGAGTATCAAATCCTTGGAAATTCTCCAAGAACAGAGTCCACTTAGCCCAAACAAAAATTTCCTAAGCGACCTGATTAGATTTTATAGCTTCCACATTGTCAATTTCCTTTCACACTATAGTCCCACCCATCCTTCTCCTCTATACTTTGTTCATTGAGTGTTCTACCGTAGCCTATATACCACCTTACCTCCATAATTAAATGCCTATTGTAACCTACCTTAATAACAATTTGAACCAAAAAATATCCTGTTTCCCCTCATTAATGTTCATTAAGATATTTTTGTGTGAGTTATAAGTCATTCAGTCATGTTATTATGATTTGATCCCACTGTCACTAGTCACATGGAGAGGCATGCTGCGAAATGATACTCCATGTTGTGAAATGGCATGGGCTAAAAAATGACTCGTTCATTGCGAAATGAAAGTGTATATATGTTATGCCACATAGTTGGACCATTAAATGATGAGGGTGACTTTAGAATGGTGGAAAACTAATGTTGGAATATGAAAAAAAATTTATAGGATAAGATATAATGTTAGGTTTAGGTGAATTTAGGTAAGGTATTATATAGATTTATGTTAGGCATACATAGGCTGAGAATATGCTAGGTTAAGTATTAAGTGAGGAGGGTAATTAGAATCATGAAATAGGTAATAAAATTATCAAAGCGACAAGACAATAATCATGTCTTTTAGGAGGGAAGGATTTTAAATTAAAGGAAGGAAAATTATCTTTAAAACAAAACTAGGCATGCTCATGATATCTTTACATGTTATTAGCTCCTATATACGTTAAGAAAAGAAACTAAGAAATAGTCAAAGAGTACCTTTCCCGTGGAGATATTCATACCATAAATAATTCCATCACTCTTTGTCTTCATTATAAAATTTGATTATGAAGGATAGTCTTGAATAAGAGACAATCATATCTTTCCTGCAAAATGAATTATATCGATGTCAAGTGGTGCTAAAGAAAATCACGCCAATGATATATATATATATATATATATATAGATATATTCCTAAATTTTCTTTCCGAAACCTTGATTTTACAACATAAGCTCATCCAATTGTGACCAAAGGGTTTTCACAATTGGAATTTCTTCATTCCTAGTGATGCCAACCATAGTCTAGTTCTATGGCATTACTAGTGTCGATAGTGTCTGGAAGCCAGGTTTTCACTGCCATTTTTTTTTAAAAATGATATCATATGGACTGAAATATTAAAGAGTTGTAGAGGAGAGTGGGGTATCCACTCGCTCTATGAAATTCATATCAAAATGCTTTTTCCAACCCCTGAATAAATTCTTCCTTGGATTGGAGTTTATGCTACAACCTTAATCGATGCCCATTTTCCATTAATGATATCCATGCCTCATCAATAGTACAAATTCGCACCGACCCATTATCAAATATAATTTTGATTTCATAGGGCCCCAACCATAAAGTGTAGAATTTACCTTTAAATCCTTGTATATGGAGTGAAAAAAAAGAACCCAATCCCCTTCTTTAAAATTCTTTTTCTTTATAAAATTATCATGCCACTTTGTGCACTGTTGTTGCAAAATAGTCATTTGGTGAATGGCATCCCGTCGAATCTCATCGAGCTCATTAAGCTAATATAATTGATTATTTTATGCTTTGGAAAGCTCCATTCCCAATTTCAAATCATTTCTGAATATTTTTATTTCAAATTCAATAGGGAGAACTACTTGTTTCCTATACACAAGCTCATTTGGAGTGAAACCCGTAGTATCCTTCCAAGTGATTGCATAATCCCACAAGGATTATGGAAGCTTCTTGACCAAATCCTTATGATGTTGTTGCATTGTTTTGGTCAAGATATTTTCCAGTACCTTGTTAGTATCCTTAACCCGTCCATTGGTTTATGGATGGTAGGGGGTAGACATCCGATTCTTATTCTGATTTTCTTGGTGATATTTTGAATAATATTTGAGGTGGATTGAGTTCCTTGGTCCGTGAAAATTTCTCATGGTATGCCAAATAAAAAAAATATATATTCATACAAAAATTCATCCACTACTTGTTCAATTGCCCTTGTTAAAGCCTTTTCCTCGACCCAATTAGTTACGTAATCAATACATACCGAGATGTACAAATTCTGCTTCGATGGTGGGTCAATTGGCCCCACAAAATCAAGGTTCCACTTCTCAAATGGCTCTAACATTATGTGTGGTTATAGTGACATCTCATTAGATTGTGTTGTATTACCCATTCTTTGGCACTTGTCGAAACTTCTGACATATTTCTTAGCATCCCGGTAAATGGTAGGCCAATAATATCCCTATCGTATAATTTTATTTGTATTCCTATTATCTTTAAGGTGCCCCCCACAAGGATCATCATGAAAGGCCATTAAAATGTCATAAATTTTTTTCCTCCTAGACACATCGTCTAATCACATGATCAGGCCCGGTTCAAAATAAATACCCTTGAATCCAAGAATATTTAGCACTATATCTTAAGATGTTTTGTTGCTATCTAGGTGGCAAATGTTGTGGAAGTTTCCTTGCAGCCAAATACTTAGCAATATCTTCCAACCAAGGTATTTTATTAGACAAAGATAAAAAGTGTTCATCAAGAAAAGAAACACTTGTAGAAACAAAATTGTCTTCATTATGGAGTCTTAATAGAAAATCAACAACATAGATTTTCTTTTATAGGTTTATTAATAGTAGTAATGTCAAAAATATTGCAGAAGAAAAAAATATATAGTCACTTTTCCATGCATGATAGGTTTGTTCATGAATTATTGGATGTTCAAATGATCAGTGTGCACAAACACAGGGCATCTAGTAATTTACTGGTGAAATTTGTTGATGGCATGGATAACAACAAAGAGTTATTTTTAGGTAACTATATAGTTCAAATTAGTTGGGGTTAAATTTTTACTGATATAGTAAATGGAATATGGTTTTTGATCTTCCTTTTGTCCAAATATAGCACCAATGTCCATGTATGAAGCATTAGTATGGATGTGAAAACACAAAGACCAATTAGGACCTCAAAGAATGGGAGAAGTGGAAAATTTCTGTTTAAGTGGATCAAAAACTTGTTGCAATTTCTCATTCTAGGAAAATTATACAGCCTTTGTTAAAATATGAAAGAGGGGAGAGGCTATCTTAGTAAAGTTTTCTATAAACCTACGACAGTATCTTCCATAACCCAAAAAGTTGCAGACATCCTATTGCATAGTAAGAGTAAATAGCTTCATAATGAATTCTATGTTTGTAGGGTCCACTCAACATGATGTCCTAAAATGATCCCCTGGTTAAGGAACATCTAACAATTTTCATTGCTAAGGGAAACATTTTTTTCTTGCAAACAGACCAAAACTTTTATAGGTTCTTTAAGTCTTCTTCAAATGTGTCTCCATAAATAGTAAAGTCATCAATATATATTTTGAAACAATCATGGGTTAAGTCAGAAAATATACCAAGAATATTTCATTGGAAGGTAGTTGGAGTGTTACACAAACCAAAATGAAGTACTTAGTCTGCATATGTTCCCCATGGGGAAGTAAAGGTATTATTTTCTTGGTATTTAGGGGCTACTTGAATCTGATTGTAGCCACTAAATCCATCAAGGAAAGAGAAAAAATTCTTTCCTGGCATGGTATCCAATACTTGGTTAATAAAAGGTAATGGAAAGTAGGCTTTCAAAGTAGCCTTATTCAATTCTCGATAATTGACACATATTCTCCATCTCCCACTTTTATTGAGGATAATAACCAAAGGGGAGATCCATTTGGTGTTGGAAATGGGGTTATAAAATTACCATTTAACAATTTTTTTAACTCCTCTTTCATAATGTCCATTATAGTAGGGTTCATCCTTCTCTAAGGTTTCTTGATTGGTCGATAATCTTCCTTTAGATAAACATGATGAGTGGAAATATTAGGAGAAATAGCCTTCATGTTAGTGTAGTCCTACACAAAATCACTACTATTCCTTCGAAGTACTTCCATCAGTTGATTTTGTTGGGAGGGCTCTAAATGGCCATTGATGTTGAGAGTCTTTATAGGATATATTTCAACAACCTTAATTTGATCATCAATATTTGTAGAGGCCAATGAATCCAATGGATGTACTAATTCAATAGGTGAACACGTCTCCTGAAATTTTTTCCCTGAGATTTGATTATATGGTGATAGATGGTCATCATGAGGGTTGGTCAAAGTACTACAAATCAAGTCATCTTCAATATCCTCCTTGAAAGTCGTATCCTGTTCAATGGTCAAGAGAGGTTGGGCGAGTTCTTCATCTGATATGCTCAAACCATAAGGGGCTCTCAAATTCCAATGGTTTGGCAGTGGGTATAGTGTAAATTTTTTTGTAGAGTTTCCATGTAAGATAATCACGTTTCCTAACCTACAACTAATATAAGCATCTGGTGTGGCCAACCATGATCTCCCTAAAATAAATGGATAACCTCCGATGTTAGTTTTAGGTGCAAGTATTATAATATCAATTAGATATTCCCACGAGTATATGGAAACAATTATATGTTCCACCACTCCTTCTCGTTTGATAGTAGAACAAATTTTCAACTCGAGGACGTTGAGTGTTGATCTCAGGCTAGATAATCCAAGATTTTCCATAGTGTTTTTGGTCATTACATTGATGGTTTCCCTGAAGTATATCAAAGTATTTGTTATTTGAGAATTGTTAATATTAAATATTACAACATGACTCCCTAGGTCTCCATATTTTACTGTAATCACCTATTTAGACATTAGGTTAGATAATTTCCCTGTGACCTGGACTATCTTAGGGTCCTTTCTCCTTCCTAGCTTTTTCAAGCATAGTTCCCGAAATCCTTTCACATATATGGGAAAATATCTAATGGCTTGGAGGAGTGGAATTTTCACACATGTATTACTTATTTATCCTAGAAAATGAAATTCAAGCTGCACAGGGGGTTTCTCAAAACTCAACCTCTCGGGGTAAGGAAAAAATTATTTTTAAAGCGGTTGATTAATTGTTGTATCTTGAATTACAGAGGGAGGAAATCCTAGTCTCAGGGAAGTATCCTCATCATATTTCTCTTGAATGATGGGAGAAGTATGATTTTGGAGTACCTTCCCATAATGTAAATGAATATTCTCATAGTCTATATTATAAGTGGGAAAAAAGGGTAGCTTGGAATTGTAGTGGGATGAGCTAATTTAATCTTTGGGTTAGGAATTGGCTGAGCTGGAATATGGGGTCTCTAATGAGTTTGAGATTGAGTAGGTTGATTTGAGAGTAGTTGAATATGATGCGGATAATTATGAGGTGGTGCTTGTGGTGTCGTATTCTCGTAAGAAGAAGTTCCTCTCCAACTTGGGACCCACCCTTGATTTTGAATCTATGGAGACCATTGAGGCCAATGCATGGGAGGGTACCAATAAAATGTTAGAGGAGGATAAAAATATAAATCTTATGGTGTGTTTCTAGATGATCGAGGGGGCCAAGGTTTCTTTTGGCCTGTTAGATATCGAATTTGTATACTTTCCTCTCCCATTTTACCCTATTTTTCTATCTCTTTCTACCATTATTATTCTTAAAACGCATGAGGTAAAACCCTTCTTCCTCTCTTTCATGGGATATTTGATTAATGATGTATTTGTCATGGAGGTTTTACCTTTCTACATATTGACTTCGATATTTCTTCATATCTAGCTAAAACAGGAGTGTTACAGCCGCAAGTCAAGGCATAGCCCATCATCTCCAGCGTCTTCCTTATTTGTTGTTACAGCGTGACAGCCATGGATTTATCAGCACTATCTTAGGCTTTTTTATGGTTTCTTGCTAGGAAATCTGGTTTCCGTTGTAACAAAATGTATTTTTGTAACAATGAAGTTGTTGAGAGGGATCGGGGGTTTCAGGATAATTGTATAAAGAAGCCCGCGGGCTGTGAATCGGGGTGAAGCCCTTGGACATACAAAATTTGTAATGAATTTCTTTTATCACTAATTGAATGCACAAAAAAATGATGTTTCTCCTGTAATTTGTGAGTTCACCACAGCCATGATCAGAGGGTTGGGCCCACTCTTCTGATCAGGTGTTGTGTTCTCTTTTATTTTCCTTGTAATGTTGTGTTTTAGTGTGATTCTTTATTGCTGTTACAGTCACATTTAATTGTTGTAGATGCATTTTATTTCTACAGTTTATTTCATCATTGTTACAATGGCTTGTGTGTTATAGATTAAACTTGTGATTTACAGTAGACCATGTGCTTGTATCTACATATACCTTATCGTTAGTCTTGAAATAAATAACGTCCCGGGTTGATAATTTATGTGGAAGAAAGGGATGAATTTTGTTCATATATGGAAACCAATATTTTGGCGCCATTGACAGGGAAGGCTAACAGGTGCAAAAAAATATTTGTAATAGGTATCAGGGTCGATCTCTCATCTTGAGGTGGGAATTTATTGCCTAGATTCAAGTCCTGAGTGTAAGTGCTTTGTGTTTTATTTTTTCTTTCTTTCTTTCTTGTTTCTTTTTATTATTTGGTTTTCTATAAAAAAAATTAATCCCTCATCTTGGGGAAGGTGTTTTGTAAAACCTTGCCCTAAGTCCTGGGCATAGTCCAATCTTTCTGTTCTTATTTCCTGTTGTTTTCTTCTAGGGGCCAATTTCTCGTCCCGGGGAGGATATGCTATTACTCTGATTCAGGTCCTAAACTTATATTTTTCTTTTTATTTTTGTCTTGTTTCTTGTGAATATTTTCTCTCGTCCTGGGGAGGAAGTTATATGTCCTACTTCGGGTCCTAAGCGATTGACTGATTTTCTTTGATGAACCCCCTTCACAATTTTTATGAACAAATATCTGAATAAGAGGGGCAGAGGAAGACCCCCAAAGAAAGGGAAGGAGCTGGGAAGGAAGACATACATTCAGGAAATTATTGAAAAATATAGATCTGAGGCATCATCTCGTGCTTCTGTTAGGGTTAGGGTTCAGACAAAGTCCGAAGGGAAGTCTGTGGAGCAACTAGTGCCATCCACGATACCAGAAGGTGTTCTTTCTACAGCAGAAGATTTAATAAATAGGGTATCAGTGGAGGATATATCCTTATCATTAGTAGAAGGGGAAGAAGTGGCAAGCAAGGGATCAGAAGAATTGAGCAACTCTAAATGGGAAGAAGAACCTCAAAAGGGGTTTTCGTCCCCAAGAGACCAAGGCCGCACTATAAAAATTCTCGTTGCTGAATTAATGATTCTGATCCAGTAAAGGAATTTTTGAAGGACTTTGAGTCACCAAGGGACCAGGGGAGTGCGGTGTGACATTCTTCGGTTGAATCACTCTAGGTACCGGCTACAAAACCAATCGAAATTCCAAGTGAGTATTGGAAAGTATTTATGGCACCTGTAAGTTCCTCCATTGATTTTCCCATAGCAAACGTTACAGGTGATGCACTAATGAGACCCATACCTTTGACAACCTTGCCTAGTTTTCATGGGCTCTCTTTGGAAGACCTTGATACATTACTTTTTGAGTTTGATATTGTTTGTTGCAGATATGAGTATATCGCTGATGCCCAGAAATTAAAGATATTTCCTGCTACCCTAAAGGGAAAAGCCTTAAGGTGGTTTATGGGTCTAGGATGGAGTACGATTACTTCATGGGAAGGAATGAAAGAATATTTCTTGGAGAAGCACCAAGATTTTTGTAAGTCCCGTGACATTAAGGAAGAAATTTTTGGATTTGCACAGAAAGAGGATGAAAATATGAAGGACTGTGTAGAGTGATTTAAATACATATTGCAAAGGTGTGGACACAGTGACCTAGACAAGGACATTTGAAAGATCATTCTTCTTAGAGCACTCAGGGAAGACTCTCTGCAACTTCTAAACATAGTAGGAAAAGGGGATATTTCGAAGGAAAACTTCGAAACTATCTGTGATTACTGTATCAAGTGTTCACAGGGGGCTGCAAGAAGTGGACAGGGGATTCAGCCATCAAAGACTTCTGGTGGAGGGGTCACAAAAGCAAAGATTGGAAATCTACTGGAAAATATGAGGATTGATATTCTGAGCATGCTATCAGCCCAAATGGACACTCTACAGGAAAAACAGAAGCAGATGGAGTTGGAAAAAACCATGGACATATTCTACCCTTAGTATACAAAGAAACACCCTTTGAAGGAATGCCCGCTGAACATGGTGGAAGCTTGTGCGATCTGCGAACAAACTCACACGACAAGTGCATGTCCTCCCTTGCCTGGGCTAAAATAATTTTTCCAAGGATAAAGTGAAGAAATCATGGTGTACTAGCTGTACTTTATGGGACAGAGGAAGCCATGGAAACCTCGACCACCGGCAGTGAATCTAGGTATGTTTTAGGACCCATCCCAGTACTTTAACAATTTTAGAATGGGCCCCCAATCTGCACCATTTTCAGCCATGTGGCCTCAATATCAGTATCCCCCTTGGAAACAATGGGTTCCTCAAGCTAGTTCTAATCATTTATGGAATTAGACTTGGCATGGATCCCCTCATACTGGGCATTTTCCTCAGCCTATTACTCATCAAAAACTTCAGTTTCCTTCTAATGTACCCCCAGGAAACCCAGCCATTAAACCTCAGCTTCCTATCCAACCTAACCCAAACTTGAATAACAAAGGGGTCCAACAAACAAAGACCCTGAACCTACCATCTTACATCATTTCTACCGTGGGGCTCAATGAAATAAATTTACGGTCTGGACAGATAGTAAATGCACCTACTTCACCCATTATCACAGAGCAATTTGATGGTGGAGATACAGAACCAGAACAAGAAATAGTTAGGGAAAATTCAGAAGAAAACATAATCAATCAGACACCATCCCAAGATTTCTCTAATCAAGGTCATTTAACTTCCCCTCCATATCCTGAAATATTGGCCTTGAGCAAACCAAACCCTCAAGCAGAATTTTACTTCCTACGGGAATTGTGGAATCTCTTTGTTAAGATACCCCTGTTACAAGCTATGAGGGATGTACCTATAAACACAAAAACTTTGAAAGAATACTGCTAAAGAAACCAGGGATGAAACCTAAGAATCCATTGACCATTCATGTGGTGGGCATACTATCTGATATCATGTTAGGAAAAATAAATCCTATAAAATATGAAGACCGGGGGAACCCGATTCTAACAGTACAGATTAATGGGGTGGAAATCCCAAACATTCTGGTGGATTTGGGAGTCTCAATTAACATTATTACTGTTGAAACAATGAACACATTAGGACTTGCAAACATTAAACCAACCCTACTATCCTGGAACTTGTAGACAGATCCACAATTAAACCAATAGGGAAATTAGAAGATGTGATTATTTCAGTAGATTCATGGCACTACCCTGTGGACCTCCTTATATTGTAGACTCAAGCTTCAGTAGGTGGTCACCCATTGATCCTAGGAAGACCCTGGCTGGCAACTGCAGATGCCTACATAGGATGCCATTCTGGGCATATGATCATATCAAATGGGACAGTTACGAAGAATATCAAGCTTTATCCTCCTGTGGAACCTAGCCCATATGAAAAATCATTACCCTATCAGAAAAATCTACCTGTAGAAGAGCCTAAACTTGAAAATGAAGATGTTAGACCATTTCTTACTATTGGACGGGCCCTTCAACATAAAACAGAAACTGAAGATGACACCATTAACGCTTTCGTCAATGATTCCAGTTCTGTCTCCGATTCAACTCAACATATTTTAGAATCTATCATGAGTTGTGAGACATAGGAAAACATTGAACCAGAAGATGACATTGAATACATTCTTGTAACCTCATCTCACAATAGTACTCCAATGGAGATTGAACCAGGGACAACACTTAATGTCAATCCGAACCTGTCTGAATCTCAGACCAAACAACTTTTGAAAGTCCTTCAAGATCATCAGGAAGCTTTTGCCTGGGATTATACCAACATGAAGGGTATCCCTGCTAACCTATGCACTCATCATATTTATATTAAGGAAGATTTCCGCCTTGTAAGACAGCCTCAACGGAGAATGATTAATCCTACTCTCAGAAACATTGTTAAAGAAGAATTACAAAAATTGTTGGATGTAGGGTTCATTTATCCCATCTCAGATAGCCAATGGGTATCCCCACTAGTTATCGTTCCTAAAAATAATGTAAATTGTGGATCTGTGTAGATTACAGGGAGCTAAACAAGGCAACTCAAAAAGACCATTTTCATTTTCCATTGATTGACCAAATCTCGGACACCTTGGCTGGGAAGAAGTTTTTTTCCTTCCTAGATGGATTCAGTGGTTATAACCAGATTCAGATAGCTCCGGAAGACCAGGATAAAAAAACTTTCACATGTCCTTGGGGAACCTTTGCATATAGGGTCCTCCCATTTGGCTTGTGTAATGCTCTTGTTACCTTCCAGAGGGAAATCTTGGAAATTTTTTCTGATTTGGTCAATGATAGCGTCGAAATATATATGGATGATTTTCCTCCATATGGAAACTCATTTGAGGAAGGATTGGAAAATATAGAGAAGGTACTCAATATATGTAAAAAAACCCATGTATCTTTGAGTAAAGTTAAATGCCATATGATGAGGGAAGAAGGGGTAGTATTGGGACATTTGCTCTCAGCTGCTAGAATTCAAGTTGATTCGGCTAAATTAGAGGTGATATTACATTTCTCGATACCCAAAACACCCACACATGTACGTAGCTTTATTGGTTGTGCTGGTTATTATATGCGCTTTATAGAAAATTTTGCTAAAAAAGCACACCCACTATTTCAATTACTGACAAAAGATGCAGAATTCTTATGGACTGAAGAATGTGAGACAGCTTTCACGAATATTAAGGGGCCGATGTGCACGGCCCCAATCCTCTGAGGACCTGTTTGGGCATTACCATTTCACATACATATGGATGCTTCTTAGACAACAATAGGGGTTTTTCTAGGACAACATGTAGACAAAAAACCATATGAAATTTATTATGTTAACAAGAATTTAATACCTGTTGAATTAAACTATACAGTGACAGAAAAAGAATTCTTAGCTGTCATTTATGCTGTCAATAAGTTCTGGCACTACATCACCAGGTATTCTACTATTTTCCATACTGATCATGAAACAATCAGGTATTTGATGAATAAACCTATTACTCATGGCCGTATTACGAGATGGATACTTTTGCTTCAAGAATTTGATATTAAAATAGTAGATAAGCCAGGAAAAGATAATGTAGTAGATGATTTCCTATGTAGAATGAATAACAATGATGAATGCACACCTATTGTTGAGGAGGTAAATCCCCTCTGCGGACAGAGGCGATCCCTACTAGCCCAGCAGGGGTCTAGCAACAAACAAACAATGCTATGACGCAAGCTCCTAGTTACGAATGAAAGACTTGGGATAAGAGCCTACCTGGATTCCAATGCTAGATCTGAAGAAGAAGATGTCCTCGTCCTTCAGCCCTGGCAGATCACAATCCTTCCACGATCTCCGTGGATGAACACCTACACGCAGAAGAAACAAACAGATACATGCATAGGAACCGGCATACGTAACTAAACATCGGTCAGAAAAGATATTACTCGCATTAACATGATAGAAAAAGGAGTGGAACCATAATCATAGTCATCTATTAAAGTGATAAACGAATAGAAGTTACAACCAAGTTCTGACGTCGCAGCTTCCTTCGAACGGGTCTCCGGTCGTCCACGTCTCGCAAAGCTCGCCAAGGAAAGGGAAACCTCTCCGGAGTCTCGTAACAATGGTCTCCTCGCTTGAATGGGCCTTAAGGGAAAGAAGGGATTCTTTACAGCACAAAGGCACTTGGGAATAGGGAGATGCAAAGCTTCAGCACTTCAAGACTAGCTTGCCATGGATCTGAGCAAGCTTTTATAGATGGGAAGGAGGGAGTTGGGATCCCTATTATTATGGGATTGGCCCTATCAACAAGGAAGGTTCCATAGAAGGTGGCAAAACTACTTCCCTTCCATAGAACTCCCGTGGCCAAACCTCCCAACTCAAGATAGGCAGTGGTTGTGAGTTTGTTTGAACTCAACTTCCGCCATCCATATATAAAAAACAGTCCCTAAAATGGGTGGCGCGATTGCTGCTCTATGACAGAGCGCCAAGTGGCGCGACCTCTTTTCAGGATTTCCCTGAGTGGCGCGAGTACTGAACTGCCTACCCGCGCCAATGCAAAAAGAGCTGTTTTTCATGGATTTTGCAAGGAGATGTCTCAAGGGGAAATGAAGCTCATACTCAGAGGGATGCATTGATGATGTTTTCAAGGCATGACGGTGTTCACAGGTCACATAATGGGTCCTCCATTGTGCGGGACGGGGAATGGTAGGGACGGTGACAAATTACTGTGTAACAGATGCCCCCTAAAGCATGAGGCCCGAGAGAGAGGGGTGAAATGCTTTACGAGAACATGTCCAACTGAAGGCCCGCCGTCGGAAAACCTGCACAGAAAGATACAACTGATATCTCAAGTACATGATGTATATCTATGGTATGGACGCAGCCATCCGAACAGAGTATGCTATAATCTGGATCCAGGGTATGGGCGCAGCCATCCAACTAAGATCAAACAAATAGACTCGGGTATGGTCGCAGCCATCCAATCATTGAGTCATGTACATAATGACAATAATCCACAATCGCAGCCTGGATTACAACAGACACAATCCAGGGTCTTGCGCTCCATCTCGACCCAAACAAGTACAAGTTCGAGCATGTGAATGTGTGAGCTGATGTCGAACATGCGAGAACATCGTCTGATTACCAGCCAATGATGAAAGCCGTTAACAGACGCGAGAGAAACCACCAATAATGACAATGGTCCTCAAGGTACTACAGGTACAATCTACGGCGTGTGAATAAATGAGCTGACGTCGAACACCCGCGGAATCATTCGATCGGAAGTCAATGATGTAAACTTCACGTCGAATGCGACGAACCTGCCATTGAGGCATGCAGGCTCCAAGGTACCATCAGGAGTCTCTAGACCAACTTCCTGGATAATGAGTTGAAGTCGACGGGAAGTGACCTTGATCGAAGGTGGGCCATAATGATTCCCACATCATCGACACGAGACAGAGGAACATAATGTTTTGTTGTGAATTAGGACCATATGAGAAACAGAGGAAGGTTGATATTTGTAGAGGCCAACTTCTCTTGAACATACGAACGGCACGACAATGGACTTGGCAGTATTTGACATCAACGGATCAAAGGTCATGGCGACGAGGCAGTGAACAGATGAGAGGTCAAAAGAGATTACCCAAACCCATGGAAGCAAAGTGAAGCGGCGAGATGAGATGTCCCCAACCCGACACGAATGCAGACAAGTGCCATGTTCAAGAGCGACATACTGCCGACGACAACGACGATGGTTCCATTTTTTCCCCCACCATTTCTGGCGAGTACCCCAATTATTTTTGATAATCAAGCTTGAAGGGGATAGCATATGCTTGTGATATAAGTCCGCCCTTCGGGCGAATCCATCCTAGTGCATTTAACGAGTCCTAGGAAGGAGAAACTCGGAGAACGTCATTTCGACGAAATCCAATGTCATCGGGGTTTAACGAGTCTGACAAAGGAAGAACTCGGCGTCTTTTCATGTTTAGAGAGTTTGAAAAGACAGCGGAAAAGAAAACTCCACGAGTCCCTTTTCGTAAATAGTTCCCCAGATCCGAAAAGGTAGAAAACAATATCCGGGAAAACCTCCTAGTCGCGATAGGCTAGGGTATTCCTTTTTCGTAATCAATCCATCCCAGCCCGAAAAAGGGTTAAACTTATACCGGGTGAATGTCGATTCGTGTCCATTTTAACGAGATCGAAACGACAAGGGCCTCGGCGATCTTTTCATATTTAGAGAGTCAGAAAAGAGCTGAAAGATGACTCCAGAGTGACTTTTCGTGTATTTACCGAGTCCGAAAAAGTATAAAATACAACTCGTTTCCACCTTTTAAGTCGCAAAAACCTGCCGCTGCACATACCCAACAAGCGTAAAATCCATTTTTGACATAATACATGCAAATATTTGACAAAAAATAACTTTTAAAGCTCATTTAACGTCGAAAAGTTATAAATATGTCTAATGGTAAAAAATAAAATTACTTTTTACTATTTACCTTGTGGAGAGCAACAGTGGTCCATTTGGAGCAGAATCTTCCGACGGTGATTGCGACCAATCCAGGCAACCATTCAGCGTCTCGTCTGTGACAGGTAAGAGGCGCTCCTTTTCTCTTTCTTTTCATGCATTTTTTAATGATTTCCCCTCAGAAATCAGCTCTGTAAGGGCACCTTTGAAATTTTAGGGCCGGGCCAAGTGGCGCGGGTATCGGGCACGGACCCGCGCCACTGAGCTCTTTTTACCAAAGGGCCCGCGCCACATGGCGCGACTGTCAGCAAAACAGTCGCGCCAGCGGCGAAACCCAAATTTCCGCCTAAAATTCCGCTATTTATGCCAAATTTCTTGAATTTTGAAGCTTACAAAAGATCTAATCAGGGGCTTTGGACCATGTGAATGCAGATAAACAGTCAGAATGGCAATCGAATGGAAGGAACGAGAACACGGAGATGAGGACGAAGAGGCCATGCAAAGCCAAGCATGTATGAATGCTCGGAGAGACTGTGGCTTAAAAAAGTTCTTCCTCACGCCATGCTTACGAGCTCAGCCTGAGCTCCTCCAATATCTGATCAACCTCTGGGATGAAAATGACCCAGTATTCAGAATACGAGACCAGGTGTTGGAATTGGAGGTCGCTGACATTTATTTCGTTACTGGATTATCCCGCAGGGGTCCAATCCCTGTACTGACTGGGAGTAGACCATCAGGGGAGAAGATGGAAGAAGTAATGGCACGGGTGTGCCGTGGGGCACAAACAGGAACAGGGAGTAAGAAGGTATACATCTCAACCATCCCTGACCTAGCACTGAGAGTTGTACTCCACACCATTACGCGGGCTGCTGGATCACAGGCACCGCATGAGGCTACAAAGACTCAACTCTTACTGGCCTCAGAATGCATGGGTCCCCGACTGTATGATTGGGCAACAGCCGTCACGATCAACATGAAAAGGCAGCTCACAAAGTGCAAACGGGGCAAACTGAAGCAGTTTGGGTATGGTTCCATCTTGGTATCGTTCATTCTGGAATGCATACCAACCTTCCGGGGCCAAGAGGCCCCTGTGGCGAGTCCGGTACCACGAGAGCCGAGAATGGCTCGCTGGGCAGCACTGATGCCCAGATCTCGAGGCGGGCAACAGATGTCCTGGAAGCCCGAGTTCTTCAGGTGGTTACGGCGCCAACTGATCGTTGTGGAAGATTGGCCCTATTCGGGAACTGACTTTACGGGGGACCCAGATCTCCCGCTACCAGAAGGAGACGACTGGGATGAAGAGCTGGGTAAGACCTCATATTTTTGATTTTATGTTTATATGTTTTTTTTGTTAATACACACTTGTCTAAACACAATTATATATGCATGCAGATGTAGGACCTGAGAGACCAGCCGGGATGTCTCCTATCTTCCGGAGGACACAACTCGCCCCTGAGATCCAGGGGGAAGGCACCGGAGGAGAGGCACTGGTTCAGAACCTCGAGGGGATCGTCCATGGGATCCCAGACTATGCCCGACTGTCAGATGTACCGATGGAGTACCAGCGCCATACGGTGGGAGTTCCAAACCGGCTCCACCGAATCCTGAGGCGGCTAGTACGTGCAGTGACGTGCTATCATGAGCACCATGCTGATTAGTCTCTAGGATTTAACCACACCTATTTTTTTGAGAGACACAGTGTCTCCGGATGTATTAAGACAATTATGTATATTTTTTGAGTTTTATGTGACACACTTCTATGTAAACATTTCGATATCTATATATATGCATATCTATTTCTGGATGAGTCTTCTTTACATGTGATGATGATTTATAAATTGCGCGAATGTCTATCTAACACCAAATTTGCTACTGCATCTGTCAATGTATTCAAATGTCTGGGTATATGATGATATGTAATATATTCAAAATTCCTTTCCAGTAATCGAATACGCAAATACAATCGTAAAATGGACGGGTTTCTTACCGAATAGTGCCCGTTCAGCTGCAATACTACAAGCTGTGAATCTAGGTACACGAGCAATTCACGGATGCCAAGGTTTACTGCCTCGGTTAATAATTCCAACACGGCGCTATATTCCGCGATATTGTTCGTGGTACGTCCTAAACACACACCTTGCAGGTCGATCAACTCACCAGCAGGATCGTAGATTACCCAGGCTGCAGAAGACAGATTCCTGGTACTGCGGGAGGCACCGTCCGCGAAACCAACAAATGGGTGAAAAGACATCTGCACAACCAGGAAGACCCGATCAGCAGAAAGATGTTTACAAAGCACACCACACCATGCACACAAATGACAATCACACACCTATGTACACACACCACACCAAAAATCATTTCAGGCGTAGTACTTCTTAAGGTACAGCCCATTTCTGGGTTGCGCCAATGGAACTCCTTCGTAGTCTATAAGCTCGTAGGCCCCATTTTTCAAAACACGTTTTACTATATAGGGACCGTGCCACATGGGCTGGAGTTTACCGGCACCAAGATTATCATGTGCCTGATCGTACAAGAGGACTAGGTCTCCTTCAATGAAAGAACGGGGAGAAACAGATTGATCAAAATGAGATTTGACCCTCTTCTTTTGTGCTTCGATAATCAAAGAAGCTAGACGAAGGGTTTCATCCAACCGTTCGAGATACAGAAGACGCTCTTCCTCGGGAGAAGTATCCGGTAAGAGCTCCACAGCTAATTTGAGCGAAGGAATTTCACATTCAACCGGCAAAGTAGCTTCCAGACCGTACACCAGTTGGAATGGTGTGAATCCGGTTGCACTTTTAGCAGATGTTCGGTACGCCCAGAGAGCTGAGAACAGTTGGAGATGCCAACTAGATTTATGAATCCCAACTGTTCGTTGAAGCATAGTGACCAAAACCTTGTTCACCGCTTCAACCTGACCGTTTGCTTGAGGGTAGTATGGCGTTGAGCTGTCGTGACGCAAGCCCAACGCAGCTGTCAGCTCCGCCATCATGTAATCACGGAAATGAGTACCGTGATCAGTGACGATAGCTTGAGGAACCCCGAATCATGCAATAACATGGTTGAATAAAAATGAAGCAGCCGTTCTTCCGTCAGCAGCAAGTGTAGGCATCGCCTCGGCCCACTTAGTGAAGTAGTCGACGGCGACGATGATATACGCATGCCCCCCGGCCGAGTGAGGGTTACACGTCATAAAATCTACGCCCCATTTCGCGAAAGGGCCAACGGTAATAACGGGATGCAAAGGCAACGGCGGCGCACGCATCTTGCGCTGAAAAATCTGGCACGGATGGCATTTTCGGACTGCAGTGATGCAATCCTTGAATATAGACGGCCAGAAGTAACCTGCCCTCAGAATCTTTTGGGCAGTGGCATATCCGGACATGTGTCCACCACAGGCGCCACTGTGGCAGTCATTCAAGACTTTCTCAGCCTCGTCCAAGGTAAGGCATCGTCGGAGCACCGAATCTACTCCAATACGATATAAGGTATCTCCTACTATGCGGTAGGGTTGGGACTGGTGCCGAATCCGACGGCGTGCAGCTTTATCCAACTCAGACCGAAATGTCGCGGTCTGAAGATACACTATGATGTCTCCATACCAAGGATCACGAGTATCGATAAGAAACAGCGTTTCGTCCGGAATATGATCTTCAGAATGTTCAGGAAGAGAGTCTGTAGGGAGAGAACATATCAAATCCGCGAAGACCAGTGATTTAGTTGACTTGGCAGTGGTGAACTCCAAATCAAACTCCTGCAGGATGACGATCCATTTGGAGTACTTGCCCCCCAGCAATTGTCTAGAAAGAATATATGTCATGGGGTTGCAGTCTGAAACCACTGTTATCGTGCGCAACAGGATGTAATGGCGAAAGCGTTGTACGGCGTGTACGGCTGCTAAAGCCAACTTCTCGACATGTGCATAACGCGTTTCCGGGTCGAGAAGGTTCCGAGAGAGGTAATAAACAACATGTTCATCACCGTTCTCGTCATCTTGCACCAAGACCATGGCGATGGTGCTTAATGCGGCGGCTAGATACAAAGTAAAGTCGCGGTGGTAGTTCGGAGGACGAAGCAACGGAGCATTGACGAGCAATGTCTTCAGCTTCTCAAAGGATTCTTGAGCGATTTCGTCCCAATGAAAGGGAACATTCTGCTTTAACAAACGAGTGAATCCTTTGGCCACCTCGGCGTAATTCGGGATGAAGCGTCTAAGAAAATTTGCTTTCCCTTGCAGACTCTGCAACTGATAAAGGGAGGAGGGTGACGGGAGATTTATAATGGCCTCAACCTTCAGAGGGTCGAGGCAAATTCCGTCTTTTGAGACTATAAAGCCTAAAAGACGGCCAGAATCGACGCAGAAGACGCACTTATGAGGATTGAGCCTAATGTTGTAGCGTCTGCAGCGAAGAAATATCTGGCGAAGATGTTCGGGATGATCCTCTCGCTTACCCGAATGGGCAGGCAAGTCGTCCAGATAAGGCTGGACAATATGGCGAATATCATGAAAGGCATATGACATCGCACGCTGAAACGTGGCGCCAGCGTTCTTTAAGCCGAACGGGAGTTTTTTATATGCAAAAGTGCCCCACGGACAGATGAATGTGGTCTTATGTTGATCCTCGGGTGCAATGTTAATCTGGTTGTAACCTGAGAAACCGTCCATTAAGGAGTAGATCTCACTTCCGGCGCAATCGTCGATAATCTGATCGATAAACGGAGTGGGATAATTGTCCTTGGGACAGGCGCGATTGATATCGCGATAATCTACACAGACTCGAATGGTACCCTGCTTTTTATCGACAGGGATGATATTGGACACCCATTCTGTAAGGGGGATAGGATAAATAAACCCCGCGTTCAGAAGTTTTTCAACTTCTGCCTTGATAGCGGCGGCTTTCCGAGGATGCATGGGACGCAAGCGTTGGCGCACGGGTTTTGCACCTGGATAGGTTGGAATCTCGTGCACAACAATACTAGGATCAATTCCCGGCATTTCCTCGTAGGACCACGCAAAAACATCTCTGAATTCTTTGAAAAGTTCCGTATAGACCTGGATCTCTTCGGGAGAACAGGTCACACCCACATGAATGTTCTCAACAATCCCTGGTTTAACAGAGATGTTGATATGAACCGTTTGAGTAATGTTACTCAGATTACCCTCCGAAAAGACCTCGTGCGTCAAGATCGGTGTTTGAAGAGGAGGGGAAGGAACCTGAGTAGCATAGCGCTCTAGACAGTCAGTCATTGCCCCCAAGCTAGGCATAAACGAGGAGCGATGATGCCCATCGCCCCAGGGTAGCTCCTCAAGAAACATAGTTTCAATGATAGCCTCATCTGAGGGAAAAGTCTCTCTAAGAGGATCAGGCGAATCAGCCTGACCAAGCCAGGGGGATTGTGAGTAGACGTCAAGAGCCATGCTCATCGGAGCATGCTGAGGAGGTGGAGGGTCCGATGCAGCAACAATCTCACAGTAGCTGATCTCTACTGGCGTTAAAGGCATGGACTCTCCAAACTCATATACCTGCTCAGGTGTAGGAATCAGCCAGGGGTCATCAGTCCTGGACAACATGTTAACTTGAGCGGTATTCGGTGGCGGCGCAGGGAAAATACCCATGAGGACTGGGTCTTTGAAAAGACCAGGTTCTATGCTGTCTGGGGGATTCGGAATTTGATCCACATACGGCACGTTGTTCTCAGAGCTCGAGGTAAAAAATGACAACTGGTCTACTGTGACAATCTTGCCCTCGTGAGGGAACTTAATGAATCGAAAGACAGTAGACGGCACGCAGAGCATGGCATGGGTCCATCTGCGGCCAAGAAGTATATTGTAGTTGAGTTTAGCGTCAACCACTTCTACTTCCACGTTGACAGTTTTTCCCTGTAATGTGATCGCAAGACTCTCGAGAACTCCCAGGGGTTTAGATTCCCGACCATCAAATGCCTCAAGGGCATTGGGAGATGACGATAAGGTTGGAGAGCCGATGGCCTTCCAACAAGCGGAGGACATAACACAAGTTGACGCACCCTCATCTACGACGGCTCTGTGAACGTTCAGACCGTTAATCCCGACTTGAATAACCAAAGCGATTTGATGTGGAAGCCGGGGAGTAAAATTCTCCAGATCAAAGGTGAGAAGGCTCGAGTCGGCGGGATCAATACCACCGATGGCAGACAGTAAAGCCTTCCGTTGTGAAGGACAAATTTGAAGAACCTCAAGTGCAGACATGGCACATGGCGCCTGTGCCAGATCCTCAACGATGCTATAATGTTGAGCGGCACGAGCGTTTGGATTATAAGAGGATCTCCGAAGAACACCCTTGGGAGGTGGCTTCACAACGGGTTCGAGAGTCGGCTTCTCAATTTCCAATGAACCAGAAACAGGTGGGGGAGGCGGTCCTTCCGCCACTGCCTTCCCGGGTGCCTGCTGCTGATTATTGTAATCCTTCGATCTCGTAGCAATAGTGATAGGTGCATTAGTCTTCATCATGAAAACCTGAGACCCAAACGGTGCGGATGATGAACCTTGTTCGACCATCTGGGTCTGCTGAGATGGAAATGGCTCTTTTAAAACAGCCGGAGTTCCCTTTGAGCCTTTAAGAAGTTGACTGATTTCGGATCGTCGTGGACAATCCTTAGTGTAATGGTCACCTTCACAGATGAGGCAGGGGAATTTCGGCTTACGTTGGGAGCCATCCTCGGTTCGAGTTTTAGATTCCGGTTTTGGGGCATCAGATTTTGATTTGCCTTTGCCCTTCTTCTTCCCCTTGGAGGATTTGTCTGCAGGATTGGCCTGAACAGCATTTACCTCCGCGGATTTACCAGAATCGGATGAGGCGGGATTAGCAGAGGTATTGTTGGAAGAATTAGCCTTTTGCTTCCCATTCGAAGACTTCTTCGAATTTTGAGAGACGGAACCAATGACGCCATCCACCGTAGGGGTAGGCGGGGTCTTTTTGGCTCCGGGCCGTGGAGCATCAGGCAGGATGTCATAAAGCGTGCCAGATTGCGAATAAACAAGATCCAGATACTGGGCACGCGCGATAGCTTGTTCCTCCGTCACACACGCTCCCATCGCGATATCCTAAGCGATTTTATTCACAAAGGAGGTTGTGAACCAGTGAGTCAAAATCTGATCAGGTATGTGAAACTTGATCAGTCGACGACGGCGCCGCCACTCATGGATGTGATCCGAGATGTGAGTGGCCGAGTCCTGCTTCAGGGAAGACAGGAGGTGCGTCCCGGTCTCATACCGGACTGGTAACTGGAAATGCGTGAGGAAAGCCATAGCTAACGAGTTGAAATCTTGAAAAATACCACGGGATAGCTCTATGTACCACTTAGCAGCAGCTCCTGTTAACGTACGCTGGAAAAGACGCAAACGAACCGAATCGTCAGTCCAAGAGTTAGACGAACACCAGAGGTGATACGTCATCACATGCGCCTGGGGGTCTTCGCCAGATTTTCCCTCAAACTTGGGACAATCTCCTGGTATCTTGGTTGGAACCGGAGGCCAATATGGATTATGAGAAATCGGATCATTGGTCAACTTTGAAACGTCCGGTAGATCCAAGGTAGCCAGGAACGACAATGGAGGGTTAATTCCCATGCCAGTCCCAGAATAAGGTCCGGTACCCATGCTCCACGATGGTTGTGAATATCCCTGCCCCCATGGGTTCTGTCCCATAGGATTCTGACCGTGAGGGGCATAATTCGTATAGCCAGACTGATTTGGTTGCTGGTAACCATTGTGTGGGGCTTGATAACCAGGGTTCGGGCCCTGATTAGGCGTTTGCCCCGTATAAGCAGCATTTGGATTTGGCTGCTGAGCATAGTTAGAACCGGGTGGAGGAGGTTGATACTGAGAGCCTCCAGAGTGGTTATAGTTAGGTTGAGATTGACCATGAGGATAATAACCACTCTGAGGATGAGTAGACTGCTGATAAGTGGAACCCTGCGGAGCCTGGTACGTAGGGCGCAGCTGTTGATTTGACTGCGGCATGGAATGAACAGGCTGTTGAGCAGAGTGAACGGAATGAGAGGGTTGCCCTGAATGAACAGGTTGACCCGAGTGAGGGGGCGGCCCTGAATGAACAGGTTGGCCCGAATGAGGGGGCGGCCCTGAATGAACAGGTTGGCCTGGATAGACAGGCGGCGCTGGTTGCGCAGGTTGACCTGGTTGTAAGTGAGCCCCAGGTTGCATCGAATGAGCCGGTTGGCCTGGAGGCGGGACACCAGGTTGTACCGGATGACTCGGTTGGCCTGGTGGTGGAACAGGACCAGGTGCTTGCTGGAAACCAGTTTGACCTGAAGCAGAACCATAAAGTGGTCCTGGCTGATATGCAACGTTAGAGACAACAGGATACTGCGGTTGCATCGGTAAAGAAGGCTGGATTTTCCCCCCAGGACCATAGGCCGGTCCCTGTTGATACCCCGGCTGAGGCTGAGCAGGTTGACCAGCAGGGTTATAATACGGTCCTTGCGGATTATAGAATGGCCCTTGCTGGCCCGCAGGGTAGCCTTGATTGGGCTGTCCCTGCGGGTCATACTGATAGCCAGGTTGGCCTGCAGGTTGGCCTTGAAAAGGCTGTGCCTGCAGGTTCTGAGCCTGGTTGTACGGTAAACCTTGAACATAAAGATAAGCCTCAGGAGCAGGAAGACGCAAAATGTCCCCATGCTCATCAAGCTGACCCGGGAAACCATACACGGGAGTGCCGTCTTGTGCATAGTGCGAAAAGAAAGATCGGTAAGGATCTTGGGGGATTTGTCCAGCCCCGGCGTTCGGCTGTTGCAAAAACAACCGATACTCCTCCGGAGAAATATTCTCCGGTATAGCAGTAGCTAGATAAATGTCTTCAGGAGTTGGCCCAGATCTAGTAGCAGATGCTGAGACAACAGCAGAAGAGGTAGCCACACAAACAGTGGGTCGCACGGGAACAGAAGTGACGGGCGTCGAAGGAGACACCCCGGGTGTAGTGGCGGCTGGCCTCGAAGCAGGAGATGATATTCCCATAGAGGCAGCAGCTGAAATAATCTGACCCAGAGATCTGTATCCCTGTGGCAAAGAAGGACCAGCTGACGATGTGGTAGCCGGCTCAGACTCGTCTCCCTCAAACAATCTACGAGGGATGCGCTGGTAGTCATCAGACCCGGGAATTTCCTCACCAAAATTACTCATGGTTGATCCTGCCGTTAAATCACGCAGAAGACGGCGAGGACTAGGAGGAAAAACAGCAGCAATAAACGGTGAACCCGATGTAAGAGAAAGGAAATCGGCTCCTAATCTCAATTCAGACACAGGGTCCGAAAAGGGCCAGTTGAACTCAACTGGTTCTCCAAAGGGTTGCTCGGCGAGGACCGGTCCCCCGTTAGGGAACTCGGAAACAACAGGCTGCTGTGGTTCAACAGAAGGCTCAGAAGCCTCTGAAGAATCGTCCGTGTAAGGACTCCCAGTAGACGAAACCGAGGGTTCCGCCACCGTGACAAAAGACTAGAAGAAGAGAGCACACACACACACGGGCTGAAAACGAGTTAAGACACACGATCAAACAGTCACAAGCAATATCTAAATGGGTGTGTTATCGTGGGAGATTGATTTTACCACATTGGAAAATAAACAAATTCTACTGTTTCATATTTTAAGAGTCGAGAAACGATAAAAAGATGACTCTATCTCTTTCAGAGTTGATACAAGCGTGAAAGGACAAGCGCTTGACGGTCTTTTCAAGTTTAGGGAGTCGGAAAAGACCAAATGACTGCTCAGGAAAAACTAGGCACAAAGGGTGTACCAAATATCCGTGAACTGCAATATACACCTTGGTTTCAAAAATGAAACAGAAATCGACCAAGGACTTTCCGTACGTGCAGGTAGTCTCCCCGAATGCTGTGTTCGGTGTATCACGGGTATAGGGCGGCGGACTCGGCTTCCTGTGGATAAAGGATTGAAAACCTATAGGGGTCTCCCTTTATATACGCGACGGTACGGGGAGCACAAGTCCGTACTAGTGCTGTCTAAAGCCAACAGGCGAACGACAGCTGCTAGGTTTAACGACGCTGGAACACGTCTCTAGCCTAGACCTTCTAAATATGTTGCGTTAAGTTCCAATGTTGCCTTAGGTTAATTGAATGAATTTTACAGTTGATCTTCAATTAAGTTTCAATTTCCAGGCCCTATCGTATGTAGTGTCTCCTAAATGAAAGCTATATGCCACGGTGCAACATTTCGTTCGATGAAAACTAGTTAAATGAGAGTTGAGAGCTTTTATACAAACGAAATGAACGGAATACAAACAAGAATATCTCTAATGCAACTAATGCAATTGCACACTTTTCATTGAAACGCTAATCACTAGCAATATGGAAAAGATCACAATTTGCACTAATTTAACAAAAGCAAAAGAGATTATTTTTTTGATTTTCAATGTTTAATGGCTAATGTGCACTGAAAACAAAAGGAACAATTTGAGAAATGATATCTAAGAGAGCGAAGCAAACAACATTCACTCAACGAAGCAAGCAACCAAATCTCTAAATCGACCCAAAGTCCCTCAAAGCAAAGAAAGACTCGAAAACTCCCAATGGACCGTGTGATCTAGGTCCAAAGCAAGGCAAACGAATTCTGAATGAAGGAATGAACAATCACTCAAAAGACGCAGCAAAACAATCAAAGACTGGTAAGAGAGCGTGGAGAATCAATCAACAAGTTGACAGGACAATCAAGACACCAAAACTCCAAAGGAGGGCTCGATTCACTAAGCCACTAGATGCCCTAGGGCTCAAATCGCGAAATCGGTAGATAGAGGCAAACAACCAAAGGATAGCGGTGAATTCCAGTCAAACAAGACTCCAACACACTCAGACAATCAGAAAATCAAGAAGAAAAGTACTGGTCAAGCTCAGAAAGCCAAAAAATGAAGAAACTCAAAAAAGTCACAGGGGTGGCGCGACTGTGGCCTTGAAACTAGCGCCAGAGGCCGATTGGCGCGACACGGACAAATGCAACAAGCGCCAAGTGGCGCGACTGTCGGGTTAAAACCCGCGCCAGTCGAGTTCTTCAATAAAAATTAAAAAACAAGCTATTCTAAAAGTAGACCAATACAAGCTAAGCAAACCAAGAGGCTAAAATAATGGAAGAATCCAACCCAGAAGGTTCATCAAGCAAGGAGAAACAATCAAAGCGAACCAATCATAAATGGGACAAGGAAAACCGGACGATCCCCAGTATGGTCGCCAATTTGTTGAGGAGGTAAATCCCCTCTGCGGACAGAGGCGATCCCTACTAGCCCAGCAGGGGTCTAGCAACAAACAAACAATGCTATGACGCAAGCTCCTAGTTATGAATGAAAGACTTGGGATAAGAGCCTACCTGAATTCCAACGCTAGATCTGAAGAAGAAGATGTCCCCGTCCTTCAGCCCTGGCAGATCACAATCCTTCCACGATCTCCGTGGATGAACACCTGCACACAGAAGAAACGAAGAGATACATGCATAGGAACCAGCATACGTAACTAAACATCGGTCAGAAAAGATATTACTCGCATTAACATGATGGAAAAAGGAGTGGAACCATAATCATAGTCATCTATTAAAATGACAAACGAATAGAAGTTACAACCAAGTTCTGACGTCGCGGCTTCCTTCGAACGGGTCTCCGGTCGTCCACGTCTCGCAAAGCTCGCCAAGGAAAGGGAAACCTCTCCAGAGTCTCGTAACAATGGTCTCCTCGCTTGAATGGGCCTTAAGGGAAAGAAGGGATTCTTTACGGCACAAAGGCACTTGGGAATAGGGAGATGCAAAGCTTCAGCACTTCAAGACTAGCTTGCCATGGATCTGAGCAAGCTTTTATAGATGGGGAAGGAGGGAGTTGGGATCCTATTATTATGGGATTGGCCCTATCAACAAGGAAGGTTCCATAGAAGGTGGCAAAACCACTTCCCTTCCATAGAACTCCCGCAGCCAAACCTCCCAACTCAAGATAGGCAATGGTTGTGAGTTTGTTTGAACTCAACTTCCGCCATCCATATTTAAAAAGCAGTCCCTAAAATGGGTGGCGCGATTGCTGCTCTATGACAGAGCGCCAAGTGGCGCGACCTCTTTACAGGATTTCCCTGATTGGCGCGAGCACTGAACTGTCTACCCGCGCCAATGCAAAAAGAGCTGTTTTTCATGGATTTTGCAAGGAGATGTCTCAAGAGGAAATGAAGCTCATACTCAGAGGGATGCATTGATGATGTTTTCAAGGCATGACAGTGTTCACAGGTCACATAATGGGTCCTCCATTGTGCGGGACGGGGAATGGTAGGGACGGTGACAAATTACTGTGTAACACCTATAGAAGACAATTTTCCCGATGAACATCTTTTTGCAGTATATACTAAACCTTCGTGGTATGCAGATATTTCTAACTATATTTCTATAGGGAAAGTGCCTCCTCATTTGTCATATAGGGAACAAAGGAATATTATTCATCATAGTGCCTGATATTCTTGGATGGCGGGGTGCCTTTTTCATACAGGATAAGATAAGCAAATCCGGTGTTGTGTGTCTAAAGAGGATATTTATGAGGTATTGAAAGTTTCCCATGATGGATCTTGTGGAGGGAATTTTGCAGACAAAAGAACAGGCCATAAGGTGCTACAAATGGGATATTACTAGCCTTACATTTTTCGTGATGCTTAGAATTATGTTAGGAGGTGTAATAGTTGCCAATGTATGGGGAAACCCGGTAAAGCTGATGAAATGCCTTTACAGGCACAAGTAGTCCTCGAGCCTTTTGAGAAATGGGATATTGACTTCGTTGGAACCTTTAACCCACCCTCCCAGTAGAAGGTCCACATCTTGGTCTGTACTGATTACATGACTAAGTGGGTGGAAGCCAAAGCCGTTGCAAAAGAAATAGAGTAGGTAGTCTCAGTCTTTCTATTTGAGGAAATTTTTGCTCGTTACGGCACTCCAAGAGAGATTGTTTTAGATGGAGGAGCACAATTCACATCACACAAGATAGAAAATTTCATGCAAAAATATGGGGTCAAGAATAGAGTAATATCCCCATACCATCCCCAGGAGAATGGACAAGTGGAAAGCACAAACAAGACATTGCAAATTTGTTTGACAAAAACTGTGGCATACCATCATCGGGATTGGGCTCGAAAACTCGCAGAAGCTCTCTGGGCATACAGAACAACATGGCAGAATATAACCAGATTTTCACCATTCGAGTTGGTGTATGGAAAATCCCCGTTGTTTCCAATAGAATTTGAAATAAGTACACTCAGAACAGCATTGGAAGTTGGGTTAGATCTATCAGATGCTCAGAAACACCGATTGGCTCAACTTAATGAACTTGATGAAATTCGTTCAATGGCAGTCCAGCGAACTACTGCTATCTAGAAGCGGAGAATGAAATGGAATGATAAGTTTATTAAAAATAAGGTGTTTCAAAGTGGATATTGGGCACTGATTTATGACTCCCATTTTAAGGATTTTAAGGGGAAGATTTTCTCTCGTTGGATGAGACCTTATGAGGTGGATGCTGTATTTGATAATGGAATAGTCAGGCTAGTCACAATTGATGAATTATGCGCTTCATTTATAGTCAATGGACATCGCCTGAGACTATACCACTCGCCGACCTATAAGGATGATTTTATTAAACAACTCTCTGAGAAATCTGGTTTGAAGGTCATCAGTGCAGAGAATATTTCCTCTGTGCCCTTGTAATATATATGTATATATATATATATATAAAATAAATAAATAAATAATATGTAAAATAATAATAATAATAATAAAGAATAAAGAATTATGTTTTATTTTCTTGTCTTTTTGCAGGAGCTACTACTAAGGAGAAAAAATCATAGAAATACTTTTCAAAGCACCAATTGCTGCTACTCATGGTGCTGTTACTCGGTTGCTGCTACTCATGGTTCTGTTACTCAGTTGCTGCTACTCATGGTGCTGTTACTCAGTTGCTGCTACTCATGGTGTTGTTACTCATTTGCTGCTGCTCATGGTGCTATTACTTAGCTGTTGCTACTCATGGTGTTGTTAGTCGGTTTCTGCCACTCATGGTGTTGTTACTCATTTGCTGCTACTCATGGTGTTATCACTCGGTTGTTGCTACTCATGGTGCTATTACTCGGTTGCTACTACTCATGGTGCTATTACTCGGTTGCTGCTACTCATGGTGCTATTACTCAATTGCTGCTACTCACGGTGTTGTTACTCTGGATGCTGCTACTTGTGTTGTTGTTACTCCGATTTTGTTACACCGATGCTGTTACACTGATGCTATTACACCGATGTTGTTACACCGATGTTGTTACACTAATGCTGTTACACCAATCCTGTTACTATGATGTTGTTACATTAGTGCTATTACATTGATGTTGTTACTCCAATGTTGTTACATCAATGCTATTACACCGATGCTGTTACAACAATGTTGTTACGCCAATGTTGCTACATCGATGATGTTACTTCGATGTTGTTACACCAATGTTGTTACACCGCTGTTGTCACACCATCAACATAATTACTACGCTGTCATTCCACCAACCGTCACATTGTCTAGGTAGGCCGTCAGGTACGCCTCCACGTGACTTTAACTAATTTAATTAAATATCCCATGTGGAGATTTTAATGCCGCGGACGGAAAAAATTTAAGTTGGGGGGGGTGCCGTCATGACAATGATGGCGTAATAATTACCTCATAAATTAATTATGACAACCCACTCATGGTACACCTTACGATTCCCATCAATATGTGGTATCACCATTTAAATCGTATTGGGATCCGTAAAATTTCTTCTCCACCCTATACGAACAATTATTATTTTTATTTTACCACACTTACCATATTTCTTCATTAATTTTCTTGGCTTTCGAGAGTTACCGACCATATTTACCGTTACCACCTTTCCATTTTCACTATGTTGTTCCTTCGAATTCAGTACCCACCACCTTTCTCAACGATCTGATGTTATAGGAAGTGCTACTACAAGTCTCCACAGTATGGGTGGGTTGGTTGTGCAGCATGAGTCTGAAAACACAGTTTCAGTTAGCAGCAATCTAGAGGTTTGGCAATTATTTGTAGACATAGGGTGGGATATCTACTTTGACAGATTGTAGGGGTTTGATGGAGATATCACAATGGAATTCACACTCAATTTAGAGGAATATTATTTGCGGATTAGGGGTCTAGAAGTTCCTATTACAGAAGAGGCAATCGCAGAGGTTAGCAGACTGAGGCATCAGGGGCAGCAATGGTTTGCTCGGAAATTTTCTCTCCTCGAATTGTTCTTACAGGCAGGAGAAAGTGTCGTTAAAATGGGAAGAGGATACGAGCGCGAAACGGTACCGTATCATTGGAATGAAGTTGCAGTCTTCGTAATAAAATACATTACTTGCGAGGGTCGGGCCTCAAATCTATTCAAATATCACTTTAAAATTATAACGCACTTATGATTTCCGCAGAATCCGGAGCATGCCCTAAACATGCCCTTCTTCCTCTTGAAACAACTGCAACATATGGCACAAGCTGCTCGGCGCTCGCTCCGAATGCCGACAGTACTCCCCAATCATGGTTTGGTGCGATTATTGGTCATGCACGCAATAAACAGGCTTCGGGTCTCCTGGGCGGAATTCTATGGGTCCTCAAAAGAAGAGGTAGCAGCCATGATTGTTGCTAGAGAAGAAGAACTAGCCTCTCCGGCTGGTCAGGCAAAAGAAGAACCGGTCTCTCTGGTTGGTCAGACAGAAGAAGAAAATTTAGAAGAAATTGTTCAAGAGGAACCCAAGGAAATGGAAATGGAAATTGATCAGGAGGAACCCGAGGAAGAAGAGATGGTGGTTGATCAAGAGGGACCTGAAGAAACGAGAATGGAGGAGGTAATCAGTGACGTGGCTGAGGCTGCCACATAAGAACCAACATGCTTGAAAGACCTACAGAAGGAGAAATAAGAATGGAGGAGGTAAGGGGTGACATGGCCGAGGCTGCCACAAAAGAACCAACCTCACTTGAAGAACCCACAAAGAAGGAAATTATGGACATTGTGCAGGAAGTCGATATTGTTATACAATTGTCAAATTTTGTTAATAAAGAGTAGAGGAGTGAAATTCTTGATAAAGAAATGGAAAGTGATGCTGTTTTGAAAAAAACAACATCACCTGCCCATATAAATATGAATACTGATACAGGAGGGGGTGTTACACAAGAACCACCCCCAATTCGGCTAGAAAAGGAATATTCAGCCTGTGGAATCGACACTAGACCTCAAGAGCCGGTATCAATTGTGAAAATAAAGGTGATTCATGAGGAACAGGGAGGTAAAGAAGGAATGAACCAGGAGGTCGATACTATTCCACAAGAACCAGTATCGATCCCGGTTGAAGTAGCCATGCATGAAGTCCTGGTCCAAACCTGATCCAATTTTAGAATTGTTAAAATTGTATCGAAATTAACCAATCAACCAAGATGGTTATTCGGCATTTGGTAATTATCGATTATGTAATAATTCAGGGAGTGATCAAGATGGTCATTAAATTTGTGAAGTTCAAATGTGCGACATCGATCGACATCAACTTTGGATTCGACACCAGCAAATTTCTCAAAGCACCAATCAAAGACATCTTCAAATCGACCTGCGACAAAAACAACCAGTTTGTCAAAAGGATTTTTGTAATAAAACTTGTCCTAAGTATTTATGTAAAGGTAAAAATGTCAATAGTCTACTTTTGTAAACCTTAATGGACAAAACATATCCTAAGGTAAAAAGGACTTAATTTAAAATCCTAAGTCCTAGGCTTAAGTCATAAAGTCTAAGTGTCAAATGAAACCACACCTTGTAAAAACCTAAATCTACTCCTAGGGAAAAATGTCAAATTTAAGTCCTATTCCTAAGTTTCATAAACTTATGGACTTAAAGTCCCTAGCACAAAAATTATGTTGAAATTCTATGGTGTAAAACCCTTAGGTTCAAATCCTAGCGCAATCATTACCATAAACCTTTTTGTATTAAGGTTCGGAGGTCAAAAACCTTGTAAAATTTGAACCATCTAGTTTAAAAACCATGGTATATAAACTTTATGTTAAAAGATTTGATGAAATGTTTATAAACCTAAGTCAAAGTTCAAATTTCAAATTTGAGAAGCCATATATTATAAATCTATGCCAAAAACCTTAATGCAAGGTTCGGAGGATGAATGATTCGGGTTTTGTAAAGTTCTGTTATCGAACTATGATAAAGTTCAGGAGATAATTTTAATTGTTGATATAAAACCTTTGAAAATAACCCACAGTGTTAAAGAACTGCATGGTTAAGAAACTGCGTCGGAGAACGTTGTCATGTGTCAAGTTACCAGCGGTGGAGAATGTTATGGTTTGTGGTTTACAGCTGTAAGACTGCAAAACCGTGTTGGGTAGTCACGTGACTAGAGTGGTAAAGACCGCAACGGAAAGTTGTAAACCGTGTGGTTCATAAAGACCGTGTCGAAGATTGCCATGTGAACATCGTACCCACAGCGCAGAGTTGGTAATGCCACGTCAGAAGATTGCAAGGGTTTAATAACAGAATTGGTTACGCAGCAAATATTGCCAACGAATATTTCCAGCTCGAATGTTGGGATGTTGATGAGACCGTTGGGATAGGAGCCTTAACTGCCGAACATAAACCCGACTCTTCACATGCAGATGCCGGAGATCAGTAACTCTGCCCGGTTAGCATAACCACCAGAGAAAAATTTAATATAAATTATATTTGTGGGTTTTGAACAATTAATATAGCACTATGGTTTAGGACCTTTATCCTAATAATTAAATGTGATTCGAATCCCTTATCACCAAACTATATCAACAAAATTCTAAATACAGCAAAACATAAATTCGAAGATCAAGCCAACATAAAGTGGAATGATTTCTATGTGGGATTTCGAAGTGAATTAAGCATGAAGCTTTGGAACCTAATTAAGAAGGTTCATGAATTAATATGAATTAAAAGACCTCGTAATCTTAACCAAAATCTTAATTTGGTTTATTGAAGATTGAGGCAGCATTATTTTTTTCCATGAATTTATGAACTCCTATTGTATAAAAGAAAGTATTTTTATTTGTAAAAGGAGAGGGCACTTTTAGAGAAGAGTGCTGAGAGGTTTTTGAAAGAGACCTCAAGAGAGAAAGAGTGGCGAAAGAAGGAGTTTGTTCAAACTTCAAGATGAAGTAAACTCCCTTATATTGTATGTCACATAATTTGGTAGTGAGTTTTGGGTTATTGCAGGTTTATAAGAAGGAGGAAAAGCTATCTATGCTTGCATATGTTTCAGCATCAAAGTACGTTGATTGTCGACAAGATCCACTTTGATTGTACCAAACTCTGTTCAGCTACCTTGAAGGCAAAGGTCCATAAAGCTTCAAGTCCTCAGTTTGTTTTAGTGTGTGAATCATCCATGTCTTTTCTTAGGTGTTGAAAGAAAAGAGTTGTATCAGTTAGCTTATTCAAGGGATGGTCTATATTTGCAACATCAGTAGTGAAACTGATGATTCATTATAGCATATTTCTCTTAGCTTGAAGAATACAATGAATGCATAATTCTGAGGTAGACCCAGAGACGTAGTCCAGGTGGGACGAACTCCATCACAAACTTCTTTGTATTATGGTATGGCTTATGTGATTGATGTGAAATTGTTCAATATAAACATACATAGATTATTTCATGCCTAAATAGTTAATGCACATAATAACTGTTCAGTAATACTGCAAATCACATGTTGTACAAGGACTAAAAAAGATCTTGGTTAAAATTCCACATTTTAATAACCTGAGTGTTAGTCTCCATAAAATTTCTATAGATAGAGTCTGTAATAGGCCAGGTAGCCTATGGATCTCATCCTTTTTTTAAGGGTGACATATCCAGTAAATTCCCCTACAGTCAATCTCTGAAATAGAGCTAAGTAACTCGGGACATTTACAGATCAAGTGGTATCAGAGCAGCTAGTTCTTTGCAGGTACAAGATGGACAAGAACACTCGCCAGCTAGCCAAGCTAAGGGAACTCGAAGAGTCAAATTTGCAAGTTCGGCAGGAGAATGCTGCATTGTGCAGAATGGTGGAAGCATTGGAGAGTGATAAGCAAAGTCTGCGATCAGAATTAGAAGACTTAAAGAGAACTAAAAAAGGAAGCAGTCCTCTTATGAAAGACACAGCTTTCAATGGCGAAAAGCCTGCACTTTCTCTCAAAAGTAGTTCTTCTCTCTCATCTTCACCAAAGTCAGCAAGGGAAGCCATTGGCTCATTTTCCAAATCTCAAGCAGAAGACAATGTGGATTCACTGATTTCACCAGAAAGTGATTCTAAATTGGAAGAAGTTCCCAGCCAGAAACTCATTTTGATCCCTAAAAGGAAAGGCTTATCAATGATGAAAGCCATGGGATACCGTGAAGGCGAAGGCTTGGGAAAACATGGACAAGGGAGACTTCAACCTATCCAGGTACAAGAAAGACCTAAGAATTTGGGTCTAGGATGTGATGTGTTAAAATGTGACTATTGCGGGAAGCTTGGTCACATCTCTGACCGATGCTGGTCAAAGCATCCAGAACTACTACCAAAGAAGCTTAAGGATAGAAAGGGTAAGAAACCTCAGTCCTCAAACAGTAATGATTCTGATAGTGTTTTATTTTATCAAAATTAGATAATTTAAATAGTTAAGAGGTTCTATCCATGCACGTTCTGTAAGAGTCCTTGGCATTGTGTGGAACAATGTTGGAAACAAAAGGCTTACAGCAAGCAAGTCGGTGCAACAAAGAGTCAACCTGTTAGGTTCCCGTGATTTGGCTGATTGGCAAGCCAAATGACAGTGTAACATCAAACCAAGCTTTGGAGCCCAAGGACCTAGCCTTCCTGGACTCAGAGAGGGCTCTCTCTATATGTGTAAGGGATATCTGTTTGTTTGCTTATTTTGTTATGATTTTAGGCTAGTTATGAAGTAAGTTTTTTGGTTTTTTAAGTTATGAGGGATGAAACTGATCAAAGATATAAAATAGATAACAAGATGTTAGATTAACTGGGCTATGGGGTCAAAAGGTCAAGAAAGCTATTAGATGACGATACAAGGCTGCAGTAGGGCCGATTTGATTCAAGGTAGAAAGGATCTTTGGGAAAAATGGAGTAAATGGACACTAAGTTTGTGAAAGACGAAGGATTTCAAGCATAACTAGTTTGATAGAAGACATAAACATGGTACGGAAAGCCATTAATCATGCAAAATGTAACTGCAAGCTAAATAATACATAGAAATAAACATTCAAGCCATGCATAGAAGTATAAGACCCTCTAACTTTGGGAAATGGCTATCAGACTTTGGGGAAAACACATAAGATGGACTAAAAATTCAAAACACTATGCCGGAACACCTAAACACAGTACTTCAAGTTATTGGGCACTTTGAACAACAAGATTTGCATAGTTTTAGGCAAAGGGCTAGATCGGGACTAGGCCTCCTTGGTTCAAACAAAATGATAATCTTAATCAGTCAAAGAGATAGCTTTATGTATGGAACTACGGACAATCATAGGTAAGCAGGGCCCACCATACATCCTACTCAACATGCATAGAACTATTAGTGAAACTAGAAACAATATCCTCAAGTTATTAGAGAGCAGTTAAGAATTCTTTAATGCAACTAAGGAAGAAGAAAACATAAAAACTACGAAGATTCAGGAATTTTGAGGTGCCTCCATGGGCATATCTCAAATTTAATCTCTATTGATCTATAGCAAGCAAGAAACATGTATCATGAATGTAAAATAGAAGACAACAACAAAGCAAGAGACACTATACCATTCTACCATGTCATGGAATCCATCAACAATCCTTCATCATCTATCCAAGAACATTCAAGAGGCAATCCAAAAGCATAACACAAGTATTTTCTTCAAAGCTCATATGACCAATATATTGCTTCTCTTCTCAAGTTCAGCCTTGTTTACAATGAGAGCTTGTGGAATAAATAGGCTCAAGTGAGGAAAACCTCATGGTTCAACTTCCATCCTCATTGGCCTAATCAAAATATCTAAACTTTTCCTTGAGGCTTTGCAAAGCCCAAGGCACAAAAATATCTCATAAAATATCTAAAAATTGCTAAAAAAGGGAATTTAATTGACTTTGCATCATTTTCCAAGTGCAAAAATAGCTAAACGCACATTTGGAAAAATCAGATTTTTGAGGTTCAAAAATTACAAAAATACTTCAAATTTATATCAGAAAAAGGTCCCCTGACTTTCTGGAAACATTTGGCAGCCTTCCTGGTGTCGAAACAAGGCTCATGATAGCTCGTTGGAAAGATATGAGTGTCTACTTTCTGGCGCAACTAAATTCACCCCAATCTGATGCCTAGAAGTCCTCCAAATCTGTACCTGTGTGTAAAAAGCCAGAAAATTACAGTCTGCTGATAGACCGGGTAGAATGTGCAAAATGCGAGCCTTTTTCGCCATTTTGAGGGGGCAAATGATCTTCAAATGCTATGAAAATCGCTGAGGACATGCTCATGAAATTATGGCATCCGATGGTACTATTCTCCTCCCTTGACGAATCCTCAAAATGAAATGGCGAATTTATGAGTTTTTGAGCAAAAACCCAAAAATGCCAAAAAACAAAAGTTGTCAAAGTGAGCCCAAAATTGGTATGCATGACCCTCAAGGGTCCTTAGCAAAATATTCCAAAGCTGAAGCCAAAATATCAAGTGCTGATGTGCCTTTCTTCTCTTTCCGTGCCAGGCGCTTCCCCTTTGCTTCCTTCAGTTTTGCTTGGGTGGCCTTTAGCTTGCGCCGGGCAAACTGATTCAACTTTTGATAGTGCTGTGTCATCTTCCTTTGCAGCTCCAGGTCTCTGTTTGCCTTTCAAGATTCATCTCCAAGTGTTTATTTGCTCTTTCTAGCCATGCCTCCTTATTTTCTTCAATTTCTTGCTCAAGTAGTGCAGTGAGGGGAAAGGCTTGAAGATGGGCCTGTTCTTCTTCCCTTTGCTTTTCCAGGGCTATTTTAAGCCCTATGGTTCTAGGCCTCTTCCGCCTAGGCTGGTCCTCTTCTTCATCTTCATCAAACTCACCGATAAGCTCTTATATCCTTATTTGTGCTTTAGCTACCTTATTCTTGTATTTGATAGCTCGTGCCTCATGGACAGCCAAATGGACATTCATTTGTTTATTTTGGATCTCCAAAAAATGATTGAAGGTCTTTTCCCGATGAAGGTCATTCTCTAATGCTTCAATTTGACCCTCTCGATGGATTAGAAGGTTTTCAAGAATGCGGGCTTCATTATCGCTGTCATCACTTTGGATTGGAATGACAGCCAATGCACCTCCATGTTTTTGACTCTCTCTAATTTTGCCTTTCCCTTTGAAAACCAATCTTGCACTCTTCCTTCTTGGCATACTAGTGAGAGACCTCCTTGGCGATTTTCTTTTGCTAGGGACAAATCTTGTCACTTTTGGAGTGGCAGCCTTAGGCCTTGTCTTTCTTGCTGTGCTGGGCTTGTTTCTTTTGGGAGAAAGAGACACAACTGTTTTACCCTTGTCAACTTCTGGAAACTGCTGCTCTTCTTGAGGCTGTTGTGTGTCCTCTTTAAGTTGTTTTTGCCCATCAATATTATGAGGCTGATCTACCTCAAATCCTTGTTGCCCTTGATCATCAACCTTATGCTGCTGTTGTGCTTTGATTTCCTGCTCATTTTGTGGCTCAAGCAGCTGCTCAAATTCCTGCTCAAATTGCTGTTCATGACCTTCCACATCAAGCTGCTGCTCTTCCTCTTGTCCCTGCTTTTCACTTTCACTGAGATGTTGCTGTTCAGCACCTTTTTCTTCTTGCTCCTGCTATTGCCCTTCATTTGCAATTTTCTGCTCTTCACCCATCTCTTCCTGCTATTCAGACTACTGCCCCTGTTTACTAATATCAAGCTGTTGATGTGTTTCCACCTCATGCTCACTGGGTGGCTCAAGCTGTCCCTGACCATCAAAATCATGCTGCTGGTCTTCATCAGTTTCTCCATGCTCATCCCCTTCCTCTTCTACCTATTCATGTCTTTCTTCTTCATGCTGTCCTGATTGTTCTGTAGGAAACTTGAGCCTTCTAGGAGTAGGCCTGTTGGACAAAGGTACAGGGCGATGAACAGGCTGGGTGGGAGATATATGGACAGGAGCAACAGTAGAGAAATCTGGGTGGCTGATAAAAACATCCCATGGAACCTCTTTTTTCTCTAGCTGGTGTAGGATGATAATTTTGATCAGAGAATGATGGAAAAGGGAAGGTATTTGCAGAGATGGAGCCTTCTTCTGGACTGTGGATGCCATCTTCTCGATACTCTTGTATAAAAAGTAAGGGAGATTCAGCTACCTGGTTTTAGTGAAATGCATCAATAGTCGGACATGGTAGGCATAAACTCGAGTAAATCTCCCTTCACAAGTAAATACTTCATTATGACCTTCATTAGAGGAGAATAGCTGTCAAGAAGATAAGAAAAATGAAAAATAGCAGTGCAAGTATCTCTATGCTCGGGCTTGATGAAAGGCTTGTAATCATCCAAGTCAAGATGGGTCTGTTTGAACCATTTCTCGCCATGATATGGAATTTTGGTGGCTTTGGACACTGACCTTGGGGAAAACTTGAAATCAAGGTCTACTACCTGGAAATGCTTGTTCTGGAACCTCAGGGCGCATAGGTGTGTCAAGGGCGAGAAACTTTTGACCACCTGTACCTTCTGGCAGAAATCTAGACAACCTACCTCATGAAAGTTGAAGAGGATGGATGGATGAGAATTGACCTCCTCTGTAGAGATTGGCTCATATCTTTTATGCAAACCACTTCTGCTGTCCTACCTGGGCAGCATTTTGACCTAGATGTGCTTTTAAAACACCAATTTATCACAAGGCTTTTGAAGTGCCTTCTTTACACCAAACTCTGTTTCAGCCTCTTGTCACTTCACTGTATGATAATGCAGCAATGTTTTGAAGATAGTGTGAAATGCCTTCCTTTGATATAAGGCCCTGTCTCTTTAAAACAAAACCTTATTCTTGCTTTTGTATATGAATCAGCAAATACTCATAATGACATACACAGTCAAGTCAAAGAAAACATAGTGAAGACACTTTCCTGTATTGGCAGACAAAGGTAAAAATACAATTTTCTGAGCTTTAAAACACTGTTTTTTCCTTGTATGCCCTTTACCATCAGATCTAATCAAAATGAAAACAGTCAACCAGAGTATATCTATTCAGCCCAAATCCACTGCCTTGGTAAGGAAATAATGTTTTTTGAATGTTTGTGCACAATCTCCTTCTCAATACAAAACCTCTGGTCCTTAAAATGAGGCTTTCCCAACCTTTGATGCCTCTTAACAAGTATATTTCAAAGCATAACAGAATCTACAAAAGATACACAGTTTTAACAGATTACTGTGATGGTGCAAGGTGTCATGGCCCTGGGTGCTCTGAGGACAGCAAAATAGTTTTGTAGTGAGCAAACACTTCTTCTAATCAAGACACTGATCCCTTTTTATGCTACTTCACTAATTAATTCAAAATATGCACACAGTCACCAATGATGATTTTAATAGAGTCCAAGGCTTGCTGTTTCTGAGATAGGCTAATAGGGTTTGATGTGTTTTTTGATGTAGTAACCAGGACCAATAAAATTGCTCTTTAAAAACAAACCCTCCTTCAAATTTAACACTGCATCTCTTCATCAAACACTGCTTTCTTTACTTCCCTCTGTTCTTTATGCTAGTTTGATAGAAAAATCTTCCAACTGATTCCTGTTGTTACTAAGGTCAGACTGTTTGGAGAGCAATTTCATGAATATGCTCACTGCTGGTGAATTCGGGCTTTTCCAAACTCAGTTTTTAAACCAAAACAACTTATCCCCTTTCAATACCATTACTTAACACATCTTGTTTTTTAAACCAAGCTTTTCTGCCCCAAACAATATCTAGAAAATGCGAACTTTAAGGAGGAGCAAGACCAAATACCTCAAAACTCATGATGCAGATCTTTGTTTGTGAGTTAGAAACGTTTTGAAGGCGGTTGGAGGCGTAATAACAAACGCGACGCGTTTGAATGAGAAAACGCCGCGCACATGGGCTGTCGGGTGGCTCTGTCGGGTCGGCCGGGCATTGTGTATAGGCACGTCGCGCACATGTACAGGCGCGCCGCGCGATAGTTGAGCGCCCGTGTTAATTTCCCTCTGAGCGCGTCGCGCGCTATTCCAGGCATGCCGCACAGTGAAACTGTGACAAACTTCTTCAAATCGCTCCGAAACTTCTTTGTTTGATCTTGAGGGCAGCAAAGGGGCTTTGCTCAAGCTTGGGTGTTTACACGATGAATTTGCAATGGTCTCTATCACTTTGGAATGCACAAAATGGCTAACGGTCCCTTTATGCTTGTTTTAAGAGGGTTTATTCAACGTTTCTTTTGAAAAGCCTTTGTTTTTAAACCAAATTTTAAAACCTCCTTTTGAACACACAACGGATATTTGTGGATTTGTGCACAAGGGTAACAGCCCATCTATTTGTAAGCGAGACCTCTATTAACCTTTATGAAAATTTGAAACTTGACTATCTGCCTTCACTTTCCTCCAATGATAGCAAACCTGCCAGTTAGTAGGTTTTGCCCTTGAATTGTTTTCTTCATAGAGAGAAAGGGTCTGCCCTTTGGTATTTTTGGCATATTCTTCATAGGGAAAGTTCCTCCTCTTTTTACAATGGCGTGCTCACCTTGCTTTGACTAGGTTCCAATACCTGAAAACATGTCATGATCTTTGTGCATATGTGGGAACTAGTAAACCTATCTGCAATATCTTTTTTGCTGAAGAAGGAGCTGAAATGTCCCCTCAATATCCCCTTTCATACCCTGGTCTGTCTTTGTTATCTAAAGAGAAGATACCTGTAGAGGATATTTTATATTGCATGAGGTTTTCTTTGGCATTTTGACAGAGGTCCCTTTTCTCTTTTACAACATAAACTAACATTTTTGCCTTGGATGCTATGGGTATAGTCTTGTCCACTGTGTAAACTGAATTAGATGGCAGATGCTGCTTGAGATTCCCTTTTGACTGTAGGTGCAAAAATGCAGTTGCCTTCACCTAGGTTTTATCATCATCTTTATTAATATCTGCCTTCAAACATCACTTTGCTTGGAAAACCCTAGTCACTGTTTCACTGTCTAGTAAAAAAAACCTGTGCTTATAGTCAGTTTTGTAATTTCTTCAAGTCAATACTGGCCAGCGCCCTCTGCTTGTAGATGAAGGAGGCGCCTTAACCCTCTTCTTGTAGATGAAGGAGGTTCTTGGCCATGACAAATTACTAGTCTGTTTGACAGTGGTGTCTTTCTTCTACTGTGATTTCATGCTGAATGGAAGCTGCAAGGTCTTGATAAGTAAATCCTTACCCTGCATATGTATCTCAGGCTCATGTTTGACATTGAGAAGCAGCTTTTCTTCTAAATGTGTATTCAAGAATTTTCTCCTGAGATGAAGTTATATTTCCTGTCTTTGTAAAATCCATAAAACACTGTAAAACACCTAAAATCAGCTTGAGACTGTGGTTTATGTAGTGCTGAGACTTAGGGGTGTGTAAGTGGCGCGACTTAGGGTTGTGAGCAATTTCATTTGCAGAGTGGGAGGTCTGTCATGATTGGCTTGTATCAGATGGAGGTTTTTTTGGCATTTTGATGTTTGCCAAGGGTAAAATGCCTTAAAGCGCCACTTCCTAACTTAAGGGGGGCTTTTGAAACAGTCATTGGGTTGTCCTTTAAGAGATGATGGGCAGATAAGTAGGGCTAAAGCTAGATAAAATAGTGATGATGAGTTTTAACCTTGACATGGGCGAACTGAAAAGCAGGAAGGTGAAAAAAGTTTTATGAAGGTTTTCTAGATGACAAATTGTCATATGGAGATCAGCTTCTAGAAAACTCAGCTATGGATCTAGTCATCACTAACAAGTAAAAAATATTGATGACTAACACAACCTTCAGATAATGATAAGGAATTACAGGTAAAGAAATGTTATGAATCAGTTTCGTTTCAATCAACAAGTAACTCTAGAAACTTATCATCAAGTAAGAGGGAGAAAACTTGTCAAAACTGTAAACTGCCAGGGCATGTTCAAGACAATTGTCCAATGCTTCCAAAGGAAACAGTACCAACACCAGCAGCCCAGGAAGAATCCAAGTCACCTGTTGGAGATCAAACAAGTATTGAATGGAATTGGGCCGACTTCATGCCTTATTCTTAAATGAGTTTGTAATATCTAGATCTAGTAAAGTTGTAACTAGGTTCTAGAATTGAATTTGTTTTTCAAAAGCATTGTAATAAAAATTTTGGAGAACCAAAAGTTCTTTTAGTTGGGAGGTGTGATCCAATTTTAGAATTGTTAAAATTGTATCGAAATTAACTAATCAACCAAGATGTTTATTTAGCATTTGGTAATTATCGATTATGTAATAATTCAGGGAGTGATCAAGATGGTCATTAAATTTGTGAAGTTCAAATGTGTGACATCGATTGACATCAACTTCGGATTTGACACCAGCAAATTTTTCAAAGCGCCAACCAAATACATCTTCAAATCGACCTGCAACAAAAACAACCAGTTTGTCAAAAAGACTTATGTAATAAAACTTGTCCTAAGTCTTTATGTAAAGGTCGAAATGTCAATAGTCCTCTTTTGTAAACCTTAATGGAAAAAAAAAAAGATCCTAAGGTAAAAATGAATTAATTTAAAATCCTAAGTCCGAGGCTTAAGTCCTAAAGTTTAAGTGTCAAATGAAACCACACTTTGTAAAAGCCTAAATCTACTCCTAGGTCAAAATGTCAAATTTAAGTCCTATTCCTAAGTTTCATAAACTTATGGACTTAAAGTCCCTAGCACAAAACTTATGTTGAAAGTCTATGGTGTAAAACCATTAGGTTCGAATCCTAGCGCAATCATTACCATAAACCTTTTTGTATTAAGGTTCAGAGGTCAAAAAACTTTTAAAAGTTGAACCATCAAGTTTAAAAACCGTGGTATATAAAATTTATGTTAAAAGGTTTGATGAAATGTTTATAAACCTAATTCAAAGTTTGAATGTCGAATTTGAGAAGCCATATATTATAAACCTAAGCCAAAAACCTTAATGCAAGGTTTGGAGGATAAATGATTCGGGTTTTGTAAAGTTTTGTTATCAAACTATGATAAAGTTCGGGAGATGATTTTAATTGTTGATAGAAAACCTTTGAAAATAACCCACAGCGTCAAAGAACTGTGTGGTTAAGAAACCGCGTTGGAGAATGTTGTCATGTGTCAAGTTACCAGTGGCAGAGAATGTTATGGTTTGTGGTTTATAGCTGTAAGACTGCAGAACCGTGTCGGGCAGTCATGTGACTAGAGTGGTAAAGACCGCAGCGGAAAGTTGTAAACCATGTGGTTCATAAAGACCGTGTTGAAGATTGCCATGTGAACGTCGTACCCATAGCATAGAGTTGGTGAAGCCATGTCAGAAGATTGCATGGGTTTAATAACAGAATTGGTTATGCAGCAAAGATTTCCAGCTCGAATGTTGGGATGTTGATGAGATCGTCGGGATAAGAGCCTTAACCACTGGACAGAAACCTGACTGTTCTCATGCAGATGTTGGAGATCACTAACTCTGCCCGTTTAGCATAACCGTCAGAGAAAACTTTAATATAAAGTCTATTTGTGGGTTTTTAAAAATTAATACAGCACTATGGTTTAGGACCTTTATCATAATAATTAAATGTGATTCGAATCCCTTATCACGAAACTATCTCAACAAAATGCTAAATACAGCAAAACAGAAATTCGAAGGTCAAGCCAACACAAAGTGGAATTATTTATATGTGGGATTTTGAAGTGAATTGAGCATGAAGCTTTGGAACCTAATTAAGAAGGTTCATGAATTAAGATGAATTAAAAGGCCTCATAATCTTAACCAAAAGCTTAATTTGGTTTATTGAAGATTGAGGCAACATTATTTTTTGCCATGAATTTATGAACTCCTATTGTATAAAATAAAGTATTTTTCTTTGTAAAAGGAGAGGGCACTTTTAGAGAAGAGTGTTGAGAGGTTTTTGAAAGAGACCTCAAGAGAGAAAGAGTGGCGAAAGAAGGAGTTTGTTCAAACTTCAAGATGAAGTAAACTCCCTTATATTGTATTTCACATAATTTGGTAGTGAGTTTTGGGTTATTACAGGTTTATAAGGAGGAAAAGCTCTCTATGCTTGCATAAGTTTTAGCATCAAAGTACATTGATTTTCGACAAGATCCACTTTGATTGTACCGAACTTTGTTCAGCTACCTTGAAGGCAATGATCCATAAACCTTCAAGTCCTCAGTTTGTTTTAATGTGCGAATCATCCATGTCTTTTCTTAGGTGTTGAAAGAAAAGAGTTGTATTAGTTAGCCTATTCAAGGGATGGTATATATCTGCAACATCAGTAGTGAAACTGATGAGTCATTGCAGCATATTTCTCTTGGCTTGAAGAATAAAACGAATGCACAATTTTGAGGCAAACCCGGAGATGTAATCCAGGTGGGAAGAACTCCGTCAAAAACTTCTTTGTCTTATGGTATGGCTTATGTGATTGATGTGAAATTTTTCAATCTAAACATACATAGATTATTTCATGCCTAAACATTTAATGCACATAATAAGTGTTCAGTAATACTGCTAATCACATGTTGTACAAGGACTAGAAAATATCTTGGTTAAAATTCCGCATTTTAATAACCTAAATGTTAATATCCATAAAAGTTCTATAGACGGAGTCTGTAACGGGCCAAGTAGCCTCTGGATCTCATCCTTTCTTTAAGGGTGACATATCTAGTAAATGCCCCTACATTCAATCTCTGAAATAGAGCTAAGTAACTTAGGACATTTACAGATCAAAACCAGAAATGAAGATGATGAGTCTGTTCCCCGTTCTCCGTTCTAGTCCCTGATGCCTAGAGGGGAAAGGGGATTTCGCTTGCCCAAACGGTTGATATAATAAGTAGCTATTCCCCTAGTGCTAAAATTTGTTGACACGGCCAAGATTGGCCCAGTCACTATAGAACCAGAACAATTAGAGGCTCGCAAGGAAGACAATGTTCTCGTGGAAACTTCAGAACACGAGAGGATCAATGAAGTTACCGACCAGACAACAGAAGTTGCAAGAGGAAACATAAAAGAAGAATCCCCTGGAGGTAGGGAGCCCAGCTAGAAGGGCTTGACAAGAGAATACATAGAAAATGTCAGCAGCATCCTATTGCCTTCTAAGCCTTTCATAGGCCTAGAAATGGAATTCATTGTTAAACAGGAATGGATTGAACAATGTGAGAAAAGAAGGATACCTCTCAAGCAGAAGTATCAGTTGCAGTTCAGTGAAACCATGAGACTAAAAAGGAAGTTTCGAGATTTGAAGAAGTAAGTTTCACATTTGAAAAGGAAGGTAAAAAATATGTAAATGGAGGGAAATAAAGCTGAAGATTGAAGTCTCCACGGCAGCTTCCCAGACTAGCCCTATTGAAGAGTTATTTGAAGGTTGAGAATTTGTATTGGCCACTGAAATTCAGAAATGGCAGTCTGCAGCGAGAGACCACAAGAAGGAAATATCTAGGGTTCAAGAACAGGTCGCCAGAGTCGTCAAAGGGTACATGTATTAGTTATATAAGGCACGGCTGAAGAAAGCTAAACAGAAGGCCAAAATAGAGGAATTGGAAGAACAAGTTTAGTTGCTGAAGACAGATAAGGAGAAAATGTTCTCCTTGGCATAGCAGGTAATGGCCTGCAGACCTCCTTCACATAGCTATGCCTTATTCCTTCATTAAAAATTTATTTTCCTTTGTTTCGAAAGTATATATAAGGAGATTTGGTATGAAATTGAGGACCCCATTCAATTTCTCCGTATTCTAAAAGTTCATGACATTATCGAACAACAGTTAATGTGCGAGCTTTATATGCATGGGTATTACTTAAAGCATGATCAATCATTTAACCCCGTTCCATTCATGGGGGACATCCATTTAAGGGCTTTCACCTCCTATACCATCAATCAGATTAAATGGAGAAAGCCCTGGGGTGCATTTGAAGAAAATCAAGCCGGAAAGCCGTTAATGATGAGAAGAGAGCATGGTCAGTCCTCAAATATTTATAACAAGAATTATACATTTTTACAGATTGAGGGCCATAAGGAACACATGTTGGCAACCCAGAAACGGTGTGCTGACCTATGTGTCGGCCAGATTACGATGTTTCACAAGGAAGCACTAGACATTTTTCAGAAGAGATGGATGTTGTCCTCCTCAGCCATCAGAGAAAGAGAACCATTTGGAGCACCTAACTTTGCATGTGCTTTAGAGAGAATGCCACATTACGTGGCATGCATTCATACATGTGGGGTCATATGGATGGGATTAAGGTTTCAATTTCCCCTCCTGTGGTTGCCAGCTGAGCAGTATACTCCTGCATATAACGTTGACCCAGACGGGTGGAAGGATGTTGTTTTGACAGAAGGATATAAGCCACCAAGAACAGAAATGGATACAGAATATGATCTCACACAACTTCATGCTGATCACAGTCGGTCCAACCTGGACCTGAGGAGATGACAAGCTGCATGAGGACACACAGATAGATCAGTTGGTGGGAGATGTTGGGTACCAGATTTGTATACTTTCCTCTCCCATTTTACCCTATTTTTCTATCTCTTTCTACCATTATTATTCTTAAAACACATGAGGTAAAACCCTTCTTCCTATCTTTCATGGGATATTTGATTAATGATTCATTTTTCATGGAGGTTTTACCTTTCTACATATTGACTCCAATATTTCTTCAGATCTGGCTAAAACAGGAGCATTTCGGCCGTGAGTTAAGGCACAACCCATCATCTCTAGCATCTTCCTTATTTTTTGTTAGAACGTGACAACCATGGATGTATTAGTGCTATCTTATGCTTTTTTACGATTTCTTGCTAGGAAATCTGGTTGTTGTTGTAACAAAATGTATTTTTGTAACAATGAAGTTGTTGAGAGGGATCTAGGGTTTCAGGATAATTGTATAAAGAAGCCTGCGGGCTGTGAATCGGGGTGAAGCCCTTGGACATAAAAACTTTGTAATTAATTTATTTTATAACTAATTGAATGCACAACAACTTGTTGTTTCTCTTGTAATTTGTGAGTTCACCGCAACCCTGATCAGAGAGTTGGGCCCACTCTTCTGATTAGGTGCTGTGTTCTCTTTTATTTTCCTTGCAATGTTGTGTTCTAGTGTGATTCTTTATTGTTGTTATAGTCACGTTTAATTGTTGTAGATACCTTTTATTTCTACAGTTTATTTCATCGCTGTTACAATGACTTGTGTGTTATAGATTAAACCTATGATTTACAATAGACCATGTGCTTGTATCTGCATATACCTCTCTGTTAGTCTTGAAATAAATAACGTCCCGGGTTGATAATTTATGTGGAAGAAAGGGTTGAATTTTGTTCATATCCAAACACCAACATGGCCCATAAAGAAAATTTGTTCAGTTCATTCACTGGCCAAAACATAAATTTAAGCTTAGGAAGAGAGGGACATTCCTAGGTTGAATCTTTTTTCTCAAAAATGTTGCATATTTCGATATTATTTACTGGGCACTCTCATAAAGGGTTCTTCTTGCGATATTTGGAGCAGTATATAGATAAATCTAAGTCAACCTCCTCCTTATTTTTCTAAGATTGAAAGGCATAATTATTAAGAGCTTAGGGTGATAATAATATCAATTTTAAAATTCTCTAATGAATTCCCTAGCTCGGCTTTAGTTACCCATGTTCCACTAGATCTTTTAATCCTAGAAATCAAATCTCGATAATTTCGCTTATATTTCAAACTTCCTCTGGAATATTGTATAAAAAAATCACATATATTGTCATAGGACAACTAACAGATATCGCTTGCACCCATGATATTCAAAGCTTCAAGGTATTCTTACTGTACTCCCTAAAGAAAAAGGATACTCAAAGTGTTGGGATCTAGGTAATTCTACTTTGTCCTTTGTAGGGTGTACTAAAATCATTCCACTTAATCTTCCAAGCTCTCATCATCTGCTAGGGACATCTGGAAATTTTTTTCCTTAATTTATCAAAATTTATAATAGTCCTGATACTTTTTCAAGAATATTTTATTCATTCAATCCCAGGTTCAAATGAAATTTCCTCTAAGCCCCATAAACCAAAAAAGAGTTGCACCCTTCAAGTTTTCATGAAACAATTTCAATTTTTGTGCATTCGTAGTGTAATCATACTACAATAAAGGACATAAAACTCAAAAATAAATCTATCAGGGTCCTCCTTAGAAAGGCCTTAAAAATTCAAAAGGGTAGAGAGAAGAATATTATTCATTTGAACCATTGCATGTGGGCCTTGGATAGGAAACTCAAAAGTAACAAGACCTTGTTGCCTTGGTATATTTAACTCTTCAACTCCCATCTTATCCTCTCTTGTAGTTTTAGGTGTTTGGAATTTGTTAGTTGTCGAAGATATTTCTGTATCCGACGTTAAATTTAATTCCTTCCCCTATTGTTTCCCCACCTTTCGGTGGTTTCCCTACTATACTATTTTGAAAAAAAGGGTCCCTCATCAATTTTCCTTGTCTACCCAAATGTTAGTAGGCGTGGCTCCTACTACACCATTTTTGGGGGTTTTTATGGACTTTTTATTTTTCCTACCTATGTTTTTCTACTTATACTAACATGCTTTTAAATGCAAGACATTCATGATGTAGGTTACTGAAAGGGGAAACTAACTATATCCCTTTGTTCACTTGTACTCCTAGTGTCATTTTCTATTTGACATGAAGTTCTAATAATTTTGAGTGCCTGCATGGAAACAATTCCATAAATGATGGTGTGAATATATATATTTCTATTTAGAGATGATTCACAAAATCATTTAAAAATCATCTGGGGTTTTTTAACTTGCGATGAATTTGTTGTTTATGAACAAGTACCAAAGTTGTTACCAAGTTATATGCATGTGCATGAATCCTACAAGTTATGGAAATTAGGAACAAGACAAGTTGATTTACTTAAATTGGTTAGCTATAATTTTACCCAAATACTATAGTTCAAACCTTAAAATCAATACCCAATTATAACCAAGGTTTCCTATCCAGGTCTGATTCTACCACACTTTCTGCAATTTTGTAGCAGTAACTACTGATTTTGCAGCAGCGGCACAATCACCTTTCAAAACACACTGAAGAAAGGAACATGGCATAGGAAAGTTACAAAAATAGAAATGTCATCAACCACACTTAAACACACCATTGAAATATATTCAACCAATATTTAATCTACTAAAAAAATAATCAAAACAAATGTCACAAGAAAGAAACACACATATATAAATAAACAACTAGAAAGAAAAGTGTGTGTAGGGAATTACCTTGAGCAGGCCCAACTTGGGGTCTGGCATGTGCCTAATACTCATATTCACGAAGACAAAATCAATAGATTGATTTTAGAACCACAAACAATTTTATTATCAAACAAAAATAAAATAGATTTTTGACAATGATGTATCATCACGAGTTTATGCATACATACTTATAGATATAAGAGAAATCTATGTCCAATAACTAAATAAACTTAGATGATACATTGTTCAAATGGTATGCCTCTACTTCTAAACAAGGAAAATTTTAAGGATTGAAATTTATCTAAAATTTTAGAAACCTTGGTGAATCTTACTAGTCCATAATATGAAAATTATAAAATGTTTCGCAATACTTCTATAAAAGTATTCATGTCAAAGTTCGGATTAGAGACCATGGTTGGAGACCCGGAAAAATCAATCAAGGGTTATAATACAATATATATATATATATATATATATATATATATATATATTTATATATAATCATCACTTAGGTAGGCATTCCCATACTTGGATAAAAAATATATCAAGGAATCAGTACGGAAATACACAAAGATCCATGTCAGTAGTAGACACATTATTGATGCAACCATCAAATATGGATCTATCTTTACAATCATGAACACTTAAAACTACACACAACCTAGATGGATGAAACTAGATCCAGGGTCTTGGTCTTCATCTCTATTGATCCATAATACGAATCTAACCATGCTAGTGAATGTCTCAAAATTAAAGATGGTAAAAACCACCTGATTACCGGTCCATGATTTGAATCGTTAACAGACAGAAGCTGCCAATAATGAAAATGGTTCTCAAGGTACCCCAATACAGTCTATGAAGTGTGATTAAATGTCTTGAAGTCAAACACTCATAGGATCATTCGATTGAAGGTAAATGCTAAGAACTTGTCATCAAGGGTGAGAAACCTGCCATTGAGGCATGCAGGCTCCAAGATACTAAAGGAGGTTTTTTGCCTTAAATGTAGCTCCAATATTGTGCTTTTTCATAATTTTTAAGAGCTCTAAAAAGCGATAAAAGTTTGCTCATTTCTAAAATGATATATTTTCATAATTAAACCTGTGTCATGCACATTTAAACTCAAAAATCTGTTGGGAAAAATACTGAGAGGGGGGGGGGGTGAATCAGTATTTAGGGCAAACTGAAACTTTTTACTTTTCCATGCTCTAAAACCCATACGCTACATTGTTGAAGCAAACTAGCGTATACACGCGGATATCCTTCATAAAACTCACGTATACACATAGACCTAATTATGCCATTAGTTCTTTCACTTATATCATTCCATCATTCATTCATTAGATGTTCTATAAACAGTAAACATGTGCAGCAAGAACAGAATAAACCATCACACAAAGCATCACACATGAACACCGGGATTTTTAGGTGGAAACCCAAGTCGGGAGAAAACCACCGCTGCAGTTTCTCAGCCTTCAATATTTATTATAGAGAAAACATCTTACAACATATGTGATGGCGCAGACTTGACCAGCACGCAGGCACCCACCTGCGCTCATTTACCAGCCTCTCCTGGAAGGGAGCTCCAACCCCTGACTCGTTTACCAGCCTCTCCTGGAAGGGAGCTACGACCCCCCAATCTTGTTTACCAGCCTCACCTGGAAGGGAACTACAACCCCCTGACTGAAGGCTACAACCCTCAGCACCCACTCACATGGACCCGCGTGTTGGAGGTTCTGCGGATCCAAAGCTTCACTATTTAGGACACCACTTGCAGGCCATGTTTCATCATATTTTCATACTGGACCCTTTCCATACTTTTAAGCACAGTCAACCATGAAACAGATACATATAACTCACTGACAGATATCAGTAAACCACCAGAACAGATCAGACATTTCTTACCACGGACTTCAGCAAACCCTAGTTTGCATACGCGCTTTCCTTTCTCTGATGTCGCGTATATACGTGCTTCCGTTCACATAAACCCACGTATACTTCAGTGCAAATTATAGAGCTAATTTTATTGCGCATACGCGCTTTTTCTTCAGCGAAGCCGCGTATATACGCGCTTCCTCTGCGGAAAAGTAGCGTATAGATCTTCAACCATTACAGAGCTGCATACTTCTTCAGATCAGACATTCAGTTCAGATTCAACCCTTTACTTCAGACAGATGTTCGCCTCATCTCGGATCTAATCATTCCATAAACAGATCTAGCAAATACAAGTGCATTTCCAGATCTAGATTCCCTTCTTCATCATTTCTTCATTGGTGCATCATACATTCGGATCTTTCATTCAACTGTAACCCTTTCCATTCAGATATGCTTCTGAGAGAAGTATTCATTCAAGCTCAGACTTCTTGCACACATTTTCACAATGAATTTATTCTCCTTATATAGGTTTATCCTTTATCAATACCATGATCCAAAACCACATTACTTTCAATGGTATTCCTGGACGGGGTCACATAGACGAATCATTACCCAATACAATGGGTCAATACCATGGTGGTTACCCCTGGTTTTGCACTTTTTGAGCGCTTTTTCCCATACGCGACTTGGCACGTTTATTTCTGCGTGCATACGCGACTTCCCCTAGGAAAATCCACGTATGCCTAGAGACATACTCTTTTCATCAAGATTTTAGCACATGCTGAATTCCTTTCTTCATTGTCTTAAATACATCTTTTGTAGATACATCGGTTACTTCATCAAGAACATATTCTAGCAAGCACAACTTCATCAAGTAAGTTACTTGCATCATCTTTATCAAGTGGATTCCCATTCAAGAATAACACTCGGCATCATACTCAGCATCATATGCTAGCAAACATCATTTCATATCAGATTTACATCATTTACCAAGTCCATCAGGTCAAGAATAACTTCATCAAGTGAATTTCCATCAAGGACAACATAATTCAACAATCTCATGTCTTCATCTTCATTCAGTGGGTTGCCATCAAGGACAACATTCTGCATCATATTGCCAACAATCTCCCCCTTTGGACTTGATGGCAACCACAATGGTGTTTGGTTACCACAACAGATAGGTACATTAAGAATACAATGACACCATGTCACTCTCTCCATTTTTGATACCATTCTTTCTCTTCATTTAAACACCATGTCACTCTCCCCCTTTGACATCAAGGGCAAAGGGTGGATCAAAACCAACATACTCTCCCCCTTTTCTCTGCATGTGGAAGAAGCGTTCTGCAGATCTGATATATACTGAAGTGACCAAGCTCCCCGTGAGTTCATGCTGAATCTTCAAACATATTTTCCAATGAAGTACATGACTCTATGAACTTCCTATCACCAAAGACTCATACTTACATCAAATATCCAACCAGGTGGATTTACATATGAGACTCAAATACCCAACCAAGTGGGTTTACAAATTTCAGTTCAACTACCCAACCAAGTGGGTTTTACAAATTTGACTCAGCTACCCAACCAAGTGGGTTTACAAAATTTGACTAGGCCTTACATGACTAAATAGTACAATTTTACATCATGGTCTCAACAAGACCTTTTCACCAAGTTACAAATATGACTTTTCATAACCAACACCAAAAATTCCTCAAGAAAGAGAACATAGTTCAGAACCATCATATTGCCAACCATGCATTATACTCAGCAACGCTAATGCTCTCCCTGAATCTATGCAGCCAAGAAACCTTTCCATATGACTAAGGCTCCCCCTTAGTTTGTGCATCCTGAACACTTTTACCAAAAAATCATCAAGGCATCTTTATCAAAATATTAGAAATGGAATTATGAGAACTGGAACACCACCAGAAATACCAAACAGTATCAGAGATACCAAACAACACTACAGCTGTGCTGAGGAGAGAGCTGACTCCAAGTAGAAATTTGTCAGCAATCAGACATACGCAGTTTTCTTTGTATGAAATCGCGTATATACGCGACTGTGTTTCAGGAAACCCGCGTATCCAATACCATCTTCTATATTTTAACCAGATCTGATCCTCTTGTGAGAGAAAAGGCAGTGTTCAGCTTCTTTCTGGGATATTTGAATGCTTCCCTGGACTACAGATAGATAGAACAGTGTAGTTGTGTCTTCAAGCGTCATCCAATGGTTGTAGCGTAAGCACATTAGTAACCAAGCCTTCAGATTCTTTGCAGCATCAATACAATCTTTCCAAGAGAGATTATCATACCAGAACAACATCTTCAAAAATGTGTCAAGCAATCATCCATGTGGTCCAATATCATCAAGATCTTCAAGATTTAACATGAAGAAGCATATGTAGGAAAAAGGTCTCAACCATAGTAACAAATTCTGCATGATCTATTCTTATCTCTGAGTCATAAGACTTCCAATTTCATCCAACTGATAAACTTCAGCAAACAGTAAACAGAGCTCATTCAAGGTCTCATCATAACAAACCATGTACCAAGCCATCATCATTTGAGCATGAGTATCTCAATAACCAAAGAATAAGCAGTCATTTTGCCAACAATGCAATCATTAGTATTCAACCTGCTACTCCCCCTGGACCAGTGCTCCTTTTTAACTTGAACAATCTCTGCATGGGCTGCCCTTATCTCCGAATTATAGGACTTTCATCTCAACAATGAATACTCTTCATCAACAAGCAAACAGAATTCATCCACACTCTTCAACACAAGAAACCATGTATCGTTTCCTCATTATTTAGAACTGAGAAACTAAGCTGAAATTGAGTCAATAATACAGTTATTAACAGTCAGACTGATGCTCCCCCTGAACCTCTGCTCCTGATCTTCAGCTGTCATCCCAATTCTCTTATCATTAATGCATACGCGACTGTGTCTGCTGTAACTCGCGTGTATACGCGACTTGTGTTCATATAACCCGCATATGGAAAGTGAAGCATAGAAATTTTCACATTCCTTCATCTCCCCCTGAACTTGTACTTCCTGTACCTGTCTTCTTCATATCAGATGCTCTGTCAGAAATACATAAAACCAGAAAAATCAAATCAACCACGAGTCATCATGCATTGGCTCCCCTGGCGATACATTACTACCTCTCATAATGTATCACATTATTCATAACGATCAATAAGAAAAGTTAACCCGACTTAGTGATCCGCGATGAGTCGGGAATTCCCTACGTTTACGATCGGTCCTCCATTTTTTTCCGGTTGTTTGAACTTTCTATTTGTGTCTTGGAAGTTATCCAATTTTATCTATGCGATTTCAGCACTGCAATACTTTTCTACATGTCCATACTTGATACAAGAATAACATCTCATGTGTCAGAGAAATAAGCATAAGAATCATAATGAGTATTTCTAATCTTCCTCCTTTTACAATCGATTTTACTTTATGTCCATACTTGTTACATGAAAAACAATATCCCTTGAAGTTACCAGAGTACCTTTCTGAGTAGAATCTGTTTGTTTGTGGCTGAAATGATCTGCTCTTGCAATTTCCTGCAACATGCCCATAGTTATGACATTTAAAACATTCAATGTTCTTGAATGAATTCCTTTGAGAATTCATGATTGTTGGTTGATCTTTTGTCTCTTTCAACACTTCGGGTTTAGTGATGACATCCTCTTTGAATTTTTAGCACTTCCTTGTGAGCTAGATTCTCCTTTATAGGTTTCATGGAAACCAAGACCAAGTTTGATAGCAGGAGACCTTTGATTACTCGGAATATTGTCCAAAATATTAGTACTATCTTGAAACCTCAAAAGTTTAACCTTTTCTTCTAATTTACCTTTGATAATGTTTACCTCAACCTCGAGGCTTGACATTGCTTTGTCATGCTTTCTTCTTTCCTTCTTGCATCTTCTACTTGATCCTTGATTTAGAATCTCTTCTTTCAACCAATTTTCGTTTTCTTCACATGTTTGTTGCGACTCTTCATTCTTCTTATTTGATTTTTCCGGATCTTCTTTGAGAGAGATGATTTACTGCTTCAAGGCCTTCCTTTTCAAATGTTTGTAGAGGTTCCTCATTCTTCTTACTTGATGCTTCAAGATCTGTTTGTAGAGAAATGATTGCAGCTTCAAGTCCTTCATTCTTCTTGCTCAATTTTTCGAGATCTATATTTAGATTGTTGATTTTTTCTTCTAGTTCTTTTATTCGATTGGATGCATAAGTATGAAACCTTTGATACTTGTCCACCTGTCCATTCAGCATCTCTATTTGATCTTTCATTTCAGAGATCATCTCTTTGAAGATAGAATATTTCTTATCAATTTCCTTTTGTTGTTCTTCAACTTTGATCTTGATAGCTTCTTCTAGATCCACAAATTTACTTTCACTTTCTAGATTACTATTAAATTCATCTTCTTCAATTTTTGCTATACAGGTTTTCTGGGACATCTCCTTGCTTCGAGTAACCTTCTTCTTTTTCTTCTTTTCCGTGAGCACTTGTAGAGCTTGGTCAGAATCTTCACTTTCACTATCATAATATTTGCATATACAGTTAAGTAAAATACAAGAACAATGATTAATACCTGTTTTATCTCCTTCAATTTCTGCTATACATGATTTCTGAGATGTCTGTTTGCTTCGAGCAGCCTTCTTCTTTTGCTTCTTTTCCATGAGCACTTTCAGATCTTGGTCAGAATCTTCTTCATCTTTACTGGACACTTCATCATCATCTTCATTTGCATAAAAAACTCTTCCTCTTTCCAAATTGTTTCCCTTTACCATGTTTTCTTTATAAGGGAATTTAGCGACATAGTGACCAACTTTTCCACACTCAAAACATTTGAAGGGAAGCTTACCTTTGAATCTCCCAGTACCTAGTTGGAGCTTTCTCACAAAATTCGCTTCTTCTTCTTCAGATATATAGTTGGATTCTTTGACAACTTCCTTTTCTTTTCCTTTTGCAGATACCTTAAAAGCAGCTTCTTTGACTTGAGACGGGCCTCCTTGTCTAATTTCAAAAGCAGTCCGAATACCATGTAATTGAACAATAGTAAGAGTTTGCAGATCTTGCCTTTCTTCAATAGCTGAAACTTTAGAGTCAAATTTTGAAGTCAACGATCTTAAGACTTTTTCCACTAGAGTAGTATCAGTTATGGTTTCACCCAAATTTCTCATCCGATTTACCATATCATCTAGACGAAGAAAGAAACTGACAACACTCTCATCACTATGCATCCTTAAATTTTCATATTCAATTCTGAGAGTTTGGAGTTTTTCACTTTTTACGTTTGTATCTCCTTCATAGCTTAGAATGATTTTGTCCCATACTTGTTTTGCTGAATTTAGCTGCATCACTTTAACAAATTCTGATTTAGACATGCTTCCTAATAAAACATTGACTTCTTTGGCATTGATTTCATATTTCTTCCTTTCTGTTGCATTAGTAGGAATAATTGCCGGATACTGATAACCTTCTTCCACGATTGCCCATACTTCTGCACCAAGACATTGAAAATATGCTTTTGTTCGTATCTTCCAAAATATCGGATGGCGCTCCGAATAGAGGTGGCTTTATAGACATCACTCCTTCTTGACTTCCCATTGCGACAGATCTCCTTCAAGCGATCAAGCTTCTGCAGAAGAACCTGCTCTGATACCAATTGTTGGGAAAAATACTGAGAGGGGGGGGGTGAATCAGTATTTAGGGCAAACTGAAACTTTTTACTTTTCCATGCTCTAAAACCCATACGCTACTTTGCTGAAGCAAACTAGCGTATACACGCGGATATCCTTCATAAAACTTGCGTATACACAGAGACCTAATTATGCCATTAGTTCTTTCACTTATATCATTCCATCATTCATTCATTAGATGTTCTATAAACAGTAAACATGTGCAGCAAGAACAGAATAAACCATCACACAAAGCATCACACATGAACACCAGGATTTTTAGGTGGAAACCCAAGTCGGAGAAAACCACCGCTGCGGTTGCTCGGCCTTCAATATTTTATTATAGAGAAAACATCTTACAACATGTCTTTGGTGCGGGAATCTACCCGGCACGCAGACACCCACACAACGAGACCTTCGACCTCACAGAAGGGAGGTCCAGCACGACTCGTTTGCCGGCTCTCTGGAAGGGAGCTCGACCCCCACGACCCCCGATCTCGTTCACCGGCCTCACACGGAAGGGAGCTACAACCCCCTGACTGAAGGCTACAACCCTCGGCACCTCTATGGACCACGTTTCGTCAATTTTCACACTGGATCCAAAGCTTCCACTAGGACACCACTTGCATGCCAAATTTCATCATATTTCCAGACTAGACCCTTTCCATACTTTTAAGCACAGTCAACCATGAAACAGATACATATAACTTACTGACAGATATCAGTAAACCAGCAGAACAGATCAGACATTTCTTACCACAGACTTCAGCAAACCCTAGTTTGCATACGCGCTTTCCTTTCCCTGATGTCGCATATATACACGCTTCCGTTCACATAAACCCGCGTATACTTCAGTACAAATTATAGAGCTAATTTTATTGCGCATATGCGCTTTCTCTTCAGCGAAGCCGCGTATATACGCGCTTCCTCTGCGGCGAACTAGCGTATAGATCTTCAACCATTATAGAGCAGCATACTTCTTCAGATCAGATATTCAGTTCAGATTTACCCTTTTACTTCAGACAGATGTTTGCCTCATTTCAGATCTAATCCTTCCATAAACAGATCTAGCAAATACAAGGGCATTTCAAATCTAGATCCCCTTCTTCATCACTCCTTCATCGGTGCATCATACATTCAGATCTTTCATTCAAATGTAACCCTTTCCATTCAGATATACTTCAGAGAGAAGTATTCGTTCAAGCTCAGACATCTTGCACCCACACTTATGATTTGCACAATGAATTTCTTCTCCTTATATAGGTTTACCCTTTTTCAATACCATGAGCCAAAACCACATTACTTTCGATGGTATTCCTGGATGGGGTTATTTAGACGAATCATTACCCAATACAATGGGTCAATACCATGGTGGTTACCCCTGGTTTTGCACTTTTTGAGCGCTTTTTCCTATACGCGACTTGGCACGTTCTTTTCCGCGTGCATACGCGACTTCCCTTAGGCAGATCCGCGTATGCCTAGAGACATACTCTTTTCATCATAGATCTGTCACATGTTGAATTCCTTTCTTCATTGCCTTCTGTACATACTGTAGATACATCAGATTTACTTCATCAAGAACATATTCTATCAAGCACAACTTCATCAAGTAAGTTGCCATCATCTTTATCAAGTGGATTGCCATTCAAGAATAACACTCAGCATCATATGCTAGAAAACATCATTTCATATCAGATTTACATCATTTACCAAGTCCAACAGGTCAAGAATAACTTCATCAAGTGGTTCGCCATCAAGGATAACACATGTCAATAGTCGCATGTCTTCATCTTCATTCAGTGGGTTGCCATCAAGGACAACACTCTGCATCATATTGCCAAAAAAATCATCATAAGTGCTCAAGAAAAATATAAAAACATTAAAACTTTCAATTTTGAGAAGCCAAAGGAAAAAAATATTATTTTAATAGGCCTAAATTGCTTATAAAAGTTCAAAAAGTAAAAATTCTTTTACCATTGATAGATTTTGAGAGTGCATTTTCACCTGAAACTTCAGAAGCAGATTGTGATAAAATAAGTGGACCATTTCATGAACCATTTTCTCGAGGTAAGATATTATTCCCTTCTCTTTGTTTTGATAGCTTATATTTTTCATTTCAATGGAAATTTAGTGATTTTACAGTGTCTTTATTAATTTAAAATTCACCCTCAATATACACAGTTCCTTTTCATCGGGAGTGCGCAAATCAACTCTATTTGCACCGCTAAAAATCACGATTTGTGCAATTTTCCTAAAGGGAATGACACAAAACCACTTTTTTTCTAATAGGGATCCACACAAAGCACTAAGGGTTTTGAAAAAATAATGAAAATTCCCAACATTTTTTGCAAAACATTTCACATTATTTTCTAATGATCCTTCATTTTTATTTTCAGGATTTTGAATTGAAAAAATGGAATGGAGAGATAGAGAACATGAATTTGAAGATGTAGAGGCTTTCAATGACCCAACAACATTACATGATTTGAAAGACTGTGGTCTGTACAAATATTTTATGGTTCTAGGTATGAAAGCTCAATTATATTTGTTGACATGGCTGGTGATTACTTGGAATGCCCAAGAATAATGCTTTCAGATTGGAGACCAAGACTCACCATAGATGCAGATTTTTATCACTCCAAAATTTCCCAAGAGTTGTTATGTGCATTAAAAAGAAATATCAGAGGTAACTATCATCCACTTTTGGATATTAGGACCTAGCATTCCTAATGCTCATAGAGGGATCTCTCTTAATAATTTAATTTGTTTGTTTAATAAATTTTAGGATAGTTATGTATGCTTGTTTTGGGTTGATTTTGACTTGTTGGTGGAATTACTGATTTAGATTGATAGGTTATTTTACATTTTCCATTGGGCTATGGAGTCAATATAACTTGAAAACAAAATAGAAACAAATTATAAAAGAAATGTTACAGGGCAGGATAGCTGAGAAAAGTCAAATCTCAAGGCTAAATGGTGAAGCGGTTTTCAATTAGGATCAAGGAGCAGTTAAGAATTACTTAAACAAGATAATGAAGGAAGGTGAAGGAGGTCAATTGGGATCATAGGGAAATTAATAATTATTGAAACTGGATATCAAAAGAAAACATAGAAATGTATAACAGTTCAAAACAGAGTGTAATTAAACAAATTCTGCAGTAAAATTCCAGTTATAACATTCAAATTTAGAACACATTAAAGTTTATGGAATACTTAAGAAAAGAACATGAACAATTGAAATTATACTTCATTGAGATAGCTCAACACATGAATCCTGTAAAGAAATTCCTTTATTACTTGTCCTATCGGTCAACTATAAATGGTACAATAACCCTCAGGTAGTAGATCAATCAGCTATAGAAATATTCAGAAATGCACCATTAATACTTTGAAATGATGAAGTATTTATACAAAAACTTTACAAAATATCTTATAAACTGACTAGGATTTATTCTAGGAAAACAAATATCTTTATGCAAAAATATAGTGACACCTAGTAACTGATTGAAATCTATCCCTATTTTATTTGATTGATGTTTACTGTTTGTTTCTATCATGCTGTCTTCTTTCACGTTGTCTTTCTTTCATCCATCTTTTATCTTTTACATGTATTTGTTCTTTCACCTTTCATAGTAAATCACACTAATCCTCTCGTGTTTCTTCATCTGGGTTTTGACTTTCATTATCCTGTGGTAAAACTCATCCTATTTCTATGTCTTTAGTAAAAGTGGATTTTTACTAAAAATACATGTTTTAACTTCATAAAAAATGTGTCATGGAGGGCACTTAGTATGAAAATTGTTGTTGCTGGTGTGGATGTTTTATCCCTGGTAACAATCATTATCCCTGTTTCAATTATTTCTTTCTGCTCTATTGCTATACATAGTCTTCTGTTGAGTAAAAACCTTGGAATTCATATCATGTAGGTGTGGAGTAAATAGGTTGGAACTAGTATGAAACTATTTATCCATCTCTTGATTATGCTAATCACATGCAAAATAAAAAAACTATGAATTTGGAAAAAAAGGATTTGTAGGGAGGAGAGTGGTTTTCAGTGAACTAGTGGGTCTATGGAAGGGGTCCGGTCTACAGTGAAGTTTCATCTCTGGTGGGCAATGGCTTTTAGTCTCTTTATGAAAATCAACAAAAATAGCGAAATAACTATAAAGGGAGAGGTTTTATTAGTTTTGAAAACTGAGGTATTATATCTTGGCGCGGGGCTCTAACATTTAAAACAGTGGTGGTTTCATCGTGGTGGTTTATCGCAAGGAAAAAGGCGGTATGGAGGTTTTAGGATGAGGGGGTGCGATAAACTCTGGTGGCGTGGCGTGGCAGGGGAGGGGGTGGATAAAACCACCCATTTTGAACCCCCCCCCCTCAGTTTTAAACATTGGAATGTCAAGGGATTCGAAACTAATTATAGGCCTTCAGATGCAATGGTAGTAACCGAACGGTTGATGGAGTTTGCGCACTTTTAAATATTGTGGGGTCAAGTGAAAAGATATATGGAAGGTTTAAATGAAAGGTGGGTCGGGTATTATGTAAAGCGGAAGGGTTAATTTAAAAGGGATTATATATATATATATATATATATATATATATATATATATATATATATATATGCAGAGAGTTAGTAAAATAAAATGGGTTTATGGAATATATTAAGTGGGGTGGGGGGGGGGGAGGGGAGGGGTTAAGTAAAAAGGAAAGTGGGGTCCAATAATATATTTGGCGCTTTAAACTTTGGATAAGTGGGTATTTTACTTTTTATGAAAGGGCATAGTTAGTAAAGGGGAAGGAGTTTTTAGTAAAGGGAAGGAAATTTTTAAAGGGGAAAAAAGGTTTTTAGGATAAGGTGAAATGTTAGAAAGACATTAGTGACAAGAGATAAACCAAATAATTTTTTCCAAAACTTTTGAAATTATCCTACCTACCCTTTATTTATCCTAACATATTTTTATTTCCTTTATTGGGTGCATTTGAGCTTGCTGACCCTTTTATTTTCTTTTGATAGGAAAACTAACTTATTTCTAACCTTATATCCTCCAATGGCTCAGATTAAACTTATGAGCTCATTTTATCTTCTACCTAACTACTGATTTGCCAATATTAAATGGTTTGGTCAGATATTTATTCACTAACTATCATGATATGAAATTTAAAGACATGAATGACCAAAATTAGACTGTATGATCATAATGAATTGTGGCATTTTGGACAAGATGCACACAATTTTATTTGCACAAGTAAAGTAAACTAAGATTAGTGGCATTTGAATGTGCAACACTTTCAGAATTTATTTTTTGTTTATTTTTGTGGGGTTCATATTTATATCTTTTTTTTATCTTTCTTTCTTTTGGTCCTTTGATTATTATTTTAGGACATACCCTCTTTTAATTTTTTAATATGTGAAAACATTTGCAGAAAGCAAAGGTATGTACAATATTACAAGACTTAACATAGTCAATTCAAAATTATGGTCCCTATTATTATAGGACCCTAAAAGTGGCTCCACTTGGGGATGGAATCTCCTTGTGATATGTCAAGAAAATTTTGATTAGTGGCCTTGGAACTTTGACTTGGCTTCCAAATCTGCAACTTGTTTTTTCATAAAACCTCTGTGATGAAAATATCAAACTGAAATCAAACCTTTCTGCACACTAAAATATGAAACACACTGAACTAAAAAATAAAATGCAAACTTAACTGCAACTCAAAAGAATGCTTGAAAAAATGCTTAAAGCACTGAGTTGTATTTGCACACTTCTACCTATCCTATACTGCTAAAATTTATGCTGAATCAGGTGATACAAAAATGCCAATGAAGCCAGTCAAGTAACTGCTGAAACTTATGATGAATCAGGTAATACAAAAATGCCAATGAAGCCAGTCAAGTAGCTGCAGAAAAAAATGGACAACTTAACTGTCTGTAAGGAAAATCAACAGTATAACTTGATTATGTGTCCTCATAACCAAATTTATAATATGAGATGGAAACTATTGATGTATCTGACCCTTATAAAGAGTACATGCTTGAGAATTTGAGTTAAGAAGAACCTCCATATACTATGCTATAGGATCAATAAAATCATGATGTATGATATTTGCTTCTAGGCCTTCAATGACTAGTGGAGTAGTCGTGTCTTCAATTTTAAACTTTGAACCCACATATTCAGTTTGGTACTTGAAAGCACAATCATCCTCACTATGTAAGTCAAGAGGTAGTACAATTTCCTCTTGCTTAGGGGAAGGAAGATTTTCCAAGAGTTCTTGAGGATCTCAGAAATTGTATGACTGAATTTGAGTATTTAAAAGTTCAATAACAATTTCATATCATTCAATAACTATATCCAGAAAACATTTTTTAACTTCAGGAATACATTTCCTTGATTTCAGAATGTGAAAGACAACCTCTAGGAAATTTTCATAAAGCTAAAATTTTGATAATTGATTCCTGAATGTATTTAAAAATTCAAAAGATAAAAGGTTTCCCACAAACATTGTCATCTTGTTCAGTAGAAACTCTGGTCAGCATGTTGTGGAGTCACCATGAATGCTCAAAAGCTGGGTTCTTTGGATCGTGGAGTCGCCAGGTGAATAATTGCAACTCTTTTTGTATATGGTCATTGTTCACCATCAATGATCAGATCTAAAATTTGATGTACGTTCCCGAGGAAGATAAATATTTTTTGTTCCCCAGTATGGTCGCCAATATGTTATCACTCCAAAATTTCCCAAGGGTTGTTATGTGCGTTAAAAAGAAATATCAGAGGTAACTATCATCCACTTTTGGAGATTAGGACCTAGCCTTCCTAATGCTCAGAGAGGGCTCTCTCTTAATGATTTAACTTTGTTTGTTTAATAAATTTTAGGCTAGTTATGTATGCTTGTTTTGGGTTGATTTTTATTTTTTGGTGGAATTACTGATTTGGATGGATAGGTTCTTTTCCATTTTCCATTGGGCTATGGAGTCAATATAACTTGAAAACATAACATAAGAAAATTATAAAGGAAGTGTTACAGGGCAGGATATCTGAGCAAAATTAGATCTCAAGGCTAAATGGTGAAGTGGTTTTCAATTGGGATCGAGGAGCAGTTAAGAATTCCTTAAACCAGATAATGAAGGAAGGTGAAGGAGGTCAATCAAGATCAGAGGGAAATTAAGAATTCTCTAAACTAGATATCAGAAGAAAACATAGAAATGTAAAACAATTCAAAACAGAGTGTAATTAAACAAATTTTGCAGTAAAATTCCAGTTATAACATTCAAATTTAGAACACATTATATTTTATGGAATACTTAAGAAAAGAACATGAACAATTGAAATTATACTTCACTGAGATAGTTCAACACATGAATCCTATAAAGAAATACCTTTATTACTTGTCATGTCTACCAACTGTAAATGGTACAATAACCTTCAGGTAGAAGATCAATCAGCTATAGAAATATCCAGAAATCCACCATTAATACTTTGAAATTATGAAGTATTTATAAAAAAACTTCACAAAATATCCTGTCAACTGACTACGATTTATTCTAGGAAGACAAATATCTTTATGCAAAAAGATAGTGACACCTAGTAACTGATTGAAATATGTCCCTGTTTTATTTGATTACTATATAATGATGAAGTATTTATAAAAAAACTTCACAAAATATCATGTCAACTGACTACGATTTATTCTAGGAAAACAAATATCTTTATGCAAAAAGATAGTGACACCTAGTAACTAATTGAAATATGTCCATGTTTTATTTGATTACTATATACTGTTTGTTTCTTTCACAGTGTCTTCTTTCACACTGCCTTTCTTTCATCCGACTTTTATCTTTTAACTGTATTTGTTCTTTAACCTTTCATAGTAATCACACTAATCCTCTCATGTTTCTTCATCTAGGTTTTGAATTTTATTATCCTGTAGTAAAACTCATCTAGTTTCTATGTCTTTAGTAAAGTGGATTTTTACTAAAAATGCATGTTTTAACTTAAAAAAAATGTGTCATGGAGGGAACTTAGTATGAACTTTGTTGTTGCTGGTGTAGATGTTTTATCCCTGGTAACAATTACTGTCTCTGTTTCAATTTTTTCTTTCTTCTCTATTGTTGTACATAGTCTTCTGCTAAGTAAAAACCTTGGAATTCATATCTTGTAGGTGTGGAGTAAATAGGTTTGAACTAGTATGAAACTATTTATCCATCTCCTGATTCTGATAATCACCTACAAAATAAAACAACTGTGAATTTGGAAAAAAAGGATTTGCAGGGAGGAGAGCGGTTTTTAGTGAACTGGTGGGTCTGTGGAAGGGGTCGGGTCTACAGTGAAGCTTCATCTCTGGTGGGCAATGGATTTTAGTCTATTTTTTCAAATCAACAAAAATAGAAAAATAACTGTAAAGGGCGAGGTTTTATTAGTTTTTATAACTGAATTTTTATCTCTTAGTGCGTGGTTCTAACATTTCAAACAGTGGTGGCTTCATCGCTCTGGTTTATCACATAGAAAAAGGCGGTCTAGCAGTTTTAGGATGAGGGGGTGCGATAAACTCTAGTGGCCCCACGTGGTAGGGGAGGGGGTGGATAAAACCACCCATTTCGCACCCTCCCCCCACCCCTTGGTTTTAAACATTGGAATATCAGGGGATGTGAAACTGATTGTAGGCCGTCATATGTGATGGATGTCATCGAACGGTTGATGGAGTTTGCATTCTTTTAAAGATGGTGGGCTCAGGTGAAAATATATGCGGAAGGTTTAAATGAAAGGTGGGTCGGGTATTATGTAAAGTGGAAGGGTTAATTTAAAAGGGATAAGGGATATATATATATATATATATATATATATATATATATATATATATATATATATATATATATATATATATATATATATATATAGAGTTAGTAAAATAAAACAGGTTTATGGAATATATTAAGCCGGTGGGGGGGGTGGGGGTTAAGTAAAAAGGGAAGTGGGGCCCAATAGTATATTTGGAGCTTTAAACTTTGATTAAATGGATTTTTTCCTTTTTATGAAAAAGAATATTTAGTAAAGGGGAAGGAGTTTTTAGTAAAGGGAAGGAAAATTTTAAAGGGGAAAAAGGGTTTTTAGGAGGGGAAAATTGTTTTTAGGAGGGGAAAAGGGTTTTTAGGAGGGGAAAATTGTTTTTAGGAGGGTAAAAGGGTTAAGATAAGGGGGAATGGTTTCCAAAGGGGAAAAGGGTTTTTAAGATAAGGGGAAATGTTAGAAAGAAATTAGTGACAAGAGATAAACCAAATGATGCTTTCCAAAACTTTTGAAATTATCCTACCTACCCGTTATTTATCCTAACATTTTTTTTTATTTCCTTTATTGGGTGCATTTGAGCTTGCTGACCCTTTTATTTTCTTTTGATAAGAAAACTAACTTATTTCTAATCTTATATCCTACAATGGCTTAGATTAAACTTAAGAGCTCATTTTATCTTCTACCTCACTACTGATCTGCCAAGATTAAATGGTTTGGTTAGATATTTACTCACTAACTATCATGATATGAAATTTAAAGACCTGAATGACCAAGATTAGAATTTATTATCATCATGAATTGTGGCATTTTGGACAAGCTGAACACAATTTTATTTGCAGAAGTAAAGTAAACTAAGAGTAGTGGAATTTGAATATGCAACACTTTCAATTTTTTTTTTTTTTTTTGGGTTCATATTTTATATCTTTTTTAAATATTTCTTTTCTTTTGGTCCTTTGATTATTCTTTTAGGACATACCCTCTTTCATTTTTTAATATGGGAAAACATTTGCAGAAAACAAAGGTAAAATATTACAAGACTTAACATAGTCAATTCAAAATTATGATCCCTACCATTATAGGACCCTAACACATATGAAATTTATTTCTTTACTAAACTTCCATGATGTGGGAACATTATTTCATTGTTTGGACATAGTCCAAGTGGTGAAACAAAAAAAATATTATCTAGCCACATATTATTTTCCCAAGTCCCAACTCAAAGATGGAAGGATTGATATTGAAACTATTGAGAGACTTCCATTGAGGACTATCACATGTGTGGAAGTGTTGCACTCCATTTGGTTACCAAGGCCCAAATGAATATTTATTTGGAGCTTTTACAACCTACTATTTTTAACTGGTGGGAAGGAGTTGTTTCCAACCTCAAAGGGCAACTGACTAGAGAAAAAAAAAGCAAACTCAAGAACTTTGGATATGGCACCATAGTTGTTTCAATTGATATAGAGAGGGTTCCTCTTCCTTTTTCATAGGTATCTATGGATATGGGAGGACCCCGAGATCCTCACATGTTACAGTGGGTTTCGTTGATGGCTCGCGATGAAGGTGGTGATGGTCCAATTATGATATATACTCTTTCTTTTTTCAGATGGATGGAACACCAGATATTAATGATTAAGGATTACCCGTATGCAGGTATGGATTACACTTGTGATACAAATATCCTAGTCATTGCAAGAATGCACTGGGGTGACATAGGTAAAAATTCACATTTTGGTTGTTTTTTTTTTTTTTTGATTTTGTTTTGTTTTGTTTATGACATCTAAAACTAATCATCTAAAATGATCATGTAGATGTGGTCCCTATCAGACCAACAATGATGCATCGCTTTGACATATGTGGTGAGCAACTGACAACTCTCGTGGCACAAAACTCTAAGGCAATAGAAGCTTTATCTAAGCTTAAGCATTATCTAGAGAGGTTGAATCTAGATATCCTAGATGTTGGGATTGTTGAATTACCTCTCCATTTCTAGAGGCATATCGTGGGAGTACCTGGGTCGATCAGTCATTTGTTACAACGAGTGGCTCGCAGTATAGTCTGTTACCATGATCATCATGCTTAGCTTCTAGTTATAAGCCTATATTTTTTTTTTAATCTATCAACATGTTCAGATAATAAAGGCCACAAGTCCTCATATGTTTTGGATGACATTTTTGTAAAGAAAAACATTTTACAAACATTTTGAATAATGAAAAATATTATTTTCTCAGTTTATTTTGTACAATGTGTGAATGAATATTGTTTTTCTTTTTAAAAATGTTGCAAATGTCGATTTAACACATAATTATCCAATGCATCAGTTAATGTGTTTAAATGTGTTGGAATGTGTTGGTATTTAATGTAATCGAATTATATCTCCAGGAGATGGACCCGCAAAAACATCCTTAACATTGTAGTACTTATTACTGAATAAACACCATTTAAATGTAATACCATAAGTTGAGAATATAACCTAATATTTTAACAACAAATACCAAATGAAATGGCATCAAATAATAGATCAATAACTACACTTTATTATGAAATATTATTCATTGTTATACCAAGGAATATTCCATGAAGATTGAATAACTCATCAGTGCGTGAATAAAGAGCCCAAGTTGTGGAAGGAAAAGTCCAAGTACTACAACTACCCCCATTAGTGTAGCCAATGTAAGTTTGAGGGAGCATCAAAATCTACAAATCAAGTGTAACACAAGATAAGCAAGAGAATTAGAAGAAAAACCTAAAAATATGCAAAAATTTCCACACACAAAAATATGATACAACAATATACAAAATAACTATGAAAAGGCACATGCCCCACAAGATTCATTTGATAAGCCTAAGTAATAGGCCGATGAAATGAAGATTTATTCATGAGATCACATGAAAAATATGAATTTCAAAGAGTCGATGGAAATAGAGAGGGATCCGTTTCTTTCTCATTGAGATTGACACAGGAAAAGAATTATGCTCATTTATATATTAGTTTCATTTTTATGCAATATTGAAACAAAAATAACTGTGCTCAGATCTTGTTTCATTTTTTAGCGAGTTTGACATAGTAAAAGAGTTATCCTCATAATAAGCTTGATCATGGATTCGAACTAGAAGAAACACATGTCAAGGGGTATACCTCGATCATGTCTCCCAAGAGGTATTCATCAAAAGGAAGAACAGTTTTATGGAAATAACACATATGAAGAGAATCATTAGGGATAAGAAAATTGTGTTCAAATACCATCATAATGTTTACGATGTAAACTACTGGATTTGAGTCAAAATAAGTCGAGAAAACAGTAACAGGCTCACCTACATCGGTAACTAGATGCATGGGATAAGCTACCACATAATTAACCCTTGGTGGGGAAAATACCACTTGCATATAAGGAACATTCAAGGGTGTCAGATGGCTGGTAGTCGAATCAAGACCAGTGAAGGAAAGATGGTCAAAAGCCAAAAATTTTCCATTGTGAGGGAAAGACATCACTAGTGTTGGGCATGTGTTATATTCTTTTCACGAATATTCGCACGCATGGGTAGCCCCCTGCACAGGGTCCAGGGCAGTGTCCTGGGAAAAAATTTTTTGGACCCTATTTTAGGTTGGCGGACCTGCCTATGGTTTTGGGGCAAGATGGTTTTCTGCCCCTGGTATTTTGTAGATCCGGTAAAGGGAACTACAATTATTTTCTAATCTAGGGTTAATGGATTGGGGATTATGAATGCTTCGACATGTATATATATGTGTTGTAACACTAAAATGAATATAATGAAAAATCAGTTTGGTAGTCTTGATTTGGGATCTAGGGGAAAATATTTGTATATATAAAGGTTTAATGTTTTATGCTTTCGCTATTGTTTATTTTCTATTTTTAAGATTTTTTCTGCAGAAGATTTCTGTACAGGGTTAAAACCTACAACTCGAAATAGTGTGGACACGACAAATTTCATGGCATAGACATAGTATCTCCCAAGGAGTAAATTTAAATCCAAGGGGCCTTGGACTACCATAAGATCAATATAGATAGTTTTTCCTTCTAGAGTAATGGGTAACCTAGGAAGGATACCTAAAGGCTCACTAATGGTTCGGTTAAAATCTAACAGATTCTTTGTAACAGACACAAGATGAGGGGAAACCAAAGCTTGCCAAGAGGTTGAGGATAAAATACTAACAAAAGAACCTTCATCTATATTTGTGCGACACACATACTTTCCATAAGCCTTTACAATGATTTGGAAAGGGGTGGAAGAAGGAATATTAGGCTTTGTTAGTTTATGCCAATCGAAGGAAATGACCTCATTACTCGGAGGGGGTTCTATAAAAATAGGTAGCATGCCCCATTGTGTAGAATAATATAAATTAACAAGAAGAACCTGAGTGGTATTAATGTCATTATATAGAAAGATATTGGGATTCACTGAATGTGGAATTGAGTCGACCACTTGATCAGCTAATGGTTCATCAACCCTAGTGACATGTGTTTCAATATCTAATGGAAAAGTGGAATTTACTGTACTTGGAATTAGATTAATCACCCAGTCAAATAACCAATTGGAAGTTTCTGTTGAGAAATAGTAAGGTTTTCCAATGATTTTGAAGCTTCGTCCATGTGAGGGAAAATATAAGTTTGATGAATCCCTTCGCATAACCTACAGGGATACCTAAATTTACCATTTTCCCCTAGAAATTGACAAACACAAGTTGATGGATCAACAATAAGTTGATAAGAATTTTTAGACCACACCTTCAATACCTTTGGAATACTAGGACAATCAACAAGAAAATGGCCACCCTTACAAATATTATAAGGGAATTTGGGCTTGTGACATATTTTGGACTGTGCCTCTACATTAATTTCCATACTCAGAGAAATGGTTGGTTGGTTGAATTCTTTCTTATCTCACATATTCTTCTTCTTCTTCTTCTTCTCCACTTGTTTACTATCATCAAGGCTTTTACCAAGCGAATAAGGAGAACGAGAGGAAGACATTTTTGGTGAATAAGGTAAAGGGTCAACAAATGATGGGTCTTGTTGAGATGGAGAACCTGGTTGAAGTGAAGAGCTTAGTTTAGTGGAATAGTTTGAGTATTTAGGATTAAAGTAGTTGAAAACAAAAACATCAGTAAACCTATCATGAATCTAGGAAGCGAAAACATAGCTATATAAGGCGGACCGACATTTCCAAAGCCAAGAAAAATACTAGGGTTCCCGTTGAATGGGGTTCCTTGATCGGTAAACCATGGCATTGTTGCCATTAGGTTTAAATTTAATTAAGAATTTTAACAATATTAACAAATCAAATTCACAATCCAAACCTAAAGTCAGAACAAAGTAAAAAAAAAGAAAATAGATGCACTAATAAATCTAAGGAGTCAAACCATGCAAACAAATTTTTCGCAACGAAATCAATATTTGGTGATGAAACCCAACGTCAAACAAATAAATGTGAAAAGTGAAAGGAGATAGAGCAGGTGGAATCAATTACACTAAAAACCTGCTTAATGGGTGTGATCTGGTGCAAGTAACTTCACTTATGCCATCTCAAGTGACTAATATACTCTAAAAAGGTCCAAGTGAGTCTAGTCAATGTCTACTCCAGGTATAATAGGGACTTCACCCCTGCCATCCCATTGGGTAAAAGCCCTAAGATAATGGTCTCTAAGGTTATCACATACAAAAAATTAACTCAAGGGAACAATCTTAGATCGAACATACATGCAAGGGAAGAGTAACAGAGCTCAATCCCCTTGAAGGTTCCTCAACATGGTCAATATGAGGTTTATCCTTCAAGTGACTCCCAAGCACCTTTCGACATTGTTTTTAATGTGTGAAAATCGTGCTACTATAACCAATGAAGTGAGGTCGATCAATTTAGTGGGTCCAATATGATCCATGCTTAACCCCTGTGTAAGAGGAGTTTCCTAGAGTGACAATGTAATATGTGGATTTACTCCCTTCTGCAAGATTCTATTGTTTTTTTGTAGCTTTGGAAAGTTAACCCACTTTCCTATTCCAAATCCCTACAATCTTATCTAATTTAGGTGTAATGAGCCCTAGAAATATAAAAATTCTAATTTATTTTCTTACTATTGTTTTTAAGTTGTTGTTTACTCAATATGTTGATGGAACCGAAACTGGTGGTGTTATAACCAAACTCAAAACTGAATGCAATTGAGCATGACAATGTACTCTTTCCACTTCGATAAATAATAACTAAAGTAAGGATAGATAGGTTTCATTCAATTTCCAATAATGCAAGAATCAATGAATCATTTTGAAAATAAAAATAAGAGAGAATACAAAATACACGATTCTTGGTCCCCCCAACCATGAGGGGGATTTTTTTTTTTGAAAAACACAACCTAATTTCCTTAAAGTATAAGTTACAAAATGATTTTTTTTTTTTATCATAACGACTTCTTGCATACCCAAAAACAAACAATTGATTCCTCCTTCAAAAGACACAAGCCATAACTTCAACTTGATGTAATGAATTACAAATAACTATAAGTATAATATCGTGTTGTCTTATAAAAAAAAAAAAAAACACTATTCACTTCGACAAAAACAACAAATCCAAGCCACAAGTGCTTCCTTGGAAAATCCTAAATTTTTACCAATACTAATGATTCTTCACAATTATGGAAACAAGGTACTTAATCTGATCTTTTTATAGAAGAAGGGAAAACACAAGTTATCTCAACAATGACTGATATTTCTTCTGATTACTTAATAATTCACCAGATCAAACTCTGAACCCTAGTTTGCAAATATAAATAATTTCTCATTAAAGAAACTCAAAACATCAACTCAAAAGAGTGTGGACTTTTCTAGAATATAAAAAAATCCAAGAAAGTACAACAATACATTTTTTTTGGACCCAACAAATGAAAACCCTAACTTTTAAAAAATTTAAGAGACTTGTGTAGGTAACGGGTTATGTCTAGTGTGAAAACACACTGTTGCTAAAGGAAAAGTGTGCATATTTTCGCACTATTACGAAACAAAATGTGTGCAGGGAGAGAAAAATTTAAGAAAAATAAAAATAAAATCTAAAAATCCAGAATTTTAAGCTTTCAAGGTTCATATCACAGTCAAACAAGGCTAAAAAAAAAGGTTTAAAGGGTCACATGAAGATATGCTGAAGAAAATTTTTTTGTGAAATATAGTCGCCAATTTTTTATGGAGGATAAATCCCTCTTGCGAACAAGAGAAATATTCCTAGATTCCTAAGAGACCTAGTAAAAACCAAAACAAATAACTACTACCTTTCCTTAATTCACAACTGACATGAAATGTGAGATATGTTGAAGGCTCTTACCTTCTCTATGCAATTCTTGTGGAAGTCCCTCCAATGATTTAAAAATCCTTTCCTCATTGCTTCGAAGTGAGATCTGTATGAACAGAAACAAACAAGGCATAAAAGCATAATGTAGAAAAATATGAAACCCAAAACAAATGAAAATTGAAACATTGCCACTATGTCATAAGATTAGATTCATATTCAGTGAAAATTAGGAGTTTTTCAAATAGCATTAAGACAAGTGCAATGAGGAAATAAATAGTTGCTTGTCTTAATTTCAGAACAAGAAGAAGCAATACAAAATTGCCTTGATGATGTAAGCCTCCTCCCAAAAGTCTCCAATCCTCCCCTTAGGTGACAAGCCTTCCATCCCTATTCTAACATCATAAGTTTACATTGAGAAGTCCTCCCTATCCCTCTAGTCTATGTTGAATTTATAGGCCAAGAGGAGGAGGTTTGAGATCCTCTTCTCAAGGGATTAGATCCTCAAAATGAGGGAGTAGGGCTCCAAAAAGGGAGGAATTTTTCTCCATGAACAAAGGGATAAGGCCCAAGTTAGCATAAGCTTGAAGCTTTCAGTCGAGAAATATTCCTCCAACAAATCTTCTATAAATCACTTTATATTTTTAATTATGTTAAGTTATTTTCACAGTTTGTAGTGGGAGACAAAGCGTCGATTTGCGCTGGATATAATGGTAAGATCTACGTATGTGAAAAACCTGGCTAGGGAATTGTGCAAATGATCAAAAGTGGGTTTTTGGACCATGTAATCCAAAATTCTCATTGTCTTTGGGATTGTTTTTCTTCTAAAATTGCATGGGAATTATTTGGAACACTTTAACATATAGCAAAAGATCTAGATTGGCAGTCATTTTCCTAATGGTGAAAAAATGACGTTTAATAATTTGGTGCAAATGGCATACTATTGTACATGAATTGGTTGAACCTACATAGAACCAAAGTGGAATTTTTTGAGAAGGATATTGAATGCTTATATGAGCAGGGAGAAAGAAGAGTTCTATAAGGAAAAAGAAAGACTACCTTAGTAAGAATAATAATTGCTATGCAAGACAAGTGAAACAACAAAAAGGGTTGCAAATTATTTGCAATACATATTTCTGGTGATGAGAAATCTAGCAGTTATATTGAGAATGAGGAGATGGAATTGATGAGAAGGTACCATGTTTTGCGAATATGTAGGTGTATTTCTAGTGGAGGTTCCTGGATTACCTCCTCACAAAGAGATATATTTCTCTATTGAGTCGGTACTTGGAGAAACACCAGAATCCATGGCACCATATAAGATCGGTACCCCTGAGTTGGTGGAGTTGAAATTACAGCTAAAGGAGATTCTGGAAAAAGGCTATATAAGGCAAAGTGTGTCTCCATAGGGGGAACCTGCATTTTTTCTAAAGAAGAAGGATGGAACCCTTATAGTATGCATTGATTACAAGGAGTTAAACATGGTGCACATCAATAACAAGTACCCATTTCCAAGGATAAATGATCTCTTTGATCAGTTGAGAGGAGAAACAATATTTTCCAAGATCTACTTGAGGTCAGGATACCATCAATTAAGGATCAAGGAGGAGGATGTTCATAAAATTGCTTTTAGGACAAGATATGGAAACTATGTGTTTGTAGTGGTACCCTTTGGGCTCACTAATACCCCTTCCACATTCACGCGCTTAATGAAAAATGTGTTGCATCCTTATTTAGATAATTTTTTCAATGTGTTTGTTGATGACATACTAGTGTACTCGAAGATAGAGTAAGAGAATGAAAATCATCTGGCTGCAGTGCTAAAAGTGTTGAGGTAGCACAAGCTCTACACAAAGCTTAGCAAGTGTGAATTTTTCCAATCATAGATACACTATTTGGGGAATATTTTCTCCAAGGATGGGATATTAGTTGATCCAAAGAACATCAAAGCTATACTGGAGTGGCTAACATCAAAGAATGTGAATGAGGCTAGATCATTCATGTGATTGGAAGGTTATTATAGGAGATTTATTAGGAATTTCTCCAAGATAGGCCATCCTATAACAACCTTGCAGAGAAAGGGAAATAAATTTGAATGGAAAACTCAGTGTGAAACAAACTTTGATCAATTAAAATAATTGTTCACAAATGCACCAGTGTTGAGAATTGCAGATCTTGACAAGGATTTTTTGGGGTGTTCAAATTACTGCAAGGAAGGGCTTGATGGATTATTAATGCGTAAAAGGACATGTAGTATGCTATGAGTACAGGAAATCAAATGAACATGAGGTGAATTATGTAACTCACAATTTATATTTAGCCACCATCACTCATGATAGACCACAGTGGGCTCAAGTACTTTTTTGGGCAACCCAAGTTGAATTCTAATCAAGAAATATGGCCGCCCACACTTAGTGAGTTTGAATTTGAAATTAAGTACATAAAATGCAAAGAAAATAAGTTAAATGATGCTCTTAACAGAATAATTCAAGAAAATCACTTGGAAGTTGTAAGTTCTTATAAAACAAACCTAGTAGAAATTGTCAAAAGTGTTGGACAATAAGATGAAAAATATCAACAAGTGAAGGAAAATTGCAGCAAGGTGGTGAGGATGAGGAATATCACCCGATTGATGATGACATAATTATATCTAAGAATAGAATTTATGTTCTAAGAAATGATGAATTAAAAAGGATGATAATGAAATATTCCATGCTAAGCCTTACTCAGGCCACCCAGGGTATCAAAAGACCCTTACAACCATTAAAAATTACTATTACTGATCGAAATTGAAGAAAAAAGTGGCTAATTTTGTGGCTAAATGTATATAATTCTAGCAAGTGAGGGCCAAGTGCAAGCACCCATCAGGTTTGTTGCAGACTATTCCCATTCCATAATGGAAATGGGAGGTGATTTTTATGGATTTCATTATAGGATTTCCTAGAACATCTAAGAAGCATGATGCAATCATGGTAGTGATAGACAAGTTGACAAAGGTAGCTCACTTTTTGGAAGTCAAGTCCACTAACTTTGTTAGTGAAGTGGCCCAAATATTCATAAAGGAGATTGTGAGGCTACATGGCATCCCCAAGAAAATTATTTCAAGCAAAGATATTAAGTTCACTTCAAGGCTTTGGAAGGAACTATTTGTATGTTTGGGGAAAAGGTTGGCATTGAAAACAACATATCATCTATGGAAAAATGGGCAAACATAGAGGACAAATATGATCTTGAAGACATGTTGAGGATGTATGTAATGCATAAACCTAAGAAGTAGGAAGAATATATTCCACTTGTGGAGTTTTATTACAACAATGGATATCAAGAATCCATAAGGATGGGTCCATTTGAGGCTCTGTATGGGAGGAGTTCCAATACTCCTATTATCTTGAGTGATCCAGTGAATAGAGTCCTATTTGGGCCAAATATTCTCAAGGAAACGGAGCAGAAAATTCAACTCATTAAACATAATTTGAAAGTGGCATAGGATAGGCAAAAAATTTATGTATATCAACAAAGGGTGCATAAAGAGTTCCAAGTTGGGGAACATGTTTATTTGAGAATTAAACCCAATAATATTTATTTGAGGATTGGGTCTTGTGCCAAGTTGGAACCACAATATTGTGGGCCTTTTGAGATATTTGAGAGGATTGGACTAGTGGCCTATAGACTGACATTACCTCCTTCAATCAAATTTCATGATTTTTTCCATGTTTCTTTGCTTAAAATATATGGACATGATTCTAATCATGTGATTTATTGGTCTGCACTACAGGTGGAACCATAGGGAGAGTTCCATCTAGAACCATTTTGAATTATACATGAGAGGAGTCTCATGCTCTAGAGCCTAGCCGTAGAGAAAGTAAAAGTGCATTGGAGGCACTTTGGGCAAGAGGAATCCACTTAGTAAATGGTTGATTCCATGAAGGCTAATTATCATTTTTTGTTTTCTCGTTAAAGAGAAAGTGTATATTTTTGTAAATACTGTATAGAGTTATGTGTATAAAGTTCCATGGAACAATATGTGTTTATATTCTATTCCCTATGTTTCATATGAGAAGAAAGAACACCGAGGGTGGTGTTCCCTCAAGGGGGAGGCATATCTTATAGCACCCAACCATGGTTCTCTCATAAAATGAATTGTAAATATTTTTATAGAAATAAAATTTAAAAGGGGACAAAGTCAACGGACATAGATTCCACAAATTTTATGTCCCTATAATGATAGTGTAGCCCATTTATTTTTATTGTTAGTTTATCCCCCTATTGTTATTTTTGTACCCATATAGTCCCCATATTGCTATTGTTATGCCCCATAGAATCCCACTATTTTTATTGGTTTTTCCTTACATTATTATTGTTATGTAGGCTTTAATTATATTTTGACCCCTTAGACTCCTATATATAGAAAGGAGGTCTATTAATTTGTAGAATTCAATAATTTTTCATTCATGTGATGTAAAGGAGGTTTCCCTCTTGAAGAAGATAATTTTGAAGTCATTGATCTATCTTCTTTGTGACTTGGTTACATAACATTTGGTATCAGAGCTTTGGATTCTAGGCTTTCCCTACTTCAAATAGGACATCTTGGAATTTTCGTTATAATTTTTTTTATACAAATATTTAGAAGTTGAAATTGCAACCACAGTGGAGAAAAAATCTTGGTGAACTTCATGTGGGAATTTTAGATCTTGATTTTCTATATTTTCTTAGATATGGGCTGGAGAAGTTAGAGTTTTTGCATGCTCCAGAATTCATTATTAAATACATGACCTAGAGAAAATCATCATGAATTTCTCTTATAACATCGGATTTTAATTTTGTAAAGTGTGACAGAAATTGCAAGTACTTTAGTTTTTCATGTATCAATTTCAGGGTTGAACATGGAAACAATGATAAGTGGAATTCCATACAAGTTCACTCTAGTGAACTAGTCCATAATCAGGTCATCGTGGGAGATTTGGAATAAAATTATCTTGAAGAATCCATTTTTTCTCTGACTTGTGGAGTTAGAAATAAGAATTAAAGGGATACCACGGGATGTAATTTCAGACCTTGAAGAGCTAAAATACAAAGATATAATAGTTTCAATATTGAGCTCCTAAAAAGAAAGAAAAAAGTGTGTATTTTTTTTTTTTAATTTTGCTTAAATTTTCTTTAAAAAATCAGTTTGAAGTGATTTAAAGGGCATAATGAAATGTATATATCGTTACAGAATGACTCAAACAAAAAAAATGGACACACCTAGTAACTAAACATAAATCTCTACTATGACACATGAAGAAGAGGAAGAAATGCAAAATGATATATCAAAATTACAAGACCAAGCACAAAATTTTTATCTCTCGCAAAGAGTAACCAAAAATTAAATGGAAGCTAAGATGGAAGGTTTGAAGAATGGTATAGAAAAAAATGGAAGGTTTGAAGGATGGTTTGAAAGCTAAAATGGAAGGTTTGAAGGATGGTTTAAAAACAAAAATGAAAAGTGACCTAGAATATTTGAAGGAATGTTTGACAAAGTTGCTATAAGAAATGCTTCCTATTGGTGACAAGGTACTCCATGAAAATCGTGATGAGGATAAAAGGAATAAAATTTTTGATTTTACAGACTCCAATAGTTGGTTGAAGACTAGTCACATTCCAAATATTTATACGAGGAATTTTGATGGCAATGATTCAGTAACATGGATACTATAGATGGAGCAATTCTTTGATCTACATAATGTGTCAAACACACAAAATGTACGCATTGAATATTTATATTTAGAACAAAATATATTGATGGATTTGTTCTCGTAAATCAATTGTCACTTGGAAAATTTTTGCAGTAGAATTGGTAGCACACTATGAGGATAAAAAGAGTAATACCTTTAGCAAATTGATAAATATAAAACAAAAGGATTCAATGGTGGAGCACATTGAGGAATTCCAAAGATTGGATATCAAGGTAAATTATATTCCATAAGAACATAGGATTGATGTCTTCATAGGAACTTTAAGGGATGACATCCAACATTAGGTTTGTCTTTAGCAACCTGATTCATTGGAGAAGGCATTCAGTGGAAAGAAACTTTGAAAGAAGAATTATGGAAATAAGGAAATATACCACTCACAACTATAAAGAGGGAAGTTTTGTTGCTTCTAGCGTTCCACAACCTACAAGTTTTTCTCCAAAACAATTGGAGGAATAAAGAGCAAAAAATATTTGTTATTGTTGTGATATAAAATACACTAAAGGTCATAAGTGTGCAAAGAAGAAATTATTTTACATAGATTGTGAAGAGGAGGAATAAAAGGAACAACAAACATCAAAAGAAGAGGATATATAATAGGAGCCAACCCCAGAGAAAGAAGAATTGAATATGAACATATATTGTAATGCATTGGTGGAAATTACCACTCCTAAAACTCTCAAGACATATGGTTATATAAAGAAAATAAAGGTAGTAGTGTTGATTGATTAATGTAGTAACCAAAATTTTATTCATTGTAAGATAACCAAGGAATTAAATTTCTTTCTATATCTAACACCAGAGTGCCAAGTGATGGTTACAAATGGAGGAACTATAAATTTCTCTAGAAAGTGCCATAATATCAAGCTAACCATGTGGGAATATGTGTTGAATAGTTAAATGATTTCCATTCCAATGGGTGGTGCTGATGTTGTACTATGAGTCCAATGGTTACAATCTTTGGGGATGATAAATTTTAATTTTCAAGAACTTTTCATGAAATTTTTTGGGAAGGAAAGGAAATTGAATTAATGGGTAACAAAGGGAAATCATAGAATATAATTAGCTCTATTAGCATGAAAAAGCTTTTGAATAAAGAGAAACGAGGCATAATTGCACAATTATGTGCACTATAGGTTCAAACATCGAAATCATCTATTTCTATAGATCTCCAAAAAGTCTTGGACAATCACTCCAAGGTATTTGAGAATCCCAAAGGCCTCCCACATATTCATGATTATGATCATGCAATTAATTTTATTCCAAGAAGTGCTTCTCCAAACATAGGGCCTTACAAATATCCTTATGCCTAAAATATTGAAATTGAACATATGGTTGCAGAACTGCTAGAGGTTGGTATAATTCAACCTAGTCAAAGTTCTTTCTCTTCTCTGGTAGTATTGGTGCACATGAAGGATGGATCATGGTGTATTTGTGAATATTATAGGGAGATCAACAAGCTCACCATTAATGATAAATTTCCCATTCCTGTCATTGATGAATAGATGGATTAATTGCATGGATCAATTTACTTCACCAAGATGGATCTTTGTTCAAGATATCATCAAATTAGAATGAAGACTGAATACATTGTGAAAACAACATTTAGAACTCATGTAGGACATTATGAATTTTTGGTCATGCCTTTTGGCCTTACTAATGCACCTTCCACATTTCAAGGTTTGATGAATTCTATTATTAAACCCTTCCTTAGAAAATTTGCGTTAGTAGTTTTTGATGATATACTAATCTACAAAAAGTCTTGGAAGGATTGTGTTCAACATATTCATAGGGTGCTAAAACTATTGGAGGAGAAACAATTATATGCAAAAGGCTCCAAATGCTTCTTTGGAGTACAAGAGGTGGAATATTTGGGTCATATTTGATCTCATGAGGGTTTTAAGTTAGACCCTAACAAAATTAAATCCATTAAGGAATGGAAAATCCCCACAAACCTAAATAATCTTTGAGGATTTCTCAGGTTGATAGGGTATTATCACAAGTTTTTAAGAGTTATGGGACAATAGCAGTGATTCTAAAAACATTATTAAAGAAATATGCCTTTTCTTGGACTCTAGAAGAAACTAATGCCTTCGAACATCTTAAAGAGGAAATTCGCCCAACACTGATCTTAGCTATACCAGATTTCACAAAAAACTTTATTGTGGAATGTGATGCCTCAGGAAATTGAATTGGTGTTGCTTTATTGTAGGAAGGAAGACCCATTGTTTTGAGAGTCGTGCAATCAAGGGAAATTATTTACACAAACCTATTTATGAGAAGGAAATGTGGGAAATACTACATGCACTAAAGAAATGTCGACCTTACCTAATGGGAATAAATTTCAAGGAATAAACATATCACAATAGTCTTAAGAACTTTTTGGAACAAATATTATCTTCAAATGAGCAACAAAAATGGGTCACCAAGATGTTGGGTTATGAATTTGAAATCATCTACAAAAAATGGAAGAAAAATGTTATTTCAGATGCACTCTCAAGAAAGGATGCAGATGTGGAAACATTTCTATATGCAATTTCTATTATCCAACCTGATTGGATAAATAAAGCAAGGGATCAATGGAATAATGAAGAAGAGGTGTGGACACTCATTCAAAAGTTTCAACAAGATCCCAATACATATAATACATTTATCTAAAAAATGATTCATTATGGTACAAATATTACTTATATTAATGTAATAATTCCCAACTCAATCAAAATGTTCTTTTGGAATTGTACACCTCCCCCTTAAGAGGGAACTCAGGATTTTTAAAAAATTACCATAGGGTCAAGAAGGATTTTTTTTGGGATGGCCTAAAATATGATATTCAGAAGTTTTTGACGGAATTTTTGGTTTTGCAACAAAATAAATTTGAGACAATTAGACCCCTGGTCCGTTACAACCTTTAGCCATTCCAAGTCAACATTAGGAAGAGGTCTCAATGTATTTTATCATAGGTTTACCCAAGTCTGAAGGAAAGAGTGTCATCGTAGTGGTAGTTGATAGAATTACCAAATATGCAAACTTTTTTGCATTATCTCATCCATTTAAACCTAGTGCAATTGTTACTGTATTTATGGAAACAATTCAAAAGCTACATGGAAACCCAAAGATTCTTTTAAGCGACAGAGATCCCATTTTCAAAGGAATTTTTTGGATATAATTATTTTCTTGTTTGGGTACTCAATTAGCTCATACCTCATCTTATCATCCTCAATTTTATGGGAAAACTGAAATAGTGAACAAATGTTTGGAATAATATCTTTGTTGCTTTCTATCTAATAAAAAAACATAATGGATCAAGTAGTTACCTCTGGTTGAATGGTGGTATAACAATTCCTTCCATACTGCATCAAAAATGACCCCATTTACGACACTTTATGGATATAATCCATCGTCCATCACATCATATTTAAGAGGAAATTCTAATGTTCAAGTAGTGGAAGATCACATCGAGCATCAATAAAAATTTCTCCAACTCTTAAAGGATAACCTCACTATAGCCTAGAATCAAATGAAACAATAAGTAGATTAGCATCGTAGTGAAATAAGTTTTGATGTAGGAAAATGGGTATTTTTATGACTAACACCATACAGAAAAATGTCCCTCAAGAAAGTTACGAAGGATAATAAATTATCACCCAAGTACTATGGTCCTTACAAGGTGTTTCAAAATATTAGTACTATGTCATACAAATTGGAATTGCCTGCATCTTCCGTAATACACCTAGTTTTCCGTGTTTCATGCTTAAAGAAGGTTATCGGTGACAGGTCCCATTTCAAACAATACTTCAAAAATTTGATGAAGAAGGAAAAATCATATTGGATCCTAAAGCAGTCACGGAAACAAGAAGTCAACAACTATGAAATCGATCGATTTCATAGTATCTCATTAAGTGGAATAGCTTACCCATTGAATATTCCACGCAAGATGAGAATTTTATAAAAAAAGAACTTAAAACTACCTGCCGCAGTGAGAACACTTTTTTGAAGGAGAGGGGCATGTTAGGTCCCTATAATACTAGTGTAGCCCCATTATTGTTATTGTTAGTGTATCCCCCTACTATTATTGTTGTGCCCATGTAGCCCCCATATTGTTATTGTTATGCCCCATAGAAGCCCACTATTGCTATTGTTTTGTCCTTACATTATTATTATTATGTAGGCTCTAATTATATTGTGACCCCTTAGACTCCTATATATATCAAGGAGGTTTATTCATTTGTATCAATCAAAAATTGTTCATTTATGTGATGTAAAGGAAGTTTATCCCTTGACGAGGATAATTTTGAAGTCTTTGATCTATAATCTTTGTGATATGGTTACATAACAATAGTTGAGGATGTGGATTTCATGGGACATCTATGGGTTTCTTGTAAAGAAATATGAATTGTTTTTGGGACAACCATTAAAGGTTGGTTGGTAATAATTAATGAACTGGTCAAGAATTAAATTAGGCTGCAAGGAGAAGTAACACTACAAGGAAAAGACCCTCTAGTAGATGTTTTTGCATAACCCCTTATAAAAATACCCCATACATATGTTTCTAGTGGAGGTTACTAGAGGACGTTGGTGGGAGAAGGGTTTTGCGGATGTTTTCTGCTTGGTGCGCTTGTCATTCAACATTGCACTAGTGATCCTTACAAGGGAAAGCATCGGTGCACACAAAAAATTGGCACACTGGACACCGTGTGCTCTGTACACACCCACCTAGTGCATCGTATTATTATAGAGCACCAGTGCTTCACAACTCTTCTGCGTCGGTGCATCATAAAACACTGCGCCAAAACTGAAAACGCTCGGTGCAGTATTAAGAACCTGCACCAGTGCATCATAAAAAAACACACCATAACAAAAACCGACTGGTGCGTTCATAAGAAACAGCACCGGTGCACCTATAAAGCACGCGCACCAGAAAAGGGTTAAAAAAAATTACAGCAAAAAAATTGGATTTTCCACCTTTTTCAGTGCTCTAGAGCTCTCAATTACCGGTGCGCTCTACAAGAGAAGGCACTGGTGCACACAAACTCTTCCGCACCGGTGCATCATAAAGCACCGCGCCAAAACAAAATTGGACCGGTGCGTTCGTATGAAACAACACTAGTGTGCCTATAAAACATGCGCATCGAAAAAGGGTTAAATAAAAAAAAATTACGGCCAAAAATTTGAATTTTTCACTTTTTTTCTCTCAATCACCGGTGCGCTCTACAGGAGAAAGCACTGGTCACACAAAAAATTGGTACACCAGACACCGTGCACTCCGTACACACATGCCCGATGCATCCTATTACTATAAAGCACTGTAAGCTTCACGACATTCCACCTCAAAGGTACAGTGGAATCGCCCATGCATGATAAAACAACGCACCAAATCAAATCGACCTACATTTTGTCAAATCACACCAAGAAGCCCCAGAAACCCCGTGCACTGAATGGTTAAATAAAAAAAAATTACGGCAAAAAAACCGCATTTTTCACTTTTCTCAGTACTCTAGATCTCTCAAGCACCGGCGCAATTTCTCTTTCTCTGAGCCTTCCTGACATCGGTGCTCCCATTGCACCCATTGCACGCACTGCTGCTGTGCATTGGCCACCAATATCTAGCTTGCATTTTGCAAAATGGTGGGAAAATTTTCTTTTGCAAATTCTATAGCCAATTTGCCTCCTCAACGGTGAAATGTACAAGTATTTTTCTATTTTTTCCATAATTAAACTTTCTAGCGAATTAGAATTTGAAATAACCTTAAAATTAACCATTAAATTTTTTTTTTGGTCACGTTGTGTGCATGAGCCATTCGGCTCGCACCAGTAAGTGGTGGTGCCTGTAAAATTTATAGGCTGCACCGCAACCGGTGCTAACGGTATCTGCACCATTTCTAGGGTGGTACCAAAAGGCGCCTCACATTATTTTAAAATTTAAAAAAATTTGCGGTGCGGTCATTTAGCAGGGCACACCATTGACCATGGGAATAGAAACGCGGTGCATTGATGAATATATCCACCCCGGTGTCTGTCAGCGCACCGCATTCAGCATTCTGATAGGGTCAACGGTGCGACCGGGTAAAAGACCGCACCGTTGACTATATAATTTGTCAGGAAATCGGTGCGCTGAAATGACTATATGTGTCGGGGCGCATATTTTAGTCAACGCATCGCTCCTATGAAATCATATATAGTCAACGGGGCTTGAAAAAATTTTAGGTGCACTGCATATAGTGCGTTTTATGTCATCTGGGGCACTGCCTCCGGTGCTCTACAAAAAAATCCGCATCGGAACTGGTGCATGACTGTTTTTGTGGTGCACCAAATGGTCTATTTTTTTTTCCAAAAAAAATTATATATGTATATTCCTGAACACATTTCTAATTTAATAATTTTTTTTTATTTAATATGTCAATGATTCAGAGAGAAGAGGAGGAACAACAACAACAACAGGCGGAGCAGTATGACATGCTTTGCTAGTGGGAGGCACGAGAGAGGGAGAGAGATGTGTACCCTTGCCCTATTACAGTAGATACCTAGGGGCTCCTAAGGCAGGTAGGCCTCCTCAAGTTCTATGAGGAGGCTACTTCCCTAAAGGCCCATAGTGTATTTTTGAGACATCTTATCCGTAGGTGGAATGCCCACCAACAGGCTTTCCAGGTTGGTCCTAACTAGTGGTACACACCCACTTAGGAGGATATTTATTTCATTACAGGGATATTGAGGAGAGGGGTGGATTTTCCCTCGTTCCCAGAGGTTCCAGATGGTTTTGTAGCAGAGAGTCAGTTATTTTACTCCCAGAGATACATTGGAGTATATGTACTATCTCCTTCAGAGTTTCAGGTTCCTGGAGGTCAGCTACGTATTGGTGCATTTGGTAGACAGGACGTATAGTGCCTCTCACTCTCATTTCTACCATTTCACACAACACCAGTGACGGGAAATGCATTAGTTTCCTGCTTCTATATTATGTTGATTCTTTAGTACAAGAGCCACAGCTTGTTAGGTGGTCTGCCATTTTTTTGTGGCAGTTTTGTATGGCCTTAGATAGATGTCGTGCTCATGCACAAGGGAGGGTCAACTTCCCTTTTGCTTCAGAGACTTTTTGTTTATTTTTTGAGAGGTTTCCAAAGATGAGGGCTGATTTTTTTCAGTAGCCTCGTAAGTAGATGTTGGAGGCCCGGATGCACATGTGGGGGCAGTTGATGCCCAAGAGGGAAGATAATATGTTTCTAGCCAGGATATCGCATGATGCACTGGACTTACTAGCCAATGTTGATGAGATGCATCCCTTCATTATGGTCCCCTATCCTTATGCTGGATTGGATTGGTGAGGGTGTGCCAACATCCTCTTCTCAGATGATGAGCCGCTAGATGATAGAGGTAATATTACTGTTTTATTTATATTTATTCTAACATGTTCTTTAACTTGTTATTATTAAATTGTGTAATGAAATTTTCTAATTATTGTTGTCTACTTGTATATATTTTGCAGACATTGGATCTTTTGATGGTGAGAAGATACTGGAACCACCACATGATCCAGGTGTGGATCCTGATGACGATCAAGACATGGTAGATGCCGAGGATCATGATCAGGAGGCCGATGGAGAGAGACATGCGCCTCATGCTGGTGCGTCGGTACCGCCTTTTGCTAGGTGCGGTCGACCTGATACTTGATATAGGATGGAGTTGGGCGACCAACTCAATGCATTGATTGTTGAGGCGGGCATCAGGCCCGCTCATTACAGAGACATACAGGTTGACGATAGGCTAATACGGATGTGGAGAGGCATGTCGCGTGACATGTACAACCTGATGCAGCATGTCATAGGAGCTATGAAAATTGTTATACGATTGAGGAGGATTGTTGCACGTTATAGGCGTGGTCAAGCCGCAACACATGATGGACAATATGCAAGCAGCGACTCATCTCATGATCGTTCACCTTGCACTGTGCCTGATGAGCATGAGGCTCCACTAGCATCTAGCAGTCATCATGGAGATGAGGCTAGACCATCGGCCACGTCTAGTCATAAACAACGTGCAACATCCATCAGTACTAGTCATGATCATGAGCAGGCTGGACCATCAAGCGTCGATGCTGCACCATTGACTGAGTATGCCTCCACTAGTACTGCTTATATTGATGTTGTACGACCACCAGTTGATCCATCCATTAGTACTAGTCATGATCTTGAGCAGGCTCGACCATCGACCGTCGAGGCTGCACCATTGACTGAGTAGGCCTCTACTAGTACTATTATTGATATTGTACTACCACTCACTGATCCATGACATTTATATTATAGTTGTATATTTTTGACATTATTCAATTATATATATATGGTTCATGTATTTTATGTCCATGTTGCAGTTGTACTTAATTTACATGTTGGTGATCATCATGATGTGTATATTGTTAGGTCATGTTAGATATGTTCATTTAATGTTTAGCTTGCAGATAGATGTGTATGTGATAGCATGAGCTATTTGACATGAGATGTATATTTGATGTTTGTGTTTTGATGATGTTAATATATAATATTAGTTTGATGTTTGAATGTGTTTTTTAGTCGAATATGATGTTTGTATGATTGTTATCATGATTATGGTTTTTATTAATTAATTTAATATTAAATGAAAATGATATTTATTAAATATTTTGTCATGATTGTAATTGAAATTGAAATTTTAATTGTATGTAAAATTGTAAAATTGTATTTGTATATGTAATTGTAATTTTAACTGTAATTGTATGTAAAATTTTAATTGTAATTGTAATATTTAATTTATTGTGAAATGATTGTAATTGTAATTTTAATTGTAATTGTATATATGATGAATTGTAAAATTGTAATTCTAATTCTAATTGTATGTAAAATTCTAAAATTGTAATTGTAATTGTAATTCTATGTAAAATATTTGTAAAATTGTAATTGTAATTGTAAATGTAATTCTAGTTCTAATTGTATGTAAAAATTTGTAAAATTTTAATTGTATTATGTGAAATGATTGTAATTGTAAGATTTTAATTGTAAATGTAATTGTATGTAAAATTAAAATTCTAATTCTAATTCTAATCGTAATTGTATGCGAAATTGTAAAATTGTAATTCTAATTCTAATTCTAATTTTAAATGTAATTGTAATTATAATATTTAATTTATTGTGAAGTGATTGTAATTGTAATTTTAATTGTAATTGTATATATGACAAATTGTAAAATTGTAATTGTAATTCTAATTGTATGTAAAATTCTAAAATTTTAATTGTATTTGTAATTGTAATTGTATGTAAAATATTTGTAAAATTGTAATTGTAATTGTAATTGTAATTCTAATTGTATGTAAAATATTTGTAAAATTTTAATTATATTACTGTGAAATGATTGTAATTGTAAATGTAATTGTATGTAAAATTAAAATTCTAATTCTAATTCTAATCGTAATTGTATGTGAAATTGTAAAATTGTAATTCTAATTCTAATTCTAATTCTAATTTTAATTGTAATTGTATGTAAAATATTTGTAAATTTTAATTGTATTAATGTGAAAATTTTAATTATATTAATGTGAAATGATTTTATTAAAATATTTAAATTTGTAAATTTGTAAATAATTGTAAAATAATAAATCTAGAATAATATGAATTTTTGTAACATAATAAAGTTTAGAAAATAATGCAAATAAATTCATGTACTTTAGAATTATCAATATTTAATTATGATCTTACATACAAAAAAAAGGAACTTAATACAGTCCGGTGCGCTTATCATCATAACATGCATCGGTGCATCTTATTACTTAGATGCACCAGTACTTCAGAACTCTTCCACACCGGTGCGTCATAAAACACCGCGCCAAAACAAAAACCTCAATCTTACAAACCGCCTCGGTGCACCTATAAAATAGCACGCACCGGAATAGGGTTATTCTGTAAAGTGCAGTATTGGAGCAACGGAGGGTTCGAATAGCAGGAAAGAAGTTTTCTGAGGAGACGAGGGTTTGAAAAGACAAGAGTTTGAATTTCAGTTGAGAAGTTTATAGCAGAGAAAATGAGTGATTCAAAAAGAAAGATGGACAAAGATGCTTACTGGGATGCAGACGGCTACAAAGCTCGAAAGATTACAAAAGGAGTACAAGTTGAGACCGACAAAGAGCATTCGGTTGAGGCCGACGATAGGGCTAAGAGGTCCCATGATAGAGAAATGGAGAGCGGAGTTGATGGCAGAGAAAGATCAGTCAAGGTAGTTGATAAAGCCAAGAGGCACCATGAAGGGAAGACTTCTCATTCCATTAAGGACAATAGAGAAAGATCAATTGACATTGTTGATCGGGTTGGTAGGTCCCATGAAGGGAAAGATTCTCCAGAATGCATTTATAAGCATTTGGGAGTATTGTCCGAGCTTCGGTTGGCTTACATAAACTTTTACTGGCAAAGCTGACGTTCCATAAAATCACATCTTCGACTTTCAATTGAACCTGAATGGCATCTCTAACTTGTCTGAGTTGTGGTCCTGTGGATGAAACCAGTAAAAATTATGCTTGTATTATAAATGGAAATCCAGTGACCATTTCTGTGGGAAGAAAATCATAGATACCTGTAGCTACCATATTTCCACCTGCAAATCGGTTTCCCATTGGAAAAAATAATGTAATAGCCTATTTTGCAATGTCTTTCCTCTGCTCAACCCTATACTCATTTTCTATGGGAAACCATTGCCTCCACATGTAATAACTGCATCATATAGTCGAAAATTGGTCTTCTTCTGCTAACAAATGCAGAATGAAGGACTCATTGTCATTGCTCCAAAAACATTACCCTTCTACACATTATATGTACTAATTGCTGGCAGGCCATCCGTCTATCTGCAAATTATATTATAAAACATATTGGTTGTAAATAGTTAATTGCTAATTATAACAGGTTCACATGCCACAATTACCCACTTGGGCCCTGTAGTATTTCATCTTCACATGCCCCACATTGCATTCTCTCCACATAATCAGTGGGGACCTCCTGCAATAAAAAAATGCATTGGAAGAATAGTTATTTCCATCAAGAATTTATCCAATTCCAATTCTCAATTTTAATTCTAATTCTAATTCTCAAGAATAAACAAAATTATAATTCTCAATTTCTATGGTTGGAGTTCACTAAATTTTGGTGTACACACCTAAAATTAATTTCGGTGCCTTAACTGCAAATCGGTGCTACTGTACATATAACCGCACCGGTGCCAGTGTTACAAAAAGACACAACGGTGCGGTGCTATTAAGTGACGCACCAGTGACGAATAAACACAAATAAAAAAAGTGCAACTCTATTTTCTTTAAGTGAAAAAAATAGCGGCAAATTGAAAAATGGGCAGCAAAATATTTTCGAAAATCTAATTTCATAAAATAATTCCTTGAATACTAAACACTTTTCATTATTTCACTATTTTTGCTAAAATTTTCAGCCAGATATTTGTAAGAGACATACCTGGAGCAAGAGAGCATGAGGGCACTATGGAGCAACGAAATACGTTCGAACATAAGTATTCAGAAAATTAGAAATAAAAACTTTAGTGATTCAAACCCTATATCATAGAATTTCAAACCATCTTGTGATTAAATTTGATTATTTTTTTAACTTTTTCTACAGTTTTTTTACTTTTTTTGCAGTTTTATCCATTTTTACCCTAAACCCTTCATTTTTTTTGTTTTTTACCTTCCTTCTCCCTATTTATGTGATTTCAGAGTTATGGATTTTCATTTTAGATTGACATCCAACCCATGGGATGACTTGCATAGTCGGATCCCAATCCATTCCGCCATTGCATGAATTTTTGGAAAAAATGGATTTATTTTTTATCGGTGCACCCTGCGTAACCTAGTGCACTGGTGCACTATATTATAAAGCGCACCGTGCAAGTATTGTGTAATAAAAATTTTGAAAACATTTTTTTTAAATCAGTGCGCCATATCTGAAATAGGGCATCGGTGATCCATGTTACGAGGATAGTACCGCACGGTCTATTACAATGTTTGTGCAATGCGTTTATAATACCCCACGCACCATATGGTATATTATATTGTTTTGCAATGCATTGGTAATACCCCCATGCACCGACAACGGTGCGTACATAAAGAAAGGCGCACCAATGTCTTGAGATTTATTGTTTACCTGAAAAGTTGACAATTTATTTATAAATATATTAATGAATGATATGGTACAGGTTTCAAACTGTTAAAGAAATTACTGACAAGATATCAAGTAAAAAAAATACTGATAACACATCAAGAAAAGAAAAAAAGGCAAGTTCTTTGTAAATTCTTTATAAAAAATATTATTTTTGAACTATATGTAAGTTTAACTAATATGTATTGTTTACTGTGTATCATGCAGAGCCACAAAATGACGAAGCTCGATAAGATTATTTCTGATCTAGGACTAGAAGAGCGTAAATGCTTGATGGAAAAATTGCAAAAGGATGAATCAGGGGAATGAAAAAATACTAGTGATCCAATATGAGTTTCTTTTTTTAATTATCATTAATAATATAATTAAAATTTTTAGATAACATGTGTCAAACAGTCTATTAATTCACATCTGTTTATTGTTCTACAGGGACCAACAACTTAGAAAAGGAATGATTTTCTAAGAAAAAAAAAAATAGAACTTGCAAATGAAAATGAATTGCTCCTTAGCTCATCTAGAGTGGTGCTGGAAGTTAACAAAAGGGGGGAAAACTTTTACAAAAGTTTTAGTGATCTAGTGGAACAAATGTATAGACGTTCTTTCCACTTAAAATACAAAAATCAATCCAATGATTCCAAGAACCAAATTTTATCTAAACTACAGGAAGAGTTTTCAGAGAATTGGTCAATGAGACATGTCAGAATTTTAATAGCAAAAATGCACAACAACAAAAAGAAGGAATGAAAAAGTAATATTCCTTTAAATGTTTGTCTAGAATTATTTATAAATATCACTTTTGTTATATTTACTTTTCATATATCAATATAAAAATTAAATATTTTATTGTCATGTTACATTTTCAGGAAGATTATGAAAATCTCAAAAGATGAAAGAGCTGATATCAGAAATATGCTAGTAGGAATGTCCAAAAAGGTGTACAAGGAGATGGTCAAAGAAATGGACAAAATTGCATCGCAGGAGGAGTCATCTCAACAACAACTTGCTTCAAATGTAATATGTAATCATTGAATTTTTCGATCATTAGGTACAATAAATAAACAATCTAACATTAAATATTAATTCTCAAGAATTCTCTTGCAGAAAATAAAAGAAAATGGAACCCATCTAGCACATAAAACAGGATGACAAGGAAGAAAAGGGTTGATATCTAAGTTTGTGAGTAATTTTTACTTCCTTATAAAAACTTAACTAGATTTCATTTTTGTATTTTTTAAGTTGTTTTACAAAAATCATAATTGAATGTCTTCAAAAAGGTGCTAACATACAAAGAAGAACCATCAGACGAATTGATTGAATTTGGGTTAAATATGGGTTGTGAGTATATGATGGCATATCAAAAATTAATTGTGGAATTTGTAAGAATCTATTGATCTTGTTTTACTTAGCTTCGTCAATAATTAATAGAACAAAAACATCTTTTATATTAAATATATGATTTGTTATGGGGTTTAAAACTTGCAGGAAACAAAGTATGGAACTGCGCCAACAGAAGAAATTTTGAAAGATGGCATGGTACATGGTTTTGAAAGAATGTGTATAGTTTATGAGTCAATTGTTGCTATGGTACATCATTTTTATTTTCAAATTACGTTGATGTATGTTATTTAATATTTCAATTTTCATTATTCTCACCAATGTATATACACTCATTTCAATTAATTTTTATGTTTGTAGATGGAAGGTGAAGAAGAAGAAAAAAAATCGACACCGTGAACAAAACATTCCTGAAAATAACCCAAGTCATGGAAGTAGCTCTAGCAGTGACAACAGTTAAAGCGAAGAATGATGATCACTATGTTTGGATATCAAAGGAATCCATTGTATTTTTTGAAATATGTCTGTGAAATCAGATATTTTGTTTGATGTAATGGACATAGTGTCCCAGTTGAAATACAAAGGGATGCCAATAACTGTCCCATTTTGTATGATAAAGACTGTCTTATTCATATATATTATATATCATAAAATATGTTTTAATTTATTCTATTGCGTTCTCCATTGTCGTTCTCAAATGCACTAATAAAAATTTAATTCATATGAATATTGTTATAAGATATATATGTGTCGATTTTTTATGAATAATGAATTTAAAAAAACCACAATAAATATGATATGATATAACAAATTAATCCAAACATCACATTCAAATGCATTAATAAGAATTTAATTAATATGAATATTGTTATAAGATGTGTTGAATTTTGATGAATAATGAGTTTAAAATAATCACAATAATTACACTATCACAGGTTGATGTTTCTAAAAAATACAAAATTAAAATCGGTGCGTGTCAGTAACTGTACACTGGTGCATTTGTATTAAGAAGTGTGCCAATGCATTTCTGTGACCTATGAGCACCGAAAAAGCACCAAAACCAATTAAAAATATAGGTGCGTTTGTGCGGTACGACGCACTGGTGCTTTTATGTGTCTATATGCACCGACGTCGTTGTACGATCTATGGGAACTGCATGAATACTGATACCAATTATAAATTTTGGTGCGTTTGTGTGATACTGTGCACCAGGGCATTTATGTGTCTATAAGCACCGGTGCATTTGTACGACCTATGGGCACCGCACGAATACTGATACCAATTATAAATCTTGGTGCCTTTCTATGATACTGCGCACCAGTGTGTTTCTATATGTCTATGCATCGGTGCGTTGATATGACCTATGGGCATCATACAAATCCCAAGACCAATTAGAACGACCTCATGTGTTGTATCAACAACACTACGCTCGGTGTGGTTTTATACCTTAACATCTCGATGCATTTTCCTTCAACTGCCCCAGGGTGCCTTCTATATGTACGCACCGGTGTGTTAAATCCAAAGTAGTGCACCGATGAAAAAAACATCCGTAATAACCTCTGGCCACCCATTTTTTTTAGTTGTTTTTAATTTCCGTTAAAAGCTCTGCCAAAACCTCCGTAACCATAAATGGATGTTGTAGCAAATGTTTTTCTGACAATTTTGGCCAATTTTATAACACTAAAAACCTCCTTTATAACATCTACTAGAGGGTCTTTTCCTTGTAGTGTAAACAAGCTCATGTTTCCTCTGGGAACACTCAAAAGGAAGGAAAGATGGAATTTAGACACAAAGTCAATTCCTGTGCATAAAATTAAACAACGGGTAAGAGGAAGCCAATTCAAAATCAATTGAGGTAGAAAATATAGAGGACAAAGAGCCTGAATTCATTGGAAGCAATCGAACAGACAGGAAAAAAAAGTGCAGAAAAGAGGAGGGGAAAAAAATAGAAAGTTACAGAAGAAAAGAAAGTGAGATGAATTTGATTGGAAATATTTACCATATACAAATTGTTTCTCCTTGGTGAGAAGAAATTCATCTGGAGTCCATGTAAATCTAGAGGGTGGAGAAGGGTTTTCTTTGGATTCCCTTAGGGGTGTGGCTGGAGGGTTATGTCCTTGGATTCTTGGAGGGAGAACCTTTGAAACCTTATTGCTATTGGATTACAATGGGTTATAGATTCCCCTAGTGGGTGGAACCACTGTGTGTTTATTTAAAGGGTCGATATTTACTCTATGGATTCCCTTGGCATTTTCTGGGGTGGAAGATGTTGGTCTCTTGATTCCATGTGTTTCATTGAAATACTAAGTGGTTGGTGTGTGGAGGGAGGAGATTATTTGGAGTCCCTATTTCATTTGGAAGTTAGTGTTTTTAATCCCTGAAGCAACTGCCTAGTCTCTAGAATCTTGCTCGGGGGTGATAACTGCAAGTAGATTTGGCTGCAGTTGTCTATGGTTGGGTGGAGATTCATTTTTCCATACTCATATGCCCATAAGAGATAATATAAATGTTCATTTATACCTGCAATTTAAATGAATGAGTGTCTATTTTCTGTTGAATGATGAAATAATAGGCAAGTAACCCCTATAATAATTCTATTTATATTTCATTGTATTCTAGCTTGAAATAGAGAACCTTGGTTAAAGACATTGATATATGTTGACTGTTAGATTTAAGTTTCATTGAATGGCTTGAATTATGCATAAATTACAATGATAATTGGAAGGGAAGGAGGCCTTTTAAAATAGTTCTTGTGATTGTGATTTCCTCTTAGCCCTCATAATGCAAGGAGGCACACACACATGCGCGTGCACACGCATGCACGCACGCACACACACACACACACACACACACACATATGCAATGATGGGGGCCGAGATGACGTGTTTTGGTGGTTCCCACCTTAGAGAGGAGAGAGAGGGAGTAGTTGGGATGCATTGGGATAAAGCGTCGGGTTGATGTGGGGGACCGTCATGATGAAGCAATGGTTATTAGACTCTGGGCATGAGACTTGGAAGAAGTTTGGTGACCTTCGTTAAATAATCCAAACCTTGGAGGGTGCTAGGTCCCTATATTAATAGTGTAGTCCCTTATTATTTTAGTGTAGCCCCCCTTATTGTTATTGTTGTACCCCTGTAACCCCAATATTGTTATTATTGTGCCCTTAAATTATTATTGTTAGGTCGGCTAGGATTACATTATGGCCCCATGGACTCCTATATATAGAAGGAGGTTTTGGTCATTTGTATCATCCAAGAATTTTTCATTCATGTAATGTATTGGAGGTTTCCCCCTCAAAGTGGCTTATTTCTAAGGCATTGATATCTCTTTTCTTCTATTTTTGGAGCTGGTTACACAACATTTGGTATCAGAGCTTTGGATTCTAGGGTTTCGCTACTATAAACAGGTCATCATGGCATTTTCGCTATAACTTTTTTTTCTATGAAGGTTCAGAATCTGAAATTTTTATGGTGCGAAGCCAAAATCCTGAGGAAACTCGTTGCAAAATTTCAGAGCTTGGGTCGCAATATTTTCGGAGATATGATCTGTGGAAGGTAGTGCTTTTTCAGGCTCCCGAATTTCATTTCAAAGAGGTGATTGTGGGAAAAGATTCATAACTCTCTCTCTGATAATCGGATTGGAGTGCCATAAAAAGTGGTCACAAGAACACGGATTTTAGTTTCTAGACTATCAATTTCAGAGCCGAAGGATGAAACAGTGACACGTGGCAAGTTGTACAAGTTCACTCTACTGAACCAGTCCATAATTAGGTCATTGTGGGAGATTAGACATAACTTTGCCTTGGAGAATCCAAATTAGGTTAGACCTATAGAATTCAAAAGAGAATTTAGAGGGCTACCTTAATGTCAAATTTCAGATATTGAAGAGTCGCAATCACAGAGATAATCCAATTTCAATATCGAGCTCCTCAAAAGCAAGAAAAAGGTGTGTATTTTTTTCGGAATTGCATAAGTCTTGTTTGAAGAATCAATTTGAATTGATTAAAAGGGCATATTATAGAATAGATATCAGTATTGGGTTCTAAAAAATTCCCCATAAAAATAATTCAACACCCATTAAGCCTTCAAAAGGCTCTACTATGACTCATGAAGATGAAGAATTGCAACATGATCTATCAAAATTACAAGAGCAAGTGCACCAAATTTTGCTCTCATAAAGAGCAAAAAAAAATGAAATGGAAGTTTTGAAGAAAGGCGTGGAAGCGAAGATGGATGGTGTGAAGAATAATATGGATGGTTTGAAGAATAATATGGATGGTTTGAATAAAGGCGTGGAATCTAAGATAGATGGCATGGAAGCCAGCATGGAATCTAAGATGGATGACATGGAAGCTAAAATGGAAAACATGAAGAATGATCTAAAAGCAGACATGTAAGGTTTGACAAAGTTGATACAAGAAATGTTTCCTAATGGTTAAAAGATAGTAGAGGAAACTCATGATGAGAACAAAATAAATGTTAATCGTGACTTCATAAACTCTAATGTTGGCGGGAAGAACCACCATATTCCAAAAATGGATATGAGGAAGTTTGATGGAAAGGATCCTGTAACATGGATACTACAGATGGAGCAATATTTTGATCTCCATAATGTGCAAAACACACAAAAGATACGCATTGCAACTTTACATTTAGAACAAAATACATTTGTATGGTATCGATGGCTTTGCTCCCGTAAAAAAATTGTCACTTGGTCAATTTTTACGGAAAAAATGATAGCACATTATGAGGATACAAAGAGCAACACCTTCTTTAGCCAATTGATAAATCTCAAACAAAAGGGTTTAGTGGGGGAGCACATTGAGAACTTCCAAAAATTGAATATAAGGGTAACTGATATTCCAGAGGAACACAGGATTGATCTCTTCATAGGTACTTTAAAGGATAACATCCAATGTGAAGTTCGCGTTTTGGAACCTGATTCATTGGAGAAGGCATTCAGGTTGGCAAGAAAAATTGAATGTAAAATTATGGCGACAAGGAAGCCTACCACTCACTTCTATAAAGAAGGAAGTGTTGCTACGCCTAGATTTCCATAACCTACAAGGTTGACACCACAACAATTGGAAGAAAAAAGAGAAAAATGGCTTTGCTACAGTTGTGATAGAAAATACACTAAAGGTCATAGGTGTGCTGAGAAGAAATTATTTTATATAGATTATGAAGAGGAAGAAGAAAATTAATAAGAAGAGGATATACACTAAGAACCAACCATAGAAGAAGAAAAAATGAGTTCGACCATATCATGTAATGCATTGGCAGGAATTACCACTCCTCAAACTCTCAATATAGAAGGACATATCAAGAAGAAAAAAGTAATAGTGTTGATTGATTCGGGTAGTACCCATAATTTTATTCATTATAAGGTAGCCAAGGAATTGAATTGTTTCCTATACCCAGCACCAGAATGTCAAGTGATGGTTGCAAATGGAGGAACTATAAATTTCTCTGGAAAATGCCATAATATCAAGCTAACCATGGGGGAATATGTATTGAATATTCCAATGATTTCCATCCCAATGGGAGGTGCTGATCTTGTACTAGGAGTACAATGGTTACAATCTTTAGGGATGGTAGCTTTTAATTTTCAAGAACTTTTCTTGAAATTTTTTTTGGAAGGAAAGGAAATCGAATTACGGGGTATCATAGGGAAGCCAGGAAATATAATAAGCTCTAATGTCATGACAAAGCTTCTAAAGAAAGGACAACGGGGCATAATTTCACAATTATGCTCACTAGAAGTTCCAACATTAAAATTATCTATTTCTCCATATCTCTAGAAAGTCTTGGACAATCATTCCAGGGTGTTTGATACTCCCAAAGGACTCCCACCTATTCGTGATCATGATCATGCTATTCATTTGATTCCAGGAAGTGTTCCTCCAAACATTAGGCCTTACAAATATCCTCATGTCCAAAAAAGTGAAATTGAACGTATGATTGCAGAAATGTTAGAGGCTGGTATAAATCAACCTAGTCAAAGTTCCTTCTCTGCTCCAGTAGTATTGGTGCACAAAAAAGATGGATCATGGCGCATGTGTCCGGATTATAGGGAGCTCAATAAGCTCACTATTAAAGATAAATTTCCCATTCCTGTGATTGATGAATTATTGGATGAATTACATGGAGCAATTTATTTTACCAAGTTGAATCTTCGTTCAGGATATCATCAAATTAGAATGAAGACTGAAGATATTCCGAAAACAACATTTCAAACTCATGAGGGTCATTATGAATTTTTAGTCATGACTTTTGGCCTTACCAATGCACCTTCTACATTTCAAGGGTTGATGAATTCCATTTTCAAACCCTTCCTTAGAAAATTTGTGCTAGTATTTTTTGATGATATACTAATCTACAGCAGGTCTTGGAAGGATCATGGTCAACATGTTGACAGGGTGCTCAAGCTATTGGAGGAGAAACAATTATATGAAAAAACATCAAAATGTTTCTTTGGAGTATAAGAGGTGGAATATCTGGGTCATATTGTATCTTATGAGGGTGTTAAGGTAGACCCTAACAAAATTAAAGCCATTAAGGAATGGAAAGTCCCCACAACCATAAAGAAGTTGTGTGGATTTCTCGGGTTAACAGGGTATTATCGCAAGTTTGTTAAGAATTATGGGAGAATAGTAGCACCTCTTCTTACACTGAAATTTGTCACCATGACATTTTAGTACTCCCTTGGAAGCCTACAATATCAAAGTTCCCAAAGTCAAGCCTTGAAACTAAGAGAGAAGCTCATAAAAGCCTTAAAACTCTGGTACCGCACTTTCTCCTAGTTTTGCCTATGGTCCCGCACTTTTTGGCTATAAATCATGGGTAGCCAAGTGCACTTTCTGTTTATTAAAAGTGTAGACCCCTGTAAAATATTAGAAAAGGTGCAAGTAAAATCTAGAAGCTCAATTAAAGTCATTTTTGGAAGCTTCTAGAAACATTCCTACGGTGGAAAGTCCGCTCCTTTCATGTTCATGCATCCCATTCAATAAGGAGCTAACCCCTTGATGTAAGGAACTAATCCCTTTGAAGGAGGATTCTATCCCTTCTTGTATGGAGCTGTAACCTCCTCTTTTCCACTATAAAAAGAGGCATAGGGCAGCCTCAAGGGGTTACAATTGATGAGTTGAAGTTTTAGTATTGTTGGAGGCGAAATGCTGTTGAAACTTAGACCCTTTTAGCTGAGATTTCATGTGGGAAGGATTACATACCTGTATGTATCTCAGTTGGAAGAGTGAAAGGATGATCTGAGTAAAGGAAATGCCTGTTCCAGACCCCAGGAAGACCTGTACAACATCAAGGAAGACATGGTTGTAAGAATATTCTTATTTAAGTTAATACAAATAAATCTGTTTTTCTCAATAAGCTGTCAATTGATTGGTTTATTTTATGGATTCCTTGATCACCATAATGGATATGATTTATGAATATATGCTATGCAGGTGCTATTTGATGTTTTTTTGTTTGTGATTGTAGATCTTCGAAGATAACTCTTTCAGGTGACTGAAGGACTACTACTACAAACAAGTGTTGGATTAAAGGTAAGATCGTTAAACCTTTATAGCATTTAATTATGAATCACAATATATTTAGAGAAAGATAGTTTTGTTTGTCCATTTTTTGCTAGCTGTCCATAGGACACTTGGGAGGTTTGTCTTGTCCGCAAGAATGACTTATCCATCCAACAAAATGGCGACTCCACTGGGGATCGAACCCAGAATCTCTGGTTTGACAAACCAAATTCCTATGGGACAAGCTGGTACAAGTACGATTGTCTCTAGTCAACCTCATTTTACTTATCAACCGTACTAGGGACAGTATCAAATTGGTCAAGCTACACAAAATTCAGCGTATCAGTATCAGCCGTACCCTAGGTATACTTATCAAATGCCTCAACAACCCCAGTATGGTCCGGTTAATCCTGGTTACCCAGGAGGTTTCACGATTCCAAATGCTCATCCGATTCTAGGATATCCTGGCTATCCCCCTCCTGGAAATGTTTTGATCACTCAAGATTATCAAGAACCTAGCCATCGGTTACCACTCATAGCAATTTTAGATCTACCAAATCTGTCGCGCCTTACGAACGATCCCATTTTTTATCTTCCATATTGGTCGTCGATGCCTAACAAGTTGCCCAGTGATATTCTGAAATTTGAAGGTAAATCAGGAGAGGACCCATCTGATCACGTTATGACTTATCACCTCTGGTGTGCATCCAATTCACTAGTCGATGATTCTATTCGATTACGTCTTTTTTAGAGAACTCTCATTGGTCCAGTTGCCAAATGGTACATTGAGTTACCACGTGGCTCTTTTAATAATTTTAATGCACTAGCTACTGCTTTATTAACCCATTTTCAGTTTCCTGTCAGATACGACAATGGCACAGAATTGCTGACTTCATTAAAGCAGTCTACGTCTACGTATATATCTGATCACATTCATGAATTGAGACATAGAAGGCGTTTAGTGAAAGTCTTTATTCCTGATCAAATTTTGGCTGAATGGTTTATTAAGTCATTATTGCCCAAAATTACTGAAGATGTGGCCAAAGGAGGCGTTGTTACGGAAGAGCAATTTATTTCTCAGGCTCAGTACCTTGACCTTGTCTATACTCAGTCAGGTACTTTGTGCGATAAAATCCCCGATTTACCAAGACCTGGTCAGTTAACTGCAACTCCTTCTGGCTCTCATGCTGCTGATGGTGTAATTGGTTTTGTTAGTACTGGTAAGAGTAAGAAGAAGTCTTCCAAGACTACTTCACCCAAAGGAGATTCTTCCCTTGAAACTTCTACCGATATCCATGTTGTAGAGACATCTACGACCAAATCTAAAACCAGTAGTAAGAAGAAAGGTAAGAATAAAAAGAAGAAATATTCAAAAGAGAAAACTGATACAACTGAACCAAATGACAAAAAACGTAAACCTCGATATCCTTGTCTCATCTATGACCAGGATCATTTTACAAAAGAGTGCCCGCATAGAGCTGAGGTATCAAAATTCGTTAAGGGTTCGCCTATAGCTGTTGTCTTGAAGGATCCCTTTCCCACTCAAGATAGTAACATGGTTGGATCTTCCTCCAATCCAGGTGAGGATATTTTCATGGTTGCGACGTGATCACAAGATTACGGTAGTAAAAATGTTGGTAAAGAAGAAGAAACATACGACTCTGCATTGACTACATCTCCCTCAGTTTCTGATCCATTACAGATTGAGAAAAAAAATCCTGACTTAGTAATTAAACCTCCTGCAAAAGGTGTACTTCGTAAATCAGGTTTTAATCCACACGCGAGAGCTGCTCAGAATTACAATATTGTTGAAGATTTGGAAATTTCCCCTTCATTAATGTCAGCTTTGGAAGTATTGCAATCATGCCCATCCCAAAGAAAATTACATTTTTCAGCCTTAAGAGATGTAGATCTCTAGGATTCGAACCTCATGATATTCGATTTAGAAAATTTTACACTGCGCCTGCCTCATCAAATGGCTTTTCAAATTCCGGTAATAGTCAAGAACAAGTGTATCTTTCGTATTGTTGTTGATGATGTTTGCCACCTATAAAATTTGTTTTATCAAAAGGTGGCCAAAACATTTGTTCAGCCTCTAAGAGACATTTTTAGTGCTAAAATGTTATCTCTTGAAGCTTCTGGAAGCTCTCATGCCCATGTCTAAAGATCTTCACCACTGTTTCCCTTCAAGACTTAGAAATCTTGCTATTTTCCTAGCCAAAATACTGCTGCAAAGCCATCATTCTCCCCTTCTCCCACTAAAAAACTAACCTTCATTTGTTTCCCTTCTTCTCCATAAAAATCTATTTTTTTCATGAGTTCTCTTCTTCCCTTCATGAAAATCCATTTTCTAAGGTTCAAAGACTCCTTCTTTGCCTTATCAAAACCCCTAAAACCCTTCAAAAACCATTGAAAATCAACGAAAAAACCCATTTCAATAGCCCAAAAAACCCTGAAAATTCTCCCATTTATTCTGTCCATACTGACCCGGATTCATTTATCTTTTGCAATAATGAATCCACAAAACAGTTAGAGCCAGAACACAGTGACTCAGATAAACAGTTAGAGACCCCAAATCTAGAAATAAATGCAGTTCTAAATATGGAAGAAAACGAGAGAGAAATATTGGAACAACGCGTTGAAACAACGGACCAAAGTGAACAAAGCCAAGATGGCAAACAATAGACTGCCCCTCATGCTCAACTCCATGAAAAACTTGAGAAGGTGAAACAAATACAACTAAGTACCGAGATTTCACAACAACCCTTGAGCACGTTGGTTGAAGGGGACAATAACAACGACGAAACCGAAAATAGTCCTCTGTGGAGTATGTATTTTGATGGGTCATGCACTAAAAAAAATGCTGGTGCAGGTGTCTGGATTACCAACACTGAAAACAACCACACAGAAAACATTTCCTGCAAATTAAAATTTCAGTGTTCCAATAACATAGCGGAATATGAATCCCTTCTCTTAGGCTTACATCTATTAAAAAAGTTAGGAGCCACAAGAATTAATGTGTATGGGGATTCAGAACTAGTCATTAAACAAGTTAATGGGGAATATAACGCAAATCATCCCAGGCTTGGAGCTTATCGAAATGATGTCATGGAACTTTTAAAAACATTTGAGGATTCCAAATTGATCTTTGTTCCAAGAAAAAGAAATATTGCCACACACAATTTAGCTTTTGCGGCTAGAACATGCTTAACACCATTTGAAACCAAAGAATGTACAACTCAAATTAAGTTTAGACCAGCAATGCCAGATAATGAAAAATATTGGCAAGTCTTTGAAGGTGACAAACAGATAGAGGATTTTCTGCTGCACAGGAACGAATTTGAGTCATCTGATTTGGATTCTAAATCCGATGAAAATCGCCTAAACAAAAAGTCCCCTGAAAAATAAAAACCATCTGGTCCCATAGAAATCAACATGTTAAATAAAGAATTTCACACTCATACTGAAGAATACAAGGACACAGAAAATGAAGACATTGAGGTATTGTCGTCAAAAGACAAGAACATACCTAGGGGTCTAGCACTGTTAGAAGACCTCTTTGATTTTAATGATGTAGCAAAGAAGCCCACCGTAGAATACATAGAGTCTGAGGTCGAGGAATGCAACATAGGCACCGAGGATCAGCCAAAAATGATTAAATTGGCTAAGTCCTTGCCACCAAACATGAAAAGGAAATACGTTGACCTGTTTAAAGAGTTTGTCGATGTGTTTGCCTGGAGCTATGTGTTAGGAATCTATAATTTATTAGCAATATTGGCAGATTCCAATTACAGAAAAAACATCGTTTCAACCAACTTTAGGATTCTAGGATCTAGCCCTCCTGAATCCGGAGAGGGGTCTCTCCAAACAAGTGCAAAGATGGATATGTCTTTGAAGTTTTGGGTAATAATATTAGGCTAGTTATGAAGACCAAGGGTTTTGTTTTGTTTTTGGATGGTTGAACATGATTGCTGTTAGAGGCGAAAAGTCCCAAAGGTAAAGAGGTTCAAAAGTGATAAGTTGCAAGCAAAAGAGTAAGTTTTGATCAAGAAGAAAGATAATGGCAGGTTTCAGTCCATTGGGCTATGGAGTCATGAGAGGATTTAATTGGAACATCAAGAGGCAAGAGTGATCCATGGGGCAAGTCATCTATGTCTAAGGGTCTCTTTAAAGTTTGATTTATGGAATGAAGTGATACAATAAGAAGGGGAAATAACCAGATGTAGAACAAAGAGCAGCCCAGGATCTGGTAAGCACTTTGAAACTAGCCAGCCTTTGACCAGGCACTTAAGAAAAACATGAAAACAAACTAGGATCTGGTAAGTACTTTGAAACTAGCCAGCCTTTGATACACTTCCAATAGAAAACATATAAAAACTAAGGGAAACTTGAAGGCAACCTTTGGAGTAGAGACTAGCGGGCCGGGCTCACCACAAATCCTCTCCTAGCTCTTCTTTACTTGGCTACTTCCAAGACAATCACAGAGATAACACAGAATGGCCTAAGATCTGGTAAGTACTTTGAAACTATCCAGATTTTAACACATTCTAAGGGAAACACTCAAACAGTTATGCACACAAGATTGGGACCAGGGCTCACCATATCTTCCTCAGTTCATCTTCACACAACATATACTGAAAGTAACATTCAAAAATAATATTCAGCTAAGACAATAAGATGAGGGAACGCCAGCATTCCTATGCTTAAACTGAATTAAATCATTTCCAAATAACACAGTTGGAAGAAAACATGTAAATAAAGATTTTTCAGCCAAAGAAGGTTACTGGTATACAGTAGGTCCTAACACTGTTTAAACCGTTCTTTACAGAAGAATATGAAACATAATGAAAACAGAAAATAAGTAACAAGTTACAATGAGAATAACATCACCGTCAACATAGACCAGGATCCCATAAATCAGCTTGTATTTATGCTCCAAACCAGTTACAATCTTCAAGTCCAGTGTTTTAATTCATCTCTCTTTCACAACCTAACTTATCTGTTACAAGAAGAGCTCCAAGAGCCAGTGAATCACTATTTACAATCAGGAGTCGTCAGCTCAATTACATTACAATGCTTCAGCAATAATATCAACAACCAACCCCTCACTCATCTTCTACTGAAGTATTTATAGAAAGATGAGGAGGTGAGATCTGATAAAAGATCTCAAATACAATTAATATAGAGTTAATGTTTTCTTGGCCCTTGGGGGGCTCAATGAAGAAACTGTACAGGGGTTTCACTGTATTAATTGGTTTACACTTATGAATTAGGCTCGGTGGGAGCTTTTGTTGACCTTTGAGGCTCTATGTGATGCTAGGGTTACTCTGTAGACATTCTTTCATTAAATTCTTGGCAGAAGTAACTCTTCGGCTGCGTCGAGGCAAAATATTTTGACCTTGCTCAATAAATTTTGTTCCCGATTGAATACTTTGAGGCACAGGTGGCGCTTTAGTTGCTGGGAGGAATCAATTTTCCCTAATTTGTGGCGGTGGAGGTATTCTGTCAGTTAAAACACTTTAGGTTTTCCTTTAAACTATGTTTTAGATTGGGGATTAGGCTTCTGATAACTGTCTTGGCCATAATCCCCACTAATCTGTCCATTAATTCTATGTTCTGGTTCATCTGGGTCTTTGACACTGATAATCTTTGACTGTGCATGTTTCATGGTTTTCTTGCTGTCGTGTCGGGCTGTGCAGGGTTTGTAAGGCATCAATGCCTGAGAAAACATGGATGAAACGTGCATTCCAATCCTGTGGGTGATTTCCGTGGATGAATCGAAGATGGGAGGGTCGTCACCCTCCTTCCCTGAATCTTCTTTGGAAACCACGAACAAATGATTTAATCCCTGCAAAATGCGAAAACTCATTAAAAAATCCTGCTTTTATAAGCTTAACTACATCGGAAGGTGTGTGGAGGAGTGTGGCCATCGGATGGCATCATCCGGCAGTCAGGATTGTTCGGGGGAGATTATAGAATAGGTGGCAGAGGATCAAATTCGAGCCGTCGATCTCGCGTGATCGACGGTCGGGAGCGAAGGTTTGAAAGTCAGCGGAGGGAGTCGTTGACTGGGCAACGGAATCGGGCGACTTAATATGAGTCGTCGATCTGCAGATCAGATCGACAGTGGAAATGCGATTTCCGTTGTACAATAGCTTGGTTATCGAGCGAGCACTTTGGTTAACCATCAGACATCTTCGGCGATCAACAACCGTTGGATGAGTGGGCCCAAATCGAATGGCTGTGGTAAATTTCACTGCATGCCTTGGCCCGAACGTTAATGCGCGGGGGATAACTTTAATGCGCGGGGATGGTGGTTTTGGAAAAGGTACGGGGGATGCGTGGCGGCAAGCGTATGGAATCACTGGCCATCGGGGAAAAACCACCTTTCGCCCAAAGGCGGTGCGAAAAATACCACGCGGGTTTGGAAAACAACGTATGGATGGAGGGGGGTCCACAGGAATGGTGCGCTTCACACCGTCCGATCTGTGGAGCAGATCAACGGTGGCGATTGAAGTTTGAACGGTGGGGACCACATGGTAAGTCGAAGTCCACACCGTCCGATCTGCGGAGTAGATCGACGGTGGAGATCGCTCCACAATTGCACGGGCGGAAATCCTTTGGAAATGAATTAAAACCCGAAAATTTCAAATAACAAAGGTTTTTTGCATTTTGGCGGAGAAACATTAGTTGAAACACATAAGCGCCTGACGAGTTTAGCAGCTGGTCATGGCGCTCGGGCTTATGGATGGAAAGGTTAAAAAACTTTAAGCCCGAGGGGGCTGAAATCTCATACATAAAAATATGTAGTTTTCATGGTTTTTTAATGGTTTTTTGAAGGAAATGAAGGCTTTGGTAAGGTTAAAAAAGTGGGTTTTTAACCTTATAAAATGAATTTTGATGAGGGGAAATAGCAGAAATGTGGAAATGCGAGATTTTCATGGGGAATGGAGGGATAGAAAAAGAGGTTAGTTGGGAGGAAAAGGAAAGGAAAAACGGGGTCTGCAACAGTATTTGACTTTGGATTTTCGTAGGATTTCAGAGGTTTTTAGGATGTAAACAACAGTATGGGATCTGGACAGAGGCAAGAGACCTTCAAGAGTCTTCAAGAGCCAGTAGTTTTTGATAGGGAAAAATTGTTCCTTGAAGGCTCAAAACAAATTTAGCCACCTTGGGTATAATCAAATTTTACAGGTGGCTAACAGTGGCTCCACTTGGGGATGGTGCCTTCTTGAAGGCATCAAGAATTCAGACTTGATTTCTCTAGGAGGCTGACTTGTGCTTGATCCTTTGGATTGCTCTTATTTTTCTTGATGATCTTGATTTTCTCTGAAAAATAGTATCAGTTATGAAAGAATAATGGACTTTATCAACACAACTTTCTACCTACCCAATCCTACTGATCTAACATTTTTTCTTCATCAGAGTGCACTTGGATTGGCAAACTCTTTTCACAACATTTTATTCTTTTGAAAACATAAAAATAATCTAATTCTACTCCTTATTTCTCCCTGAACTCAGATTAAGCAGTTGAGCTCAGATTTCTTCTCTACCTAATCTACTGTCTGTTGGAATTAAACTGTCCAACAGACTTTCATTCTCTAATCTCTACAACAGAAATTTAAAAAAAGTCAAGTCAAGATTTAGTTGTTTGACTTGCTGTGATCTATGGCATAAAAACAAGTTGCACATATATTATTTTTTGCAGAAAAAATAAAAACAAAATGGAAGGCTTAAGATCTGAAAGTTTCTCATCATGGCCTTCTCTTTTTTCACAGCGTTGTTTTTGCTTTGTTTGAGCTGTCTCTTCCTTGTTTTCTGATTCAGATTTTGGGTTAATTAGAACCAGATTTTTACATCCCTTGACTCATAAAGTAAAACAGATTTGAGTCATCTCTTTTGGAAACTTAGGTTCAGATTTTGAGCTTGTTTGAACCTTCAATTTCTCTCTTAATCTATCTACTGATAAGCCAAGATTGAACAGTTTGGAAAATCGAATTCACTATCCTATCAGCAGAAAAATTTAAAGCTAATTAGTCAATATTAAACAATTTGACTAACTAGAAGTGTGTTTTGGAGGAGTGGCATTTGAGCTTGCACACTTTCAGATTTGTTTCTCTATTTTGGCATGGGGCTTTGCCTTTCTTGTTTTCATTTTTTCCCTCTTTTCTTTCTTTTCTTTGTTTTTGTATTTTTTGATTTTTCATAACTTTGAATGCAATATTGGATGGAATATCCATAATGGGAAAAAAGATAAAAAAGGCTTCAAAACGTAAAATGGATCAAGAGAAGTAATGCTTAAGCATCCTGCCATTGACAGGACCCCCAAACAATTCTGTTCCATCCAGTTCCTGTAAGAAAAAAGCATTATTACTAGCAACTGAATGAATAGAGTAAGGGCCAAGCCATAGGTTGTCAAATTTTCCATGCTTTCCCTTTTCTTCCCTCCTTGAGTCCCACTTTAAAACTTTGTCCCCAATCTTGAAATTGCAGGCCTTTGTTCTTCTGTCAAAAAGCTTTTTTATGTTGTCCTGTTTCTGAAATGCTTTATTATACACTTCCTCTCTGGTTTGCTGAAGATGAATGGTCTGATTTATTCTTCTGGTCATGTCATTTTCTTCAGTCTGCAATTCTTGGATCAACTTCATAACTGGTACACCAAGGCTATTTGGAAAAATTGCATCAGTACCATACACAAGCTGGAAAGGTGACATACCAATAGATTTCTTCAAAGTTAATCTGTCAGCCCAAAGTGCATGGACCAGCTTTGTGTGCCAAGACTTTTTATTGTCCTCCAACAGTTTCTTGACTATGTTCACTAAGATTTTGTTGGAAGATTCCGCAAGTCCATTACCTTGAGGGTAGTAGGCTGTGGAATGCCCCAATGTTATTTGGTATGTATGACATAACTCAACCATCCTCTTTGATCCAAATGTTGTTGCATTATCAGTGGTAATTTTGGTAGGACAGCCAAATCTGGAGAGAATGTTAGTCTCCATAAATTTTATGATAACTGAATCATTGGCCTGCCTACAAGGAATGGCTTCTATCCACTTAGTGAAGTAATCTATAGCAGTGAGAATCCACCTATGTTGGGTAGAAGATGGTGGATGGATTTCTCCTATGAAGTCAAGTCCCCACTGTTGAAAAGGAGCTTCAACAGTGATTGGATGCAGAGGCAGGGGTAGCAGTTTTCTTTTGCCTTCAAACAGTTGGCACTTATGACAAGCAATGATCATCTTGTGTACATCATGAAAAAGAGTAGGCCAATAGAAACCATCCCTCAAAATTTTGTTAGCTTTTGACTTCCAGTACAAATGAACCCCACACTCTCCTTCATGGAATTCTTGCTTAACCTTCTCTGCATCAAACTCAGGCAAAAATTTAAGCAATATACCTCTTGCATTTTTCCAGTAAAGACATCTATCTACAATGCAATAGTTTACCGCTTTCAGCTTCAAGAACCTTGCCTTTGTTTTTGTCAAACCAGGAGGTGTATTTAAATTGAGCAAAACATAAACAATATCAGCATACCAAGGAGAATTCATAAAATGGTATTCAACAATAGGAGTTGAGAATTCTTCTTGGTAATCTAAAGCATTAATCATATGAATATCAAGAAATTCACAATTTGATTCAGCCATTAATCTAGCTAGACCTTGGCCTTTGATGAGCTTAGTGGGTTTTATCTCTAAATCATATTTAAGAATAACAGCAATCCACTTACCTCTCTTACCATCTGGGTCCTGTGTTAGAATTTCTTTAACAACTGAATTTGGGACAAAGGAAATGATGTGTGAGTGAAGGATGTATACCCTGAAATCTTTTAAAGCTTTAACCAAGGCAAAAGCTTGTTTTTCCATAATGTTATACTTCAATGGGGCATCCCTAAACCTTACTAAAGAATGCAATAGGCTGCTTTTGTCCTTGTGGATTTTTCTGTAAAAGGACAGCAGCTATGGTATGTTCTAATGCGAATGAGAAGATATAAAAATCCTTTGAAAAATCGAGACTTATCAGAACCGGTGTTTTGGTTAATGCTTGTTTCACCAGCTCAAAGGATGTCTTTGATTCCAAGGTCCATTTTACTCCTTGCTCCTTCTTCAACATGTTTGTGATTTTCCTAAGGAGCTCAGCCAAGTTGGGGATGAACCTTCTCAAGAAGTTAATCTTTCCAATGAAAGATTGCAACTCCTTGATGTTTCGAGGATGAGAGATTTGCAATATGGCCTCAATCCTCTGTGGATCTATCTTTATACCCTCCTCAGAAATAATGTGCCCAAGAAGTTTACCTTCTTGAAGGCCGAATAGTGTCTTCTTAGGGTTTAAGGATATTCCAAACTTTCTGCATTTCTTGAGAACTGTTCTCAAATGTTCTAAGTGTTCTTCATCTATTTTTGAAAACACAGTCACATCATCAAGATAGATAATGATGAAGAAGCCCAGCTCTTCCAAGAATGCTATGTCCATGGCTCTCTGAAAGGTTGCGCCAGCATTCATTAGACCAAAAGGCATTTTCACATACATGAAAGTGCCCCATGGTGTAGTAAAAGTTGTCTTTAATTGATCAGCAGGGTGAACCAAGATCTGATTATACCCTGAATAGCCATCAAGCAAAGAAATTCTTTTAGACCCTACCACCCTTTGTAAAATATGATCCATTTTTGGTAAAGGGTAGTTGTCTTTAAATGAAGCTTTGTTTAAATCTATAAAATCTATACAAAGCCTGATTTCTCCAGTCTTCTTCCTAACAGACACCAGATTAGATACCCATTCAGAATATCTAATAGGGACAATAATACCAACATCATACATCTTCATGATTTCCTTCACAAAGCCTGATTTCTCCAGTCTTCTTCCTAACATACACCAGATTAGATACCCATTCAGAATATCTAATAGGGACAATAATACCAACATCATACATCTTCATGATTTTCTTCTTGACCAAAGGCAGTTGTACAGGGTTTATTCTGCGCAGTTTCTGTTTGAATGGTTTTTGGTTTTCTTTAAGAGGGATTTTGTGCTGTATTATTTCAGTGTCATAGGACTTGAGATCTTTGTAACTCCATGCAAAAACATCAGAAAATTCTTTGAACATCTCTATGTATTTGAGTTTAATGTGAGCTGGCAAAGTTTTGGATAGTTTGATCATTTTCGGTTTCTCTTCACTACCAATATTACACTCTTCCACTTCAGTCTCTACCGGTTCCAGTTTAGGTTTTTTGGCCACATCATTAAAATCAAACAACTCTTCTAAAGGTGTTAGACCTCTTGGAAAATTTTTATCTTTAGAATGTAGAGTTTCTAATTCCTCTGTTTCTGAATCTGCACTCAATTCTATTTTTTTTCTAAGTTTGCTAGTCTGAAGGTTAATATTTACAAGCTCAGGAGAAGGTTCCTCTTCACCAAGAAATTTTTCTTCACTGCAGTCTGTATCATAGTCTGAATCTGAACAATGTAGTTCAAATTTGTTTCTGAATTGCATGAAGTCTTCTATTTGTTTATCTCCATCAAACACCTGCCAATATTTTTTATTATCAGGCACATCTGGTCTAAATTTTATTTGAGTTGAGCAATCCTCGGTCTCATATGGCGTTAGACATGTCCTAGCTGCATAGGCTAAATTGTGGGCTATAAGATTTCTTTTTCTTGGGACAAAACTCAGGTTGGACTCCTCAAATGTTTTCAAAAGATCCATGACATCGTTCCGATAGGCCCTAAGTCTGGGATGATTTGCATTATACTCCCCATTGACTTGCCTAATGATTAATTCAGAATCCCCATATACATTTATTTTTCTGGCTCGTAACTTTTTCAAGAGATGTAAGCCTAAGAGAAGGGACTCATATTCTGCTATGTTATTTGAACATTGAAAGTTTAATTTACATGAAATGCATTCTGCATGTTTGCTTTCAGTGTTAGTAATCCAGACACCTGCACCAGCATTAGTTCTAGTGCATGACCCATCAAAATACATACTCCAGAGAGGACTTTTATCAGTTTTATCTGTTTGGTGAATGTCCTCATCAACTACCGTGCTTCCAGATGCTTCTTGAATATCAGCACTACGTTGTTTTTGTTTTAAATCTTCAAGTTTCTCATCGAGTTGAGAATTGTTCTCTTGACTATCAAGATTTAAGTCTAATGGATTGATGACTTGTAGATCAAGACCTGTGTTTTGTTTGCCAATGTTACCAAGTGTAGCAAACTGTTTTGACACTTCAGTGTTGTTCTCTTCCTCCTCCTTATCAGCAATTAATCCTGTTAAAGTGATTTGTTCAGTAAGTGTTTCATCATTAAACATGATAAAGGAATCAAGGCCTGTACTCACGGAGTATAGAGGAGAGTTTTGTGGTCTGTCTTGACTTGTGACTGTGTATTGCATATGGGACTCCCTGTAAAGTCTTATAGTCTGATTGAAAATAGGGATAGTCGCATAGGTCATGTCCATTTGCATAGTCCCTTGTAACTTATCCCCCCAAGATATCGATAATAGAATTCCATACTTTGGGGGAACATCAGCCACAACAATATCCATAACTAAGCATTTAGCTGGAATTTGGGCTAAGTTAACACAGAGGTCTTTGATCAACCCTAGACATTTTACTCTACTTGAATCAAAGGAGTATAGGTCTTTGTAAGGTCTGGTGATTTCAAGACCCAGGCTCTCCATTACAGCTTTTGGCATTAAGTTATGAGAAGCCCCTAAGTCATGCATAACATTGTGTAGAATCTTGTCATGAACATTTAAACTCACATGAAAGGGAGGAACCGGTCCTTCTTGATATCTTCCTTCAATCTTTGGACCAAAAATGAGCTCTGGTTGGTCATCATTAAGATTGAGAGTGTCCTCATTTTCTTCTATGTTTAAAGCCTTCAAAATTTGGGTTTTATATACGTGATGGGAAGCTAACTCAGTCAAGGGAACAAAAATTTTGATCTTTGAGATTTCCTGTTCTAGGCTGAAAGGATTTTGATTTTTTAAAGCACTTGTTTCAGCCTTATTAGCTGTCAATTTATTAGCAACAACAACTTGCTGATTGGTTCTATTTACACTTGTCACAATAGTTGAAACAGGAGTACTAGCTGAAGTGTTAGTACTACTAATGTCTGCACTATGTTTTTCCGGAGTTTGAGTGCTTTTCTCTTTACCTTTACCAGAATTAATAGCCACCGTTTTTTCTTTTTGTTTAACTGTTTTATGCTTGGTTGTTGTGCTATTTTGTGAAGATTGGTCAGAGGTATTGTTGTTAGGGTTTTTTGACTAGATTTACTTTTGAGTTCATATTCTTTTGAAGGTTCTGTGATGGCATTTTCCATGTCTTGACAACAATTTTCATTATTATCTCTTTTGTCATCATAAGGTGTGTAAAGACCCTTTTTTCTATCATAATGAACCTCGAAGTCATCATCATCTACCCCAAATAGGTTCATATCATCTTCCTCTGTTATTTGATCCGTTTCCTCAACCTCACTTACATAGTTTTGATGAAAGGGAGGAGTGATCTACTGATCATCTTCCCTAGGTCTGTTAGGAGGTTGGTTCCTTCTAGCATTCTGATTCTGGTTTTGGTTTCTGTTTTGAGGATAAGTTTGGTTTTGAATGGCTTGTGCTCTCTCAAGAATGCTCATTTTCTTCATCATTTCTTTCATCATTCTTTCCATCTTTGAGTTTGAGGTAGTAGGTGTGGATTCCTCTCTAAAAGATACTCTCTTTTTAGCTTTCATCCTTTCTCTCTTCTCCATTAGGTTGACTTCCACAGAAAGAGCACCTCTTTGCATGTCTTCAAGGGTTGAAAAATCTCTCTCTCTGAGTGAATAGGTCATGTCAGCGTCAAACCCTTCAGGAAACTTGTTTAAGTCTGAGCCTTGTGGAGGTTTTAATTCTAGGGAAAGTGCATTATACACACTATTAAATCTAGTACAATAGGCTTGTACACTTTCCCCGGGGTTTCTATGGAGATTGTTGTAGTCAGCAAGGACTTGGAGAGGATTCTTCCTCACTTCCCATTTGTTTAAGAATGTTTGATGGAAGCCTTGGAGATTGTTGATACTGTGGGGGTCTAGGGCTTTAAACCATTTCCTTACTTCTCCCCCTAAACTTTGAGCAAATAATATGAGTTTGACAGAATCATCATCAATTTCATTTCTGTCAAAGTAGTCATTCATCTTGTCCACATGTTGTGATGCTGTTGTAGCATTGCTAGCATCATATAATGGAATTTTGGATTGATAGTCCTGTGGAATATTGACTAATGGTACAGGAAGGACTAAGGGAGCATACCATGCTGCCATGATATGTGGTGGGGGTGGGTTGACAAGAGGGGGTGTGGGCTGAAATGAAGTGGTTTGAGCGGCGGATGAAGGATGAAAAGAAGTGGATGGGACTATAGTAGATTGCTGAGCCGATCTTGGATGAGAGACAGCCCGATTATAAAGAAAATGTAAATCAGGAGGTGTTGTTTCTCTACTCCCAAGATGTTCACTTGTTTCAGGAGATGAAAGTGAAGACTCAGAATCTAGCTGATCTAAATCATCAAGGGACCTAGTCCTAAAGGGATTAACTAAATCAGCTTGTGATTGTTGTAGAGCTGAAAGATTTTCAGGGACTGAATTAGCTCTTAGGGGTGATCTGAAAATAGTTGAAGATTATATCTTAGGATACTTCCTAAGGATTCTTTCTGGGTTATCAACTATCTCAGGTGGATCTGGGTCAGGATGGGCTCTAGTGTGAATATTTCTAGGAGCCACTATGCTGTGTTTTTAGACCTAATGACAAGAAAATTTCAACCAGGTATGACAGTATTTAAGAGGTTAACTAATTTGTTTTCACAATTTTAATCCAACAGTCCTCTAACTGGATTTGAATGATATTATAATGATAAGGGTTCTTCCCAGTGGAGTCTTAAGGTCTGTTCAGGATTGTGGAGTCGCCATGTGGAAAGTTTAGAATGTTTTCTAAGAGGTACACTGTCCACCACAGTGCTTGAGAAATATCCTTTTTCAAGGATATCCGGAAACACAACAAACTCTAACCAGAGATTGACTGGGAGGGCATTCACCAGATATTTCACCTCTAAAAGAGGATGAGATCCGGAGGCTACCTGGCCCTTTCCAGACTCTGTCTAAGAGTATAAGGTAAAACACAACAAAGGTAAGTGAAATGTAAGAGCAAGTGTTTTACTACCAATCTGAAATGTTTTTGGTTTTTTCTGAGTTCTTTTTATTTGTGTGGTTTCTAAGAATGTCCTAACTTTGCTTCAAAACTTAGCTATGGTTGTGAGAGAAAGACGGTCTACTCTTATGGCTAAGCTAGCTAATTTTCAAGGTTAGATAAAGTCTTATGAGAATCCTAGGATTGACCTAGACTGTCACTAATTCAAACAAGTTTCATCATGATTACCATTTCTTGGTAGTGCATGAAAAAGCTGCCTTTTACTCTCAGGGTATTATAAAGATTTTTAAAATGGAAACCAAATATCTGATATGGTTAATAAAGCAGATGCGCTATGAACCAAATGTTTGATATTCAATAGTAGTCCCCAGTGGAGTCGCCAGAAATGTTAGGAATCTGTAATTTATTACCAAGATTGGCAGAGTCCAATTACAGAAACAATATCGTTTCAACCAACTTTGGGATTCTAGGATCTAGCCCTCCTGAATCCGGAGAGGGATCTCTCCAATAAGTGCAAAGATGGATTTGTCTTTGAAGTTTGGGGTAATAATATTAGGCTAGTTATGAAGTCCAATGGTTTTGTTTTGTTTTTGGATGGTTGAACACGATTGCTGTTAGAGGTGAAAAGTCCCAAAGGTAAAGAGGTTCAAAAGTGAGAATTTGCAAGAAAAAGAGTAAGTTTTGACCAAGAAGACAAATGATGGCAGGTTTTCAGTCCATTGGGCTATGGAGTCATAAGAGGATTTAATTGGAACAACAAGATCCAAGAGTGATCCATGGGGCAAGTCATCTATGTCTAAGGGTCTCTTAAAGGTTTGATCTATGGAATGAAGTGATACAATAAGAAGGGGATATAAATAGATGTAGAACAAAGAGCAGCCTAGGATCTAGTAAGTACTTTGAAACTAGCCAGCCTTTGACCAGGCACTTAAGAAAAACATGAAAGCAAACTAGGATCTGGTAAGTACTTTGAAACTAGCTAGCCTTTGATACACTTTCAATAGAAAACATATAAAAACTAAGGGAAACTTGAAGGCAACTTTTGGAGTAGAGACTAGCGGGCCAGGCTCACCACAAATCCTCTCCTAGCTCTTCTTTACTTGGCTACTTCCAAGAAAATCACAAAGATAACACAGAATGGCCTAAGATCTGGTAAGTACTTTGAAACTATCTAGCTTTTAACACATTCTAAGGGAAACACTCAAACAGTTATGCACACAAGACTGGGACCAGGGCTCACCATATCTTCCTCAGTTCATCTTCACACAACATATACTGAAAGTAACATTCAAAAATAATATTCAACTAAGACAATAAGACGAGGGAACGCCAACATTCCTATGCTTAAACTGAATTAAATCATTTCCAAATAACACAGTTGGAAGAAAACATGTAAATAAAGATTTTTCAGCCAAAGAAGGTTACTGGTATACAGTAGGTCCTAACACTGTTTAAACTTTTCTTTACAAAAGAATATGAAACATAATGAAAATAGAAAATAAGTAACAAGTTACAATGAGAATAACATCACCGTCAACATAGACCAGGATCCCATAAATCAGCTTGTATTGATGCTCCAAACCAGTTACAATCTTCAAGTCCAGTGTTTTAATTCATCTCTCTTTCACAACCTAACTTATTTGTTACAAGCAGAGCTCCAAGAGCTAGTGAATCACTATTTACAATCAGGAGTCGTCAGCTCAATTACATTACAATGCTTCAGCAATAATATCAACAACCAACCCCTCACTCATCTTATACTGAAGTATTTATAGAAATATGAGGAGGTGAGATCTGATAAAAGATCTCAAATACAATTAATACAGAGTTAATGTTTTCTTGGCCCTTGGGCGGCTCAATGAAGAAACTGTACAGGTGTTTCACTGTATTAATTGGTTTAAACTTATGAATTAGGCTCGGTGGGAGCTTTTGTTGACCTTTGAGGCTCTATGTGATGCTAGGGTTACTCTATAGACATTCTTTCATTAAATTCTTGGCAGAAGTAACTCTTCGGCTGCGTCGAGGCAAAATATTTTGACCTTGCTCAATAAATTTTGTTCCTAATTGAATAATTTGAGGCATAGGTGGCGCTTTAGTTGTTGGGAGGAATCAATTTGCCCTAATTTGTGGCGGTGGAGGTCTTCTGTCAGTTAAAACACTTTAGGTTTTCCTTTAAACTGTGTTTTAGATTGGATATTAGGCTTCTGATAACTGTCTTGGCCATAATCCCCGCTAATCTGTCCATTAATTCTCTGTTCTAGTTCATCTGGGTCTTTGACACTGATAATCTTTGACTGTGCCTGTTTCATGGTTTTCTTGCTATCGTATCGAGCTGCGCAGGGTTTGTAAGGCATCAATGCCTGAGAAAACATGGATGAAACGTGCATTCCAATCCTACGGGTGATTTCTATGGATGAATCGAAGATGGGAGGGTCGTCACCCTCCTTCCCTGAATCTTCTTTGGAAACCACGAACAAATGATTTAATCCCTGCAAAATACGAAAACTCATTAAAAAATCCTTCTTTTATAAGCTTAACTGCATCGGAAGGTGTTCAGGATTGATCGGGGGAGATTATAGAATAGGTGGCAGAGGATCAAATTCGAGCCGTCGATCGTGCGTGATCGACGGTCGGGAGCGGAGGTTTGAAAGTTAGCGGAGGGAGTCGTTGACTCGGCAACGGAATCAGGTGACGTAATATGAGACGCCAATCTGCAGATCAGATCGACGGCGGAAATGTGATTTCCGTTGTACAATAGCTTGGTTATCGAGCGGGCACTTTGGTTAACCATCAGACATCTTCGGCAATCAACAACCATTGGATGAGTGGGCCCAAATCGGACGGCTGTGGTAAATTTTTCTGCATGCCCTGGCCCGAACGTTAATGTGCGGGGACGGTGGTTTTGGAAAAGGTACGGGGGACGTGTGGCGGAAAGCATATGGAATCGCTGGCCATCGGGGGAAAACCATCTTTCACCCAAAGGCGGTGCGAAAAATACCACACGGGTTTGGAAAACAACGTATGGATGGAGGGGGTCCACAGGAATGGCGCGCTCTGCACCGTCCGATCTGTGGAGTAGATCAACGGTGGCAATTGAAGTTTGAACGGTGGGGACCACGTGGTAAGTCGGAGTCCGCACCATCTGATCTGTGGAGCAGATCGACAGTGGAGATCGCTCCACAATTGCACGGGCGGAAATCCTTTGGAAATGAATTAAAACCCGAAATTTTCAAATAACAAAGGTTTTTTGTGTTTTGGCGGAGAAACATTAGTTGAAACGCATAAGTGCCCGACGAGTTTAGCAGCTGGTCATGGCGCTCGGGCTTATGGACGGAAAGGTTAAAAAACTTTAAGCCCGAGGGGGCTTAAATCTCATACATAAAAATATGTAGTTTTCATGGTTTTTTAATGGTTTTTTGAAGGAAATGAAGGCTTTGGTAAGGTTAAAAAAGTGGGTTTTTAACCTTATAAAATGAATTTTGATGAGGGGAAATAGCAGAAATGTGGAAATGAGGGATTTTCATGGGGAATGGAGGGATAGAAAAAGAGGTTAGTTGGGAGGAAAAGGAAAGGAAAAAAGGGGTCTGCAGCAGTATTTGACTTTGGATTTTCATAGGATTTCAGAGGTTTTTAGGATGTAAACAAGAGTATGGGATCTGGACAGAGGCAAGAGACCTTCAAGAGTCTTCAAGAGCCAACAATTTTTGATAGGGAAAAATTGTTCCTTGAAGGCTCAAAACAAATTTAGCCACCTTGGGTATAATCAAATTTTATAGGTGGCTAACACTATGAAGACTTGAAAGCCTACGATACATAAATCATCCAGCACAAGATCCCTTTGAAAGAAAACCAAAAACCCTTTAAGCAAAAACTGCGTAGAATTAATCCAATACAACTACCTCTAGTAGAAAAGGAAATCAAGAAAATGTATGAGGCAGGAATCATTGTGCCTGTGAGGTTTTCAGATTGGGTTTATAACCTTGTAGCCGTGAGGAAAAAGACAGGAGAAATCAGATTGTGCATTGATTTCAGAAACCTTAACAGAGCCTCCCTAAAAGACAATTACCCTTTACCCAAAATGGAACACATTCTACAAAGGGTAGTTGGTTCAATGAGGATTTCTTTGTTAGATGGTTTTTCAGGGTATAACCAGGATTTAGTACTCCCAGAAGACCAACTCAAGACAACTTTCACCACTCCTTGGGGCACTTTCATGTATGTGAAAATGCCTTTTGGATTAATGAATGTTGGGGCCACTTTCCAAAGGGCCATGGACATTGCATTTTCAGAGGAGATAGGGCACTTCATTGTAATTTACCTTGATGACATAACAATTTATTCCAAATCTGATGAAGAGCATCTAAAACATTTAAGAAAGGTCCTTGAAAAGTGTAGAAGGTTTGGGTTATCTTTAAATCCCCAAAAGACAGTGTTTGGCCTTCAGGAAGGTAAACTCCTTGGCCATATCATATCAGAAGAAGGGATTAAAATAGATCCAAATAGAGTTGAGGGAATACTATAGATTAGCCAACCAAGGAACATAAAATAATTGCAATCCTTTATTGGAAAGATTAAATTCTTGAGGAGGTTTATTCCCAACTTAGCAGAGCTCCTTAGAAACATGACTAATATGCTCAAGAAAGAAGTAGGAGTGAAGTGGATTGTAGAAACCAAAAAATCCTTCAAATTGGTAAAACATGCACTCACTTGGGCACCAGTCCTAATCAGCCCAGACTTTTCAAAAGAGTTCCTTATTTTCTCCTTTGCCTCAGAGCATACTATGGCTACAGTCCTGTTGCAGAAAAACCTAGAGGGATAGGAACAACCCATTGCTTTTTTTAGCAAAGCTTTAAGGGATGCACCCTTGAAATATAACATAATGGAAAAATAGGCCTATGCTTTAGTAAAGGCCTTAAAGAAATTCAGGGTGTATATTTTACATTCCCACATCGTTGCCTATGTACCTAATATAGTGGTAAAAGACATCTTGTCACAAGACCCATATGGAAAGAGAGGTAAATGGATTGCTGCTATATTAGAGTATGATTTGGAAATCAGACCAACCAAACTTATTAAAGGTCAAGGCTTAGCTCAATTAATGGCTGAATCTAATCTACAAGCCCTTGACATTAACATGGTAGATGCCTTGGATGAACAGGAAGAATTACCTGCTCCCACTATCGAAAAGCAGTTTAAAAACTCACCTTGGTACACTGATATCTTTTATGTGCTTGCAAATCTTAATGCTCCTCCTAATTTATCAAAAACAAAGGAAAGGTTTTTAAAGTTGAAAGCTAGGAACTATTGCATTTTAAATGAATGTTTATACTGGAAAAATGCTAATGGTTTATTGCTTAAATGTTTGCCTGAAGTTGATGCAGAGAGGATCAAATATGAATTCCATGAAGGAGAGTGTGGAGGTCATCTTTACTGGAAAACCACAGCCAATAAAATCCTTAGAGCTAGCTATTACTGGCCCACCCTCTTCCAGGATGTCCATGAAATGATAGTTTCCTGTCACAAATGCCAAATTTTTGAAGGCAAAAGAAAAATTCTTCCTTTACCATTACAACCTATCACTGTTGAAGCTCCTTTTCAACATTGGGGCCTAGATTTCATAGGGGAAATCCATCCTGCTTCGTCTGCCCAACAAAAATGGATTCTCACAGTCACCGACTACTTCACAAAATGGATTGAAGCCATCCCTTCTAGGAATGCCATAGATTCTGTCATTATAAAATTCCTTGAAGACCATATCTTGTCTAGATTCGGATGCCCTATGAAGATGATTACTGATAATGCTGCTACTTTTTGTTCCAAAAAGATGATTGATTTTTGTCACAGGTATCAGATTACACTTGGTCATTCTACTGCTTACTACCCTCAAGGTAATGGGCTAGCAGAATCATCAAATAAAAGTTTAGTAACCATCATCAAGAAGCTGCTTGAAGAGAATAAAAAATCATGGCATAACAAGTTGGTGCATGCTCTATGGGCAGACAGATTGACCACAAAAAAGTCCATTTGAATGTCCCCTTACCTGCTTTTTTATGGAGCAGATGCAGTGTTTCCCACTAGCCTAGGTGTACCAGTAATAAAATTAATCTAAGAAATACAGTCAGAAGAGGACAACATGATTAGGAGGATCAGTCAGACAATACATCTCCAGCAGACAAGGGAAGAGGTTTACAATAGGGCTCAGAAGGTGCAAGAAAACATAAAGAAGTTGTTTGACAAAAGAACAAAGGCTTGTGTTTTCAACATTGGAGATAAGGTACTCAAATGGGATTCCAAAAGAGAGGATAAGGGTAAACATGGAAAATTTGATAGTTTGTAGCAAGGTCCTTACATCATTCAGTCCACCATTGGTCCAAATGCCTTTTTTCTACAAGAGTTAGATGGCACAGATCTGTTTGGGGGTCCTGTCAATGGCAGGGTCCTTAAGCATTACTACTGTTGAATTCCATTTTAAAGATTTCATTTCCATTGTAAATACCATTTGCTTTGTTCGGTCTCATGAAAGAAAAAGTACAAAAACAATAAAAAGAAAAGAAAAGAGGGCAGATTGTGAAAACAAGAGAGGTACAGCCCCATACCAAAAAAGAGAAAGAAATTCTGAAAGTGTGCAAGCTTAAATGCCACTCCTGAATAACACACTTCTAATTAGTCAAACTGTTTAATCTTGACTAATTAGTTTTAAATTTACTGCTGATAGGATAGTGAATTTGATTTTCCAAACTGTTTAATCTAAGTTCAGGGAGAGATTAGGATAGAAATTAAAGGTTCAAACATGCTCAAATCTGAACCTAAGGTTTCAAAGAGAGATGACTCAAATATGTTTTATTTTCTTGAGTCAAAAAAGATCAAAATCTGGTTCTAATTAACTCAAGATCTGAACCAAAGAAAAAAGGAGGGACAACTCACATAAGAGTCAAAACAGAGCTGTAAAAAGGTGAAGGAAGTGCATGAACTTTTAGATCTTAAGCCTTCATCATTTTTATTTTAAAATTTTCTGCAAAATAAATGTCTATGTGCAGCTTGTTTTTATGCCATAGATCACAGCAAGTCAAACAAATTAATCTTGAATTGACTGTTTTTAAATTGATGTTTTAGAATTTAGAGAATGAAAATTTGTTGGACAGTTTAATCCCAACAGATGGTAGATTAGGTAGAGAAACATCTGAACTCAATTGTTTAATTTGAGTTCAGGGAGAAATAAGAAGTAGAAATAGATTAGATTGCCTGCTTTCAAAAGAATAAAATGTTGTGAAAGAGTTTTCCAATCCAAGTGCACTCTAATGAAGGAAAAAATCTTATATCAGTAGGATTGGGTAGGTAGAAAGTTTGTGTTGATGAAAATCCATTGTTTTCATGGCTGCTAAAAAATTTTCAGAGCAAAATCATCCCAGCAAAGGAAGGGCAGCCCAATGGATCAGGCACAGGTCAGCCTCCCAGAGAACATAATGGATCAGGCACATGTCAGCCTCCCAGAGAACATAATGGAGCAGGCACAGGTCAACCTCCTAGAGAATGCAGGTCTGAAGTTCTTTATTCCTTCAAGAAGGCACCATCCCCAAGTGGAGCCACTGTTGTCCACCTATAAAAAAATTTCTATCAAAAGGTGGCCAAAACATTTGTTCAGCCTCCAAGAGATATTTTTAGTGCTAAAATGTTATCTCTTGAAGCCTCTGGAAGCTCTCATGCCCATGTCTAAAGATCTTCACCACTTTTTCCCTTCAAGACTCAGAAATCCTGCTATTTTCCTAGCCAAAATACTGCTGCAAAGCCATCATTCTCCCCTTCTCCCACTAAAAAACTAACCTTCATTTGTTTCCCTTCTTCTCCATAAAAATCTATTTTTTCATGAGTTATCTTCTTCCCTTCATGAAAATCCATTTTCTAAGGTTCAAAGACTCCTTCTTTGCCTTATCGAAACCCCTAAAACCCTTCAAAAACCATTGAAAATCAATGAAAAAACCCATTTCTTTTTAAAGGTTTAAGCCCCTTTTGGCCAAGTCTCAACCACTTCCCCACTAGGTGCCCATGTTGCAAATACCAAGTGCTAACCCCTCCTAGCTCTCATCGCATTGCACAAATTCAAAGTGCGCAAGTTTGGTGTTCATTTTAAAAACTTGCGATGCGATCATGCTTGTATTATAAATCCCCGATCGCATCGCATTTTATACATATCTGTGGGCCCGCCTTTGGCGCTTGAAACCTTATAATATTTCCATTCTCGATCCGCGTTTTCCTGTGTAAAATCAAAAAACCCACTTTTCCAAAGTTTGGTCTAAAAACCCAAGTCATATGTTAAATACAATGGGTAGATTGAAAAAAGCCGATCGCGCGATCGCAATCGCAGAAAATACAATGGGTAGATTGAAAAGCCCATGTCCAAAATTCTGATATGCGATTGGCCCTTGTCATATAAAGCGCCGGCCATATGTTTCTCCATCTGCCCAACGGCCCCGCAATCGGGCGCCAAGCCACTTTTTCTCCGCCCAAAGCAGAAATCATTGTTTTATATTTAAAACTTTGGGTTTTTATGGTTTTCTAAAGGTTTTTCCGCCGGTCCAAAGTGCGACCAATCTCCACCGTTGAATTCAATCTACAGATCCGATGGTGTGGAACCTATCAAACCTGGTGGACCTCGCTAGCTGTGCATCGTTTTCCCAAAACCATATGGTTTTCATCGCACCGCCTTCGAGCGTAGGACGGTTTTCGCCCGATGGCCAGCGATTCCATACATCGCATGACACGCGTCCTGGACACTGTTCCGGAAACCACTTTCCATCGTGCATTATCGTTCGGACCAGGATGCCCAGTGATATTGCTGTGCGCCATCCGATCTGGGCCCACTCATCCAACGGTGATCGCTTGCCGAAGCTGTTAGATGGTTAACGAAGATGCACACACAATAACCGGGCTATCGTACATGCGGCAATGGCATCTTTGCCATCGATCTGATCTGCAGATCGACGGCCCACAATTCATCGCCCAACCTCTCCGTTTGAATTTCACACCTCCAATCCTGACCATCGATCTCTGTGCGATCGACGGCTCAGATTCATCCTACTCCGCCTCTTCGTTCAATCTCGACCGTCGATCTCTGCACAATCGACGGCTCGGATTTAATTTTTCTTTCACCCGTTCTACGATCTCTCCCGATCAATCTTGACCGTTGGATGATTCCATCCAATGGCCCCGCTCTCTTCACACGCCTTCCGATGAATTTAACCTATAAAAGTAGGATTTTATAATAGTTTTTGTATTTTGTAGGGTTTTAAAACTTTTTCTCGTGATTTTCAAATAAGATTCATAGGCAGAGGGTGATGACCCTCCCGTCTTCGATTCATCAAAGGAAATCATCCACAGGGTGGAAATGCATGTTTTCTCAGTGTTTCCTCAGGCATGGATGCCTTATAAACCCTGCACAGCCCTGCACACCAACAAAAAAACACCATGAAAGGGGCACAGTCAAAGGGTATCAGTGTTGAAGACCAGAATGCATCAGAATAGAGGATTAGAGACAGTTTCACGGGGATTACTCTAAGATTCTTATCAGAAGCCTAATCCCCAAGTAAAACACAGTTTACAGAAAATCTAAAGGGTCTTGTCAATAGGAACGCCTCCACTGCCACAAAATGAGGCAAATGGACCCCTTTAGTTATCACGACGCCACCTGTGCCTCAAAATACTCAATCAGAAGTTGAATTTATTGATCATGCACCTACAACCTCACAGAAAATCAAAGGCTGCCGAAAAAATAATACTAATCAAGGGTCTTATCTCCAAATTGTCGGCAAAACTATTTTAAAGGTTAAAGAACAGTCCAGAAGCAGATCTTTTCAATCATTAGGCCTCGAAAGACACAAACAGAGGTATGAAGCAGAGTTATAAACGATTACATTCCCACCTTATGCCTTGCCTGGTTCCCAAAGGCCAGGAATTGCATTGATTACATAATTAATAATACTTGACCCCTGGGAAATCCTCCTACCTCTTCATTATTCTATAAATACTTCTGTAGAAGATGAGAAAATGTTGGTCTCTGGACATCTGAATGTATGTAATAGTTTCTGAAGCTACTGATGCCCTCTTTTCAACTTGAAGATACATAAGATGATATGAGAAGTTTGAAGTTGTAAAGACCCATTGGGCTTGCTAATTGTAACTGGTTTGAACATCAAATACAAGCTGCTGATTTATGGGATCCTGATTTGTGTCAATGGTGATGTGTTCCTCACTGTCAATTGTTATTTTTCTTAATGTTTTCATTCTGTTCATTTTCTCTGATAAAGATCAGCAAACATAGAGCTAGGATTTACTCTCAACAGTACCCTACTCTTACTGAAAGCTTTATTGTCTATGTTTTCTTCATTTGAAAGTTCTCTTTGAAGAGTACATTAATGCAGGTTGGTTTAAAGGCACTTGCCTGATCTAAATTGCTCTTTGTCACTGTTATCTGTGGTTTTCTTATTGAATATGCTAAAATCAGGGTAGTTTAAAGGCACTTACCTGATCTTAAGCTTTTCAACTGCTTTTTCTAATTTTTTCTAATTAAAGGTATTTCAATGAAGGCTGGTTTAAAGGCACTAACCTGGTCTCAGAATACTTTTATGTTTTTCTTATTGAATATGCTGAAAGCAGGGTAGTTTAAAGGCACTTACCTGATCTTAAGTTTTTTCAAACCGTCTTTTAATTTTTTCTAACTGAAAGTACTTCAAAGCATGCTAGTTTAAAGGTATTAACCTGATCTCAGAATACTCTTATGTTTTTCTTTAAGTACATGCTAAAGCAACATAGTTTAAAAGAACTTACTTGATCTCAGGCTGTTTCACTATATCTTCATTTGTTTGTTCTTCATTCCATAAAATCACCTTAAGAGATCCTTTGAAAAAAGTGACTTGCCCCATGGATCCTGCTTGAACCTTGCTGTCCAATTAAAATCCTCCTATGAATCCATAGCCCAATGGGTTAAAAACTGCCTTTGCCTTTCTATCAGCCAAATCATTCCTTCACCTGCAGACACCTCCACCCTTCATTTTGAAACTGCCTTCACCTTCATCATGTCCTTGCCCAGCCAAAAAAAACAAAAGCAAAACCCAAGCTCTTCATAACTAGCCTAATATCACTATTTCAGATGTTGAAGATCACATCTTTAAACTCATTCATAGAGAGATCCCTCTCTAGATTCAGGAGGGCTAGATCCTAGAATCCCAAAGTTGGTTGAAATAATGTTGCTTCTGCAGTTTTAGTCTTGCCAATCTGCTAAAATTACAGATTCCTAACAAATTAAGGTGCTTCTATGTGTATAATGTCGATAAAATGTTGGAAATCACTTGGTTCTCCAACAATCAACCAATCACCAACTATTCTCAAAGCTTTCGACGGAAGAGGTTTTCAGCCATATGGTATTTTACAAGATCTACCAATAGAGGTCAAAGGAAAAGTGGTTAATCTAGATGTGGAGGTGGTTGATGCCCCTCTGGATTATAACCTTCTCCTGGGTCGCAGTTGGTCTTACACTATGACCACTGTTGTATCATCGATCTTTCATCTCATCATGTTTCCTCATAAAGGAAATATTGTTAAGATAGATCAGCTCTCATATTATTCATCTGACCCAGCCTCTACTGATAGTATCTAACATATCGAAAAATTGACTATCCCTTATAAGGATGTCGGAGTAGGTTTGATTAAAGATTTAGATTTATTGGGAACTTTTTCCCTGCCTCCTCCCAACATATAAACTCCTATTGCTAATATCAATATGATTACATCAAGTACTATTTCCTTTGATGATCCTTGGATAGTACCTTCAGAATCAGAATTGGATTCTTTTGAAGGCCCAATGCCTTTGAGTCCTTTTGAGCTAGCATATCAGCAAGTACAGTCATTTTCTGATACCCCTTTAACCTAATATGATCCAGTGAATGTGATCAATCAAGAGTCATTTTCAATATTGAGTTTAGATTTGACACCAATTCTGGATCCTGCTCAACAAGTTTTCCATACTGTTGAACATATTTTTGAATTCTTGTCAGTAGATGAATTACCATGGGAAGATCTACACCATAGGTCTTCATTTTTACCTGGTCTCGTTCATTTTGAAAATGATTTTTCCTCCATTTTTATAACATATTACGTCAAAGAACATCAAAATCCTCTCTCACATGCTGATTCTAAATTGAATTTAGAAAATATTTCTACGATGGTTCCTCTTGACATTTCAGTAAAACCTAGAATTGTTGAAAACATTCACATATGTGCTTCTTGTATGCCTAAAGAAATTCAAGCATATAAGGCCCTGTTTCAAGAATTCTGCGACATCTTTGCCTGGTCATATGAAGAAATAGAAGGAATCGATCCGTCAGTCGTTGTACATGAAATTAAGACATACCCGGATTTCAAACTAGTCAGACAGAAATTACATCAAATTCATCAAAGAAAAGTTGCCGCTATCAAAGAAGAAGTTGAAAAATTACTTCGTGCGGGTTTTATTTATCCGATCCCATTAATGGGTTGGGTGTCTAATATTGTTCTGGTTAATAAAAAAAATAAACAATAAGAGTATGTATCGATTATAGGGATATAAATCGAGCTTGTCCTAAAGACAATTATCCAACCCCTTATATTGATCAAATTATCGACGATTGTGCTGGAAGTGAAATGTTCTCATTCATGGATGGATTTTCTAGCTACAATCAAATAAACATACTCCCTGTAAATCAACCTAAAACATCTTTCATTTGTCCATGGGGAAATTTTGCTTATCGCAAATTACCTTTTGGCCTTAAGAACGCCGGCGCCACTTTTCAAAGGGTCATGTCTTATGCATTTCACGACATTAAGCATATTGTGCAACCCTACCTCGATGATTTTCCTACTCATTCTTCACGCAGAGTAGATCATATTACTCATTTATGAGCCATATTTATACAATGTAGGCACTATAAGATTCATTTGAATCCTCAAAAATGTGTTTTCTACGTAGAATTCAGATGATTATTGGGATTTATTGTCTCAAAGGCAGGCATTTGTGTTGACCCATCGAAGGTTGAGGCAATCATCAATTTGCCTCCTCCTTCTACTCTTCGCCAACTCCAAAGTTTGCAAGGGAAAGCAAAATTTTTACGTCGATTCATTCCTAACTACGTCGAGTTAACAAAAGGTTTCACTAGGTTGTTGAAACAAAACATTCCATTCTTTTGGGACGAGGTCGCTGATAGATCTTTTGATGCTTTGAAAAACACGTTAACCCATGCACCGTTACTGTATCCTCCCAACTACAACCAAGATTACTTTTTGTACCTCGCCGCTTCCGATTCCAAAATAGGGATGGTTTTAGTTCAGGAAGATGAATTCCATAGTGAGCATGTGATTTACTATCTTAGTCGGAATTTGCATCCGACTGAGATCAAATACTCACATGTTGAGAAATTGGCCTTGGTAGCTGTTCAAGTTATCCAACGTTTTCGTCACTACATAATTTTATGCAAAATGACAGTGATCTCTAATCGCAACCCTATGATGTACATCTTGACCAAACAGTTGCTAGGGGGAAAATACTCCAAATTGATTGTTATCTTGTAGGAGTTTGATTTGGAGTTTGAAAAGTCCAAATCCAAGAAATCATTGATATTTGCCGAACTTATGTGTAATTTCCCACGTACTAATACAGAAATTGTGGCGGAATAACCAATTGCAGATGAATCCTTATTTCTTATTAGTACCATTGATCCATGGTATGGATATATTATTGTATATCTTCAAACCCAATATTTTCGGCCTGAGCTTTCACAGTCACAACGACAAAAAATTCATTTCCAGTCTCAACAATATCACATTGTTGGCGACACACTCTATCGTCGTGGTGCGAACTTGGTTTTTTGATGTTGTCTAACTCATGATGAAGCCGAAAAGGTTTTAAATGACTATCACTCTGGAGCATGTGGCGGTCATATGTCTGGGTACACCACAACCCAAAAGATATTGTGCGTAGGTTATTTCTGGTTTTCCATGTCTAAAGATTGTATTTACGTGGTCCGAAAATTTCATAATTGTCAAATCTTTGATCGAAAAATGCGTGCACCACTTGCTCCTCTTCACCCCATAATTTCTATCGGTCCTTTTGAAAAATGAGGCATAGATTTCATTACATGTAACCCTCACTCAGCGGGGGGCATGGGTACATTATTCTAGCAGTAGACTATTTTACCAAATGGGTCGAGGCGATGCCTACATTTGCGGCAGATGGAAAAACTATAGCTACTTTCGTATTCAATCATGTGATTGCTCGTTTTGGTGTACCCCAAGCAATAATTACTGATCATGGAAGCCATTTTAGAAATATCATGATGATTGTAACGACCAATCTAGGATGCTAGATTAGACTCATTTAATGTCGACCAGGGTCAGTAGTCTTAGAGGCACATCTAATGTTTTTAGACCTAAAAGGTTCTGTTCTATATGTGTAAATAAATGTCTAATTGTGACAGGCTTCAGTACTCCTTTACAAGAGGTTAAAATATGTTTCCTTTTCACAATTTAAACACTTATATTATCAAATTTTAATCTATTGTTCTTAAAAACAGAGTGTTTCTAATCTGAGCTTTTCAATCCTCTTACGAGGATATGTTTTCCCAAAAACTCCTTTAATATAACACACTGATCATTCTAGAAATCAAATTCATAAAAACAAACAGAGTTCACAGAGATACTTTGAAATCCAATGCTCGATTACACCTTTTACAAGGACTGTTTCAATAATTCTGCAATCGAATTTTCAACTTATTGCTATGAACCATAAATTAACAATAAATTTCAAGAACTTCTGATTAAATAAATGAACTCTCAAGCAATGAATGAACTCACAAACAATAAAATGAAATACATTGTTCAGATCTGAAAAACTAAACTATATAAAACATAAAACGTAAAAGAAAGTGTACCAATCTTTACGTAGGGCCCTTCCACGCACTGATGGCACACTTTGATAACTTCAAATGATAAACCTTTAACTCGTAAACACTGTGATTGGTGAAATTCTGCTTTTCATTAAGTTCTGGAAATGATTACATTCAAAACAGAGTGCTGGGATACGCTTTTACAGTCTTAAGTCTGATTTCTTCAACGCTTTCATTCACCAAAACTTTCTAATCAAAATCCTCCTATTTATTAAAATTTACAACTAGAAGGCTATATTCGTTCCTTCTTCATCTTAACTAATTCCAACATAGTTCGAATTAGTTCAAAATTCCTAACTTCAAGCAAAAGATCATGTACATCATTATAGCTTCTGATTTCTCTGCTGAAGAGGCTGAGTTTGACCGACTTTGACCATATATCCAGGAACTCCAAATCCGATGGAAAATAGATTTTCTACCATATTTGTACATCCCAGATCACGTTCATGCCTTCTATTTTGATTTTCCTGTCATGCCACATGTCACAACATAAACTGATTACATGATGTAGTGACTTCCTGTAATTTTGTTGAAAAATTCCAAATTTTAACATAAAAACTCATAAATTAAATTTAATGCAAAATAACAACTATAATGCTTTACTTAATCAATTTCAATGGACTTATGGGAATTTTATGGAGAAAATGATAGATAAATGGTGAATTTTAATAGAAAAGGGTAACAATAAAATAGTACCAACAATGATCGAGTTAACAGACCACCTTGGCTTGCGCCATGACAGTTCTACACCATATTATCCACAGGCCAATGGTTTAGTTGAAGCGATTAATAAATTTTTAGTCACCATGATCAAACGAATCATTGGAATTCATAAGTCGAATTGGCATACCATGCTCTTTTTAGCACTTTGGGCATATCGAACTTCAGCAAAAACATCAACAGGTTTTACCCCTTTTCAACTGGTCTACATTTTAGAAGCGGTATTACCCATTGAATGCGAGATACCGTCACTCCAACTAGCCATAGAGTTACTACTAGACACTTCTGAAGAGGAATTTTTTTTTTTTAAACTTGGCTCAATTAGATGAGAATCGGCACACTGCTGCATTAGCTACCGAGGCTCATGCGAAAAGAATGAAAGCTCAGTATGATAGAAGTGTTACCCCTCGTAATTTTTCAGAAGGAGACCTAGTTTTGATTTATGATCAAGCCAACGATAAAATAGGGGCTAGGAAATTTGAACCTATGTGGCATGGTCCTTATATTGTCAAGCGAAAGCTTGCAAAAGGGGCCTATGAATTGATTGATTTTGACGGGGTCTCTTTGGGTAAACCCAGAAATGAATTTTATCTGAAGAGATATTACGCTTGACTTCATGTGGAGATCTTCTCTGTATATTAGTTACTTTTTAGCTGGTGTGCTATAGATTAGAAACGTGTGCCTAGCGTAAGTGTGCTTTTACTATTATTCCCGCTTATCTGGATACTTTTGATATCGCAGATGTTGACGTCCTTTCAAACGTATATTGGTTTTGCTGATGGTGTTTGTCGTAGTACATAGGACATCTCTTCCACATCTTGGGTTATTTACTCACCCACTGACGAGTTAGTATTGATGCATGGGGTAAGTCTCGGTCAGATGACGAACAATATTTCTGAATATAGTGCAGTTATTGAACTATTATCGGAATCCATTTCATTTGGAATTCAGAGTTTGATCGTTAAGTTAGATTCTGAACTCATTGTATTACAGTTAAATCAAGTATATGCCATTAGAAATCCAGTATTATTAAGATTATTTTTAAGGGTTCGTCTCTTGGAACGAGAGTTCGATTATATTGAATATCAACACATTTCAAGAAATTTAAATACATTAGCAGATGCAATTTCTTCTAATGTTATAAATAGAAATTTGCGATAAAAAAATAACAAATCAACATTTCATAACATGATTGAATAGGTAAACTGAAATAATAGTATATCATAGTATAGATGTAGTGTTCAAAAAATAGTACATCGTCTTCGATCATAGGCTCAAAACACCTTATGATCGGAAAAAAGTGATACAAAAATGAGTCTAAAAGTCAATCATCCACTATCTGTGGTGATGATCATGATAATACACCACTGCTCGTGCCACCCTAGTCAAAAAGCTCCTGAATGGACCAGGAACACCTATGACATATCTCTGTAGACGGAGCAGGATATCATCTATAGTAGTCTCAGGAATATCTATAGTGAGCTGCTCCAGATGGTGCTCTAAGTCAGTCAAGATCTCTGCAGTCTGATCCTGTGGGGGTGGTGCTGCTGCTACTGCATCCCTTTGCCTCCAGTCAAAGGGGCGGAGAATGGCTGGTCGAGTTGGACCCACACCTGCATTTAAAAATTTTTGTTATCAGTTTTGGACGATTAAAAAACAAAATAAAAATTAGAAATTAGAAAATGTCAAAAGAGATTTTTTACCTGACTCGTCCCACTGAGCTCCTGGAGGAAGGGGTATCTCCTGGTCACCACGAAAGTCCATGCCAGCATAAGGAAAATCCTCTATAACAAAAATTTGGCATTCCAACCAACGAAAATATGTAGAGGGAAATCGCACAATCTCCCCACCCTCACTGTGGCGGGCCATCAAAGCAACCCAATGAACCATCCTAGGCTCTCGAGGCCGACCAAAATCAACAGGAATATGCTGCGGGGCTAACATGGGGATCCTCTTTAGAGCAAAGGTGACTGTAATGGACCCATATCCAAAGTTTTTTAGCTTCCCAATCTTTGCTCTGGTAAGTTTGCCTTTCACATTTTCCAACACTGCCTCGCACCAGTTGAATATGGTGCCTCGAAAGCAAGCAACTGCTATGCGCATATGAGAACTAGTGGCCACATGCAAAGCTGCACTTCCGCACAGCTTGATAATGGTAAAAGTGATCACTTTTAGCTCTGGACGGATGATAGTTTTTATGTCAATCCTTTTGTCCCGGGGATTGGCCTCATCGTTGCAGAACTCTAATTATAGGCTGGCGACATACTGGCCACTTGGCCTAGCCCCAAATAGAGATAATGGTTCGCCTCTCTTGGAAAAACCAGTCAAAAAATAGATGTCTTCCAGCTCAATCTCGAGCTGGTGACCTCCGATTACAAAACACTGGTCTTGTACATTCCATTTACTTACTAGCCAAGTAAGAAGATCCACTTGAGCTCTCATGCCATTGATAGCCCAAAATCTGTAAAGCCCGCATGCTCTTAAAGCTTGCAAAGTAGGTTGATGATTTATCGCTACCTCATCTACCTCTTCATGTTCCCGTTCTCGCCAAATGAGAATTGTAGATATCCTACAACAAATAAAATGAAGGATTAGAATCATTTTCAAGAAAAAAATTCGGGTAATTTAGGAAGAAAATATGTTTTTTAATTTGTCACGGCGCCTTCACACTTTACGCTTAGGGATAGTACGTAGATACACATAGGCTCTGTGTTAAAAGTGTGGGGCCCCGACATTTTTCTTTGTAGAAAAATGTCGGGGTCCGCAGGTGCCTAATGCATTGGGTGCGGACCCTCGAGGGTGAATTTTTCGGCATATTTTCCTCCCAAAAATGAAATTATGACCCTAAATTAAAAAATAGAAAGGATGAAATGCAAGATAAGGAGGTTGTGGATTACCTGAAACATACGGTTTTCGATTTCGAAGGTCGGTTTTCCCAGAATCTTCTCCAAAGCGTTTTTTGCCCAGAGCTCTAAAAACTTCACTCCAAATCCAAACGGTAAAAACGAACTTGAAAAACTCCTTTTTATAAGTTTTTTTGAATAGATGAATTTTAAATTTGTTTATTTTTCACTTTAAAAATTAGTTTTTCAAAATATTTTTATTATTGAAACAAGTATGTTTAATTTTTTGAGTTTTTGTGCAGAATAACGGATTTTTCAGGCAAAATGGTCATTTTTGATGAAGAGTAAAATTTTATCACTTTTTCGGGCTCTTTAAATTTTACGAAAAAGCGAAACCATGGAGTTCTCTTTTAAGCCTTTTTCAGACTCTCTAAAAATGAAAATATCGCCGAGTACTTGACTATTCGAACTCGTTAAAGTAAATGAACAGTCGTCCCTTCAGTATAAGTTTACCCCTTTTCCAGACTGAAATGGAATATTTACGAAAAAGGTATACGTTGACTAATCATGGTCAATAGAGTTCTCTCTTGCATTATTTTATCCTTTTTCGGGCCTGAGAGACTAAAATTACGAAAAAGAACACCCATGGAGTTTTCTTAAGTTTTTCTCCTGACTCCCTAAAAATGAAAACACTGAGTTTCTCCTATACTGGACTCGTTAAAATTTCACAATAAAGGACCTGTCGATTACAAACAGGAACGAACCACTCCTTCTTAGGGTTCGATTTTAAACTAAGTTGGACTCATCCAAAAGATGAGCTTATAAACAAGAAAATGTTATCCTCCTCAAGCTTGTCAAAAATAAAGAGGTACTTGCTAGAAATGGTGGGGGAAAAAAGGGAAAAATAGATTCGTTTGTTATACTTTGATTTGTAAAAGCATTACACCACTCTTGAACACGACACTTTTGTCGCACTTCTACCTGGGTTGGGAAATCCTTTGCCTATCAGTTAATCAAACCGCATTGGAAGTATTCAGCTGGTTTTTGGGTATTAGCTTAGGAAAACTTTCACCAAACCATCTGCAATTTCGTTATGTGTTCAAGAGAATAGTCAAACAAACCATTCATCTGAAAACACTTGTCTCCATTTGCGTTGACCATCCTTGAGTCAGTCCTTGCAAAACATTTCTTCAAAACTTGATCTATGGTTTCGTGTCGTGAGCTTGCTTACGACAAATCACTTTCTATCGACGACAGCTCATCATCTAGGAAGTTGATCTAGAATCCGTCAGTACCTTGGAATATACATGCCTTAATGGTATGTTTCTCGCCTTCGATGACAAGTTGCATCATTGAACTTCGATCGAACGATTCCGTGAAATGTTCGACTTCAGATCACTTATTCGCATTTCATGGATTGTACTGAGTACTTTGAGAGCCATTGTCATTATTGGTGGTTTCTCTCACACTTGTTAACAATTCACATTATTGGCTGGTAATCAAGTGGTTTCTACCATGTTCGACTTCAACACATTTAATCGCATGGATAGAATCGTACTAGTTCGGGAAACAGAAATCAAGACCTTGGATCTAGTTTCCACCATCCAGGCTGCGAGGAGTTTTATTATTCATTATGCAGTAGAAGATTCATTATAGATGGCTGCATCCATGCTGTGTCTACACTATTGATGTAATATTAAAATCATTTCTGTATCAGAACAAGTTTAGTTAGTTTTGATCTGAGTATTGGAATGCCTACCTTAGAGATGATATATATATATATATATATATATATATATATATATATATATATATATATGTGTGTGTGTGTGTGTGTGTGTGTGTGTGTGTGTGTGTTGTGTTGAATGTTTTTACAGGGTTCCGACTGGGGTGTCCACAGACTGATCCTTGAAATGATAAAGCACATCACTCTTCGAATATTCTTAAATTTCGCACTTTAGGGGGCAATTTGTTACACTAAATTTGTCACCATGACATTTTAGTACTCCCTTAGAAGCCTACAATATCAAAGTTCCCAAATTCAAGCCTTGAAACTAAGAGAGAAGCTCATAAAAGCCTTAAAACTCTGGTACCGCACTTTCTCCTAGTTTTGCCCGCGGTCCCGCACTTTTTGGCTATAAATCATGCGTAGCCAAGTGCACTTTCTATTTATTAAAAGTGCGGACCCCTTTAAAAGATTAGAAAATGCGCAAGTAAAATATAGAAGCTTAGTTAAAGTCATTTTTGGAAGCTTCTAGAAACATTCCTACGGTGGAAAGTCCGCTCCTTTCATGTTCATGCATCCCATTCAATAAGGAGCTAACCCCTTGATGTAAGGAACTAATCCCTTTGAAGGAGGATTCTATCCCTTCTTGTATGGAGCTGTAACCTCCTATTTTCCACTATAAAAAGAGGCATAGGGCAGCCTCAAGGGGTTACAATTGATGAGTTGAAGTTTTAGTATTGTTGGAGGCGAAGTGTTGTTGAAACTTAGACCCTTTTAGCTAAGATTTCATGTGGGAAGGATTACATACCTGTATGTATCTTGGTTGGAAGAGTGAAAGGATGATCTGAGTAAAGGAAATGCCTATTCTGGACCCCAGGAAGACCTGTACAACATCAAGGTAGACACGGTTGTAAGGCTCCACTTATTTAAGTTAATACAAATAAATCTGTTTTTCTCAATAAGCTGTCAATTTATTGGTTTATTTTGTGGATTCCTTGATCACCATAATGGATATGATTTATGAATATATGCTATGCAGGTGCTATTTGATGTTTGTTTGTTTGTGATTGTAGATATTTGAAGATAACTCTTTCGGGCGACTGAAGGACTACTACTACAAACAAGCATTGGATTAAAGGTAAGATCGTTAAACCTTTATAGCATTTAATTATGAATCACAATATATTTAGAGAAAGATAGTTTTGTTTGTCCATTTGTTGCTAGCTGTCCATAGGACACTTGGGAAGTCTATCTTGTCCGCAAGAACGACTTATCCTTCCAACACCTCTAATAACACTATTGAAGAAAGATGCATTTCATGGACTCCTGAAGAAACCAAGGCCTTTGAACATCTTAAAGAGGCAATGTGCCTAGCACTAGTCTTAGCTATGCCAGACTTCACAAAAACCTTTATTGTGGAATTTTATGCGTCAGGAAATGGAATTGGTGCTATTTTAATGCAAGAAGGAAGACCCATTTCTTTATAAAGTCGTTCAATCAAAGGAAAGTATTTAAAAAAGTCTATTTATGAGAAGGAAATGTTGGCAATACTACATGCACTAAAGAAATGGAGACCTTACCTAATGGGAAGACATTTCAAGGTAAAAACTGATCATGATAGTCGTAAACACTTTTTGGAACAAAGACTATCTTCAGAAGAGCAGAAAAAATGGGTCACAAATATGTTGGGTTATGACTTTGAAATTGTCTACAAAAAAGGGAAGCTAAATGTTGTTGCAGATGCACTCTCAAGAAATGATGAAGAGGTGGAAGCATTGCTTTGTGCCATTTCAATTATCCAACCAGATTGGATAACCGAAGCAAGGGATGGATGGAAGAAGGAAGAAGAAGTGTGGACTATCATTCAAAAGTTGCAGCAAGATCCTAGTACATCTGATACATTTAGTTGGAAAAATGATTCCTTATGGTACAAAGATTGCTTATATATTTGCAAGAATTCCAAACTAAAATAAAAGATTCTTTTGGAATTGCACACTTCTCCTTTAGGAGGACACTCAGGATTTTTAAAAACTTACCATAGGGTGAAGAAAGAATTTTTTTGGGATGGCCTTAAATATGATATTCAAAATTTTGTGGCAGAATGTTTGGTTTGCCAGCAAAATAAAGTTGAGACAATTAATACCTCAGATCTTCTACAACCTTTATCCATTCCAAGTCAACGTTGGGAGGATATTTCAATGGATTTTATCACAATTTTACTGAAGTATGAAGGAAGCAACATCATCATGGTGGTAGTTGATAGACTTACCAAGTATGCACACTTTTGTGCATTATCTCATCCATTTAAAGCTAGTACAGTTGCTACCACATTTATGGAAACAATTCAAAAGCTACATGGAAACATGAAGATTATTGTAAGTGACAGAGATCCCATTTTTACAGGAAATTTTTGGATGGAATTATTTTCTTGTTTGGGTACTCAACTAGCTCATAGCTCATCCTCAATCCGATGGTCAAACAAAGATAGTGAATAAATGTTTGGAAGGATATCTTCGTTGTTTTGTATCTGATAAGCAAGCACAATGGGTCAAGTGGTTACCTCTCGCTGAATGGTGGTATAACACTTCCTTCCATATTGCAGGAAAAATGACCCCATTTATGGCACTTTATGGATATCAACCACCATCCATCACATCTTATTTAAGGGAAAATTCTAGGGTTCAAGCAGTGGAGGATCACATCGAGCATCAACAAGAAGTTCTCCAACTCTTAAAGGATAACCTAAATTTGGCACAAAATCGAATGAAACAACAGGAAGATCAACATCGCAGTGAGAGAAATTTTGATGTAGTAGATTGGGTATTTTCACGGCTACAACCATACAAACAAATGTCCCTCAAGCAAGCTAAGAGGGATAATAAATTATCGCCAAAGTACTGTGGTCCTTACAAGGTTTTGTAAAATATTGGTACTATGACATGCAAATTGGAGCTTCCTGCTTCTTCGTGAGTGCATCCAGTTTTCCATGTTTCATGCTTAAAAAAGGTTATAGGGGACAAACTTCCAATTCAAACAATATTTCCAGAACTTGATGAGGAAGGAAAAACCATATTCGAATATGAAGCAGTCACGAAAACAAGAACTCGACAACTATGAAATCAATCAATTTCAGAGTATCTCATCAAATGGAAGAACTTACTCACTGAAGATTCTACATGGGAGGATGAGAATTTTATACAAAAGCACCCGGAACTACTGAAGCATTGAGGAAAACACTTTTTTGAAGGAGAGGGGCATGTTAGGTCCATATATTAATAGTGTAGTCCCTTATTATTGTAGTGTAGCCCCCCTTATTGTTATTGTTGTACTCCTGTAACCCCAATATTGTTATTATTGTCCCCTTAAATTATTATTGTTAGGTCGGCTAGGATTACATTATGGCCCCACTAGGATTACATTATGGCCCCATGGAATCCTATATATAGAAGGAGGTTTTGGTCATTTGTATCATCCAAGAATTGTTCATTCATGTAATGTATTGGAGGTTTCCCCGTCGAAGTGGCTTATTTCTAAGGCGTTGATATCTCTTTTCTTTTGTTTTTGGAGCTGGTTACACAAGAGAGGGGCAAAAGATAAAAGACAAAAAAATTATATTATTATTATCCCAGTCTTCTAACTGTACCAGAGGTGTCATATTAGGAGTAACACCATCCCATGGGGTAATTTGGGTGTGTTTGTTACATTTATATATCAACTTTATATAGGAAACATATTTTAATTTAAATTAGGAGTAAATTTTTTTCTTATAGGAAAAATATTTTAATTTAAATGAAGTTTTTCTTATATTTTCACTTTTCATTATGAGGGAGATTGATAATTTATTACACTTTTAATATAGAGTTGAGATATAATATTTAAAAAAATTATTAATTAAAAAGAATATAGGGTTGAGATATAATATAGGGTTGAGATATAATATTTAAAAAATATTATTAATAATACAAAAAGTTTATAGAAAAAAAGGGATTATTTAATTAATTATTTCTAATTCAATGTATGAAGGACATTTGCAATTCCTTAGATGTTTAATATATATAGTTAAAATTAGAGTATTTTTTAAGGATTAAAATATTATGCCTATTTATAGTATTATAGAAGACTATTATGGTTTGAAAAGTCATACATATAGAATGTAGGCCAATATTTAATAAAAAAAGCAAGTAATTTACTATTAAAATCGGTAATTTGTTTGGTGAATATTATGCATTTAATCATATATAGGTAAAAAATAAGCGAATTTTTAATTATATATAGGGAGGCAAAGAGGAGAGGAGTATATATATATATATATATATATATATATATATATATATATATATATATATATATATATATATATATATATAACAACTGACAGCACTCGCCCCTAAAAATTTTTCCCCCTCGGGTTTAAATGTAATTTAAAAAAAATACTAATAATAAAAACAATTCAATATGTGTGTGTATATATAGAGTTTCTATTATATTGATATGTGTTTTCTACTTTTGACATCTATTAACATTTTAATGTGAAGAATGTGAACCATAAATAAATTAGAAATTGCCCTTAAAGGTGAAAGGTACATCGAAGGAATAAAAGATTTGGGAAGATCATCTCACCACTCACTCCAATGAGTGGAGAAGAATTTCTTCTAGATAAGAATATGTAGATGATAGATATCTAAATCCACTGAGAGACGTTAGAAAGGGATATAAAAATCTCTAAAGAGGACTCCACCTATTAGATTTTAACGATTGATGAGTAGAATTAGGCTGCTATTAGGATTGAAGAAGGCAAACATTTGTCAGTATTAGAAAAGGCATCATTGTAAGTTCCTTTGGTACAATCCAGTCTCAGAGAAAGAAGAATAGTCATCAGAGAAAGAAGAATAGTATTGACAACAACAGAGGTGGAAATGGAGTAGAGTGACACTCTTCCAGAGGTGGAAAGAGAGACACTCTTCCAGGTAAACAAATTTAATTCCGTTAACCATTTTCTTGCTAGTTTTAAACTTATAGGTTCTAAGTTTTGTAAATATGGGAACCATGATAATGTAAATGTCCTTTTAGAAGAAAAAAAATAAATTCAAGTGAAATGGGTAGCACTTCTCACCCATGGTGATTTCAATTACATATTTTTTTTTGGAATATGAGTTATCTTCTAAAGTAGACAATATCGAATTCACCAACCAATTTCTAGGATGTGCCTGTGAAATCCCAAGCACACCGTCTATGATCTCAGGTTTTGGGTTTGCGAAAAAAACTATCAATCCATGGATGTTTCAAATCACCGTCCAAGTCCCCCATAATTTTCCATTTTGGGGTAAAAGCAACACCAATGATATTGAGTTTGGCTAAAGATTTCATTAATTACAAGCACATCCAATCCATCACATTGATTAAAATAAGGTGGCACAAAAGCCAAATTACTCCAAGATTAATCTACAAGAATTAAATATTTCTTTGCACTCTAGCTGAAGCAAAATATTTCCTTACACTAGATAAAATAGCACACAACAAACTCTAATCAAATTCTATATTATGAATCAAGGAAATTACACACATATTTATACAAGAAAAAGTCTCAAGATAGGAATTCTATCTTAGATGTACAGTAGTGTGGTTGAGAGATTCTCTCAACCACACACTAAACTAGGAGAAACTATATTCTAGCTACATCCTATTATGTAGGAACAAACTCCTCAAATGGAGAATTACAACCATAGACAAGTAGGAATTAATTAATTATTTCTAACTCCCCCCCTTAATGACTACTTGTCATGATAGTGATTCACAAAGTCTGGTTGTGGTCAAACATAACAAAAAACTATGTCGACGTCCATATAAAAGAGCAACCATCCACCAGAATGCATGGGTACCAACCGCTAGTCCTGTAGGATGTCCTTTGCATACATGATTTTGTCGACCATTATCACTGCATATATGTACCTACAAATCCACCACCATTGGGCGAATTGCATGTGCAGAACCTCCAAAACAAAGAGAGATCAGTGCCTTTCTAAGACAAATATTCATGTCCAAATAACAATCGCAAACAATTGCGTTGATTGCGCCTTTCGACGCAACTGTTAGATAGAAAAGTGCGCCGACCCTCTTGTGCTCAGACACACCAATATCTGAGACCGTGAGCCAGGTGTTACTACAGTCCACCTGCTCCTGCGAGCACAAAGCTCCCATGTACACGTTAGCCACTCAGGCAATATTCCAACACCGGGCAAGTTCGATCTGCCACCACCGGGCAAATCCGCCAACTTCAATATGCCACCACCGGGCAAGTCCGATTTGCCACCACCGGGAAAATCCGTCAACTTCAATATGCCACCACCGGGCAAGTCCGATCTGCCACCACCGGGCAAATCCGGAACTTAAATGTGCCACTAAGGCTCTGTATGTGGTTTCTGGCTCACCAAAAACCATCACTTTACAGTGACAAAATATGGTTTCAGGCTGCCCATAAACCATTACAAAGTGGTTTTAAGATCACCACGAACTTTCAAATACCTTTAAAAGGCTTACATTCCATACTTCAACATTTGGAGTTTTTGGGTACATATAATGACCATTACAACAACCAACTAGACTTGCTTATAACATGCTAGGGAGTCTATTTCACAAACCACACTAACTCAAACAAACATTTACTTTGCTTTCCACCATAACCGTTGTTGTTGCTTCATTACCTCATCTTCTCCTACATCTCGGGCATCCTTATCTATTCAAATAACTTCTTGGAACTCCATGCTTAACCTGTCATTCGTTAGAGTTGCAAATTCTAACAAAATAACTTTGCCTACATTGAGTTAGCTAGGCTCAATAAGGCTCAATAATATATAAACATGATTCCAAGAAAATACAACATAAACTCTTCAAATTTAATTTCTCTATCTCTGCCCATAGATGATTATTTTTTAAACATACCAGCAGCCATTTTTCACCAACAATACTTGTGAGGGGTCTACTGATAAAGAAACAGATTGACGACTTTTCACCTGGACTCAATGCAGGGCATTCAAACACTGATGATCCAGATATAGGCACACAGCCACACGAAGAGAACACAATTTTCCCTTCAAGAGTAATAATCCAAGACTCCACGGTCCAATCCTCCGTCACGTTTCAGTATCCACTCCCCTGGCAACATAATGCCACTTCCCCTGCTCACAGTATCAAGGCTTGGTAACTGCTTCCAAGCAGATACCTCATGCTCGTTTTCGTACTGCAACAACTAAGACCCATTGTCCAGCTAATCTCCTCGCAATTGAACATGCAGATCTGTCTTCACAATCTGTTTCCATCAAACTGAGCACGCACAAACTTGATCATCCTCCAATCTCTGATGTAATTTTCATGCCTTCATTATATCTGGTAGTAACTCATTCCTGCAAATAAATTTGTCTATTGTTGGAATGGGCAATTCCAACAAAGACTAACACTCGTGACAATAGTTGCCCAAACTAAATGTCACAATAAATAAATTAATTCTTTCAACCAGATTTATATTACTCACATGACCATTTTTAAAGAAATATTAAACACAGACCACTTGAAATCACCCCAACACTTTGATTTGTACCAGATATACTAGTGAAAAAACAAACCACGCAGCAGACTGGAGCAATAGCAAAGCACCATTGCAACAATAACATAATGTCTTCAAATCGAAGCTGGAACAAAGCAACAAACCAAACTAGAACGTTGCTTTTCCTCATACATTCACTTACAAAACGCTGAGGAGATCCAGTAAATTCACCCATGTTGCTATCTTCTCCGTGCAACAACACCCTTCAATCCAGCAATTGACAAAAAATTCAAAGAGCAAACTGCAATAAATGTGTAGACAATAAGTACAATCGATGCCGGTGTTTTTAGCATTGGCCTCCACATGTTGACCTGACGTTCCTCAATGATTTTCTTAATATAGACCCAACAAAATGCAAATTCATATACCATTTCAATTCTTCTCTTACCTTCCAGTTTCCTCCTTGAGAAGAATCCAAAATATTTGCATATTTACCTACAACGTTTCCTGGTACTGCAGAATGGTGGCCATCGCACTGACTGGCATATGGATCTCCTGCCCAATTCCATGGAAGATGCCGCGGAGTTGAATTATACAGCCACCGCCCTGAAGCAATCGAGGTAAGCCCTGAGGGACTCCACCGGTTTTCCTTTTAGTGTCGTACCCCGAATTCTTGGCAATTTCCCGGCAGCTATCTTGGAGTTGGCATTTGTTTCTCCAGATATGCAGTAGAGTAAGGCAAAAACTCAGAAGAATGATCTTGTGCAACATAGCTAACGGATTTTGCAATTTTTAGGGATTGCTGCAACTTCATCTAGTATTAGAAGCCTTATAAATTTCGCAGGATTTCCACCCCAAAGTTCACCAGAAGGAATTCTACGGCCTGGAGGAAGAACTGATCTAGATTCCAAGATAGCATGTGCTTCTACAAGGGAACCCTCCATGAGTATACATCGTTTCCCTATAATTCTCTCGAACTCAATGTGACATGATCGCAAAAGACTGGTTGCCCCAATAGTGACAAAACTGTCAATAAATGTTTTCGTAGGAAGGCCTATTGGTGACAACTGCGCGGCGTGGAGAACACACTTTTCCTGCACGTTGGAGAAAAACCCAACAAATACTTTGTTGAGGTCGCCCCTTAGAACCGATCCATACCACACGGGCGATGAGTCCTGTACCACCACTCTACCGACCACCACTGCATTGGGCGCAAGGAAGGCATCCACTGCAATATCTGGAACCCACGGCCCCAGAGGAACAGATGACCGCTGCCCTCTGTAATCCCACTTTACATGCTCCGCTCCTTCTGCCCCCGTTGAAAAATGTCCTGCTCCACTTCAACAATTGTGGCCGTGTACAGGTAGAGGAGTGGGGCGACACTTAGAGAGGAGAACGTATGAGAATGAGAACGGGGTTTTTAAGAATCCCAGACACCAGAAAATTCTACCGGGGTGTTTTATGCATATCGCTTCACAACATGCAACCGCAACGATCATACACAAATCCTAATATCCCTACACAACACAGGCTCACGTAACTTCAGACGACAGCATTCAACGAGTCTCAACAGGCATGCTTCGATCTGCAGTAACGCAACAACAACATAGGATGGAAAACACACAAAATACTAATCGAACTCTTTATTTCCCTCAGCCCAGGAGGGGCCGAGGCCCAGGCCCTTACGGGCTCTGAAGCTCCGATACCAAGATAAAATAGCACACAGCAAACTCTAATCAAATTCTATATTATGTATCAAGGAAATTACACACATATTTATACAAGCAAAAGTCTCAAGATAGGAATTCTATCTTAGACATAGAGTAGTGTGGTTGAGAGATTCTCTCAACCACACACTAAACTAGGAGAAACTATATTCTAGCTACATCCTATTATGTAGGAACAAACTCCTCAAATGGAGAATTACAACCATAGACAAGTAGGAATTAATTAATTATTTCTAACTACACTCTAGTTGAAGCTCCATCACATCTTTGCATCTTTTTGTTCCCTCTTTTACGATATTATAATAAGTATAACCATAATAAAAGAGTAATATATATATATATATATATATATATATATTTGTATAAATTTTTTTTAAATTTTTTATTATAAATTAATTTTAAAACATTTAAATAAAAAAAAAATATTCTAATATTTTTATAGATTTATTTTTTAAAACCCAATAAAATTTAATTTTATCATAAATTAACTTATAAACCAATGAAAAATTAAAATATCTTAAAATTTAGAGATTTCAATCTTTCCTTTTTAGTTTAGAATGAGATTTAGAAAACTTTAAATCCAATTTTTCACAACAGCAATGCCACATGTCAAAAATACTTATATATTAATACTACATATTAAAATTTTGTATAGTAAATATTATTATTTTTATTATAAATTGATTTTAAAACATTTAAATATAAAAAAATATAATTTATTATTCTAATATATTTATAGATTTAATTTTCAAAACTCAATAAAACTTAATTTTATGATAAATTAACTTAAAAATCAACCTAAAATCAAAATATCTCAAAATTTAGAGATTATACTATTTATTTTTTCATTTAAGATAGGAATTAGAAAATTCCCAACTAATTCCGTGACGATTGCAATGCCACATGTCAATTTTTATTTGGAGCCAAGAGGATGAAAATAAATAGATAAACAGATCTTATTTGACAATGCCACATGTCAATTTTTATTTGGACGGAGGACGACGAAAATACACAAATTACAATTCCACATGTCAATTTTTATTTGGAGCCAGGAGGATGAAAATAAACAGATAAACGGATCTTATTTGATAGTGCCACATGTCAATTTTTATGTCAATTTTTATTTGGACGGAGGAGGATGAAAATACACAAATCTGATTGGTCAAATCTGCCCAACCAAATCTATCATAAGAACACCTTCCGTGTAATATTTCAATATCATCTATATATATATATATATATGAAAATAAAAATTATTTTGTAACTAAAAAATTTTATAAGTGATTTTCTCAAATCAACATAGATACTCTAGATCTACCAAGAGCATAAGAATCAATTTTTTTTAAGTGGAAACCTTTCCTCTTTTAGTACTTACATCTTGAGAGATTACCACTAATACTATACGTACTTACAACCTCAAATTGAGCATTTATAGAGTATCATACATTTACCACCTCAAATTGAGCATTTATAGTCTATCTTACATTTGTATAACATTGATAAATCTTACTAATTTTTTTTTTTTAAAAGTGTATTTTTTTTATAAAATTTAAGTAAATTAATATATATTTTTTAAATTAATAAAATGACTAAATTTAACCACTAATACTCTCCACTTTTTTTTTCCCCAAGAAAAAATCGAACCTTTTATAAAAAAAGATTACAAAAAGTTACATATGTCGCAACATTCCATAAGAGGCTATCACCCTATACAAAAGAGGGCTTGGACAGGTATATAAACCACAACTAAATACATGTTCTCGCTTGGTGCCCACCACACCTCAATCATCAATCCGCTCATCCTGTTTAGGTTCAACTATAGTAGGAGAAGATGAATTCTCCATGTTTTCCTTCTTTTCCTCCATCTTTCCTACTTCATTTTATTATGAATCTAGTTTTCTTTTGTTTATTCTTGCTCCTCTTCTGGAAATGACACATCCGAAAATTGCTAGCCTTTCTTCTTTTGTGGCTTCTTCATTGTTTTTTTCTTTGATAGTGTGCAAGTGTTTTGTAAGTGCCCAGTTTGATGGCATACCCTGCATCTAAAAGCCTTGTTTTCGAAATCTAGTGTTTGTGACCAGTTGAGGTCTTTGTGTATTATGTGAATGTAATCTGGAAGACCTTTTCTTAAATCCATCTCCACACAAATACGTGCAAAGGTGAAGATCCCTATGTCCAATCTCTCTTGATCCAGCTTTATGAACTGTCCTAGGGAGTTCCCAATGTTTTCTAGAACGTGAGGGTGCCAAAAAGGGAGCGGTAGATTATGTAATCTCACCCAAACATGCATTTTAGTAACCACCATTGAATTAACATCAAAATTAGGGAACCATGGGGTAACAAAAAGGCCAGCTCTTCCCCAAAACCACGGTCCTTCAATAGTGGAAAAATAGTAGTCCTCTTGCTATCAAATTGAACCACAAAAAAAGCGACAAATAATTTCTTTTGATGTTCTCTGTTTTTTCTACAATACTCTCCCTACTTACCACCTCAAAGTGAGCACTTATAAAATTATCAGATTTCATATGCACATTTTTCATCATCTCCAACTATCCCTATCATACTTGGATTTCCCATAATCAACTCAATCAACATTATCTCTAATCATATTTGTAATTATAAAAATTTATAAATCTTATTAATATATATATATATATATAATTAATTTTAAAAATGAATATATATATATATAATTTTAAAAATGAAAATGTATAGATATTTGAAGATATATTTTTTAACACACATATATATATACATATTTTCTAATTATTTTATTATATTTGTTCTAAGAGTATATTGTAATTAATTAGTTTGGAATTACGTAATTTTTATTTAGTAAAATTAAATATTTTTTTTTTTTTTAAATTCAAAGTAAGAAACTATCTTTATAAATTAATTATTATTATTTTTAAATATGGATTTTTCCATAATTAATATTTTTTTTCTATTTATTATCATATTTATTTTTTCTATTTATTAACATATAAATGCTTTCTATTAATTGTTGTATTCTTTCTAATAAAATGTTTTTTCACCTTCTTCCATTAATGTATTTTATTAATCATTATTATATGTTTTAATCATAAATTAATTATCTTCTTTTTTAATATATGGATTTTTCCATAATTAATATTGTCTTTCCATTGGTTATCATATTTATTTTTAAAAATAAATATTTATTAACATATACATGCTTTCTATTAATTATTTTATTCTAATTTGTAATTTTTTAAAAACCATTTGCAAAATTTAGTAAAATTAAATACTATTTCTTTTTTTAAATTCAAATTTAAAAACCATCCTTACAAATTAATTTATATTTATATTTATTTATTTATTTTTAAATATAGATTTTTCCATAATTAATATTGTTTTTATATTTATTATCATATTTATTTTTAATATTTATTAACATATAAATGATTTCTATTAAGAATTGTATTCTTTCTAATAACAATGTTTTTTCACCTTCTTTCATTATTTTATTGCATTGCAAAACATTAATAATATTAAAAAAATTGTTACTTCTAAGTTCAAAGAAAAAATGAAGAAAAAATGTGGTGTGAGAAAGATCTAGCAGCTAAAAGAAATTAATTTTTTTTTAATATATGGATTTTTCCATAATTAATATTGTCTTTCCATTGATTATCATATTTATTTTTAACAATAAATATTTATTAACATATACATGCTTTCTATTAATTATTTAATTCTTTCTAATAAGAATTTTCACCTTTTTCATTAATATATTTTATTAATCATTATTATAATTTTTATAGTTTAATTATTTAATTGTTGTCAACCATTTTTTTCATAAAACTATATTATCATTTACCAACAAATTATTATCACATTCGCTCCATAAGGATTTTCTAGTTTTTGTAAAAGAAATCATGCGCTTAATATAACTAAGTTAAATAATCACATTCACTCCTAAGTTAGATAATCACATTCACTCCATAAAGATGAAAAGTATATTGTAATAGGTTTGGGTAAAAATGCTTTGGCCTTTTTAAAACAATGTGCTCATAAATAAATTATCCAAAAAAAAAAAAATATATGAAAATTTCCATAAAACCTCTAATACCAATATCCTCATAAATTAATTATCAAATAAAAATTAAATATATGAAAATTTCTATAATTAATATTTTCTTTTCATCCATTATCATACTTATTTTTAATAATAAATATTTCCTTTTCATTATGGCAGCCAAGAAGCCCTTTCTACTTGGGAATGAGGCATAGACTTAGTCTCTAAGGCCTTATGGCAGCCAAGAAACCAAAATAGGGAGGTCTAAATAAGGAGCTAAAGGAGCTTTAACAAAGGTAGATATTAGGCATTTGGAATAAACAAACACCACAAGGGAGAGGTCTGATAGATGCATAGAAGAGGGAAGAAGCATTTCATCCTTGTTATACTCATAATATTTTTATAGTTTAAAATTATATTATAATTTTTTTGGCCATCAAATTCCATCTTTGTTTTCTCATAATATTTTTATAGTTTAAAATTATATTATAACTCTTTTTTCCATCAAATTCCTCGATGTCTGGTTGCCAACCCTTTTTTCATAAAATTATGTTATCACATTTTTGCATAAAAATTACTTTTTGTTTTCATTAATATATTTTTTTAATCATAATATTTTTATAGTTTATTTAATTGTTGTTAACCCTTTCTAATAAAATGATTTTGCAGAATCAAAATAATCAATACTTTAACAAGTTTTAAGAATTTTATAACTAGACTAAAATTTCCAAGTGAGATGCTCCAAAGGGGTCTTTAAATTTGAGGACACGGGGTGAGATTTGCTTGACTTATGTATGCACATATCAAAGTGCCGCCATGGCTCCAAATCAACGACATGTAAATATAATGCACAAGTCACGAGATTAAGTTAAGCATTCCAAGATTCAACTTTGCTTAACAATAAAAAAAAATGACTCCAAGTCAATCACATGTAAGTATTTCTTTCAATATCATTCAAATATAATATTTTAACAAAAATATTTTATAATTATATATAAATAACTATCTTTAAATCATTTTTAAAGCTTTTAATTTTTGAAATAATTTAAATTTTTTTATTTTTTAAATAAAATATAAATATTATTTGAATTATTGAAAAATATAAACACTCTTTTGAATTTTCCATTCCACCAATCACATCACAAACATGTCATCAACTCATTTGAACTTCTCTTATTGATCTCCCATATGATTCCCGATTGAGTTTTTTGGCCTTTTCAAGTATGACACATTAAAAAAACCAACTCATTTGAACTTCTACCATTACATTTGGTATAAGCCATATCATCAAAATATTTCAAACACAAATATAAAAATCAATGCTTCAAGAAATTTTCTGATACAGCCTCCGTATGATTTCTGATTGCAATTTCTCAATATCTCACTGTAACATATAAAATAAAATAACGGGGCATCATTCTATTTGAAAAATTCGAAGAAACGATGAAAAAAAGTGTATTTACATTATTTGACAAAAATCAATAAGTACTTAAAGTAAGGAATTTTACCATTGTAGAGCAGAAGCTTCTCAATTGCATCAACATGTGTCATGAGCATACGCCTACAACAATATCGCACTAACCCCAATGAATCTAAAGCTTGACTGCACAAATAACACTCCAGTAAGGATTCAGCTGTAGATTAGTTTTATTTGCATGGGGCAATGCATTTAAATTTTTGCTGAGAAGAACCAGTTAATCGGAAACAAACAAGTTAACATCATTGAAATATTGCTCAAACCAATATACTGTACTAGATTTTCAGATTTTGGGAAATATCCAGAATCTAAAGATATTAATCTGTATTAATTTTAACATATTTTCAAAATTTATTTTTAGAATTTATGAAGTTTTGAATAAACGATGATCCGGTGCTAAAAATGTGATTCTGCCAAACTTAAAAGAAAATCCAAAATGTACAATCAACATAAAAATATGAATGCGTACGCTTCATCATAATCATTGCTGAGTAGGTGAAGGTAAGAATCCCATTTGTCTCCAACCACCTGTGAAATATAACAATAGGCATTGCCCTGTAAAGCCTAAACAAAAATGGAAGGAATAACATCTATTTATATTGATGTGCCTTTAGAAAGCTAGTTGAGTTGAGCAGCATACCTTCCCACACGTAAAACAGCGGACTGGAATGATCATTTTGAGAGGTTCAAAGTAGTATTCAACAGAAACCCACAAAGACGAGTACCTAATTGCTCAGAGTTGCTATTAGGCATTCGTCATGAGGTGTTTTTTTTTTTTGGTTTCCTGCGACAACCTATATGTACTCTAGGTTATACTCATCCCGTTAGAGGGCGTTGTAACTGTCAGAGTGATTCAGTTATGAAGCCATAACGGAATTGTAACTTACACTCTTTTTTAGGGAGGGAGGTCTGAATTTTTAGTGTTTAATTTTTTAAACTTAAAAGATATAGTAAAATTTATAAGATTTTCATATGTTTAATTTATATATTAATTATTTTTATAATTTTTTATAGATTGATCTTAATCTCTAATTTATCAAAGTGAGAAGATTAAATATCTAGAAGAGAAAAATCTTTGTTCCGTGTAAAATTTGGTGAAAGTTTGCATCTCAAGATGTTTGATTTCTCTTAGAGCTTGATAGTTTCAAAGTTAAAATGGATCTAGCTTGACTATTTATATAGCATGTGTCTACTACATGTTGAGCATGAATGGAATTACAGTAACCATCCTATATCCATTTTAATCACAGAATTATCAAGAGAAGAGAGGGATACAAACTCTAGATGTGCAAACCTTTTTTTGAGTGGAAAACTTATGAAAGTTTTGTACCTTGGGAGATTTTATTTCTCTTGCCACTTGATAAGATGGATTTAGGTTGGTTATATATCTCTCATGTGTCAACTCCACTAATAAAATGTTTTAATCATGAGATTTTGTTTTTTGTTTTATATAATAAATACATAAATGACATTGAAATATTTTACTCAACAAGGTCATTGAAATATTTTATTTATGGCCCACATTATCCACATATTTTGTTTTAAATGGTTAATTTTAAATACACATCCTCCATATTGAAAGTAAAAGCATATAACCATGGGATAGAATATCTTTCTAAAATTTATCTCTTCATATAATTAAAAAACAAAAACTGCATTGTTATTTTTATGATAAATTTCAACTCTCTATCTTAACTACTATTACAAATATAGGAATATTATATGGAGATTAAGTCCGTACAATCCATGTATTAATTATTGATAATTACATTAAAATATAAAATTCCTATTCTAATATAAACATGAAAAACACATACTAAATATTTTTATTATAATATAGAATCCATACATAGATAGGAGAAACACACACTAAATGTTTTTATCATATAGTATTGAATATTTTCTTTCCAATAAGAAATTATCTACATATTAAATATCTACTTTTATGTATGGCATTAAGGGAATATGTTATTAAAAAGTACATACCATATTGGAGTGATGAAAAATGATATTGATATTTTTTTTGGGGATACTATTAAGGTTACAAAATGATATTGATATTTTTTTGGGGATACAATCAAGGTTACATTTTTTTTTTAGTTTTATAAGAAGACTTGAAATTGTTTTTGATTCATTGAGATTTATTTTTCTTTAAATATAAAGAAATGACTTAATTGCTTAAAATATAAAGACCTCTAGCATGAGAGAAAATCTACCACTTTTTTTCTTTTCTCTTTTTCTTTCTTCTTTTTCTTTTCCTTTTTTTTTTCTTCTTTAGGAAAGAAAAAACCAACAAACTTTGTATAAAAAAAATATTGTTTACATATTGTCAATATACAACAAGATTTAAAACATATCTAATTTCTAGATTGAAACATAATATATATCACATTTATAAAAAAAACATGAATTTATAACATGTTAGATGTATGTAACTATATCTAATAAAAGAACCTTGGAAATCAACATGAAATATGATTGGTCATCAAGTAATATGGATTTTTGCAGTCCTTTGAAATTTCCCATTACTATATGTGGTGAAGTTGATCTCCCCAAGTGGAAATATATGTCCTGAATTTGAAAGTGCATCAACAATGTTGTTTATCTCCCTATATATATGTGAAAATGTCACCCCGCTAAAATTTCTAATCAACTCTTTGATTCTATTCATCCAATTTATGAGCATCGTAGGATCGAAGGAAGGCCTTTTATTTTCCCACTCGATAGAAGCTTTTGAATCCTAAAAAATATTTAATGTCTTTATGGATAATTATTTTAAAAAATATAAAATTCCCCAAAGAGTAATGATCTCAGCTCGCGTATTTGTTCCAGTACCACTTTTCCAAGATCATTGATTAAATTGACCAAGTTGTATGATAATGAGCACTCCATAACCACATATGTTATGATTTGTAGCCCCATCAAAAAATCCCACTGGGTATTTGTTCCATATCTCTAATTGTTGTAAGCATATCCAATTTCTCGTATGTGACACGTGTCTAATCTCATTAAAGTATGTACATAATTTTGTGCATATTCTGCTAATATCAAATGGCATGGATTAAAAAATATGTGCATTTTTGCTCCTCCAAATGACCAAAAAGTATAAAAATGGAGAGTTTTGTAATTCTTGTATTCCTCCATCCACTCCTTTAGAAATGCTTCCATTGTTGTTGAAACCCACCTTGCATTGATGATTAAAATACAAATTACACCAATCCAAATAGAAACTGCAAATGGATAGTTGAGAAATAGATGTCGAACATCCTCGTAATCAACCTTGCACATGACACATATACTGAGGCCAATGTTACTTCTCCTGCATAAATTTTCCCACGTTAATATTTTTTTTTCCAAACCAACTTCCCAAAAAATTTAAATTTTCGGGAAATTTCTATTTCCATATCTTCCCAAACCACCACCTATTCCCAAAACTATGATGTTGTTGTGATATAAATCTGTAGGCTTCCTTAATAGTGATTTCTCCCTGAACTGCTTTTCCATCCCAATTAAAGTGGTCATATTTTCCACCAGTGTGATACTTGCCAGATATAAATTGATCACAAACGTATACCAAATATCAACAAATTCACCAAATAGACCCATGTCTCTTGAGCACATCTAGATTAGATAATGGAATATCAAATTAGTAGTAATATACATATGATTAAATAAAATATACCTTTATCATGGATGATCATGAAGAGAGGGAATGATAGAGAATGATTATCCCATAAACCTTTTGAATATGATCCAAGACAATTTCCACTGATGTGCCCGACCCAATCCCCCACTTAAAGTTTCCTAAATAGTGTTTAAACTTCATGAAATTGTTCCAAATATATTAGACATTGCTAGGAACCTGAGACCCAAACTTAATCCAATCCTATACAAACTGCTTTTTAAAGTATTTTTATACTATAATTATTTTCCAAATGCCTTCTCCAAATAAGGAATGACATAAGATATTTACCACCAAAGTCAATCCAAATTTCTCAATATTATTTAAACCCCACCCTCCATCCTCTTTCCTCATAGAAATTTCCTCCATTCGAACTAAATGAATTTTGTAAAAACTTTAGCTCCCAATGAGATAAAGTTTGAAATTATTGAATTTATCTTCTTGATTATATGTTTAGGTATCAAATAGATATGCATCCAATTTACAAAAAATTATGCAAGACAGACTGTGCCAATATCAACCTTCCCCTAAGTGTAAGCCTTTGAAGTGACCAAGTAGCTAGTTTTCTCTCAATTTTTTTAATTAGCTAGTACTAGTCTCTAATTCCATAATTTTTTGGTTTCAAGTAGAAGCCAAGATATTTAAAGCCCCTATATAATGTAACCATCTCAAAAAAAAAAAAAAAAACTATTAATCTATGAATGAATGTCTTGATCAGATGTTGCTTCAATAAACAATGATTTCAAATTGCTCATAATAAGAATTATACCATCACCAAATGTGGAAATGATCTAATGTAAATATTTCCATTCTAAAGGGGATACATCCACAAAAATAATGTGGGTTATGTGAATATTTTTTGTGATCTTAAAACCCAAAAATAATTCATTATGTTTCACCTCGATTATCATTCTACTAAACCCTTATATAATCAAAAAAAATAATAGTGGGGATAAAGAACAACCCTGCCTCAATCCCCATGAGGACTTGAAGAAACTCATGGCACCCCATTTATCATGAAAAAATATTTTACTGAAGTAATGAAATCCATTATCTAATCTAAAACCTCCACAGAAAGACCAATTTTGTGTAAAACGATTTGCAGAAAACACCAATCAAAATAGTCATAAGCTTTAATCAAATCTAGTTTAAGTAACAATACCTCTTTTCTGTGAATCTCAATTGAATGCATACATTCTTGAGAAATATAAATTACATCCTATATTTGTCTATGTTTCAAAAAACCAAATTGTTCAAGGGTGATGTGTTTTGATAGAGTATCTTTCAGCCTAGTTGCAATAGGCTTCTAAAACATATTATATGCAATATTACATAATGATATGGGCTAATAATACTTAAAATAATAAGCCTTAGAAACATTTGGAATCAATGCAATAAAAGTAGAATTCAACGCACTAGAAATTCTACGAGTAGCCCTAGATTCTTCAACTAAGTGGAGCAGCTCTGAACCGTGATATCCATAAGCTGTAAAAATAATTCTATTGTCCACCCATCCATTCCTAGGCATTTTTCCCAAGAAAAATAACTTAGTACTGACTCAAGCTCTTCATACGATATCAACCTCCTTATAGCCGCACCAGCCTCAGCAAAAAAAATGTGGATAAGAGTGGATGACCCATAATTGAGCATCTATGTCCACCCGATCCATTTCTTTATATAAATTCCCAAAATATTTGACAACCTCCTTGAGGAGATCCTGTATTTTATATATTTATCTTCCCTCTTCATCCTCCAGGCCCCAAATAGTATTTTCTCTTGTTCTTTGTGAGGCAAAATCACGAAAAATCTTTGTATTGTTATCTCCCTTGACAATCCAAATGGAATGGATATTGAGCCTCCACTCCTCTTCTTGATGTGCTAAAATATATATATTTTTTAAGCTTCTAGATCCATGGCCTTTTGTTTTCATTATACAGAGAAGTAATTGGGATCTTAAGGGGTAGATATCAGGTCAAGTTCTATATCTATCTCAATAAGTTATTTTTTGTTCGTTCTTTTTTGTTTCTCTTTCCCATATTATGACCTTCTTCTTTATATCTTTTAGTTTCAGACAAATGATATCCATCCGAGGAATCTCTTCATGATATACCTCTTTTTTCCATATATCCGTAACATGTTTCTCAAAATTGGGGTCTTTCAACCATGAATGATTAAATTTAAAGGGAAGACCCTTCCATGCACATTCACCAAATCATTGCAAAAATATTGGGGAGTTATTAGACAACATAGATGTGTTGAAGTATGTGCGAATAATGCCAAATTGTTCCAACAAGTTTTGATCATGCACTAAGAATCTGTCCAATATCTTAGAAATCCATTCCAAACTAGCATGCCCATTCCTCCAAGTACGAAGAAGATGAATAAAATGAATATCCAATAACTTCTTATTTCCAAAAAGATAATTAAAATAACCTCCTCAAGAATCTAATTTAAATCTCGACCCCCATATCTCCCCGACATAAACAATGAGATTTAAATTTCTCACCATAATAAGTGACCCAATATTCAATAACCCACAAGTTTCTAACCTATTCTAGAAATCTAGTATGGAGTCATAGCGAGCATAAACATTTAAGATATGTAATCTAACCCTGGATACCCTTGTGAATCTCATTAATAAAATGCTTGAAAAATATTTAAATGTAAGGAAGTTAACAATGTGTGGATCCCACAAAGTTGTCAAGCCCCCTGAGAGATTGAGAGGATCAATAGAATACATTTTCTAGAAAATATGTATGTGATTTATCCTAATTAACCATATTCTCATGGAGGATTGAGATTTAGGAAGCTTCAACCATTTACCCACGATTTTTCCAAAATTTTAATTGCATCCTCAAGGTGGAGAAAATGGAAATATAACCAATTATTTAGCAACCTACTTATCTTGGGCTTGTATTGGATTATAGGAACTTGATGTGCATTAATATATTGTATCATCTTTAGACCGTCCATTTTTTCATATTCCTAGTGACCAACAAGATCCCATTTCTAATGACCCAAAACCTTGTCCCAATATACATCCTTTCTAAAACCCAATTCTTTAACAAGTTTAGATGTTTTCACCACCTATTTTTTACAAATGCGATGAGAAGGGACTAGCACATAATTCACCATTATATTAGACTGACTCAAATTCCTTAGCTATCATTTTTCAATACAAAACCACAACACTTCGATTTTGGAAAACCCCCTAGAAAAATCAAGGGTAAATTTTGTGTGTACAAAGTCTCTACATACATAGTCATTGTATTAATTCCTATGGATCTAGGGAATTGGAGAAATCCATGGAAAACAATCGATGTATGCTAGAAAAATAGACCAATTTTCACCTAGCCCTCTCTTGTCGATAAAAAATGGGACACCCGTCACCCTAGGGGAGGAAAAATTGTGTTCCTTAAAAGTTGAAATTTATTTCTCACCAAATGTATTGCACGTCACTATCTCGATGTAAGAACTACCATAAATTTCAACACATACACCTCAAGTTGTAAAGAGAAAGAGAATTTGATCATATAAGTATAACACACCAAAATGGTAAGAACTGGACACCCCAAATGAGTTGGCACACAATCCAATAAAAAAGAGTATACTCCTAGGCTGATATTGACACAATTTGGCACAAAAACTCCCATGTCCAGGGAAATATCATAACATATAACATATAATAAAAAATAGCAAACAACATATAGAGTCACGATCGAGTCCTGATAATCCAGATCCAAATAAAATCAACATGTAGAAAGATGGGTATACACCAATCCCCACGACCCAAAATCAAGATCCAAGGGGACCATGGCAAGAAATTACCAAATTTATAAAAATAAGATTGAATCCAACAAGATATTTGAATATTAATCTAGGCCTATTTGCTACTCATCAATCCTTTATAAAATCCCTCACAACGCCCACAAATACAAAGACTCCTTAAAAAACTACCACATTAATGGAATATATACACCTTCGAAATTTTTACCACATGTAAAAATGGCCAACACACTAAAAAAACCAATAATGATGAGCTGATACCAACCCATACAACAATGAGAATCCAACCATAGATATACATTGTAAAACTAGTAAAATTTCCTAGACATACAACCAACTCACACCACCCCCAAATAAATACCATATGAGCAATTCATAAAATATTCTAACAAGCCCCCACAACAACCAAAAATAGTAAGCCTTCCCAGAAAACTACCTCTTCAATGGAGGTAAATATTTTCAAAAAAAATTATCCACGAAATAGATGGCTTAGCATGCCAAAAAACCAATAAAGATGGAGTCATACCACCAGGAACCCTTATTTCTGATGCAAGTTCTCTTAAATAGTCTGGTCTACAATTCTAGATTTCAGCATATTCTCAACCCAACCCAACCATTCCAACACCAGCTCTAGCACTAACTGTCACATGGTCATAGAATGTTAAAATAACCTTAGACTAAAGGAATCCAAACCACATTCAACATGTTAATATACTCAAATTAAGATGAAATTTTTTCAATTCATCAAAGGTCTACCATCTGTATAGACCTAGTATTCTTTTAATAATAATAATGAATCAATATCTATTCACAAACATAAATTAGTGATCACTATCTTCATTGAAATTAATAATTAAATTTTGATAATTTTTTACATATTTATTTTTCCCAAAAATAAAATTATATAGAATAAATTATATATTCATTATTCTATATAGAAATCTAAAAATACTTAATAGCAGACTTTTACTTTAATTTTTTTTTTTTTACTTTTATTAAATAAAATAAGACAAATTATTAGTTAACAATATACCTATAGTGAATTATTAAAACAATTAATTAATTGTTAAAATCATTACGCATGATTATATGTGTTAAAATTGTAAAGCAGTGTATTTTAAAAGAATTATTGTTTTTTTGGAAGGCTACTAGAATTATAATAATGAATTTTTACTTCATGTATTATTTTTACATGAAACACAATGATTTTTTTTGTGATTTTAAACTAATGTGTGATATAAAATATTTAGTATTGTTTTATATTTTTAGTTTATGTTTCAACTTTAAGGCTTCATTTGACCTTTTCCTGAGCTTTCCATTACATTCTGGGTTAAAAGAAACATTATATGAACGATTTTCTTCTTAATGATGTGTAGTCCACATGGCAATGTAATTTCTGTCTACCAAGGTGGCGTGGATATGCCATTGGGCTAGTGTTATGTAGGAAGTGCATATGACCAAAATTTGTGCAGTGTGGTGTGATATTGAACTGGGTTATATATCTCATCAATGATATTCTACAAAATGTAATCGATGCCCAAGATTTTTGATATGGAATTTTATTATGGTTGGTTGTATTCTCATATGAGGGCAAGGGTAAGGAAAATGTTAAATAAATTATAAGGTAAGGGTGAGGGAAAATATTTAATGATAATTACTATCGTCTCATCTATACCAAAGATTCAGAGGGATAGTGTAATATTGGATATCACTAAATTAGTCTTGTTAAATTGACATATGGTGGTATCGTAAGGTTGGTTCCATATCAACAATAACAATGATGAACCATAACAACCATATGATCTAGATTTATCAAGCCCCTAGAGGAATTGAACCTTTCCATTTATGGAATACATTGATATGGTGATGCCTTACATGACACAGGGGACTAGAGATGTAGGCACCACCTAACTAAGAGTTTCCATGTTGGTGCATAGATAATGATGCAGCCATAAAATGGATCAAAAAAAAATTAAAAGGGTATAACGTTGTACATGTAACTTAGAGTAAGATAAAATTTATATCATTGGAATTCTCTCGATGAGTAGAAAATGATAGAGATATCAAAAATGTGATTTGAGGTGATGGAAGAAACAATATTTTTAGATAATTTTTTTTTCATAATGTATCTTTAAGGTTAGGTATAGTTACACTTCATATCCCTAATATGGTATTAGGGAGTTGTGTGTGTTATAGTAGAGCATAAAGATAGAATAAAATCTCATGAAAACAAAAAAGGAAGGAAGAATAAAAACAAAAGATTCATATTCTAAAGACGGTAGTAGTTCATTAGAAGAAGGTGATGGATATTCATCTGATGATGAAAAATATTAATAGCCGTGGATGCTTGGGATTCTCATGAAAAATATGACCAAGAAGAGAAAATAGATTCAAAGGAAGAAGTTGAAGGGGAGGTAGATATTAAATTAGAACCAGTGAGTCTCTTAGAAGAAATAAATAGACTTAGAATCAATATAAAAAAGTAGAAGGAAATTCTACAAGAATATGAAAAGAAAGGTTATGATTATGATGAAGCGTCATCCTCCTAAAAACACAACTAGAAGAAGCAAAGAGAATAAAATAAATTATGATAATCCGCTAAAAGAAAAAGAAATAAATTAAAGAAATTATAAGAATCCTAGTATGAGGGAGATTGTAATGTTAAATTAAAACAAAATAAAATAATAACTACATTAACAAAAAAAATTCAATGTTAGGGACAAATAAAATACTTCAATTTCCACCTTAATTTTACATCAACTTTATATAGAAAAAATTTCTAATTTAGCATATGAGGCATATGTTTAATTCTTTTTTACTACTCAATAAAGAATTGATACATGACATTTAAAAATGTTATTTATATTATAGTCCAATAAAAGGGCGATTAGCGATTCATTCTATATTTAATGGTTGTGTGTGTGTAATCAAAAATATTTTAATGTGAATCATAAATAAAATATTTCAATGTCAATTTTGTATTATTTTATATAAATCAAATTCTCATGGTTAAAACAATTTATTAATGTATTTTTGTCCATGCTCAATATGGAGTTGACACATGGTGCGTGTGTAATTAAATTAAATCCATCTTAAGCTCTAATCTATCAAGTTGGAAAAAGAAATCAAATCTGTCACGGTGCAAACCTTTCATTGAGTTATTTCAAGTCTACAGATTTAATCCATATCTTCCCTTGATAGATCTGAGATAAAAATGAACTTTAGATGGTTAGTGTAATTCCTTTCATGTTCAATTTGTAGTCGCCAATGCTATATATATGTTGAAAAGAAAAAATGACAACTTTTTTTGAGATATATCTGAACCTTCTATTTTCATTATTATTAAAAATATTTTGAGAATATTCCATAGATATTAAATCCATACCATCCACTTATTAATTATTTATAATTAAATAAATTTATGAAAGCCTTATTCTAACATAGAAATGAGGTATCTCCACTATATATTTTTATAAAATAATATTGAATATAATTTTTTCTATAAGAAATTATCTATATTGAATATTTATTTTTATGTATTGCATTAAGGGTATATGCTATTAACAAGTGCATGACCATTATATATATATATATATATATATATATATATATATATATATATATATATATATATATATATATATATATATATATATATATATATATATTTGATTCATTGAAATTCCTTTTTATTTAAATATAAAGAAATAGCTTAATTGGTTAAAATGTAAAGCCTTTAAACATAACTGGAAGTTTATCCCTTTTATAAACCACCAACAAATTATTACAAGTGGTATGATATTCTTTTATTAACAATGATGAATTGATATATATTCACCAGTCTAGATATATCTAACTCTATGGGATATATTTTTTCCTTTTAAAGATTCATTTTACAAATATTTAATTAAAAAAATATTAAAATATTTTGGAGATGGATTTTTTTAATTTTTTGGTTGAATTGTATTGTAATTTTTTAATCTATATATTTATTTTCATTTTTGGATCTAATTAATTTTTATTATTATTTTATTGGAGAAGTGACATATGCCTCTCATCGCAATAAATATAAACTAGCAATTGCACCACATGTTGCAAAGGAAACGCCGTAAGGTTGTGGTATAAGAAAGAATAAACTTAGGAACTTTCTCAGCTCGAGAGTTATATGCTAAAACATAAACATAAAAGGCATCAGTAATGTCAAAACATAAGCATAAAAGACATCACTAATGTGTCTCACTTCAACTTGTTGTATTTTTACAATTTTTTTTACTTTCACTTAAAACTGAATTATCTTTCCATATCCCAATAAAACATTAAGTTTGGTAGAATTATTTATCTTAGAGCTATTTTTATTTCTTACCTAAAAACCATACTACACTAAGCACATTGTTGTGAAGTTCCCCACCTCCATTTTATTTGTAAAAGGAAACTTATTGTTTTAGTTTTTCTATATATTACATTTATAATGACCAAATTTCTTTGAATCTTGTGATTTTCCATTTATTTCACCTATATCACAACTATTTTTTCCACTTCCATTAAAATATTTCTTGAAATCATTTTTGAGTCTTATCCATGTGTAAACATTCTCAATTTTAAATATTGGTCCTTCCCTTAATTTGTTTTTCAAATAAACATTCTCAATTTAAAATATTGGTCCTTCCCTTAATTTGTTTTTCAAATAATGTTAATTTTTTAATTTTGGTTCATGACGCTTAAATTTAATGAATTATGTGGCATAGTATTTGAATTTTTCAAGTAACATTTCTGAGCTTCATCTTAGAAATTTCATTTTAATTATTTTTATCTTATATTTTTTTATATGCTTATACATTTTATACTATATCTATTATTTTTTGTTTTTTAATTTTGGTTCATGATGCCCATATAAATTTAATAAAATAGTATTTGAATTTTTCAAGTAAAAGTTTTGAGCCTCTTTTTAGAAATTTCATTTTAATTATTTTTATCTTATATATATTTTTGATATACTTATATACTTTATATTATATCAATTATTTTTTGTTTTTTAATTTTGGTTCAGGATGCCCATATAAATTTAATGAAATAGTATTTGAATTTTTCAAGTTTGAATTTTTCAAGTAAAAGTTCTGAGCTTCATCATAGAAATTTCATTTTAATTATTTTTATCTTATATATTTTATACTATATCTATTATTTTTTGTTTTTTAATTTTGGTTCATGATGCCCATATAAATTTTTTGAAATAGTATTTGAATTTTTCAAGTAAAAGTTCTGAGCCTTTTTTTAGAAATTTCATTTTAATTATTTTTATATTATATATATTTTGATATGCTTATATATTTTATACTATATCTATTATTTTATTTTTTTTAAAACAGTTATTCTAAAAATAGAATCACACTATATTTGTTGAATGGAAAAGGAGCTTTTGAGTACTTTTTCTCACATTAAGTGAATTAAATTCTTTAAGCTTTTGTCCTAACTATAAAGAATATAAATTTATCAAATAATATTCTCGCAAATCCCATAATGCTTGAGAAACACATAATATGAATGCTTGAGAAACACATAATACGATGGAAATTTAAGTATGAAATATAACTGTGAAAAAGGTGTAAACAAGCTAAACAAGCTTGAGAAAAACAAGTATGTACATTTTACAAGTCTAAAATACCAAAAAGATTCGATTACAGAGACACATAATAGTCGTGTACTGTATGCAGAATAAACGTGATCAACTTTAATGTAAAAAGAACCATATTCGGAGGAGTTCCAATTATTTTCAAACGCTCGCATATAACCCCAAAATTCGAAAAACATAAAAGAACGTAGAGAATATTTATAAAGAACTTTGTTAAAAAATATAAAAGAACGTCAAGAATATTTTTAAAGAACTTTGTGATGGCGATTAGCAATTTCTGGAAAATTAACATCGTCATTTCAAATTCCAAAATTTTAAAAGCATAAAAGAACGTCGAGAATATTTTTAAAGAACTTGCATTAGGCTTGCTTGACTATTAGGCCGCGTAGTTCCGAGATGTTTTCCATTAACAACCCTTTCTATTCTGGTATGTCCAGATTGGTTACCCACAACTCTGACCACATATGCTCTAATCATCCCCTGACTGCCTCCAGCTCTACTTCCACCTACTGTCGCATCTGAAATTGTGAATCTCGATCCGCTGTGACCACTGTGAGTTGCATATTGATATCTTTATTTACAGATTATTTCACAGAAATTAAAGCACCCTAATTAGACAAGACAAATACCATGGAGATGGTTTTCCAGCGATCCCAATGGCATATACTCGTATACCAATAGCCTCTGATCACCATCAGCGCAATATCCAATAAGGTTAACAAGATATGGGTGATGAAGAAGACTCAACGTCAAAACCTCAACAAGGAACTCCCTGTTTCCCTGCAATCCATTCTTGTCGAGTTGCTTGACAGCCACAATCTAAATACAGTAAACATAACCTCCATGTCAAAATATGATTTTCAATTTTTCTGGTTATTTTTAACAGAAAGGAATTGATCTCTTAAAATCCTTGCCAACTTAACAATTTCTACCAACAAAGAAACGGATCTAGAAATCACCTTACCAGTGCTCTCAAGCTTCCCTTTATAAACTCTGCCTTCACCCAACAGACACTGAGACCGAAAATTATTCGTCGTTGCAGCCAATTCTCAAAAAAATGAATGTTTTCCTAGCAATATGCGGTTTCCCCATCTTCAGAGGTTCATCTTTCCTGTTTTCATGGGAGGACTTCGATCTCAATCTATCTGTATCATCACTCGAGGTTCATCTTTCCTGTTCTCATGGGAGGACTTCGATCTCAATCTATCTGTATCATCACTCAACGAAAAAATGAACAGTAAACAACCAGGTTCTAAAGCTTCCCAGGAATCAAAACACCCCAAATTTTCTCAACCAAAAGAAAAGAAACAATAGTAATCTCAAGCTGACAAATTTGTTAAAGCATTAGCAAAACAAAGATACTGATGAACTCTGTTACAACAGCGAGGTGCAGAGCGCCTACGCTTGCTGTATGTCAGATTGTAACACCGGTCGGATTATAAAAGAGCGAGCGAGAACCCAAGAAACAAGATTTTGCTCCTTTGTTGACCGCGAATTGTCAATAGCTTTTCTCCCCGTTATTAACTCTAACAAGACCACTCCGAAACTGTACACATCCGACTTGACAGTTAGCTGGCCTGTCATAACATACTCTGGTGCACAATATCCATAAGTTCCCATTACTCGTGTGGAAACGTGAGTCTTATCTCCAACAGGTTTGAGTTTGGCCAGTCCAAAATCCGATAAACGCAACTGCCTCGCAACCGCCTCGCAACTGTTACCATTCAAATCGATGGCTGATGACGATTCAATCGTCTAACAAAAATTGAAGGGCTCAGATTATGACACGAGACACCCAGCAGGGTTGTTTTCAAATAAAGACGCCTACGGCGTAATTAGTGGTCACTATCATCATGACAATTAACAACTAAAATTTGATAAATTTTACTAGATTTATGAAAATTAAGGATTTTTTTGTTTTGTTTTGGTTTCATGTTTTTTATATTTTTTATATATATTTCAACTTTGAAATTTAATTTAATTTTTTTCAGAGTCTTAAAATAAACATTATATGAAATATTTTTCTTTTTATTGATGTGGTAGTGTAATTTTTGTACTATGGTGTCATTGATTTTCCATATGGGAGTGTTTGATAAGAAGTTCATATGACCAATGTTTGTGCAATGTGGGTGAGATTGAAGTGGGTAAAATATCTCATCAATGATATTATAAAAAATGTAATCAATATCTAAAACTTAAACCAAGACTATTTATATGGAATTTTCTTATTACTCGTCATGTTCTCATATGAGGATGGGGTTAGGGTGGGGTTTCAAGGAATTTTAGGTAAATTATAAGGTAAGGATAAGGGTGATGGTTATGGTGAATATTAGATAAATTATAAGGTGAGGGTGGCGATGAGGGATAATGTTGAATGCCATTCCCTATCACATCATCTATATCAAATACATAGAGGGCTAATGCAATATTGGATATCAATATGTTGGGCCTATGAGATCTATGAAGCTCTACATACCATGGTATTGGATGGTTGGTGCTATACTAGATATGACGACAATGAATCATAACAATGATATCAACTATTGGAGCCCCTGAGGATTTTAACCTTGCCACTTATGGAATACATTGATATGGCAAGGATCGATATGATATAGGGGCCTAGAGACGTGGACCAAAATGGAGGCACCACATGGCCAAGAGTTGTCACACAGGTGTACAGATGATGATGTGGACTTAGAATGGAAAAAATATTTAGAGGGGCATAACTGTATGCACTTGCAACTCAAAATGAGACAAAATTTATATCATTGGAAAACTTGAGTAGAAGATGATGGTGATATAAAAATTGTGTTTTTAGGTGATAAAATAATGATCATTCTTAGATAATACCATATTCATAATGTACCTTGAAATTTAGTTATAGTTACTCTCCACATCCATAATATGGCATTAGGGGGTTGGGTGTGTTAAAATAAATCACAAATATAGAAGAAAATCTCATAAAAAAAGAGAGGATATATAAATAAGAAACATTTATATTCCAAAGAGGATAGTATCTCATTAGAAGAAGGTGATGGATATTCATCTAATGATGAGAAAGGATAATTTATATTCATATCCTTGGATGCTTAGGATGTTGATGAACACGAAAACTAGGAACCTAATATAGATTCAAAGGAAGAAGTTGAAGGGGAGGTAGATCTTGAAGGAGAATTAGTGAGTTCCTTACAATAAATAAATAGGTTGAAAAGGGAGAGTAGAAGGAATTTTTATAGGAATATGAAAAGAAAGGTTATGACTATGATGAAGTATATGTCATAATCCTAAAGACACAACTTGAAGAAGCAAATAGAGTAGAATAAATTATGAAAATCCATTTTAAAGAAAAAGAAAGAAATTATGATAAGCTAGAAGAAAATATTGTTTCCCTTAGAAATTAAAGCCTAATGTTTGAGAAGAGTAGTAAATATTATATAACATTCTTAGTAGCCAAAATACTTCTTTAATAAAAATAGTTATTGATTATAAATAAAATAAAATTAGGAGAACTTCAAGGGATAATCACACACAAATGCATCAGAAAAGGAATGTAGAGAAGAATCTAAAATCTTTGCTAATGTGCTCATAAATTCTATTAGTAATTAAAATAGTTCCAAAAAAGGAAGTGAGAACTAGAAAATACCTTACCCAATCAATAATATAGTTAGTGATTGTTTGAATATTTCTGTGGTGGGTATCTTGAATATCTTTAGTGTTATAAGAAGACCCATAAATAATATAAGCAACACCAAACAAGGAGATAAAAGCCTACAAAGGAATTATTTTTCCAAAGGCCCTATAAATAATACAAGATGCACTAGAAATGAAGTAAAATATCACTAGAGAGCTCATTTTTATCATAAAAACAACATGAATGGATTTAGAAGAACAATTCCCTTAAGAAGGCATTTCTCATCCAGGTATTAAATTATGTTTTTAGGAATTTTATTTTCTTGTAATAATTTTGTACATAAAGAAATGAATTATAAATCCAATGTAGGGAATTATCATATGGGAAACAAATACATATAATCTTTCATAAATTGAAGGAATGGTTATGTGATCAAGAAACGTAGAAGTTTCAATGAGAAATATGCCAAAAATATAAATTCATTTTCCCCCTTATTGATAATGTTTAATGTTATAAGTATAATAATTATGGATATGGGGCATATGATTGTAAAAGTAACACAACATGGGCTCCTCAACCAAAAAGAAGAAGAAGTCTACAAGGGTATGGAAAAGCAAGAAAGAAAATCAGGAAGAATGTGAATTTTCTCCTTATTCCCAAAATATAGGAGTTCAATGGTATATAGATAATGGGTGTTCAAATAATGTCACTAGAGATAAAAAAAAAATTATTTCTCTAAAATAAGACAAAAGAGGAACTATTACTTTAGGAAATAATGCACTAGTGAGAATAAGGAGAAAATAAACAACCAACCTGAATAATAGAGGGACTACTACTCAGAATGTTTTATATGTTGAGAGTCTAAAACATAGTCTTTTGAGTGTTAGAAAAATGTGTAATCAAGGATATGATCTCACATTTCATGTCAAGGTATGTGAAAGGAAAGTAGGATTACGAAAGTTGGTGGAAAATGTTGCTAGGACTTCAATTAATGTGTATATTCTAGATGAAGTCAAAGAAAAATGTTGTATGATCAAAGTGGATGAAATTTGGTTATGGAACATAAGAATGGGTCATATTAGTTTTGACCACATAAAAAAAATTAGCAAGGAACAAGTAGTTAGAGACATGCCAAAAACATCAAAGCCAAGGGATCCCATTTGCAAGTGATATGAACATGGGAAGCAAACTATAGTAAAATTCAAGGAGTTCTCATCCACTAAGTCATTACAACTTGTTCATACAAACCTATGTGAGCCTGCTAGAGCAAAAAAATTAAGAGGTGAGAGATATTTCATGCTTTTAATTTATGATTATACTAGAATGACAGGAGTTTCCTTTCTTAAGGATAAATCTAAAGCCTTTGAGAAGTTTAAAACATTCAAAACCCTAATTGAGAATCAAATTGAATTGAAGATCAAATGTTTGAGATCATATAAAGGGGGAGAATTCACATCTAATGAATTCATTGAATACTATGAAAAGCATGACATTAAAAGGAATTTTTCAATATAAATAACTTCACATTAGAAGTGGTTGAAAGAAAGAACAAAATTGTTCAAGAGATGGAAAGAACTATGATTATTTAAGGAAACCTTACAAAACTATTTTGGGGAACTATGATTATTTAAGGAAACCTTACAAAAATATTTTGGGGATATGTAGGTAATATAAAAAATTACATAATAGAGCTCAAATTAGACTAAAAAAAGGTAAAAATCCCTGTGAATTGTGGAAAGGCAGACTTGGTTCATTCAAACATTTCAATTTTTTTTTGCAACAAATGTGCCATCACGATATATTAAGGCAATTTAGGAAAATTTGTTTCTAAATTAGATGACGGAATATTCCTTGGTTATGCCTCTATAAATAAGGGATACACATGTTACAATACAAGACTATGCAATATAGTGGAGAGAATTGATGTAAAAATAGATGAGGCATTACCTCAAAATAAAAATCCATAATAAAATGAAGATCTAGAGGAAGTATTCAATAGAGAACATGAGGAAGAAGAAGATGATGATGAATATTTAGAATAAGGAGAGGAAGAAGTAGAGAAGGGAAATCTAGATGAAGAGGAGGAACAAATAGAAATTCATCATCCAAAGAATCCATTGAAGTATGTTTAGAAAAATCGCCCATAACATCATATCTTTGGTGATACAAATTCAGTAGTTCATACTAGAAGGAGACTAATAATATCACCACAACATGAAAATTTTGCTTTTTTATCCAAAATAGAACTTAAGAGCATTGTAAAATCCAATAATGATGAGAATTTGGTAAATTATATGGAGGAAGAGCTAAATCATATTGAAAAAAATGAAATGTGGGAGCTTGTTCCTAGACCAAAGGGACAAGAATGTGATTAAAACTAAGAAGGTCTGCAAGAAAAAATTGAATGATGATGGATAGGTAGTGAGAAATAATGCTAGACTTGTTTGCAAAGGGTATCCACCAGTGGAAGGTGTTGATTTTGAATAAACTTTTTCTGTAGTTTCTAGTCTAAAATCCATCATAATTTTCTTAATATTTTCTTGTTTTAAATATTTTAAGGGGTATCAAATGGATTTCAGATCATATTTCCTAAATGGAAACATGGAAGGGGAGGCGCATGCTGAGAAACCATAGGGATTTCCAATACCAAAAAATAAATACCATGTATGCAAGTTGAATACAGCTCTTTATGTTCTTAAGGAAGCTCCTAGAGCTTGGTACTCAAGAATTGATAAATACTAAAACAACAAGGATTCAAAAAGGGAACAAAATATAACAATCTATACATCAAAACAAATAATGAAAACCTATTTGCATTATTTTTTTTGTGGATGATGTCATATTTGGAAGTGATATAGACACAATGAGTTAAAGGTTTACAATAGAAATGTGGAAATCGTTTGAGATGTTTATGCTATGAGCATTATCATTTTTTATAGGATTTTAGGTTGTTCAATCAAATAAAGGCATACTCATTTCCTAGACCAAATATCTTAAGAAATACTAAAGAAATTTGGAATGGGAAATTGTACTCTTATTATCACTCCCATGGTTACATGATGCAAATTAATAAATGTGATGAATCATTAGATACTAATAAAAATGTGTGTATAACAATAATAGATGGCATGTTGCATTTGGAAATATCGGGACTTGATATCGTGAAAGTTGATAGGTTAGTTGCAAGGTTTCAATTTTCACCAAAGGAGACTCATGTGTAGGCTATGAAAATGATTTCCATAAATTTAAAGGGGACTATACTATGGCTTATGATACTCAAGAGGATAAGGCTTTACCGTAACAACAAACATAGATGCAGACTAGGTTAGGAGTGTTAATGACAAGAAAAGCACTAGTGGTACAACATTATTTCTGGGAAATTTTTTGGTTTAATGGTTGAACAAGAAATATACCTCAATCTCTTTATCGAACCAAAGTTGAGTACATTACAACAAAAATATATTTCATGTAGGTTCTCTGGATGAAGCAAAATTTGATGGAAACCATAATATTGTTTGATCAACCAATATCAATAATTTGTGATAACACAAGGGAAATAAATATCTCAAAGAACCTTATTATGCATTCAAATAAAAATGAAATTCGTATAAAATATATTTTCCTAAGATAAAAAATGGTTGATAAAAATTTAAAGCTTGAATATATTGCTAATAAAGAGCATATTGTAGACATCTTTACCAAACCACTTCCCTAAGATTCATTTGAATATCTAAGGTAAAATATGTTAGTAATATCCCTCTCATCTCATTAGTGGATATATGTATAATATTAGAAGAAATGAAAGGTTTCAACCATTCATAACACATTAAGAAGATCGAAATCTTAGGAAAATAAGTTGCAAGAGAAGAATGATGAAATGCAATGTCTGTTGGATGCAAAACAACAACCGATGTGTAAAGGGTGTCAAGTGAATGTTGAACTACAATGAAGACCAAATAAAATATCAAAATTATTTTGAGTGATTGGAAAAAAATGAATTAATCAAATTGCATGAGAAACAAACAAGGAATTGTTCATTTGATTACATCAACAAAGGAAAATTTTGACAAATAGGTAGAAAAAAGAATTGGATAAAGAAAGTATTAATAATAAGCCTATGGGGATCATAGTTTCAGGGGGAGTATAATTTCAAGGGGAGCAACCCCTTGATGTCAAAAAGGGAGAATTTACAATTAAAGATGTTATATAAAGGAGAACTTGCTAATAACGATGCTTAAAGGATTTAAGTTGGATAAAAGGAGAAAATGTAGCATAGGATGTATTTCACTCAAAAGGAACATCCCTTTTCCATTGATATAAAAAGGGTATAATGAAGAAAATGAAGATAAAAGGAGAATTACAAATAGGGGAAGTTTCTTAGATCTTTGCAAAAATTTTCTAACGGTTCCCATCAATGACAAAGGGGGAGATTGTTGTAGAATTTGTTGTCATTGATGGAAAATCTAGGGGGAGTCCCATGAGACCCAATTTGGTGCATGATAACTAATGAAAAGGATGATCCAAAGCATATTTTACCAAAATTATAATAATATCAAACCCAAGGTAGGGTGGTGAAAAGGAATAATTATCATATCGACCACTTATAGCAATTCATGTGTCCATGAGGTCCATTAATAACACCTAGATAACATTCAAGGTGTATCATAATCCAAGCAAAAATTATATGAACCATACCTTTAATGATTTAGCCCAACCTCAACCATTGATCACTATGAATACCAAATGGGTGAGTACTATTGAGGTAGAGGATTGTGTGAAAAATTTAAAGAGCATTATAAGATTTGAGTAGAGGATTAGTGTGAAATATAAATTTTGAGGAAGATGAATAAGGAGTGTGGAATCATGAAATTTGTCATATTGGTGAAAAAAAGATCTAGATTGAGAAATATAGGGTGACAAAGAGCAAGTGTGAAATAAATGGTAAGTCAAATTTCTTGTGATAGCTCAAATTTATTGATAACAAAAATTCTTCATAAATTTATTTGCTTTCAAGGCACCTAAGCTCTTAGTCTTAGCTCTTAGTCTTGAGGTGCTTATGTGTAGCACCCAAGGGCCTAGATACCTCAACATATCATCTTATTAGACTTTCTAGCAAAAAGGAGACTCTTAATTTCTATAACATTCAGTATCCTCAACCCCTTGTCACAACCTCTAGTTGGAGAAGGTCTAAGGTATAACACCTAGGGCTTAAGGCCCTCACCATATCGATGTTAGGGCTTTGATAACAAGGTTCCACCCATAATGTTCCGCATTAGGCCTAATCCTTTTTCAATATAATCTTATTTTATTGTTGCCAAAGTTCTGATATCTCGAGGTCATTTTACCATACCCCAAACCTCTAGTATCATGGTTCCTCATAAAGGTTCTTCCCTAGATATCTTGAGGTCATTTTACTAGACCCCAAACCTCTAATATCATGGTTCCTCATAAAGGTTCTTCCCTAGTCATCGTTATTTTGCAAGAAATTTCTGTATATTTTTGTTTTGTTATTGTTGATACTATCAAAGTGTATCAAAGTGCTGCCATGGCTCCAAGTCAACTACATGTAAGTATAGTGCATAAGTCATGAGGTTAAGTTAAGCATTCCAAGATTGAACTTTTCCTTAACAATAAAAAATGGCTCCAAGTTAACCACATGTAAGTATAGTGCACAAGTCAAGAGGTTAAGTTAACCATTCCAAGATTGAACTTTGCCCAACAATAAAAACCATTAAATCTAACCACACTAATGAAAAAGAAAAGACCAAAGATTTTATCCATTCCAAGATTGAACTTTGCCTAACAATAAAAAAATGGCACAAGTGAGGAGCTTAAGTTAAGCATTCCAAGATTGAACTTTGCCCAACAATAAAAACCATTAAAATTTTAAAAATTAAATATTAATTATAATAAAATTAATTAATTAATAATATTCTACACTTCATTAAAAAAATGATAGTACTCTATAAATTTATATAACCATATTTCTTTCAATATCATTCAAATATAATATTTTAACAAAAATATTTTATAATTATACATAAATAACTATCTTTAAATCATTTTTAAAGCTTTTAATTTTTTAAATAATTTAAAGCTTTTGATTTTTTAAATAAAATATAAATATTATTTGAATGATTGAAAAATATAATCACCGTTTTCTTTTGAATTTTCCACTCAACAAATCACATCCCAAACATATCATCAACTCATTTGAACTTCTCTTATTGATCTAAGAAACTTCTCTTATTGATCTCCCATATGATTTCCGATTGAATTTTTTGCCCTTTTCAAATATGACACATTAAAAAAACCAACTCATTTGAGCTTCTACCATTACATTTGGTATAAGTCATATCATCAAAATATTCAAACACAAATATAAAAATCTTCATATCAGTGCTTCAAGAAATTTTCTGATACAGCCTCCGTATGATTTCTGATTGCAATTTCTCAATATCTCACTGTAACATATAAAAAACGGGGCATCATTCTATTTGAAAAATTTGAAGAAACGATATACAAAAAGTGTATTCTTTTTCAGAAGAAAAAAACGTTGTTTTATAATATTAATATAAAGCAGTACATATTCAACATTGATCTCAGCTGAGAGAAGATTCAGCGAGAAAACCAGCATATAGCCCGAATGAACATACTCAGAACGTAGAGCAATGAAGGGGGTTTGTGGGCTGCCACATGAACTGGGGCGAGATCAGCCCCAATACTGATAAAACTTATACGAAAACTAAAATGGAGATTATGATTGATGATTTTATACAAATTATCTCCAGAAGATAAAGCAGTGTTGTAAGAAAACAAAATAATAAGGAACTGATGAGCGTTCGGGTCCTCTAGACTATCTACAAAAGTATTAGACAGATGGCAGAGAGAATTCTGGAACAAAAAGCAAACCCGAACCGAAATAGAAATCTCAGGAAGAGCAACTCAGATTCATCTGAAGATGGTTGACACTCTCGCTTGTAATTAGTAATCACGCTCGCCTGTCGATGGTAAAGCAACGCTCGCCTGAAAGAAAAGGGAAACTGGCTCGCCTGATGTACCATAATCACGCTCGCTTGATATATCCAAATGTGAAAACTTTGCTTTTGAGTAGACAAAGGAGTAGGCCACTTCACGTAAATCTGAAAACTCTGTGATTACGGATGCTTGGGCAGCATATAAAGGAATTATATATCCTTCGTTGATAAAAGTCAAACCCTGCATATCTGTAAAATTGAATAGAGAACCAAAGACAAAATAGAACCAAAAATGTACGAATGTCTGGGAGAAAGGTCATGGAATAGGGATTGATTGCTCCGCAATCAGGTTTCCATCAGCAAAATGAGATAAATACATGAGCCCAAATTCATCTGCAAGCCCCAATTTTGATAGTCGATCAGCCCTAGTATTATTTTCCCGGAAGATGTGTTTGATAATAGGGCGATGTAGCCTGTTCCAGAAATTGAGAATTCGGTCCTTCCAGCCCATCAATAGCTGATTATGCATCTGAAAACCATTATTGATCTAGCCAATGATAAGTTGGGAGTCCCCAAAAATACCCCTCACCTGAATTTGAAAATCAACGGCAATGAAGAGACCCCCCCATAGAGCCAGAATTTCAGCTTTGTTATTGGTACCAGGCCCGCCATTCCAATGAATGTGAATGCGCTCCTTATCAGAAATTTTGATCCATGCACCACATCCAGTAGAACCATCAACAGCAGCACCATCAAAATACAAGACAGGAAGGACAATTTCATGGGGTCTAATGCATCGAGAAGCATCAACTACAGGAAATACCGAAGACGGGCAATCATCCACGCAGGATTTGATGGCCAAAAAAACTTTCTGGAAGTGGAAGGATTTATGTTCAAAAATCACCAGGTTCCGCTCCTTCCAGACCTCCCAAATGAAGTAAAATGGCAAAGATTTAAATTTACTATTCAAATGATCCCAATCGCATGCAGCAGAGATAAAATCCAGTGGGGCCCATGACGGGTCCAAAAAGAAAGAGCTGAAAAGCTTCCATAATTGAGAAACAATGGGACATTCGAAAAAGAGATGGGAAATAGTCTCCGATGCAGAGTGACAGAGAACACACCAGCCCAGACCCTGAAATCCCCTCTTGATTAAATTGTCCCATGTGAGAACTTTCCCATGCCATACTAACCATCCAAAAGGAACAATTTGCGTGGGAATATTTCTTTTCCAGAAAGAGAAGAAGATGGGCGGAGCATGATCCTGTTGAGAAGAGTGAATAATGTCATGATAGATCTGCTTGACAATAACATTGTTATCCCTGAGCGGGCCATTCCAGACCAGATGATCACCTCCCTGCGCATAACAAAGGCCAGAACAGCGCAATATATTTCGAGTTAACTCCCATTCCACCGCGTCCGACCCCTGTAATTGAAGATGATCAGAGGATTTAAAGATGGGGGCATTATAGGACCAGTAGTATATTAACTGTGAGAAATAGAGAATACCACGAGTGGTAAAAGCATGCAACAGGCGGGCAGATAGATTAGAGTGATTTAACAGAGGGAGAAAGTTTAACGCCCCAATGGGAATACTACTACCATCCCGAAACTGCCATCCAATCCGAGGCCTAATGATAGGGATAATCGATTTAAAGCTTCGCCAAATGCAAGAAATTACAGTGGGAAAAGAAAAGCTGTTACAATTAATTATTTGTAAAGCGTCCCCATCATAATATTTAACCCTGTTTATGTTGTTCCAAATCCCCGAACTATGGATCGCCCGCCAAAAAGACTTAATGAGAAGAGCACAGTTAAAACTTCGAGTGCAAAGGACACCCCATCCATCCATGTCCTTTGGAGTGCATATAACCGCTAATCGACAGAGAGGAAATTTATTTGTCAAATTAGCCCCACCCCAAATAAAATGAGTGATAATGTTGTTGATTTTGGAAATAACACCCGCTGGGAGCATAAGATGAGCCCAAAAAACGATCATTTGGGACAATACAGATTGGATCAAAATGAGGCGGCCACCCAAAGATAACCAGCAGTGAGTCCAGCGCTGAATCCGGTCTCGGAAGCGGGCAATAATCCATTCCCAGTCACTATTTTTATAACCACAGGCCTTGATTTGAAAACCCAGGTATTTGAAACCCCTAGAGATGTGACGAATCCCTACACCCATAAATTCAGCAATGAATTTGATTTCAGCTTCATCTCCAAATTCAAATAGAAGGAAAGACTTATCTCCATTTAGACAAAGCCCAGTAGCCGCCTTGAAACGATTGAGAGTAAATTTGATGTAGAACCAGTGATTCCTGTTCAAGTACCCAAACAGCAAGATATCATCCACAAACAGTGAATGAGAAATGGAGACCGTGTTTGAATAGACGTAGCCTTTGATAAATCCTTTTGTCTCTGAGGCATGCAATATCTTACTGAGACCATCCATAGCCAGAATAAAGATGAGAGGGGAGAGCGCACATCCTTGGCGCAGTCCTCTACCAGCCCTGAAGAAGATGGATGGACACCCATTAACAATCACCGCGTATCTGACATTAGAAATACAAGACATAATCCAGCGGATGATTCTAATGGGTAACCCAATCTTGAGCAGTAACACCCGAATGAAAGACCAATCAAGAGAATCATAGGCTTTGTGGAGATCGACTTTCATAATGAGCGCTTCCTGCTTGTTAGAGTGCATTGAATGACAAATCTCCTGGGCGATGGCAATTGCATCATGAATAGACCTGCCACTAAGAAAACCATATTGCTCGACAGAGATGTTAGCAGATAACACCGCTTTGAGGCGGTTGGCAATAATCTTCGAAGTAACTTTGTAGATTAAATTACAAAGTGCAATAGGTCTAAAATCAAAAAATGAAACAGGATCAGAGATTTTTGGAATAAGTGCAATGAAAGAGGAATTTAGATTAGCAGGCATCATACCCTGCTTACGGAAAAGCTCCATCATTTCCGTGATCTCATCGCCCATAAGGTCAAAAAAGAAAACAAAGAATTCTGCAGGCCATCCGTCAGGACCTGGGCATTTATCATGAGGAAATGATTTCAGGACCGACAGAACTTCATTCCCAGTAATGCACTGATCGACCATGTTAATGGCAGCCTCATCAAAAAACCTTGGCACATGATCAAGGATCCATGATTGATTAACAACATCAATAGAAGGATCCACAGAATAAAACTTGGAAAAGTACGCAACTGCTTCATTTTGAATCTCAGCCGTGGAATAGGCATAGCTGTTATCCTCTTTTAAAATACGCCAAATCGCATTTTTGTTTCGACGGGCATTAGCAGTCTTGTGAAAAAAATGCGTATTGAGGTCACCCTCACGCAGCCAAGAAACCCTACTTTTCAAGCGCCATGTAATTTCTTCGATCCGCAAGATTTCCTTCTTTCGAGCCCCAAGCTCCTTCATAGAATCAAGAGCCTTTTGATCAGGAGGGCATGTGGAAAACGAAGCAAATAAGGCCTCCATTTTGGATGAGATCTCGATGAATTCCTTCCTTAGCGCCCTCTTTTTCCTGATCTCCCATTCCTTTGATGCCTGTTTGATCTTTTGAAGCTTAAAATGGAACCGATCCCAATCTTTGGGGCCATCATCATCAAAATCAACCTTCCATAATTTTTGAATCATTGACGTATACTCCTTGTCTTCAAGCCAAATTCTGTTGAATTTGAAAGGCCTACCCCCGGATATATGACTGTCTTTCCAAGAAAGCCTAATAGGCATATGATCGGATAATTCCGATACTAAAACATCTGATCGAAGCATGCACCATTTGTCAACAAGATTTGCATGAACAATAGCCCTATCAAGCCTTTTAGCTATATAAAGAACACCCGCCCGCTTGTTGGACCATGTTGGCATAATGGGAGATGGGCGAATATCCACCAGATGAAACCCAAAAAATATATCAGATAAAAAGGATGACAGAGGGTCAAACCTTGCATAAGAACCCCAAACTTCATCCGGACGCATTGTCGCATTAAAATCACCTATCAGAATCAGGTTGTGCAGGGATAAGATACCAGAGTCCTTCATATGCTGCCAGAAGGATTGTCTATCAGCATAAGGAGCGTAAATGTTGACAAAGTTAATAGCCTCAGCCATTCCTCTTAGGTGACCTGATAGTAAAATCCCACCGAAAAACTTATATGCCTGAAAAGAAGCCAATACAGGATTCCAGATTGCAATAAGGCCGCCGGATTGACCCACTGCGCCAACAGCCGCAGCATACCAACCTTTCTTGATGCTCAGAAAGGTTTTGATAGCCCGCTCTCTATCACACATGGTCTCTTGAGCAAAGAAGATAAAAGGATTAACAGATTGCAATAAGTCACGAAGGCAATGAGCTTTGGAGGCATCGCCTAACCTCCGGATATTCATTGAGAGTATATGATTCATGGAGAAACCCGGTCCGGGTAACTTGCTCTAAGTGCCCGAGGACTGGACCATGTGCCTTCACTAGTCGAAATCAGAATGTCAGTGAGATCATCGTCATTTCCGGAGAAAAGGGCGATGGCTTTGAACTTACCTCTAGAATATTTGTTGGCTATTTTGGACTTGCCCCTACTGGTATTAGCTGGAAGAGATGGAGGACAAATAACTGGAGGTCTATCAAAGACCGTAAGAGCAGCCAAGTCATTATTAGGGTTTGCGAGTATAGATTCTAGGTCACTTCCGACTGAATTTCTAGGGGAGTCGGGGATGTTGATAGGGTCCGCAGAATCAGGTGGGATCTCTAATGTCATGTGGGGACCATAGTCGGGGATATTCGTCGATTTGGAAGACTCGCCAACTTGGAAATTGGATTTAGAATGAGGCGGGGAATCAGCATGTAAAGTTAACAGCAAGTCATTATCCTTCGGGGTATGCAATGGTAATTCGACAGGGCTGGAATTTTGGCCAGAATTATCCAAGTGTTCAATCTCCTGACCCAAAGATACAGATGATTGGAAAGGAGCAAGTTCATCAACTAAGTCATAGTCATGTTCAGATTCTAATACCCGCTGATTGTTAATTATACCATCCGATTGCTCCTGAGCAGTCACAAAGGCATCATCTTCAGAAATGACAGGGCTAGAATTACCTGACTTGTTGACGAGTAGAGCGGTCGAAGTAACATTTGAGCGGCGGCCTCTGTTTGAATTATTATCGACCGAACCCGAATGAACCATACGCAAGCGGTATGGACAATGGTCTCTAAGGTGACCGGTTCGATGGCAGATGAGGCAGCGGAATGGAATTCCCCAGTAGTCAATGCGCTGCCGGTGCCGCCTGTTGCCCCATAGAAGATCAATGTCGCCCGGTAAGCCTCCAGAATATTCCAATTCGACCAGAATCCATGCAACCCGCTTGTCGCCTGAACCCACGATGCCAGGGTCAATATACTTGGTTGATCCAATGGAGTTGCCAATAGCCCGAAGGGCTTTAAGAGTCTAGTATTCGAGAGGGAGACCCGAGAGTTTAACCCAGATAATGCGATTCTTAGGGGCCTCCATTACTGGGTTGAAGCCCAATGACCAGGGCATAAGTTGCATAAAACTCCGGCCTCGAACCCATGTTCTACAAATAATCTTATTGACGTCGCCTTCATCCATAAAGTGAACGCTAAACCAGACGTTGATAAGGACACTAACCTTCGGGGAATAACCAATGATGGTACTGTAGTGCTTGCTAATCCATTTGCCTGTGTCAAAATCAGGATTTTCAGGAAATAACCACCTACCAATAACTTCACGCTTCTGCAAACTAACAACCCTCCTGCATAGATCATCATGGTCGAGCGAAAGTTCCTTAATCTCCATTTTGTGTTTGAAACAGGACGTTCTCTTTCTATGTCGACCACCGCGCTTCTGTTGTTTATGGGAGTCGGGCAAACGAGAAGCACGAGAAGAGGAGAAATTAACGCCCCGATTCACAATAAACTCGTTGATATCAGCCACAGGAGAGACGGAAGGTTGGACAACCTCATTTGCATCAGAAAGCACGTTACAAGTGCTAGAGATCCTTGGGATTGAGACACCTGTACGCTCCATGAGGTGGAAATAACTGCAATGACAGGAGAAGCCGTCACTGCACCCTCTGCACAGAATGTTAACGCGGTAGATAGACTTGAAAGGATAGGCAAGTGATTTTGTTAATATTGACAATTTATGTCAGCCTAGGAGCGGTGGCAAGAATTAAAAGAGCGAGCCGTCGATAAGCATAAGACAATGGGTTTAATCATGTGGAGGGGTCGTATAGGGATGCAGGTGGTAGGAAGATAAGTGGTATATTAAATAAGAAAGGAAAATCGCCATCGAGTAGGTGCAATAGCATGAAGATTTAGTGCATGGATAAAGGTGGCGGATAAGGCAAGTGTGGTCAGAGCAAATGACGGATGAAAAAATCGTCCTTGGAGAATCCCTAAGCAAGATAAGAAGATTTAGGGTGTACTGAAGATGGATGCCACGCGCGATTACCTTGGTAAAATAACCAACAGATCCCGGCTAACGTACCAATACAAATCCGGCATCCAATTCAAATAATACCAGAATTGGAGAAAACCAGTGGTATCAATAATCAGCCACCGGATTCATGAAAATGATCAGAAGCACTAGCATAGGCTACAGCAGCAACACAGGCATCCAGGGACAATACACCATTTCTTGCGAATTCTAATACTTATGCTTTTGCATGGCCGAGAGATAAAGAAGAATCCCGGCCACCCCTGCCAAAAACTGCAAAAATCAGTAAGTAATTAAGGTAAGGAATCTTACCATTGTAGAGTAAAGCTTCTCAATTGCATCAACATGTGTCATGAGCATATGCCTACAGCAATATTGCACTAACCCCAATGAATCTAAAGCTTGACTGCACAAATAACACTCCAGTAAGGATTCTGCTGTAGATTAATTTTATTTTCATGGAGCAATACATCTAAATATTTTCTGAGAAGAACAAGTTAATCGATACGCGACTGGAAAAGAAAGAAAAAAGTTAACATCATTGAAATATTGCTCAAACCAATATACTACTACTTCAGGTTTCGGCGAATATTTAAAATTTGAATTTTAAAGATGTTAATCTTTCTTTATTTTAAAATATTTCTAAAATCAACTTTCAAAGTTGATGGAGGTTTTGAATAGACAGTAATCAAGTAATCTGTTAACGCACTGATATATTATGATTTAACGCACTGATATATTATGATTTATGGTTTTGAATAGACGATAATCAAGTAATCTGTTAACACACTGATATATTATATTAGACTGAGAAATATCCAGAATCTAAAAATATTAATCTCTCTTAATTTCAAGGTACTTTGTTAAGGCAGTACTATATTGAACTAGAAAATATCCCAAATCTAGAGATATTAGTCTCTCTTAATTTCAATATATTTCTAAAATCAACTCAGATTCAATAGATAGACGATACTGCTGTGCTATCAGTTATGAAAGCGTACGCTTCACCATAATCACTGCTGAGTAGGTGAAGGTAAGAATCCCATTTGTCTCCAACCACCTGTGAAATATAACAATAGGCATTCACCTGTAAAGCCTAAAGAAAAATGGAAGGGAAAAAATCTATTTATATTGATGTGCCTTTAGAAAGCGAGTTGGGTTGAGCAGCATACCTTCCCACACGTAAAACAGCGGAATCGAATGATCATTTTGGAAGGTTCAAAGTAGTTTTCAACAAAAACCCACAAAGACGAATACCTAGTTGCTCAGAGTTGCTCTTAGGCATTCGTCATGAGGAGTTTTTTTTCTCCCTGCGACAATCGACATGTACTCTAGGTTATACTCATCCCATTAGAGGGCGTTGTAACTGTCAGGCTGATTGAGTTAAGATATTTATAAGATATTTAGAAAATTTATAAGATATTTATAGGTTTAATTTATATATTAATTATTTTTATAATTTTTATAGATTTATTTTATGAATCTATTAAAGTGAGAAAATCAAATATTTAGAAGAGAAAAACTCTTTTTCTGTGTAAAACTTAGTGAAAAGTTTGCACCTCAAGATGTTTGATTTCTCTTAGAGCTTGATAGATTCAAGGTTAAGATGGATCTAGCTTGGCTATTTATATAGCATGTGTCTATTACATGTTAAACATGAATGGAATTACACTAACCATTCTATATCCATTGTAATCGCAGATCTATCAAGGGAAGAGAGGGATACAAACTTTAGATGTGCTAACTTTTTCTGAGTGGAAAACTTATGTAAGTTTTCTACCTTTGGAGGTTTTATTTCTCTTGCCACTAGATAAGATGGATTTAGGTTGGTTATATATCTCTCATGTGTCAACTCCACTAATAAAATGTTTTAATCATGAGATTTTGTTTTTTGTTTTATTGCACAGAGAGGCGCATTCTACAGCCCAGGATGACTCCGATGTGTAAGTATGTCTGAAGCCAAAAAAAAAAAAAACATTAAAGAAAATTTAAACAATAAAATATAAATAATTTCGGCTTAAACAATAACTTACATAATCATATAAATAAACAATTTAAAATTTAAAATAAAGTTAAACAATATAAATTTAAAATATGAAGAAAAAATATGGTAAAAATATAAATAAACTAGAGGTATGGTAAATAAATAAAACCTCTTTTTATACTTACTGAGGTATGGTAAATAAATATAAATATAAATAAATTAGAGGCATGGTAAATAAATAAAACCTCTTTTTATATTTACTCTATAAACCTCTATATTTTCAAAAACTCAAAAAAGAAGAAGTTTTATTTGGGTGAATCCTATTGGCCAAATACCATAGGACAAATTATTATTAATACCATGGGACAAATACAGGGCCAAATACCATATTTATAAAAGAGGTAAGGTAAATAAATAAAAAATATATCAAATAAGATTAAATCAACATATAATTATATATGAAGTGTATGGCCCAAATACCATGGACCAAATTTTTATTAATACCATATAAAAAAAACATTAACCCTAACATTAATATTAAATTATTATTATTATTAATATTAGTATTATTGTTAAATCTAATATTCATATTAATATATTATAATATTAATATTATTTAATTTAATAACTATATATATGTGTGTGTGTGGGGGGGAGGGGGGGCAGGGGGAGAGAAGAACAAATACATATGATAGAGGTGGAGAAATAAGGGGAGTGACAAGGGAGAGATGGAGATAAACTGAAGGAGAGGGGAGAGGAGGAATGAAGACAGAGAGAGAGAGGAGTGAGAGAGGTAGAGAGGTAGAGAAGGGTAACATAGGGAGGGAGACATAAAGATGGAGGTGGGAGAGAGAGAAGGAGAGAGGGAGGGAGAAGGGGAGAGGATTGAAGGGTAGAGAGATAGAGAGAGAGAGGAGGGGGAAGGGAGAGGGAGTTAGGAGAGAAAGGGAGAGAGAGGAAGGGTGAGAAGAGGAGAATACAGGGAGGGATGGAGATATGGATTTGGATGGGGGGAGAGTGAGGGAAGAAGAAAGGCATAGAGAGTGAGAATTCGAGAGAGAGGGAGTGACAAGGGAGAGATGGAGAGAGAGTGTGTATGTTTAGGTGTGAGATAAAGATGCATAGGAGTGATGGAGACAAGGGGGAGAGAAAGAGAGAGGGAGGGATATAGTAACATAGTTGGAGAGAGAGATAGAGTGGTGGGGGAAGAGAGAGGAATGGAGGGCGGAGAGAGAGAGAGAGAGAGAGAGAAAAGGGGGGCACATAGAGGGAGGCAAGAGATAAAGGGAGAGAGAGGAATAGAGTGATGGGGCAAGAGAGAGAATTGTAGGGGGATAGAGAGAGAGAGAGATTGATGGGGGAAGAAAGAGGGAGGTAGAAGAGAAAGGGAGAGAGATGAAGGAAAATAGAGGGGAGTTAAAATAGAGGAGGAGAGAGGGAGGGATAAAGAGATGGAGTTGATGGGGGAGGGAGGGAGGGATAGAGAGATGGAACTGGATGGGGATAGAGGGATGGAAAAAGAAAGACATACATAGTGATTAGTGGAGAGAGAGAGGGAGTTACGAGGGAGATATGGAGAGAGAGTGTGTATGTTTGGGGGTGAGATAAATAGAAAAACAAGGAGAGATGGAGAGAATGAGGGAGAGATGGATGGGGAGAGAGAGTGAGGTGAGAATAAATACATAGAGAGTGAAAGGTGTAGAGAGAGAGAGAGAGAGAGAGAGAGAGAGAGAGAGGGAGTGATAAGGAAGATGGATAGAGGGGGAGAGAGGATAATAGGAGGGAGAGGGAGAGGAGAAGGGGCTAATAGATAGATAGATTGGAGAAAGAGAGTGTATGTTTTGGGGTTGATATAGATAAATAGAGGGAGATAGAGATACAGATGGAAGGTGAAGAGAAAGAATAAATAGATGGAGATAAGGGGTTCGGGGGGAGAGGGAAGATATTGATAGATATGGAGTGAGAGTGTGTGTGTGTTTCATGGGATGTGATAAAGAGATAAAGAATGAGAGATGGAGGGTGATATAGATATATATGGTGGGGGGAGAGAGGGAAGAAGATTTCTTGCACTAGATGCATTGATTTCAGTGTAGATGGTGATTTCTAATCCTTTTTTATTGTTTTCACTAGATGCATTGATTTTAGTACACATATTGATTTCTAATGAGATTTGATTACTTGCACTAGATGCATTGATTTCTGTGTAGATGGTTATTTCTAATGAGATTTGATTACTTGCACTAGATGCATTGATTTCAATGTAAATGATTTCTAATTCTATTTGATTTATTGCACTAAATGCATTAATTTCAGTAAAGATGGTGATTTCTAATTCTATTTGATTTCTTGCACTAGATGATTTAATTACAATGTAGATGTTGATTATTAATTTTATTCGATTGCTTGCGCTAGATGCATTGATTTCAATGTAGATGATTTCTAATCCTATTTGATTGCTTACAATAGATGCATTGATTTCAGTGTAGATGTTGGTTTTTAATCATATTTTCCTACTTGCAATAGATGCCTTGATTTGAGTGTATATGTTGATTTATAATCCTATATGATTACTTGCATTAGATGCATTGACTTCAGTGTAGATATTGTTTTCTAATCTTATTTGATTTCTTGCATTAAATGCATTGATTTTTGTTTATATGTTGATTTATGATTTGATGTAATTGGACGTATGATGGTACATTAATTTTAAAGAAATTGGATTAATAGTGTCCATTGATTTCAGTGTAAGCACAAAAAGTTAGTAACATTGTATATTGATTTTTGTGTTATAATAATTAAACCTATTTATATTGGAGAGAAAGAGGGACAAAGTATGATGTTTACTGCAATAGCTCGAGAAAAATATTTAAATGGTTTATGATTCCAACTATCATTTTCATATAATCAATATGAACAGATGACAAAACTAACACAAGTGACATTAAGAATAGTAGTTTGAGATTGATCACAATGAAGACTATTTTTAATTGACTACGTTATTATTATTCACATTTTCTATCATTCAATATTATTACATTGTCACTTTGCATTCAAAAAAATTATTTCATCATTAAAGTCATTTTAAAATATTTATCATCTCAACAAAAGTAACTAAGAAAATTTAAAATTGAAATGACTCGATAAATCTTGGATATATTTAGCATATTTAAAATGGTTATATTAATATTAGATGTATTTACATATTATTGATAAAATTAATCATATATTCCTCATATTATCGATATATTTTCCTTGGCCGCACACCAGCCTAGATCCATCTTAACTCCGGGTCTATCAAGTGCCGAGAGGGATCAAATATCTCGAGGTGCAAACCTTTCCTCAAGTTTTGCACTCAAAAAAGAGGTTTGCACCTCTGGAGATTTGATCCCTCTAGGCGCTTGATAGATCTAGAGTTAAGATAGATCTAGGCTAGTATAGAATAAATTATATATTCATTATTCTATATAGAAATCTAAAAATACATAAATAGCAGACTTTTAATTTTATTTATTTTTTGACTTTTATTAAATAAAATAAGAAAAATTATTAGTAAACAATATACATGTAGTGAATTGTTAAAACAATTAATTAATTTTTAAAATCATTAGGCATGATTATATGTGTTAAAATTGTAAAGAAATATATTTTAAAAGAATTATTGTTTTTTTTGAAGGCTGCCATAGTTATAATAATGAATTTTTACTTCATGTATTATTTTTACATGAAACACAATGATTTTTTTTTGTGATTTTAAACTAATGTGTGATAAAATATTTAGTATTATTTTATATTTTTACTTTATGTTTCAACTTTAAGGCTTCATTTGAACTTTTCCTCATAGGTCCATTACATTTTGGGTTAAAAGAAACATTATATGAATGATTTTCCTCTTATTGATGTGTAGTCCACATGGCAATGTAATTTCTGTCTACCAAGGTGGCATGGATATGCCATTGGGGTAGTGTTATGTAGGAAGTGCATATGACCAAAATTTGTGCAGTGTGGTGTGATATTTAACTGGGTTAAATATCTCATCAATGATATTCTACAAAATGTAATCGATGCCCAAGATTTTTGATATGGAATTTTCTTATTGCTGGTTGTGTTCTCATATGAGGGTGAGGGTGAGGGTGAGGGTGAGGGTAAGGGTAAGCGTAAGGGTAAGAGTAAGGGAAATGTTAAATAAATTATAAGGTAAGGGTGAGGGAAAATACTTAATGGTAATTACTATCATGTCATCTATACCGAAGATTTAGAGGGATAGTGCAATATTGGATATCACTAAATTAGTCTAGATCGACATATGGTGGTATCGTATGGTTGGTTCCATATCGAATATAACAATGATGAGCCATATGATCTATCAGAACCCAGTTCATAACAACCATATGATCTATCAGAACCCTAGAGGATTTGAACCTTGCCACTTATGGAATACATTGATATGGTGATGCCCTATATGACACAGGGGCCTAGAGACGTGGACTAGAGTGGAGGCACCACATGGCTAAGATTTTTCATGTTGGTGCATAGATAATGATGTGGCCATAAAAGGGACAAGAAAATTTAAAAGGGTATAACTTTGTGCATGTAACTTAGAGTAAGATAAAATTTATATCATTGGAACTATCTCGATGAGTAGAAAATGATGGAGATATCAATTTTGTGATTTGAGGTGATGGAAGAAACCATATTTTTAGATAACTCTTTCTTCATAATGTATCTTTAAGGTCAGGTATAGTTACAATTTACATCCCTAATATGGCATTAGGGAGTTGTGTGTGTTATAGTAGAGCATAAAGATATAAGAAAATCTCATAAAAACGAAAAAGGAAGGAAGAATAAAAAGAAAATATCATATTCTAAAGACGGTAGTAGCTCATTAGAAGAAGGTGATGGATATTCATCTGACGATGAAAAATATTAATAGCCTTGGATGCTCGGGATTCTCATGAAAAAAATTACCAAGAAGAGAAAATAGATTCAAAGGAAGCAGTTGAAGGAGAGGTAGATATTAAATTATAACTAGTGAGTCCCTTAGAAGAAATAAATAGACTTAGAATCAATATAAAAAAGTAGAAGGAAATTCTACAAGAATATGAAAAGAAAGGTTATGATTATGATGAAGCGTCATCCTCCTAAAAACACAACTAGAAGAAGAAAAGAGAATAAAATAAATAATGATAATCCGCTAAAAGAAAAAGAAAGAAATTAAATAAATTATAAGAATCCTAGTATGGGGGAGATTGTAATGTTAAATTAAAACAAAATAAAATAATAACTACATTAACAAAAAAAATTCAATGTTAGGGACAAATAAAATACTTCAATTTCCACCTTAATTTTACATCAACTTTATATAGAAAGTGTTGGAAATTTTGTCATTTATGGCAAAGGAGATGACAAAGGAGGAGCACCTGAAACATCAGCCAAGGAGCAGAGGAAGCAAAAAGAGAGGCAGCAGAGGCAGCATAGAAGGAAAAAAGGTAGTAGGAGATAGATGAGGTGGTGTTGCAGAGAAGTGAGGACATTAGAAGGGGGCCATTTAATAGCATAACTGGAGAGATAGAGCAATGAAGATTGGAAGGGCCTGAAGGAGCTTAATACAGGGGTTTAATACAGTTTGCAGATGAATTATTGAGAAATTATTCATTAATTGATTTTTTATGGCATAGACTTTGATTGAAGACTACAAACCTGTGGTAAGACTTAATATGTGTGAAAGGAAGGTCGATCCAAAGGGACAACATTCCACAGAAGCGTCGAAAAAGTTCGAATCAAATTTGTTGAACATAATGTGGGTTTGAATTTCCTTCAGTATGTAAGGGTGAGAATCTGAGATTGAGGAATTCGTAAGAGCTGTGAGGTTTGGGGATAGCTCCTTGAGATATCATTCCAGATATTGTATGGAGGACTGACGAATGGGCTCGATGGGCGATCGAATGGTGGAGTGATAAGGTGAGCCAAGAATAAAACAAAACAGAAAGGCAGCCTCATGAATGGTGTGGACCAGAAGTAATTCAAGAGTAGAGTCATGAATTGGAGTGGTTCAGTGCACAGTCGTAGGTGGATTTAATTACAATAAAACGTTGAAGCGTTGAACGAAACCCTGAGCCAAAAGGGAGCGGAACCTTATGAAGCAACAATGAAGGCAAGTTAAAATAACTCTGGAGCTCGAGAGGTTATATAAATGTATATATACATTAATGCTGGGTTTTAGTCTGAGCGAAAGACTTAAAACTATGTTGACTAAAGACATGCGTGTGTAGGGTGGGACCCCCCCCCCATACATAAAATTCCAAGAATCATTACCCCAGCTGGAGGATACAATAAAGGCGGAAGTGGAAGCTTATATATATGCAGTGCGTTACATATATTGTGCCTTATACACAAAGGTCCAAAGCATATATATATATATATTTATATGGAGCGCTTGATGGACAAGGGACCAAAGGTATAATACAAGGCATATGTTTCATATTATTGAGCCCAATATCAAAAGAACCAAAGGTAACAAAGCCTTATATGGTGGGACCCTTTCCCAATCACATTGGAAAATTGACAGTGGAACAGGTTAACAACAGGTTGCAATTGCGATTGAGTTCCGGACCCGATGGGTTTATAAACCACGATTGATATACGTTTGAGTTCCGGTAAACAGTGTTACATCGCATCAGATAAAAGTGTGGCAACGAAGCATGAAAATAGAAGTTGCGATTGTGATTGAAGTTCCAGACCCGATATGGTTTAAACAATGATTAATATATGTTTGAGTTCCAGAGATTTGATAGCTAGTGGGACCCTCACCCAATCGCATCGGAGCATCGGAGCATAAGAATATCGGAACATGCAAATGCAAATTGCAATTACGATTGAGTTTCAGACCCGATGGGCATATAAAATGTGACTTTATGGGTTTGAGTTCGGGTCTAATCGCATCAGCACATTTAAATGAACAGTGGTCAATTGCATCGGAGTAAAAATAGGACATCGGAACATAATACTGAGAGTTGCGATTGTGATTAATCGCATCGGAACTATCACAATCTGAAGAACTCGAAAAGCGATTCATCGCATCGGCATAGAGAAATTTACAGTAATTGATCGCATCGGAGGTAAAAGAGTATTGACAAACTGAAAGTTCCGATTGCGACTTAGCGATTGGATGAGAGTTATTAGATTCACTAAGGGATAGATGGCGGAGATGATTCGACTGAATATATGGTGGGCCTTTGCTAATTGCATTGGTGGAAATTAAAATACCAAATCGCAGGAGTATTGTGAATGTTGTGATTGTGATTGAAATAAACGAGCAGAGTATTGCTGGCATGTGGGGTCCATCCAAAAGATAAGACTAAGAACAGGTGTGCTCCAAGTTAATTAATCCAAAGTTTAACAGGAAAGGAAAGCACCGCGGCACATATATGTATACACAAAATGATACATGCACATTTCTAATATGTGGACAGTAATGCATCGCATCAGAAGATAGAACAAGTTTAGTGAGTGGGCCCGTAAGGGCATTCTAAGTATTAAAACATTTTATTATTTGTATAACACCAAGAGTTGAATTGAATAGTGACTTGTATGCAGTAGTTACACCACGGCAGAGGATAGAAGAGCAAGCAGAGCTGAAAAAGAGAGACATAGTCAAAGAAACGACAAATGCGCAGCGAGCCAAGAGGCTAAACGAGTGAGATGGAGTTTTCATTGTAATTGAATGTAAATGATTTTTATTTTTATTGTTTGTGATGCATTGGAAAGTCTTCGGAAGAGAACAAATATCCCATTGTAATGTTAAATTGGTACCTACAGTTATGTTTTCTGAATGAACGGATAAAAGAGATAAGAAGGAAGAAGGCAAAGAGACATGGTTGTCCATTTCGAATTCCCAGTAGAATACAAATAGCCATGAAGCTAGTTTGTATAAAATAGGGTAATATCCAAGGGGAGAAGGTTACGAAAACAGAGTGAGAGAAGAAGAGAGTGTGTAGGAGAATTGAAGAGAGTTGAAGAAAATAAGAAAGCTGCAAGAGGTTAGAGAGAGTGAGTATAGAGAATGCGGAGTATGGAATTGAGGCAGAGAAGATAAGAAGAAGGAGGAGCATAACGAGATGTCGTGAAAAGTCAGAGAATGCAGAAATGAAGCAGTGAGGCATAGTAGAAGGAGGAGCTGAGCAAAGAAGAAGGAGAAGCTGATAGTGAATCTGAGAAGATGCAGAAATGATATAAGGACAGATATGAGGATTGTTGAACAGCAGAAGAGAAGGTACAGAATAGATCTGATATCCAAGGTAAATCAGCAAGTGTTTTTCTTTTGAAAGAGTAAGGAAGTTGAAGCTTCCTTATCAATTTATAGCTTGATAGATGTTAGTTGTAGCTGACTGAGGTAGGAGCCTCCTGTAGGTTGGTGCCTGCAGAAAATAGATGAGAGTTGGTGCATCCACATCAAGTTGTAGCTTGATAAAATGTCAGTTGTAGCTGACTGAGGTTGGAGCCTCCTGTGGGTTGGTGCCTGTAGAAAATTGATGGGAGCTGTAGCTTCCTTGCAAGTTGTAGCTTGCAGAATTGAGGTTGGAGCCTCCTGTAGGTTGGTGCCTACAGAAAATCAGTGGTGAGAGGGAGTTGGAGCTTGCCTTTGCATCAAAATAATAATAAGATGTGGTTTTCTCCCTTTATGGGTTTCCACTTATATCTGGTGTCTCTGTGCATGATGTTTATGTGTTGATCTGGTTTATATCATCTGCTTAATACTTGCTGCTCTCATATTAAGTCTACTATTACATTATATTAATTCTTTTTGCTCACATTCTAAGATTACTCAGATGTTAAGTTGAACATGAAATGAAGGGGTAAACAAGTGTTAATGAAAAAGTTTTAAAAGTCCATGAATGTGTTAAACTGATTCACCCCCCCCCCTCTCAGTTTAACTAAGTGTTCAACAATTGGTATCAGGGCAGGTTCCTTTGGTGTAAGCTTAATAGCTTGAAGGAGATCTGGTTGAGTCATGGACTATCAAAATGCACCTGTGCTAAATACAGCAAACTTTCCTAAATGGAGAGATAAGGTTAAAACAGGATTATTGACTTATGAACCTGAGGTATGGAAGCTCGTTTTTGATGGTTAATGCACAGACTCCCCCACGGTGAAAGAAAAACAGAGGAATTCCAAGGCAAAATGTGTGATATATAACAGTCTTCATAACAAGGACCTTGATTTGATAATGGATTTAACCTCTGCAAAATAAATCTGGGATAAATTGCATTTCATGCATGGAGTAGACACTAAGGAAAGCAGTGTCAAGAAGGAGAAAAGAATTAAGAAGAAGAAAAATTCAGGTCAAAAGGAAAATATTCAATCAAATGAGGTACCTGCTAGTGTGAATGGTAGTAAGAACCATGAAGAAATTGCAGCTAAATAAAAGGCCAAACTAGACACTGCCTTGACTGAAATAGAAAGACTAAAGAATGAAAACAAAGACCTTAAGACAGTGGTGCAAATTTTTGATGAGAAAGAGTATGAAGATAAGAAAGAGATTATTGGCCTGAAGACGTACCTTGAAGAAGCAAGGAAAATAGAAGACACTCTGCTGCAACAAATGAAAGAGAAAAATATGGAATGTGAGAGACTGGAAGAAGAAGTAGCGAGCCTAAGAAAGAAATTAGAAAAAGCCCAAAGAGAATTATTAATGAATACTCCTCAAATGAAAAGCTCTGAACAACTGGACCAAATTCTAAATGCTCAAAGGTCTCCTCTCATAAAGGCTGGGATAGGATATGAAGGAGAAACCAGTAAGTCCAAGGCAGAAGATAACAAGAAAATCATCTTTGTAAAAGTTGTAAAGGACAGTGAAGCAGCTCAGCAGATTACTACAAAAATAGAAGCCAGCAAGAACAAGATTTGTGAAGAAACAAATAGAATCAAGCAGCAACATGGTAGGACAGAGAATGAGAAGATGAAACAATTAGCTGCTAAAGGCTCATATGCTCCTGAAGATGAATTGAATAAATTTGGAAGATGTCAAAGGAGGTTCTTTCCTCCTATGAAAAATATCACATGTTTTACCTGCCACAAACAAGGACATACTGCAACATGTTGTAAGACAAAGAAAACCCAGTCCAACCAGCAAAAGATGCAGCAAACAAGAAGAACACCTCAAGCAAGCAAAGGGAAAAGACAATCTTCCACCAGGTACACAAATCATTTCCATGGCTATTGTTATGCATGCAATAATTTTGGACATAAAATTGTTGATTGTAAAATGTATTCAAGAAGAGGAACAAAATATTATACATCAGCTCAAATGCACCTTGGTCAAATAAGATGTTATGTATGCCTCAAGCGTGGTCACAAAGAAAAAGACTGTAAACTGCCATATATATTAAAGAACTCCAGACAGATGATGAAATCCAATCCAATCAAACAAAACTATGAATCGGAAAGGAGTGCAGACATTATGATGAATCCCAATAGAGTATGGAAAGAAAAGAGAAAAGGGGAGCCTATCATCTCAATAACATAATAAATCCTCCATAGTCTCAGGGGGAGCTGCTCTAGGAAGCAAAGCAAAAATCCATCCAGTGACAAATATGAAGCAACATCCCAGGGGGAGAGCAGTTCATATATAGACCCCATGAAAGTAGTCTAAGAAGAGCACCTTAGAATGAGAACGGCTATAAGATCAGGAAGGGAAAAGAAAAATTCCTCTAACAAGGAACTATAGATGAAGAAGATTATTTAGCTGACAGATTGATGAAACAAGAGAAGGCAGCAAGCAACCATGGTAGTAGAGAGAACATCAGCCATGAACTTGTAGAACTAACAGTGAATCACATTAAGAAGGATGAGTAAGAGGAGTGCCTATCATCATTCATCTATGAAAATTCCCCTTGGAAAAGTGCAGTTAAGTAAGTGATAAATCTCTGAGTGATCTGCCCATGAAGATTCCAAGTAAACAAATTGAATATGCCTTCCCAAAGATCTTTATATTAGAACAGTTGAATTGATTATAAAGCAACAATGATTCTGGAATAGTTCTAGAAAGATACATGCAATGGCTTTTCTTTGACCAAAATGACAGAATAAGAAAATGGTTAATAATGATAAGATCAGTTTCAAGATATTGATGACTGTTGGTGTGAACAGTGGAAAGCTCAATAGTAGAATTTATGAAGGATGTCTTAATTATGGATTCATGTGCAAGCTAAAGTCAAATCTCTGCATATTTTATCAAGGTAATATCAATTGGTACTTGGTACGAGCAACACGCCTATCAACTGAATATCAAGTGTTATCAGTGGAGTAGCAGTATGGTACAAGTCCTCAGGATCAAAGGATTATGGCAAAAGAACCTCAAGGTAATATTCTCAGTATTATCTGCATTCAGCATGAAAAGGATCAGTATTTTGTTTACACTTGAAGCATTATATTGAACTTTGAAGCAGTATCTTTTTCTATATACGATTGCATGCTCTTCTAAAGTCAGTACATATATAACTTCAAGGCCTTTTTTCTTAAGATCTTTCATAAAACTTCTGAGAAGGTACTCCATTCATCACAAGCATACTTCACAGTAAAAGGAATTGCTAGTAATCCACCTTTAAAGAGAGATTGATTATTGACATACATACCCCATTATGTCATAAATAAAACTGCATGGTTGATAAGTGAAACTGACCAATACATTGAAGGGTTTATTTTGGAAATACATTGTACAAGAAGGAAAGTCATTTGGCCTCTAATATTGAAAGATGTTGCCTATTCTTACAATAAGTTGTAAGCTCTGGTTTGATTCATTGTTTACAACAGCAACAAGAACCTTTCAGTCTTTAAGTGTATTATCCCTGTTAGCAGTCTAGCACATATTACAAACAACAGGCAGTACAGATGAATCACATATATAAAAGATATATTGGCATCATTATCATAATTGAACAGGTGTGGTACTGCAGATGAGTATTGCAAAAGAGGAAATACTCCATCTACAATCTTCCTCAACAGAAATATATTGGCTCACTACATCAGACAGAGAAAAACGTATATTTGAAACCTTCTCGGTATTTTAGTTTTTGATCCAATCATACATCTCTGATAAGATAAAGCTGGTACAATATGTTCTATGAAGTGTCATTATCATCACTTTTAGCTCTATACAAGTGAAATAAGTCTATGCGTTTGAATTGTATCAATCTACAGTGTATATTCAAGTTCAATAATCCTCAAAGTGTTCTCTCAACAAGTCTTGTACACCAGTCTGGAGCAGCAGGGTATGAAGTCGGAAGAAGGTGGTCTAAAGACAAATCATAGAGAGGAAATGTAAAGACAGAATCTACACTAAGAAATGTGCAACCCTTTACCATTGATGTCAAAGGGGGAGGAAAAGAAGGTAATAGAATAAAGGGTCATCTAAAAGAAGCTAGGCAGAGGAAGACTTGGAGAAAGCATTGGATTATCGGTGGGTGTGTTGCCATCAATTCCAAAGGGGGAGACTATTGGAAATGTTGTCATTGATGGAAAAGGAGATGATAAAGGAGAAGCACCTGAAACATCAGCCAAGGAGTAGAGGAAGCAAAAAGAGAGGCAACAGAGGTAGCATAGAAGGAACAAAGGCAGTAGGAGACAGATGAGGTGGTGCTGCAGAGAAGTGAGGATAGTAGAAGGGGGCCATTTAATAGCAGAACTGGAGAGACAGAGAAGTGAATATTGGAAGGGCCGGAAGGAGCTTAATACAGGGGTTTAATACAGTTCGTAGATGAATTATTGAGCAATTATTCATTAATTGAGTTTGTATGGCATAGACTTTGATTAAAGACTACAACCCTGTGGTAAGACTTAATATGTGTGAAAGGAAGGTTGATCCAAAGGGACAGCGTTCCACAGAAGCGCCGAAAAAGTTCGAATAAAATTGGTTGAACATAATGTGGGTTTGAATTGCCTTCAGTATGTAAGGGTGAGAATCTAAGATTGAGGAATTCGTAAGAGCTGTGAGGTTTGGGGATAGCTCCTTGAGATATCATTGTAGATATCATATGGAGGACTGACGAATGGGCTCAATGGGTGATCGAATAGTGGAGTGATAAGGTGAGCCAAGAATAAAACAAAACAGAAAGGAAGCCTCATGAATGGTGTGGACCAGAAGTAATTCAAGAGCAGAGTCGTGAATTGGAGTGGTTCAGTGCACAGTCTTAGGTGGAGATAATTACAATAAAACGTTGAAGCGTTGAACAGAACCCTGAGCCAAAAGGGAGCGGAACCTTATGAAGCAACAGTAAAGGCAAGTTAAAATAACTCTGGAGCCCAAGAGGTTATATAAATGTATATATACATTAATGTTGGGTTTTAGTCTGAGCGAAAGACTTAATACTATGTTGACTGAAGACATGCGTGTGTAGGGTGGGAACCCCCCCCCCCCCATACATAAAATTCCGAGAATCATTACCCCAGCTGGAGGATACAATAAAGGTGGAAGCGGAAGCTTATATATATGCAATGCATTACATATATTGCACCTTATACACAAAGGTCCAAAGCATATATATATAAATTTATATGGAGCACTTGATGGACAAGGGACCAAAGGTATAATACAAGGCATATGTTTCATATTATTGAGCTCGAGATCAAAAGAACCAAAGGTAACAAAGCCTTATATGGTGGAACCCTTTCCCAATCACATCGGAAAATTGACAGCGGAACAGGTTAACAACAGGTTGCAATTGCGATTGAGTTCTGGACCCGATGGGTTTATAAACCACGATTGATATATGTTTGAGTTCTTGTAAACAATGTTACATCGCATTGGAGAAAAGTGTGGCAGCAAAGCATGACAATAGAAGTTGCGATTGCGATTGAAGTTCCAGACCCGATATGGTTTAAAAAACGATTCATATATGTTTGAGTTCCAGAGATTTGATAGCTAGTGGGACCCTCACCCAATCGCATCGGAGCATCGGAGCATAAGAATATCAGAACATGAAAATGCAAATTGCGATTACGATTGAGTTCCAGACCCGATGGGCATATAAGTTGTGACTTTATAGGTTTTAGTTCTGGTCTAATCGCATCGGCACATTTAAATGAACAGTGGTCAATTGCATTGGAGTAAAAACAAGACATCGGAACATACTACTGAGAGTTGTGATTGCGATTAATCACATCGGAACTATCACAATAGGAAGAACTTGAAAAGCGATTCATCGCATCAGCATAGAGAAATGTACAGTAATTGATCGCATCGGAGGTAAAAGAGTATTAAAAAACTAAAATTTTTGATTGCGACTTAGTGATTGGATGAGAGCCGTTAGATTCACTAAGGGATAGACGGCGGAGATGATTCGACTAAATATATGGTGGGCCTTTGCTAATCGCATCGGCGGAAATTAAAAGACCAAATCGCAGGAGTATTGTGAATGTTACTATTGCGATTGAAATAAACGAGTAGAGTATAGCTGGCATGTGGGGTCCATCCAAAAGATAAGACTAAGAGCAAGTTTGCTCCGATTTAATTAATCCAAAGTTTAAGAGGAAAGGAAAGCACTGTGGCAAATATATGTATACACATAATGATGTTGGAAATGTTGTCATTGATGGCAAAGGAAAGGAGATGGAAAAGGTAAAGACAGGAGCAGCACCTAAACTATCCATAAGGCAAAAGAGACAGAGAAGTAGCAGAGGCAGTAGAAGAAACAAAGGAATTGAAGCAGAATTGGTTTATCTATGAATTAGGGGTTTAATATAGTTTGAAGATGAATTATTGAGCAATTATTCATCAATGATAGACTAAATCTGTAGTAAAGACTAAATATTCTTCGGGATGAGTTGGAGTATTGCTTAAATGGTAGAAGAGGGCTAGAGTACAAGCAACATATATACATATATATGTTTATGAAGAATTGTGTATAAGTTCCATGTGTGACTTTATGTGTTCTTGGTCGAATCATATGAGGAAATTGTCCCAGTGTAATTGTGCATTTATTGGTGAAATTCCTGCGCGAAATTCCCTTAAGCTCTAGTAGAAGCCGGACCCTGTAAATCAAGCTAAGAATCCCCAAGAAGAGTGTATGATAATGTGTAGATATGGTGTCCAAACTGTATGTGCTTGTGGGTAGAATATACAAACCCTGTGACGAGAATTCCGTATGAATGAGACCCTGCAGCAGAGTATTTATAAGAAATGTATAATAAACCTCTGCATAAGAATAAATGAAACCGTGTTATGTATGGTGCAAGGGTTATGTATGGTGGAACTCTGCATCAGAGTATAAAAGAACCTTTTATAACAAGAAACCATGAATTGACTGCAGTAAGAGTGGAGGCGGAACCACATTCAAATGTACAGTGTGAATGGAACAGAACCATAATCGAAATATATATATATATATATATATATATATATATATATATATATATATATATAATTGAACGAAGAACGGAACCTGGAGCACAGGGAGAACCGGAACCTTGACCGGAGGAACCGTGAGGGGACTGAAACCACGAGCGGATTCACAGAGGCGGATTTCCCAATTCCGGACCACCTTTCGACTGTAAGGTGGTTTTTCAGAAATCACAGCGATTCCATAGACTTTGTGACATGTGGCATAGGCGGTATTGGAAGCCACCATTTAACTTGCAATTTCGCGCGTTATACACCGACCAAAGATGCGGAGCGAAATGGATATAAACCGTCGATCTGGCAGAGGAGCATCGGACGGAGATCATTGAACGAAGATGCGTGAGGTTTAATAAAAGCGCACGAAGATTAAGCCAAGTATGGTGCGTTCCGTGGATTGGTCGTTTGACTGAATTGTGGGGCCTGGCGGAGTCATATATAATGAATTGGTTTAATTGTGGTTTCGACGTGCTCTTGTCTTAATATAAAGGTCCGGGTAATATAAAAGGAAGTCGAGAGATACGTCCAATGGACTCGGGTATTAATGACGGCAACGCGCGTGATCATGTTAAACAATAAAGTTGAACCTAATGGTTATATTATATATTACCACGGTCTTCGGGGTGATTAATTATATTATAATTTAAATATATGGATGTCGGGTTATTCATATGGACGAATTTCATATATTATATGTGTTGTTGAGATACTATAGTCTGTGCATATAATGGTTAATTGGTAGCAATATGAAATATGGAAAATAATATATAGAGCAGGGCCTAATACATGCATGTAATGGTGTCGGATTATAACTGAAGAATTGAGATATTAAAAATGAACAGACTTGTTTTTATTAAGTTTGCCAGCGTGGAATAAAGAGAACATGCGAGAGTGCCCGGATTGGAAAAATGATTGGACAATGAATTTTTGGGATGCATTTACACACAGTTAAGTGAAATATTGAATATGGTTGATTTATTAACACTCCAGATTTAAGCATTGAAACTGCCAGGGTAGAACAAAGCAGAGATTGTGAGATTGCCCGGACTTGGGAAATGATTGGGCATGAAACTTGAATGCAATTATGAAAAAAAAGAAGAGGAGAGCATGCAGAGATCCACAGAGATTACAGGTTTGATAGGAATATGTACAGGAATGAGTTGGACAGTTGAATAAGCATAGAAAAAAGGGAATATGCAGATGACAGTGAACAAAGTGTATGCAGAACAGGTTCTTAACAGCAGCAGGAAAAGACAAATCTAGTAAAGCCAATATCCAGAAAAGGAGCTAAGTGAAATTGAAATATGTAATTGAAAATGTGAATGTAAATTTTTTAATTATTTTTATTGTTTGTGATGCAAAGGCAAGTATCCTAAGGAAAAGACAAAATACCACTGTAGCATGAAATTTTGTACAAATTATTATGATTTTAAATTGATTTTGATAAAGAAATGAGGAGGAAAAAGACCAAGGGGTATGACCATCCATTTCAAATTCCTAGAGGAATAAAAACAGTCATGTGAGGATCTCTATATATAATATCAATTTGATATGCACAAATAGGGAAGAGAGAGTGAGTGAGTAAAGTGAATACGAAGACGAAGGTGAAGCGAGAGAGAGAGAAAAGGGGCGAGCAGAGAAGAAGGAGAAGCTGGTAGAGAATCTGAAAAGATGCAGAGATGATTCATGGAAGATATGAGAATAGAAGAATAGCAGAGCAGATGTAACAGAACAGAGCTGATATCCGAGGTAAATCAGCAAGTGTTTCTCTTTTGAAAGAGTAAGGAAGTTGGAGCTTCCATATCAGGTTGTAGCTTGATAGATGTCAGTTGGAGCTGACTGAGGTAGGAGCCTCCTGTAGGTTGGTGCCTGCAGAAAATAGATGGGAGTTGGTGCTTCCACATCAAGTTTCAGCTTGATAAAATGTCAGTTGTAGATGACTAAGGTTGGAGCCTCCTGTAGGTTGGTGCCTGCAGAAATTAATGGGAGTTGGAGCTTCCTTGCAAGTTGTAGCTTGCAGAATTGAGGTTGGAGCCTCCTGTAGGTTGGTGCCTGCAGAAAACAGTGGTGAGAGGGAGTTGGAGCTTGCCTTTGCATCACAACAATAATAAGATGTGGTTTCTCCCTTTATGGGTTTCCACTTATATCTGGTGTCTTTGTGCATGTGTTGATGTGATTTATCTAATCTGCTTAATACTTGTTGCTCACATATTAAGACTATTGTTACATTAACAAATCTGTTTGATACTTGCTGCTCACTAATAAAGATTGCTCACATATTAAGTTGATCATGAAGTGAAGGTGTAAATAAGTTTTAAGAGAAAAGTTTTAAAAGTCCATGTATGTGTTAAACTGATTCACCCCCCCCCCCCCCCTCTCAGTTTAACTATGGGTTCAACAATTGGTATCAGAGCAGGTTCCTTTGGTGTAAGCTTAATAGCTTGAAGGAGATCTGGTTAAGTCATGGACTATCAAAATGTGTCTGTGTTAAATACAACAAACTTTCCTGAATGGAGAGATAAGGTTAAAACAGGATTATTGGCTTATGAACCTGAAGTATGGAAGCTTGTATGTGATGGTTATTGCACAGACTCCCCCACGGTGAAAGAACAACAGAGGAATGCCAAGGCAAAATTTGTGATATATGACAGGCTTCATAACAAGGACCTTGAGTTGATAATGGATCTAGACTCTGCAAAAGAAATCTGGGATAGATTGCATTTCATCCATGGAGTAGACACCGAGGATCGCATTGTCAAGAAGGAGAAGAGAATCAAGAAGAAGAAAAATTCATGTCAAAAAGAAGATGTTCAATCAAATGAGGTACCTGCTATTGTGAATGGTAGTAAGAGCCATGAAGATATTGCAGCTAAAGAAAAAGCCAAACTTGACATAGCTCTGACTGAAATAGAAAATTTGAAGAATGAAAACAAAGACCTTAAGAGATTGGTACAAATATGTGATGAGAAAGAATATGAAGACAGAAAAGAAATTATTGGCCTGAAGACACAGCTTGAAGAGGCAAAGAAAGTAGAAGACACTCTGCTGCAACAAATAAAAGAGAAAAATATGGAATGTGAGAGACTGGAAGAAGAATTAGTGAGCATAAGAAAGAAATTAGAAAAAGCCCAAAGAGATTTATTAATGAATACTCCTCAAATGAAAATCTCTAAACAGTTGGACCAGATTCTAGATGCACAAAGGTCACCTCTCATAAAGACTGGGATAGGATATGAAGGTGAAACCAGTAAGTCCAAGGTTGAAGATAACAAGAAAATCATTTTTGTAAAAGCTATAAAGAACAGTGAAGCAACTCAGCAAATTCCTACAGAAGCAAAAAAAGGCTCATACACTCATGAGGATGAACTAAATAAATTTGGAAGATGTCAAAGAAGGTTCCTCCCTCCTATGAAAAATAGCACATGTTTTTCCTGCCATAAACAAGGACATAATGCAGCATATTGCAAGACAAAGCCAATCCAGTCCAACCAGCAAAGGATGCAGCAAAAGAGAATAACCCCTCAAGCAAGTAAATGGAAAAGGCAATCTTCTATCAGGTACACAAACTATTTCCATGGCTATTGTTATGCATGCAATAATTTTGGACATAAAATTGTTGATTGTAAAATGTATTCAAGAAGGGGAACAAAGTATTATAAATCAACTCAAATGTACTATGATAAAATAAGATGTTATGTATGCCTAAAACTTGGTCACAAAGAAAAATACTGTAATCTGCCATATGCATTAAAGAAATCTAGACAGATGATGGGATCAAAATAGATCAATCAAAACTATGAATCTAAAAGAAGAGCAGACATTATGATGAACCCCAATAAAGTATGGAAGGAAAAGAGAAAGGGGGAGCCTATTATCTCAATAACATAATGAATCCTCCATGGTCTCAGGGGGAGCTGCTCTAGGAAACAAAGCAAATATCTAACCAGTTATAGATATGAAGCAGCATCTCAGGGGGAGAGTAGTTCATATGTAGACCTCATGAAAGTAGTCTAAGAAGAGCTCCTTCGAATGAAAACAGTTATAAGATCAGGAAGGGAAAGAATTTTTTTTTTCCTAAAAGAAGACTATAGAGGAAGAAGATCATCTGAAGTATTAAGTAGCTGACAGAGTAATGAAAGAAGAAAAGACAGCAAGCAGTCATGGTAATAGAAAGAAGACATCAGTACCTTAAATGATGATCAATTTGTACATGATATTGCTAGAATTGACAATGAAACACATTAAGAATAATGAGTGAGAAAAGTGCCTGTCATCATTAATATCCTTACTTCCTTCATCTACGAAAATGTCCCTTGGAGGAGTACAGTTAAGAGAGTGTTCTGCCCTTGAAGATTCCAAGCAAAGAAATTGAAAATGTCTTCACAAAGATCATCATGTCAGAACAATTGAATTGGTATATAAAGCAATATATAAAGCAACAATGATTCTAGAACTGTCATAGAAAATAAAATGCAGTGACATTTGTTCAAATCAGGATGACAGAATAAGTAGCAGGTTACTGATGCCAAGGTCTAATTCAATATATTGATGGTGGTTGATGTGAACAGTAAAAGATCAATAGTAGAAACTATGGGTACATGTGCTAGCTAAAGTGAAATCTCTGCATGGTTTATCAAAGTAATATCAATTGATGTTTAGGTACAAGAAGCATGCTTATCAACAAATTACCAAGCATTCTCAGTGAAGCAGCAGTATGATACAGGTCCACAGGATCAAAGGACTATGGCAAGAATGCAACAAGGTAAAATTCCCAGGGTTATCTGCATTCAGCATGAAAAGGTCAGTAGCAGTGCTAAAGGATCAGCATTAGGTTTACACTTGAAGGATTATATTATGCATTGCAACAGTATCTGTTTCTATATATATAATTGCATGCCTTCCTGAATTCAGTACATATATCTTCAAGGCCTCTTTATGAAAATTGTTCATAAACTGGGTAAAGTTTGTTAGCTGAGATATAAATTAAACAACTTGAAGATGTTTTTGTTGGAAATAATCATGACAGAATAGTTAAAATATCTGAATAATGAAGGACTAGTTGTGATTACCACTGAAGCTCAAAAGTATTTTATTAGTCCATCCAAGCATACTTCAGCAGAAAGGAATTGCTTGTATTTCACCATTTAAAGAAAGAGTGATCATTGACATACATACTTCTTATGTCATAAATAAAACTGCGTGGTTGATAAGTGAAACTGACCAATACATTGAAGGGTTTATTTTGGAAATACATTGTACAAGAAGGAAAGTTAGTTGGCCTCTAATATTGAAATATATTTCCTATTCTTACAATAAGTTGTAAGCTCTAGTTTGATTCATTGTTCACAACAACAACAAGGACCTTTCAGTCTTTAAATGTAATATCCTTGTCAGCATCCTAGCTCATATCATCACCAACAGGCAGGAAAGGTGTACCATAGCGATAAAAGATATATTGGCATCATTATCATAATTGAACAGGTGTGGTACTGCAGATGAGTATTGCAGGAAAAGACATATTCAATCTACAATCTTCTTCAACAGAAATATATTAGCTCACTACATCAGACAGGGAAAAAAGCATATTTGAAGCCTTCTCAGTATTTTAGTTCTTGATCCAATCATACATCTCTGATTAAATAAAGCTGGTACAATGTGTTCTATGAAGGATCATTATCCTCACTTTCAGCCTTATACTAGTGAAAGGAGACTGTGCTTTGGATTGTATCAATTTACAGTGTATATTCAAGTCCAATAATCCTCAAAGTGTTCTCTCAACAAGTCTTGTACATCAGTCTGGAGCAGAATGGTACAAAGTCAGCAGAAGATGGCCTAAACATAACTCAGAGAGAGGAAATGCAGAAAGAATACCAGGAAATGAGCAACCCTTTGCCATTGATGTCAAAGGGGGGGAAAAAAAAAGGGGGGGGGTTTTAAAAGGCAAGCAGAGGAAGTATGTTGCCATCAATGCCAAAGGGGGAGACTGTTGGAAATGTTGTCATTGATGGCAAAGGAAAGGAGATGGAAAAGGAGATGGAAAAGGTAAAGACAGGAGCAACACCTAAACTATCCATAAGGCAAAAGAGACAGAGAAGTAGCAGAGGCAGCAGAAGAAACAGAGGAATTGAAGCAGAATTGGTTTATCTATGAATTAGGGGTTTAATACAGTTTGCAGATGAATTATTGAGCAATTATTCATCAATGATAGACTAAATCTATAGTAAAGACTTAATATTCTTGGGGATGAGTTGGAGTATTGCTTAAATGGCAGAAGAGGGCTGGAGTACAAGAAACATATATACATATATCTTTTTATGAAGAATTGTGAATAAGTTCCATGTGTGACTTTATGTGTTCTTGGTCGAATCATATGAGGAAATTGTCCCAGTGTAATTGTGCATTTATTGGTGAAATTCCTGCATGAAATTCCCTTAAGCTCTAGTAGAAGCCGGACCCTGTAAATCAAGCTAAGAATCCCCAAGAAGAGTGTATGATAATGTGTAGATATGGTGTCCAAACTGTATGTGCTTGTGGGGAGAATATACAAACCCTGCGATGAGAATTCCGTATGAATGAGACCCTGTAGCAGAGTATTTATAAGAAATGCATAATAAACCTCTGCATAAGAATAAATGAAACCGTGTTATGTATGGTGCAAGGGTTATGTATGGTGGAACTCTGTGTCAGAGTATAAAAGAACCTTTTATAACAAGAAACCATGAATTGACTGCAGTAAGAGTGGAGGCAGAACCACAGTCAAATGTACAGTGTGAATGGAATGGAACCATAATCGAAATATATATATATATATATATAGATATAATTGAACGAAGAATGGAACCTGGAGCACAGGGAGAACCGGAACCTTGACCGGAGGAACCGTGAGGGGACTGAAACCACGAGCGGGTTCATGGAGGCGGATTTCCCAATTCCACACCACCTTTCGACCGTAAGGTGGGTTTGCAGAAATCGCAGCGATTCCATAGACTTCATGACACGTGGCATAGGTGGTATTGGAAGCCACCATTTAACTTACAATTTCGCGCGTTATACACCGACCAAAGACGCCGAGCAAAATGGATATAAACCGTCGATCTGGCGGAGGAGCATCGGACGGAGATCATTGAATGAAGATGCGCGAGGTTTAATAAAAGCACACGGAGATTAAGCCAGGTACGGTGCGTTCCGTGGATTGGTCGTTTGACTAAATTGTGGGGCCTGGCGGAGTCATATATATAAATGAATTGGTTTAATTATGGTTTTCGACGTTTTATGGTCTTAATATAAGGTCCGGAGGTAATATAAAAGTCAGAGATACGTGCAATTGACTCCGGGTATTAATATAAGGCAGCAACCTTGGTGATCATGTTCGAAAATAAATTTGAACTCGTAATTATATTATATATTACCACGGTCTTGACATTTGATTAATTATAATATAATTTAAATATGCGGATGTCGAGTTATTCATATGGACAAATTTCATATATTATATGTGTTGAGATACTATGGTGTGCATATAATGGTTAATTGGCGCAATATGAAATATGAAATATGTGAACGGGGCCTAATACATGTACATGTAATGGAATGTCGGATTATAACTGAAGAATTGAGATATTAAAAATGACCAGAGTTGTTTTTATTAAGTTTGCCAGCGTGGAATAAAGAGAACATGCGAGAGTGCCCAGATTGGAAAAATGATTGGACAATGAAATTTTGGGATGCATTTACACATAGTTAAGTGAAATATTGAATATGTTTGATTTATTAACACTCCAGATTTAAGCATTGAAACTGCCAGCGTAGAACAAAGCAGAGATTGTCAGATTGCCCGAACTTGGGAAATGATTGGGCATGAAACTTGAATGCAATTATGAAAAAAAAAGGAGGAGAGCATGCAGAGATCCACATAGATTACAGGTTTGACAGGAATATGTATAGGAATGAGTTGGACGGGTGAATAAGCACAGAAAACAGGGAATATGTAGATGACAGTGAACAAAGTGTATGCAGAAAAGGTTCTTAACAACAGCAGGAAAAGACAAATCCAGTAAAGCCAAAATCCAGAAAAGGAGCTGAGTGAAATTGAAATATGTAATTAAAAATGTGAATGTAAATGTTGTAATTAATTTTTTATTGTTTGTGATGCAAAGGCAAGTATCCTAAGGAAAAGATAAAATCCCACTGTAGCATGAAATTTTGTACAAATTATTATGATTTTAAATTGAGTTGGATAAAGAAATGAGGAGGCAGAAGACCAAGGGGTATGACCATCCATTTCGAATTCCTAGAGGAAAACAAACAGTCATCAAGAAATTCTATAAGTAATATCATTTTGATATGCAAAAAGAGAGTTAGAAGAGAGAGAGAGTGTGAGTAAAGTGAATGCAGAAATGAAGAAGTGAAGCAGAGAAGAAAGAGGAGCTGAGCAGAGAAGAAGGAGAAGCTGATAGAGAATCTGAAAAGATGCAGAGATGATACAGGGAAGATATGAGAATAGATGAACAGCAGAGCAGATGGAACAGAGCAGAGCTGATATCCAAGGTAAATCAACAAGTGTTTCTCTTTTGAAAGAGTAAGGAATTTGGAGCTTCCCTATCAAGTTGTAGCTTGATAGATGTCAGTTGGAGCTGACTGAGGTAGGAGCCTCCTGTAGGTTGGTGCCTGCAGAAAATAGATGGGAGTTGGTGCTTCCACATCAAGTTGTAGCTTGATAAAATGTCAGTTGTAGTTGACTGAGGTTGGAGCCTCCTGTAGGTTGGTGCCTACAGAAAATTCATGGGAGTTGGAGCTTCCTTGCAAGTTGTAGCTTGCATAATTGAGGTAGGAGCCTCATGTAGGTTGGTGCCTACAGAAACACAGTGGTGAGAGGGAGTTGGAGCTTGCCTTTGCATCACAGCAATAATAAGATGTGGTTTTCTCCCTTTATGGGTTTCCACTTATATTTGGTGTCTTTGTGCATGTGTTGATGTGATTTATCTAATCTGCTTAATACTTGTTGCTCACATATTAAGACTGTTGTTACATTAACAAATCTGTTTGATACTTGCTTCTCACTAATAAAGATTTCTCACATATTAAGTTGATCATGAAGTGAAGATGTAAATAAGTTTTTAGATAAAAGTTTTAAAAGTCCATGTATGTGTTAAACTGATTCACCCCCCCCTCTCAGTTTAATTAAGGGTTCAACAAATGATACATGCACATTTCTAATATGTGGACAGTAATGCATCGCATCGGAAGATAGAACAAGTTCAGCGAGTGGGCCCGTAAGGGAATTCTAAGTATTAAAACATTTTATTATTTGTATAACGTCGAGAGTTGAATTGAAAAGTTACTTGTATGCAGCAGTTACACCATGACAGAGGACAGAAGAGCAAGCAGAGCTGAAAAAGACAGACACAGTCAAAGAAAAGACAAATGCGCAGTGAGCCAAGAGGCTGAATGAGTGAGCTAGAGTTTTCATTGTAATTGAATGTAAATGATTTTGATTTTTGTTGTTTGTGATGCATTGGCAAGTCTCTGGAAGAGAACAAATATCCCACTGTAATGTTAAATTGGTACCTACAGTTATGTTTTCTTAATGAGCGGATAAAATAGATGAGAAGGTAGAAGGCAAAGAGACATGGTTGTCCATTTCGAATTCCCAGTAGAATACAAAAAGCCATGAAGCTAGTTTGTATAAAATAGGGTAATATCCAAGGGAAGAAGGTTAGGAAAACAGAGTGAGAGAAGAAGAGAGTGTGCAGCAGAATTGAAGAGAGTTGAAGAAAATAAGAAAGCTGCAAGAGGTTAGAGAGAGTGAGTATAGAGAATGCGGAGTATGGAATTGAGGCAGAGAAGATAAGAAGAAGGAGGAGCAGAACGAGATGCCGTGAAAAGTCAGAGAATGCAGAAATGAAGCAGTGAGGCAGAGTAGAAGGAGGAGCTGAGCAAAGAAGAAGGAGAAGCTGATAGTGAATCTGAGAAGATGCAGAAATGATATAAGGACAGATATGAGGATTGTTGAACAGCAGAAGAGAAGGTATAGAACAGAGCTGATATCCAAGGTAAATCAGCAAGTGTTTTTCTTTTGAAAGAGTAGGGAAGTTGAATCTTCCCTATCAATTTTTAGCTAACTGAGGTAGGAGCCTCCTGTAGGTTGGTGCCTGCAGAAAATAGATTGGAGTTGGTGCTTCCACATCAAGTTGTAGCTTGATAAAATGTCAGTTGTAGCTAACTGAGGTTGGAGCCTCCTGTAGGTTGGTGCCTGCAGAAAATTGATGGGAGTTGGAGCTTCCTTTCAAGTTGTAGCTCGCAGAATTGAGGTTGGAGCCTCCTGTAGGTTGGTGCCTATAGAAAATCAGTGGTGAGAGGGAGTTGGAGCTTGCCTTTGCATCACAACAATATGGGTTTCCACTTATATCTGGTGTCTTTGTGCATGATGTTTATGTGTTGATCTGGTTTATATCATCTTCTTAATACATGCTGCTCTCATATTAAGTCTACTGTTACTTTATATTAATGCTTGTTGCTCACATTCTAAGATTACTCACATGTTAAGTTGAACATGAAATGAAGGTGTAAACAAGTGTTAATGAAAAAGTTTTAAAAGTCCATGAATGTGTTCAACTGATTCATTCCCCCCCCCCTCTCAGTTTAACTAAGGGTTTAACAGAAATAATTTCTAATTTAACATATGGGGCATATGTTTAATTCTTTTTTACTACTAAATAAAGAATTGATGCATGACATTTAAAAATTTTATTTATATTATAGTCCAATATAAAGGTGATTAGCGATTCATTCTATATTTAATGGTTGTGTGTGTGTAATTAAAATTATTTTAATGTGAATCATAAATAAAATATTTCAATGTCAAATTTTTATTATTTTATATAAATCAAATGAAAATAAAAAATTTCTCATGGGAAAAACAATTTATTAATGTATTTTTGTCCATGCTCAGTATGGAGTTGACACATGGTGTGTGTGTAATCAAATTAAATCCATCTTAACCTTTGATCTATCAAGTTGGAAAAAGAAATCAAATCTGTCACGGTGCAAACCTTTCATTGAGTTCTTTCAGGTCTACATATTTAATCCCTATCTTCCCTTGATAGATCCGAGATAAAAATTAACCTTAGATGGTTAATGTAATTCCTTTAATGCTCAATTTGTAGTCGACAATGCTATATATATGTTGAAAAGAAAAAATGACATAACTTTTTTTGAGATAAATCTAAACCTTCTATTTTCATTACTACTAAAAATATTTTGATAATATTTCATAGAGGTTAAATCCATACCATCCACTTATTATTTATTGATAATTAAATCAAAATTATGAAATCCTTATTCTAACATAGAAATGAGGTAACTCCACTAAATATTTTTATAAAATAATATTGAATATATTTTTTTCTATAAGAGATTATCTATATATTAAATATTTATTTTATGTATTGCATAGAGGGTATATGCTATTAACAAGTGCATGAACATTTTGGAGTTATATATATATATTTATTCATTGAAATTCCTTTTTATTTAAATATAAAGAAATGGCTTAAATGGTTAAAATGTAAAGCCTTTAAACATAACTGAAATTTTATCCCTTTTATAAAACATCAACAAATTATTACAAGTGGCATGATATTCCTTTATTAACAATGATGAATTTATATATATTCACTAGCCTAGATATATCTAACTCTATAGGATATAGCTTTTCCTTTTAAAGATTCATTTTATTAAAAAATATTAAAATATTAAAATATTTATTTTCATTTTTTGGACCTAATTATTTATTATTATTATTTTATTGGAGAAGTGACATATGACTCTCCTCGCAATAAATATAAATTAGTGGTCACTATCCTCATGAAAATTAACAACTAAAATTTGATAAATTTTACTAGCTTTATGAAAATTAAGGATTTTTGTTTGTTTGTTTTGGTTTCATATTTTTTATATATGTTTCAACTTGGAAATTTTATTTAATTTTTTTTAAGAGTCCCATAACACTTCAAGTTAAAAGAAACATTATGTGAAATATTTTTCCTTTTATTGATGTGGTAGTGTAATTTATTTGTACTATGGTGTCATGGATTTTCCATATGGGAGTGTTCGATAAGAAGTTCATATGATTGATGTTTGTGCAATGTGGGTGAGATTGAAGTGGGTCAAATATCTCATCAATGATATTCTACAAAATGTAATCAATATTTAAAACTTTAACCAAGACTATTTATATGGAATTTTCTTATTACTCGTCATGTTCTCATATGAGGATGGGGTTAGGGTGGGGTTTCAAGGAATTTTAGGTAAATTATAAGGTAAGGATAAGGGAGATGGTTATGGTGAATATTAGATAAATTATAAGGTGAGGGTGGTGACGAGGGATAATGTTTAAGGCCATTCACTATCACATCATCTATATCAAATACATAGAGGGCTAATGCAATAGTGGATATCCATATGTTAGGCTCATGAGATCTATGGAGCTCTACATACCATGGTATTGGATGGTCAGTGCTATACTAGATATGACGACAATGAACCATAACAATGATATCAAATATTGGAGCCCCTGAGGATTTTAACCCTGCCACTTATGGAATACATTAATATGGCAAGGATTGATATGACATAAGGGCCTAGAGGCGTGGACCAAAGTAGAGGCACCACATGGCCAAGAGTTGTCACAAAGGTGTATAGATGATGATGTAGACTTAGAATGGAAAAAATATTTAGAGGGGTATAAGTCTATGCTTGTAACTCAAAATGAGGCAATATTCATATCATTGGAAAACTTTGGATGAGTAGAAGATGAAGGTGATATAAAAATTGTGATTTTAGGTGATAAAATAATGATGATTCTTAGATAATCCCATATTCATAATGCTCCTTGAAATTTAGCTATAGTTACTCTCCACATCCATAATATGGCATTAGGGGGTTGGATGTGTTAAAATAAAGCACAAATATAGAAGAAAATATCATAAAAAAAGAGAGGATATATAAACAAGAAACATTTATATTCCAAAGAGGATAGTATCTCATTCGAAGAAGGTGATGGATATTCATACGATGATGAGAAATGATAATTTATATTCATATCCTTGGATGATTAGATGTTGATGAACAAGAAAACTAGGAAGATAGTATAGATTCAAAGGAATAAGTTGAAGGGGAGGTAGATCTTGAAGGATAATTAGCGAGTTCCTTAAAATAAATAAATAGGCTCAAAAGGAAGATTAAAAAGTAGAAGGAAATTTTATAGGAATATGAAAAGAAAGGTTATGATTATGATGAAGTATATATCATCCTCCTAAAGACACAACTAGAAGAAGGAAAGAGAGTAGAAGAAATGATGAAAATCCAATTGAAAGAAAAAGAAAGAAATTATGAGAAGCTAGAAGGAAATATTGTTTCCCTCCGAAAGGAAATAGAGAAAAAAAAACTACACAGTTGAAATAAAGCCTAATGTTTGAGAAGAGTAGTAAATATTAGATAACATTCTTAGCAACCAAAATACTTCTTTAATGAAAATAGTTATTGATTATAAATAAAATTAGGATGCCTTCAAGGGATAATCACACACAAATGCATCAGTTTAGGAATGTAGAGAATAATCTAAAAACTTTGTTAATGTGATCATAAATTCTATTAGCAATTAAAATAGTTCCAAAAAATGACGTAAGAACTAGAACACACCTTACCCAATCAATAATATAGTTAGTGATTGTTTGAATATTTCTGTGGTGGGTATCTTGAGTATATTTAGTGTTCAAAACAAGTTCTAGAGTGGCCATTTTTGTTTTTTCACGTTTGGAGTCTATAACAAGACTCATAAATAATATAAGCAACACCAAAAAAGGAGAGGAAAGCCTACAAAGGCATGATTTTTCCAAATTCCCTATAAACAATACAAGAAGCATTAGAAATGAAGAAAAATATCAATAGAGAGCTAATTTTTATCATAAAACAACATGAATGGATTCATAGGAACTATTCCCTTAAGAAGGCCTTTCTCATGGAGGTATTAAATTATGTTTTTAGGATTTTAATTTTCTTCTAATAATTTTGTACGTAAAGAAATGAATTATAAATCCAATTTAGGGAATTATCATATGAGAAACAAATATAGATAATCTTTCAGAAATTTAAGGAATGGTTATGTGTTCAAGAAATGTAGAAGTTTCAACGAGAAAGATGCCAAAAATAGAAATTCATTTCCCCCCTTATTGATAATGTTACTATTATAAGTATAATAATTATGGCCATGGGCATGTGATTGTAAAAGTAACACAACATGGGCTCCTCAACAAATGAACAAAAAAAGTCTACAAGGGTATGGAAAAGGAAAAAAGAAAATCAGGAAGAATGTGAATTTTATCCTTATTCCCAAAATATAGGAGGTAATGGTATATAGATAATGGGTGTTAAAATAATGTTATTGGAGATAACAAAAAATTTATCTCTCTAAAAGGAGACAAAAGAGGAACTATTACTTTTTGAAATAATGGAATAGTGAGAATAACGAGAAAATAAACAATCAACCTGAATAATGGATGGACTACTACTTATAATGTTTTATATGTTTATAGTCTAAAACATAGTATTTTGAGTGTTAGATAGATGTATAATAAAGGATAGGATCTCACATATCATGTTAAGGGATGTAAAAGGAATGTAGGATTACAAAACTTGGTGGAAAATGTTGCTAGGACTTCAAGCAATGTGTATATTCTAGATGAATTCAAAGAAAAAATTTGTATGAGGAAAGTGGATGAAATTTCATTATGGCACATAATATGGGTCATATTAGTTTTGACCATATAGAAAAACTTAGCAAGGAATAAGAAGTGAGAGACATGCCAAAAATATCAAAGCCAAGGGATCCCATTTGCAAGTGATATGAACATGGGTAGCAAACCATAGACAAATTCAAGGAGTTCTCATCAACTAAGCCATTAAAACTTGGTCATACAAACCTATGTGAGCCCGTTAGAGAAAAAAAATTAAGATTTGAGAGATATTTCATGCTTTTAATTGATGATTATACTAGAATGACATGGGTTTCCTTTCTTAAGGATAAATCTAAAGCCTTTGAGAAGTTTAAAACATTCAAAGCCCTATTTGAGAATGAAATTGACTTGAAGATCAAATGTTTGCGATCATTAAAAGGAGGATAAATCACATCTAATAAACTCATTGAATACTATGAAAATCATGACATTAAAAGGAATTTTTCAATAGAAAGAACTTCACATCAGAAGTGGTTGAAAGAAAGAACAAAATTGTGCAAGAGATGGAAAGAACTATGCTTATTGAAGGAAACCTTCCAAAAATATTTTGGGGAGACGTAGGTAATATAAAAATTTACATTCTAAATAGATTTCAACTTAGACTAAGAAAAGGTAAAACTCCCTATGAATTGCGGAAATGCATACTTGCTTCATTCAAACATTTCAAAGTTTTTGGCAACAAATGTGTCATCACGATAAATTAAGAAAATTTAGGAAATTTTGATTCCAAAGTAGACGAAGGAATATTCCTTGGTTATTCATCTATAAATAAGGGATACAAATTTTACAATAAAATACTATGAAATATAGTGGAGAGAATTGATGTAAAAATAAATGAGGCATTACCTCAAAAGAAAAATCCATAATAAAATGTAGATCTAGAGGAAGTATTCAATAGACAACATGAGGAAGAAGAAGAAGATGATGAAGATTTGGAATAAGGAGAGGAATAAGTATAGAAGATACATCTAGATGAAGAGGAGGAACACATAGAAATTCATCATCCAAAGACTCCATTCAAGTATGTTTACAAAATCACCCATAACATCAAATCTTTGGTGACACAAATTTAGTAGTTCATACTATAAGGAGACTGATAATCTCACCACAACATGCAAACTTTGCTTTTTTATCCAAAATATAACTTAAGAGCATTGTAAAATCTAGTAATGATGAGAATTTGGTAAATTATATGGAGGAAGAGGTAAATCATATTGAAAAAAAATGGAATGTGGAAACTTGTTCCTAGACCAAAGGACAAGAATGTGATTAAAACTAAGAAGGTCTTTAGGAAAAAATTGAATGAGGATGGATAGGTAGTGAGAAATAATGCTAGACTCGTTTTCAAATGGTATCCACCAGTGGAAGGTGTTGATTTTGAAAGAACTTTTTCTCTAGTTTCTAGACTCAAATCCATCATAATTTTCTTAATGTTTGCTTGTTTTAAACATTTTAAGGTGTTTCAAATGGATTTTAGATCTTATTTCCTAAATGGAAACATGGAAGAGGAGGCGCATGTTGAGAAACCATAAATATTTATAGTACCAAAAAATAAATACCATGTATGCAGGTTGAATATGGCTCTTGATGTTCTTAAGGAAGCTCCTAGAGCTTGGTCCTCAATAATTGATAAATACTACAGCAACAAGGATTCAAAAAGGGAACAAAATATAACAATCTATACATCAAAAAAAATAATGAAAACCTATTATGCATTATTTTTTTTGGATGATGTCATATTTGGAAGTGATATATAAACAATGAGTCAAAGGTTTACAATAGAAATGTGGAAAATTTTTGAGATGTCTATGCTATGAGAATTATCATTATTTCTAGGATTTTAGGTTGTTCAATCAAATAAAGGCATATTCATCTCCCAGACCAAATATCTTAAGGAAATGCTAAAGAAATTTGGAATGGGAAATTGTACTCTTATTATCACTCTCATGGTTACATGATGCAAATTAAGAAATATTATGAATCATTAGATACAAATAAAAATGTGTGTATATCAATAATAGATGGCATGCTGCATTTGTAAATATCAGGACTTGATATCCTGAAAGTTGATAGGTTGGTTGCAAGGTTTCATTTTTCACCAAAGGAGACTCATGTTTAGGCTATGAAAATGATTTCCATAAATTTAAAGGGGACAATAGACTATGGCTTATGATACTCAAGAATATCAAACTTTACCATACCAACAAACATAGATGCAAACTAGGTTGGAAGTGTTGATCACAAGAAAAGCACTAGTGGGAGAGCATTCTTTCTGGGAAATTTTTTGGTTTAATTATTGAATAAGAAATATACCTCAATCTCTTTATCGAACCAAAGTTGATTACATTATAACAAAAACATATTGCATGTAGTTTTTATGGATGAAGCAAATTTGTTGGAAATCATAATATTGTTTGATCAACCAGTATCAATAACTTGTGATAACACTAGTGCAATAAATATCTCAAATAACGTTTTTATGCATTCAAATAAAAATAAAATTCTTATAAAATATATTTTCCTAAGATAACAAATGGTTGATCAAAATGTTGAGTTGGAATATATCGCTAATAAAGAGCATATTGTAGATATATTTACCAAACCACTTCCCTAAGAGTCATTTGAATATCTAAGATAGAAGATGGTAGTAATATCCCTCTCATCTCATTAGTGGAAATAGGTATAATATTAGAAGAAGTGAAAGGTTGCAACAATGCATAACACATTAAGAATATAGAAACCTTAGAAGAATAAGTTGCGAGAGATAATGATGAAATGCAATTTTTTTTGGATGCAAAACAACAATCAATGTGTAAAGGGTGTCAAGTGAATGTTGAACTACAGTGAAGACCAAATAAAATACCAAAATTATTTTGAATGATTGGAAAAAAATGAAATTAATCAAATTGCATGACAAACAAACACAAACTTGTTCATTCAATTACATCAAGAAAGGAAAATTTTGACAAATACGTAGAAAATAATTGGATAAAGAAAGTATTAATAATAAGCCTATGGGGATCATAATTTCAGGGGGAGTATGATTTCAAGGGGGGAAACCCCTTGATGTCAAAAAGGGAGAATTTATAATTAAATAATATGTTGTAGAAAATGAGAACTTGCTAATAATGAGACTGAAAGGATTTAAATTGGATAAAAGGATAAAATTTAGCATAGGATGTATTACACTCAAAAGGATTCCATTGATGTCAAAGGGTTATAATGAAGAAAATGCAGATAAAAGGAGAATTACAGATAGGGGGAGTTTCTCAAATCTTTGCCGAAATTTTTTGAGGGTTCCCATCAATGACAAAGGGGGAGTGTTGCAAAATTTGTTGTCATTGATGGAAAATCTAGGGGGAGTCCCATTAGACCCAATTTTGTGCATGATACTTAATGAAAAGGACAATAAAATGAATATTTGACCAAAATTATAATAATATCAGACCCAAGGTAGGGTGTTCCAAGTCAAGAGGAATAATTCTCATATCGACCACTTGTTGCAATCCCTGTGTCCATGAGGTCCCTGAATAACACCTAGATAACATTCATGGTGGATTATAATCAAAGAAAAATTATATGAACCATACATTTAATGATTTAGCCCAACCTCAAGCATAAATCACTATGAATACCAAATGGGTGAGTACTATTGAGGTATAGGATTGTGTGAGAAATTTAAAAAGCATCAGAAGATCTGAGTAGAGGATTAGTGTTAAATATAAATTTTGAGGAAGATGAATAAGAAGGAGCAGTGTGGAAGCACGAAATTTGTCATATTGGTGAAAAAAATATCTAGATTGAGCAATATAGGGTGACAAAGAGCTTTCAAGTGTGAAAAAAATTGTAAGTCAAATTTCTTGTAATGGCTCAAATTTATTGATAACACAAATTCTTCATAAATTTATTTTCTTTCAAGCCACCTAAGCTCTTGGTCTTAGATATCAGTATTGAGGTGCTAATGTGTAGCACCCAAGGGCCTAAATACCTCAACATATCAACTTATTAGTCTTTTTAGGAAAAACGAGACTCTTCACTGCTATAATATTCAGTATCCTCAACCCCTTGTCACAACCTCTAGCTGGAGAAGGGCTAAGGTATAACACCTAGGGCTTAAGGCCCTTGACATATCAATGTTAGGGCTTCGATAGCAAGGTTCCACCCAAAAAATTCTGCATTAGGCCTAATCCTTTTGTAATAAAATCTTCTTTTATTGTTTCCAAAGCTCTGATATCTTGAGGTCATTTCACCAGAACCCAAACCTCTAATATCATGGTTCCTCATAAAGGTTCTTCCCTAGTCATCGTTATTTTGCAAGAAATTTCTCTATATTTTTTTTTTGTTATTTTTGATACTAAGGTGTCATAATCATCAATAGATGGAACACCTTGTCAATTTTTTTTTCTCGTAGACAATTTCAATTATACCAGAACAAATCCATATCAGGGTTTTTTCTAAAGTTGTCATCTGCTAAAGCTAGGACTCAATATCTTGATATCGGTTAACTACAAATAAAATGACTCACAATGGTCCATACCACTGATATAAAAAATATATATATAGTAAACCTCCAAATCACTAATATCTAATAGGAACTAAGAATTGGGTCATAACAAGAGGTCTTGTGCACCTTGGTAGTTTAGCACATGGGTGATAAGGTTCAAATTTTAGTGTTTTGGGGATTTTGTAGCATTGAAGAAATTCGGGACACCTCTCAATATCATGATACAAATAAAATTTTTAGGTTTTCCTCTCCTGGTGCTCAATTACATGAAATTTATTCTTTTGCATAGTTTATTGTGTTAAGTGCCTAATATTTCTTAATTTATGTTTAAAGCATTAACAAATTTAAAATATTAAGAGAAAATTCATAGATGGTTGGACTAAAGGGAGTTCATCTCAAAGTGCTAAATTATAAGCACATTTATTAAAAATTGGGATTGAATGAAGTGATCGGTACAAATAAATATAAAGCACAAAGATAAAGAATAAAGTAGGCCAGAGTCTAGTTGAGGAATAAAGAAAACCAGAGGGTAGTGTACAAAAATTACAAAGTTGTGAGGAAATTATTGCATAACAAATCAACAAGAGAGTAGAGAAGATTTTAGAGAAATAAGTAAACCAATGCAACATATATTATAGTTGTGAAGGGTAGATTGGAGTAGATGAAAAAGTAGAGAAGGGGGTTGATGTCTCCTGTAGGTTGGTGCCTTTGAATCAAAGTTGATTGGTGTCTATTGTAGGTTGGTGGCTGCAAATAAAAGGGGATCGATGTCTCCTATAGGTTGGTGCCTACAAAATTGAAAATTGAGGGGATTAGTGTCCCTTTTAAATTGATGCCTACAAATAAATGTAACAGTAGGTTATTTCTTATAAGAACTCTCATATACATAACTTTTGGTTTTCTCTTTTAAGGTTTTCTTCATACATGTTATTTTAATTGTTCAATTTATGATATTAATTCTTTATGGTGTTTGAATGTTGAAATAAGTAAAACATTTCACTATACTGATTCAACACACACCCCCCCATTTCTCAATATAGTTGTGAATCAAATAACAAGAGTTTGAGGAAGAAAATCTAGATGTAACAAAGTTTCCTAGAATAAATTTTTGAAATCATCTTCCATAAACCAAGACTAATTATATAAAAACGTATGTGGTGGTGTATGATGTTCCAAAGACATTCAAAGAAGAATGGAAAGGTGGTCAGAGGATCCCTGAAAATATACCTAAGACTACATGATAAAATAAGTGATAATCAGCTCATATGAGACAAGTAAATGATATAAAAATTTTGAGGCAATGTATTCATTCACTTGAAATTTTCCAGGTCAAAATAATTTTAATAGGCTCTAGTTATGCCAAACAATTTTTTTCAATGAGAGTAGAAAAATAGTTGCATAGGTTTTCAAGTTCAGGATTTGTGCGCCACACCTCCACAAGAGACATAGTAAAATTTAGGTAACCATCCATAATAATAACTACCTCAATAGGGTACCAACAATCACAATCTTGTCCTGGAATTGAATTCTCTTGGTGTATGGACCATAAATATTTAAGGTAGTCAAATCAATGCCTAATTCTTTTACAACAAGATGAAACATGATGGAAGAATTGTATTTTGATGAGGAAATGGATATAAAAGTAGAAGTTCAAGAATTTATTAGGCCTCTCTATAGGCCTTCAAAATTAACTGTAGAGAATGACCAATTTTTTAGCAAGGGATCAAAAGCATCTCTTGGACGGGAGTAGTCAACCATAGTTTCTTGGATTATAGTTATATAAAGATTGTGACATTTATTTAATCACTTGAGGGTTAAATTATTGGATATCCTCCCCACACCTATAACATTATAAGTAAGGGTGATCATGGCTTCACAATATAAGGGGAATTCCTTGATCTATGGGTGCTCGAAATTGTGGATTGTTTACCTTTTTTATTTAAATTAAAGATTCATAATGATATTTGAGGAGGTGTGATTTATGACCAATGAGACTAATAGGAGAGTAAACAATGAATAAGCCAACTGAAGAAGTGAAGGATTCCTTTAAGAAAACACAAAGCTAAATTTCATATCCATTTCTAGTGGAGGCCTTTAGGGGGTGAAGATGAAACGTTAGTGGATGATTTGATTTTCTGAGGAGGGGGACATGCCAGGAAAAGAGATATACTAGGGCCATCATAATTTGAAATGATGGTATCAAGATATCTAGAAGGTGATATGGGGTCTTAAAAGAGGGGGGGGGGAGAGGAAATGGTTTTAGGAAAGGCCTTGTCTATGAGAGAATGTGTCTCCACATTTTCCTCATATCATCAAAATCCAATATCAAATGGGAAACAACAATATTAAAGTTATTCATGAGATGATACTTACCTAGTGAGATTGATACGAGATATAAATGCTAAGCCAATGGTGTTTTATATGGAGAGGTTTGAATCTTATTTGGGTCATGTTATGGAACATAGTTATAAACACCATTTTGAGTACATCCCTACCATGACACCATATTCTCACAACCTCAGTTTCTCTTATTCCATATTTTTTTGACCCTAATATGGGGGGACATATTTTTTTATCGTGAGTGATGCAATGACCAACCTCATGGTAGGTGAAGCAATGGAGAGGAAGGTACCAATAATACACCCTTCAAATCCAAGAATGGGAAAAAAAAAAAAAAATCACTTCACCAACCAATCCTTTGCTTAATTCCACTTATTTTTTCATCTAAAGACATCACTTGTCCATTTTTGTAGGCTAGTGGGGATTTACTTGCAAGAAGAATCCAATTTTTTGCTAGGACCCTTAAGGAAGGTCTCTTCCAAGAAAATAAAGGGGAATATTTGAAGAATTACCCATATGTTCTAAATTTTTGTTGAGTCATAGGAGGGATCAAAGTCAACAATCCATTCTTTTAGAATTGAAAATGTTGGCCCCTATGACCAAGGGATGGCTAATGATTTTTGTACAACCTCTACTTATGCTAGAATAAAGGATAACCATTTGTGGATAAGGAGGTGGAAATGATATGCATACCCCAATATATAATTCTAGCTTTCTTTTAACCAAACCACCAAATATTTCTCCTTGACATATTTTCTACAGAACCTAATAAAAAAACTTTCCCAAAATTTTTTGGAATGGCTTTCAGAGAGGTATCCTCCCCAACCACCATGCTAAGTTGTGATGGATTTTCACAAATACAACTTATCCATTTTGACTAATATTTTTCATGACCCTTCATAGCTTGCAAGATATAATTATTAGAGGATATAGGTATATAAGAGAACATGGAAGGGGAGGCATTTGAGAGAGGAGAAGGAAAAATGTAACGTTCCCTCCCACCCCCTTAGATTTCCTCAATCCCGGTGGGAGGGGTTACTTCTCTCTAACCAAACCTTTATGGTCTCATTATGGAAATGGGGTTACAAAATTCCTCCTTTCCGAAATTTAGTGAAATTAACTTTGGAAAATGTAAAAAATTAGATGTTTTATGTTGTTACAATCACTTAAATCCAGAAATTATTTATGTTTCAATATAATTTAAGTGAATGTAAATTATATAAATAATATGCACAATATAAGACAACCAAGAACTCAATGAGACACATATAATTTAAGTCAATGACTAGGAAAAAACCCACAAGTAGAAAACTGAAAAAAAATCTTCTTCTATTAGAAATCAACTGTTTAACAAAGATACAAATTATAATGAGAGAATGAACAAATTCACCCAAATTTGAAGAAAATATTTGATGGAAGTAGCTAATGCAAACACTGAATCAATTTGGCTCTCCAAGATCTGCTCTTTCTCTTCAAGACCATCTCTCTCTCTCTCTCTCTCTCAATCTTCCTCCAGACTCTCCAACTTTCTATCTCTCTCAAATTTGAATTATCCTTTCTCAAGCACAAGTAAGTGTCAAGTGAGGATGAGAGGCACAAATATATAGAAAGAGTAAGGAGGTCGAATTCATGAGAGAGTAACTCATATGCCTTGAGGAGGTGTTACACATGCCAAAATAGTAGTGTAACTTATGCCATCAATGTGAGGAGTGTAGTTTATGCATTTAGGAGAGAAGTGTAACTTATTCCGTGAAGGAGAGAAGTGTAACTTATTCATTAAGGAGAGAAGTGTAACTTATGCATTAATTAGGTGTAATATCGGGAATATTTTTATGATGAGTCATTAAAGTGTGTAAGGGAGTGTAAGAGGTGTGTAAGAGCATTAAAGAGAAATAGGAATGAATCCATTAAGAGAGAGAGAGAATAACATATGCAATAATTGAGGGGATTTAGATATGAAATGATTGAGAGACTTATATTTATTTCTAGTAATAATATAATAATATCATAAAGACGATGATAGTAATAATAATAATAATAAAAATAATATCAATGATTAAGTTAAAAGTAAAAAATTGAGACTGATTAAGGACAAGTTAAGTGATTTTCAATCATATATATGATTACGAATTGATGGAAGGTGATTTAATATTTTTGGAAATTCATGCTTACAAAGATATACATGACTTTATATTTTTAAAAATTCACTCTAGAAAGGTTAAAAATGAAATTTTATTCAAGGAAATTCATCTCATAGCCTCCAATTTTCAATGCTCCCTCTCAACTAGGGAAGAATTTCTTTTTGCTACAAGGATCTCTATTATCTTTGCTTTTTAACAATGATGTTATAATCTAATGAATAAGAATAATCATAGGGGATATACGTGCATCACCTTATACACACTTGGGGGGGTCCACTTTTAAACACATGACAAGGATATTCGCACAACCAAGAGTCCTCTCTATTTGGGGGGATCCACTTGTCAACACTTGAAAAGTATATTTCACATACAAGGCTCGTCACTTCTTGTTGGAATCCACTTTTCAAAACATGATAAGGATCTCACACATTCAAGGCTCATCACTACTTGGGGGGGTCGACTTGTCAACACATGACAAGGATCTCGCACATCCAAATATCATCACTGCTTGGGGGGATCCACTTGTTAACACATGAAAATGATTTCACACATCCAAGGCTCATCCTTTCTTGGGGGGATCCACTTGTAAAAAAATGACAAGGATCTCGAACATCTAAGGCTAATGATCCATGAATTCCCTCTATAGCAATGGTCACCTCTATAATTCCAAGATTCTCTTTGAAAAATAATAGACTCCCTTTCAGTAAAGGCTTGGTTAGAATGTCAGCAATATGATCACTAGTCACTATATGATGGAGTCTCACTGCTCCTCTTTGCACCATATCCCAGATATACTGATATTTGATCTCAATTTTTTTGTACTTGTCATGGAACAAGATATTTTAAGAAAGTCGAATCCCACTCTTATTATTACAGTAAATTACTATAGTATCCAGTATTTGTTAAAACAAATCTCTAAAGAGTTTCCTTATCCATAATTCCTCACAGCTAGCCATGCCAGCAACAATGTATTCTACCTTGGCCGTGCTAAGGGAAATAAAAAAATTATTTCTGCTCATCCAAGATATCATGGCAGATCCTAAGCTAAAGCAACACCCCGATGTGCTATTTTTGTCAGCAGAGTTACCAACCCAATCACCATCATAGTATACATGTATCCATACATATTAGGAAATATATTTTAGTACAATATTGATGGTTCCATGTAGGTACCTCAACACATGCTTTGCAACAACCTAGTGTGCATGAGCATGCTCAATCATGTATTGATTCAGAGTATTGAATGCAAATCATATATCTGGTCTAGTGTTCACTAATAACATCAATGCCCCAATAAATTAATGGTACTCAAAATAATTAGCCAAATCAAGTCCTGTAGATTTACCACAAATATTCTTTAAATTCACTTCCATTGGAGTATTCATGTACTTACACTCAGTCATGCCAAAACTTTCTAGTAGTTTGAAAACATATTTTCCTTGAGAAAGGAAAATATCACCATATTTATACCATACCTCCAAGCCCATAAAGTAGTGCATCAAACCAAGATCTTTCATTTCAAAATCAGAAGCTAGCTCCCTCTTATAATGGATAATAATAAGTTCACTACAAGTCGGAAATAAATCATCAACATACAATACCAAATAAAAGGCATACCTTTGACATTATTAAATTAAATATTTGGATTTGCATTGCTTCTAGTAAAACCAAGTTTCATCAAGAAGTTATATATGCGAGCATACCAAGATCTTAGAGCTTGATTCAAACCATATAGGGATTTCTTTAGCCTACACACATGAGTTTTCAGATCATGTAATTCAAAGCCTAGTGGTTGCTCCACAACTACTTATTCTTTAATGAAGCCCTACAGAAAAGCAGTATTCACATCCATTTGGTGAAGATACCATCCTTGGGTATCTATTAGAGCTACAATAAATCAGATGGTGGTTTCACGAGAAACAAGTGCAATAATTTCATCATAGTCTATTCCCTCTTTATGATAGAAACCTCTAGCCACAAATATAGCTTTATAATTTTCAATAGTTCCATCAACACCATGTTTAATTTTATACAACCATTTAGAAGATACAATAGATTTACCTTGGGTCTTGGAACCACTTCCCATACATCATTATGAATGATGGATTCATATTCTTCATCTATTGTGACTTTCCAAACTTGGGCCTTTACAACTTCTTTAAAAGTTCACGGTTAAGCTTGAATAATGTTGCTCATGGATACAACCACTAACACATTTGGCCCAATTTACGATGGAAAAAATGTCAGTCTTGCAACACATAGGCATCCCAAGAGCGACACTTTGAGGTGGGGAAAACCATCGGTTCTCCTAAAGTCAAAATTCCAACACTTGACTTAACTATCAGTAGAGTGACGCTAATTCTGACACTTTTTTGGTGGTGTCGCAATTCCGATGTTTCAAATTGGTCATCACTCTTCTGACATTTCACGCTTCATCACTCTTCTAAAATTTATAAGCATCACAATTCCGATGCCAACGAACACCATAACCAACATTATAAGCATCGCAATTTCGACGCCAATGAACACCATAACCGAAGTTATGAGCGTCGCTCTTCTGACGAACAAAATAGTTTCTCTTCCGACAAACAAACACGTCGCTCTTCCGATGAACACAATCGTTGTTAGTTAGATGCTACACAATGCCCCAAAAAATGCTTCTAAGTGTCACTCTTCTGACCAAAACAAGAATTACTAGTCCGACCATGGAAAATTTTAGGGGCTAATATTCGTAGGTGGGCTAATTTTCCATGGTTTTTCCAAAAAACAGATTCGCCAATTTCCATTTTTTTATAGAAATGATTTGCCCAAATTTTACAATATAAAATTATTTTATGTTAAAAATCACCAATATTATATAGAAAATATATATAATATGATTATAAATTGAGAGCAGGCGAACATGGAGGCGGCCGAAACCCTAGGTGAACTATGGAACACTCAGCTCGACGGCACCGCTACCTGTTCAATTCGTTTGGATACCATCACTTGGTGGTGAATGGATCTTGTTGCCCCTCTGTTTTCATCTGCTCACCGGGTAATTTCTCTTTTCTGGTTATAAAAATCTGTTGCTTACTGCTCGCCCTGGGTATCCTGGGCCCCCACTGTCCATTTCCGGTGACTGCTATATTTCTTGTGGGCTGCCACTTGTTTTATTGCTTGGGACGCGCAGCTGCGGTTGTCTGGGGTTTACTATTTGTCTTGGAAGCAGATATCGAGGGTTTCATTACACTTGGTGGGGATGCATCCGAACAGTGAACCTTGACTGTCCCTTTTGGACCCATCATCGAGACCGGCATTATTAGCACCTGCACTGACCTCTGGCGTCGAAGCCTCAGCTTGTCAGTCGGATTTACATTAATCATTTCACCCTTGTTTTTTCTGTGGGCATCTGTCTTCTCCAGCAGTCACTAAGCGGCTATTGAAGGGCTGTCCATTCACTATGAGCTCCTACGAGGACGAGGTGGACTATTCGGAGGACCCCCTGGAGGGGATCGACATCTGGGGGTTAGAAACATCTGATGAGGTGGATGCGATGTCGGACTTGGACCCATTACCCGGGGTGGATTTGCCTACTTAGCCCACACAATCCACCTTGGAGGGGTGCATCTCGCCCATGGGGGACCTTGCGCACTTGTCTTTTGGCTCGCCCTCGAACGAGGATATTGGGCTTTGGGCTTTCACACAGGTTGAGCAGGACACTCTGGCAAATGCCGCCATCGGTAGCTCCGCACTATTCTCGGAGGTGGTCTTACAAGGGATCGGCGACACATCTCGCTACTTGACGCATCGGCACAATGATGCAGCGCAAGACGGCCTTCACCCACCTGGGGTTTTCTCTCACTACCCTTCTGATAAACATGATGCAGCACAAGACGACTCGGAGCCCTTTACACCATTGGCGGCCTCTGGGGTCTTCACCAACATTCCAGAGGACCTAATCGACCGAGAGAAGACTAGCACTCAGCCTGCATCTGCCGACACTGTAGAGCCAGAACTGGGGGTATGTAAGAGCAGTAAACCGCATAAGGTCACAAAAATCAAGTTAAACTACCTCACAAATTTTGGAAGCGAGAGTGGTATGGAAGATTGGAGCATCGTTGCTGCCAAGACCCTGGTTGGGAAGATCCGTGGTCGGAAATACTCATCAACGAGACTTCAACGGTGGACAAGAGAGATCTGGAGCGACTCCCTTGACTCTCTCCCGGTGGTTGGGGCCATGACCAAAGGTTGGTTCTCTCTCACCTTCGCCCGTCTTGAACACTCCGATTGGGCCCTCAAGCAATTCTGGCACCTTGAACTGCATCTAGTCTATCTCAAGCGATGGGTGCCCCTTTTTGATCCTAAAAAAGAGAATGCAGGTGTTGGCCCCATCTAGATGAGGTTGCCTGGACTGCCTCTGCATTTCTGGAATGAGACTGCGCTTCGGAACATAGGGGGCCATTTCGGTCGGTACCTGGACCATGATCGATCCTACCTATCCACTGGTAGCAGAGCAGTGGCTCGGATCCTGATTTTTCTCGACACCAGGGATGGCCTATATGAGAACTTTATCATGATGTTTGATGGGATGGAGTGGCAGCAACCTCTAGACTATGAGGGTGTGCCCTTTCGCTGCAGGAAATGTCATGAGGTAGGTCATCTATACAAAACATGTCCAAGGAAGGGGGCTGGCAGGATGGTTGCTAAGAAATCTCGCTCCATTGGCATACAAACTGAGCCGAACCCCAGCATCTTGCCGGACAGTGCGGGCATGCAGACGCGGGCACCTAAACTCCCTGGTGATGTCGGGTCGAGGACTGCGACTTTGCCCACTTGGACTACCACGCATCCCAGATCCCGGCCACAGGTCTTGTCGGTGCCACCCCAGCATGATCTCCTCATTCCGGGTACTGCCTCTTCTGGCCCTTTTACTTCTGATTATGCAGCTTTTTCTTCATCCATTACTTTGCCATTTAATGTATCTGTTATTGAACCTCATCTGTCTTCTGATTTCTCCTTACCTTGTATATCATCGAATATGACACATACATCATTAAACCTCCCATCTTTTTGCTGCACCATCGCCTCGGCCACTCCTTCTTTTTCCCCTATCATCCATCATTCATCTGCTATGCCCTCCCCTGGCCATTCTGTCACCTCTTCGGAGACTCACTCTTTGAAGCACAACTATTTTCTTAGATCCTTAACCAACCCTCAATCTGGAGAGGTTTTTGGCATTGGGCCGGGTCCGGGTAGCTTACCCTCCAAATCTCGTGGCAGACCTTCTGCCCTAGCAAAGGCCATCAAACAGGCTAACTTTGAAGTGGAAGCAGGCACACAATCTTCTCTTATGCGGGTCCTTAGAGCACGAAGAGCCTTGATGACTGTTACATCATGATTTTTCTCTCCTACAACTGCAGGGGACTGGCCAACCCTGATAAGAGATTGGCCCTCAGAGAACTATTAGCACAAAAGCCCTTTGATATACTATTTTTGCAAGAAACGCTCGGGTTGGGGTTGGAGGTGACTGCTACATTATCATCATTTCTTCCTGACTGGTCCTTCATCACTCTTGATGCTCGTGGTAGATCTGGATGATGTGCTCTTGGCATCAACAACAAAACCACCCGGATGTTAAACTGTTGGGGCCGGACGGGTGTTCTTGTGATGAATGTACTGTTTGGTAGCTCTGAGATTGAGTTTACCCTGGTTAACGTTTATGGACCCTGCTCTGACAGAGAGCACTTTTGGCACTCACTTTTGTCCTGTTCACTTATAACTGTCCCCCATCTCATTTTGGGCAGAGATCTGAATTTCTCTTTGGGTATTGCTGAATCTTGGGGACCCCTAGCCACCCCGGACCCTTTGGCTGAGTTTTTTAACTCAGCGCTCGGTGCATCTCATCTTGTAGACATTCAGACTACCAAGTTGCAACCTACCTGGCGGAAAAGGAGGACTGGTAACGCTCCATTGGCTCGCAGACTTGACAGATTTATTATTAAACAGGACCTCCTCCCTGTTTTGTCTCGTGCACGACAATGGGTGGGCTCTGGAGGCAAATCTGATCACTCGCCCATATTCCTGGAGTTTGAATGTGGACCTAATAGGGCTCGCCCCCCATACAAATTCAACTCCAGATGGTTGCGAGATCTTGATTATAACCAGCTGGTCACTCGGACCTGGCAGCACTTTAGATCTACGATGGATGTTGACCCTGGCAGGGTTATCAATGAAAACCTTAATCGAATAAAGAACCTTACCATACAGTGGGTTCGGAATAAAAAGAAACTGGAAAGGGAGGCTCTGCACAGCATTGAGGAAAAAATCGGCTCTCTCAACAATGGTGATCTGTTGGGATATAGTAATGAGGAAGCCAGGGCACAACTTTTCGCACTTGAGACCGAAAAGGCGAAACTGCTGAAACAGAAAGAGGAAGATTGGAGGCTCAAAATTCGGGCGATTTGGATACAGGCCGGTGACGAAAACACCAAATTTTTTCAGCAGCATGCAAATGGACGCAAGGCTGCTAACACCATTTGGGAACTGTCAGATCGAAATGGATTTTCTGCGAGAACGCATGATCAGCTATCTGAGCTGGGTACCAGACACTTCTCCAATCTGTATAGGGCTTCTACTATTATTAATCTCCCGGAGATCCTGCGCATTATTCAAAACTTTAAACTCTTCGTGGAACAGGAGCAGCAGGATGATCTCAATTCCCCAGTCACCATGGGTGAACTGGAAGGGGTTTTGAAATGGTTCAAGCGGGACAAAAGCCCGGGGCCTGATGGCTGGCCCATTGAGTTTTTCATCCACTTCTTTGACCTCATATCAGCAGACCTTCTGGCTATGATTGAAGATAGAAGGGTACGGGGCAGGATTTATGATGGATTTAACACCACTTTTATTGCACTTATTCCTAAATCGGACAAACCAACCAGCTTCAATGATTTCAGACCCATTTCACTGTGTAACTGTATCTACAAGATCATTTCCAAAATTATTGCAAACCGCATCAAGCCTTTCCTGTCCGATCATATTGAAAAGGAACAATTTGCCTTTCTGAACCATAGGCAAATACATGAGGCCATTGGTACAGCCCAGGAGGCCCTTCACTCTATCAAATCTCTCCGACTGAAATCGACTATTCTCAAGATTGATCTCACTAAAGCTTTTGACCAAGTTGACTGGAGTTACCTTCACCTCATCCTTATCCACTCTGGGTTTCCACATACCCTTATCAACTGGATTATGGGCTGCATTTGTCACGCTACCTTCAGGAATTTTATCAATGGTACTGCTACTGATTTTTTCCATGCGGGGAGGGGTCTCCGTCAGGGCTGTCCCCTTTCACCATTACTATTTGTCCTCGTCATGGAGGGCCTCTCTGTGCTTATCAATAATGCAAAAGAAAGAGGGTCACTACAGGGGCTCCGGATCATTGATAATTTATATCTTACTCACCTTTTATTTGTAGACGATGTACTTATATTCCTAAATGGCACTAGACAAGACTCTGTTCAATTTGATCTGCTCCTGAAATGGTTTTGCAGGGCTACCGGTATGGTACCGAATTGCACCAAATCCTCTATCATCATGACGGGTTGCACGAGACAGGAACAAGACACCTCCAGGAATCTATTTGACTATGTCTGCATTGATATCAATGGCGGACTCAAATATTTGGGGTATCTCATCAAACCAAATGACTATAAGATCAAGGACTGGAACTGGATCATAGCAAAGATTGAGCGCAGAATCAACGTTTGGTATAACCGATGGTTAACCAGGGCTAGTAGGCTCATCCTCATAAAGTCTGTACTGGAGGCCATACCGGTCTATTGGATGACCCTGGCCTGGATTCCGATTGGCATAACTAATTGGATAAAATGCATCTGCAGACAATTCCTTTGGCGCAACCAAGGTAAGGCATCCACATTTGCCTGGATTGCTTGGGATCGTATCAATTTGCCCAAAAAATGGGGTGGCTGGGGGTTAAAGGATCTTCACCTTTTTTCTCAGGCCCTTGCGGCTAAGATGGGCTGGCACTTAATTACAGGACAGAGCTTATGGAAGGAGGTTATGGTTGCCAAGTATATATCTCCCCAAAGCCCACTCGAATGGATCCGTGGCTGCATCACTCTGAATTCGGGGGCTTCAATCATTTGGAGGGCTATTACAAGGGCAACACACATTCTACAGAATGGTCTATCTTGGAAAATTGGTTCGGGAACTGCGGTTCGTATTGGCACTGACTCCTGGTCGGGGAGTGGAGAATATCATAAACTGCCGGCATTTATCATTGAACATCTAGCCCACAGAAACATCACATATCTGGCACAGATTGTTGATTGGGCACACTCCTCATGGCAGGAACAAGCCTGGCTACTGGCGGGTGACCTTGGGATCCCTCCGAAGGGCACTCGAGTCTGGCAGAAATTTATCTGGGCACTGAAAGCTACCAAAATTCGCATCTCTGACCGTGAGGACAATCTGATTTGGGCTGTTTCAAAAAATGGGCATTATTCTCCAAAGTTAGGTTACCTCGAACTCATCAAGCACAGGGAACCTCCCATTAAAGACTGGTGGTGGAGTACCATTTGGAAATTAAAATCCCCGCATAAGCACAGACTTCTGTTCTGGTGCATGCTCAGAGACTGCATTCCTACCACGGAATTCCTTCACAGAAGGGCTTACCACGGGGCATCTAGATGCTGTTACTGTCTAAATAACAGTGAGGACGCATACCATTTATTCCTGCATTGTAACATTATCCTAAACATTTGGTCTCAGATTATAATAGAATTGGGTTGCAGATTTAATTGGGGGGGTGCCACTTTATTAGAAGCCTGGACTCTTTGGTGGCAGCACTCTGCACACAGTCCAAAACTCCACAACCTCCCTCTAATCGTGGCTTGGGAAATATGGATAGGGCAAAACAAACAGATTTTCAATGAGATTCCCATTGACTGTGAATGGATTTGCGCAGCATCTCTTGCCACCTTTCGGCTCATTCCGGAGGACAGTATATGCTGCAAGCCACCTCATGAGAACCCAGAAACCATTGATCACAACTGGGCATGGGCATACTTTGATAGTGCGTCCAACGCTCATGGGTGTGGGGGGGGCGCCATTCTCTATTTGAATGACCAACACTATTACAACATCAGAATGGGGTTAGGACCAGGAACCAACAACTACGCCGAACTGCAGAGCCTCAGAATTCTTCTTACCTTTGCTCGGGACACTCACTGTGACTCCATCCAGATCTTTGGCGATTCTCTACTTGTGACCAATTGGTTTAACAATCTATCTCATTGTCACTCGCACACACTGTCTGCACTGCTGCGCGAGGTTCACCATCTCAGAGCACTATTTGACTCCATCACAGTGACTCATATATACAGGTCTCGGAACGAAGTTGCTGATCAACTGTCCAAAGAAGCTTCGGAGCTGACTTGGGGTACCTGGCACATCACTGAACATACTGCTGGACAGATCTACAGATACTATCACCGGCCTTTTATCGAGGAGGCTCCTCCTATTTTGGATGTGTAGCAGTACAGCTATATTCTGGGGGATTTTGTTTCTTCCTCCCCTTTACTTATATTCGGCATGTATTTGTATTTATTTGATATTTATACTTAGGTTCTACAGGAGTTAGTAAGTTATGCACCGAACTTACTATGTGACACTTGTTTCATTACTGATGTATCATGTTTTGGGACTGTGAATGCCCACAGTTTTGATTGTGTGGCTGACTGTAATTGATTTTGGACTGAACAGTAGTATATACTATAGCTTTATGTAACATGTAGCTGATCATTAATTGAAAATTTATGAACTTTTTCTTTGTGAAAAATATGATTATAAATTTGAATTATTTTACAAATACATCAATAAACATTTTATAGTTTCGATATTAGGGACTAGTGAGATTCGCCAATTTTTTAAATATCAAGATAATTTTCCATTCTTAAAATTATCGTTGAGTCCAACCCTACACAATTCTCCAACGGATGCTTCTAAACATTGGAACACCGATGGAAAAAAAAAAACATTATTTAAAAAAAAACTAAAATTCAGAATACCGACAACAACACAAAATTATTTAAAAAAAAAAACTTCGGAATACCGACGACACCAAAACATTATTTAAAAAAAAACGTTGTATACATCTTCTAGATGATCCCTCAAGATATGTTTCCAATATTCACGAATGCTTCTATAAGAGTTTCCACAAATACATCAATATGATGCCACATCAAAATTCCATTTTGAATCTATTCTTGAAAATATGTTCTATGCATACTCCTAACTAAAGACTCATGAAACAATGAAAACAAGATTTCATAAATTAACACACTTATAAAGTGTCAAGAATTGACCACAGGGGGGACTTGACCAAATCCTTTCATTAATGTATTTTAGATACACCAGACGCAGTTTATCAACTTGTCTATCACATCCCAATACCACTCTTTGATGTTAAGTGCAACCACCATTTTCCAATAAAGCTTTAGCTCACTCACTTTCTAATTCCCATTCTCTAAATAGAAGCCAAATTACCAAGATAAGTGATATGGAATTGACAGTGCCAAAACAAACTCCCACATTAGATTCTGATTTTCAACTAGTTTACGTGTATTGGCCATGACGATATCACTAGCCTTATCATATATGAACACTTATCTAACAAAGAAGTTATTTTTATGTTTGTTGGATATTTTGTGGAACTTTCTCCCCCAGAGTTGAGTGTTTGTGAGCATAAGGTACAAAGAATAAGGGAAATGGTCTCATCATTCCTACACTTGGACATGTATAGGCATTGTATAGGTATGCTAGTTAGAGAAGGATGTTTTGGGAAAGCCCGAGTTGTCACTTATAAATCAGACATATCCAAGGATATTTCCTCTACATATCGCCATTCTAGTTTCCAGGAACATACCAGGGATGTATTGCAGTGACTGAATGGATCTATTCCTATTCTTTATAATGTTCAACAATAATATTTTTTTCATTAATAGGAAAACAAATATTATATATTAGAAAGTATAAAAACACATCTGATTTATGTTCCTAGATGAAATCAAGATAGCCACGTCATAATATCACATAAAAACCATACCGGTAAATCTCATCCTATGATTAATTAAAATCAACATCCATCCGAATCCAAAAGGTTGGGCTATTAAAAAATGTCAAGATTAAGATGTGCTAGATTTCCATCTCAATCTCGTGAAATTCCCAATACTTAAACCTCATTGAAAGTGACAAGGAAAAAATCAAAATTTAAAGACAGTTTTCTTCTTCAACTGCAACCTAATATTGTTCACCACATCACTAAACTATTTTTTCCAGCATGACCAATCACATAGTTCCCTAATTACCCTCTATTTCCAAAGAGCTTTTCATTTGTAAAGTAACATAGACGGGAATTCTATAACCATTTAGCACTAGCATTGTCAAAATATTCCTATTGAAAATATTATTTTATCTAAAATATGTGTCTAAAAGCAATTGATGAGATGCCAAATTACTTGGATCCAGTATTATGATCGAAAGGAAATTAATAGTTTGATTTATACGGATCCCCAATATGTTATGGTTATTTGTGATTCTAAGGATACCTCCCTTATATTGAGTGGAACAACTTCATTGCACTAATAAAAGTCATGGTAATACATTGGACTTGACGCATATAATGACACTACATTCTAAAAAACACAATAGACCCCAGAAAATTAACAAGTTTGTTCATTTTCTGCTTTGACAATGGTTAACAAAAGGTAAAATGAGCATTCATATTTCTTTGTATCTTATAGACATACTAATCACAACCAAGTCTGACTCACTAAGTCAATCCAATTTGTGTTTAACTTGCAAAACCGAGTTGAACCAGAAAAGGAAGGGTTGAATCGATTCAGTTTCCTCACATAGTAGAGTCAGACTTTCGAGTTGGTTGGACTCAAAGGAGTCAGGTAACACTGGTTCAACACCCAAACATGCAGAATTTTGTATCTGGGAGTTATGCGAGACTTCAAAAAATGATTATGGATTGCACCTCAAAAGATATCAGACAATAACTTCAACTCACAAAAGAATCAATTGAATCAATAATATTTAGACAATAATACTTACCCATAATATCGATCTTTTATATTATGCTAAGAAATATCCCCTTTTATAGGCATCTCATGTCAGTATGGACATTCAGCACCACGCGTACACTCACCACGAACATAGAAACTACATACATGAGCATGATTTCTTCTGTAATATGGTGTTGTCCTTTGAAGCTTCAATATCGTATCTGTTAAGTCTCAATTTTGCCTATTTTTTGACACCTTTTCCAGGCCTTACCTCCCCTATTTTTGAACTCCTTCCACCCCTAATCATGCTTAGTTCAACTATATTGTTTATTTTTGGCTAAAAGGGTTCTATAAGCTTAAGTTATATCAAATTAAAATAATAAGTGTCATTTTTCCTTGAACTTGAAGTATTCTTTGATCTAGATGTACATTTATTTAATTACCACTCCAACTGATCTAGAACTCATGTGTAGATTTTCTTTGATTCGAAACAACTCCGAAGATTCCTGAAGATAGCTCGTGTGGCCACATTTCCTGCAGAAGCTTCAAAATTCCTATAGACACTGATTTCCTGCAATGAAATCAGTGGTTGAATATGTTATACTTATTTACAGATCGAGCAAGATCATGGGTTTTGTGGGGAATTCGTCGCATATGGAGGCTTTCCTATTGGCTGCGTCGAACCTCCTTCTGAAATAACCCAAACCTACAGACTTCTTCTCGTGACCACATGAGGAGGCAGCTTCAGTTATGTAACTAAAATTTTCTAATCCATGCTTTCAGTCATGGATTAGACTCAACATAATTTAATTTTGATGATATGGACCTGTATTTTTGGCTGATAGCTTGGATTAGTAATTTTCCTTATTCGAGCCAAATATGGGCTTTCAAGGCTGTATAAAATAAGATGTATTTCATATTGTAAAGTGTGGTTGGGTTAGGAATTTTGTTGATAAGAAATATATCATATTGTACTTGGCTGTATACTTTCAAATTAATATAATATCTTATTTTATATCTACTTTTATGAGAAATATCTTCGAGTTTTGAAGGGGTTGTGAGTGAGGGAGGGCCCCCTTTGCTCACAACTCTTACAATGCAGTGTGTGTGTGTTTAATTCTTTTTTATGCAGCAATAACTCCTTTATGCAGCTAATGCACTCTTTCTAAAGTTTCAACAATAGTTTGCTATTTGATTAAATGATTAAATTTCTTATGTTAAATGTGTTAATTTTATTTTATCAAAGCTTGGATTTACGCTGTCTAAGTTGGTTTATTGATTGTTGTAATTTGATCTTTTATCTTTTCATGGTCAATATCAGCAATAACGAGAGTTGTAGATGGATGTTGTAGTCCACTCCATCGCCTTTTTTGCTAAGTATTGATGCAGGAAAGAGGCATTAGTTGGTGTGGGTATGAATAGTTAATTTATGAACACTTGCAGTAATAAGCCTGCATATATTTTTCATAGTATCTCACAAGCTTACCTACCCTAGGTTGACAATTTATGATTGGAAAATTATAAGTCTATAATTTGACTCCACATTTTGGTGCGGACAAAAAATTCTTGTGTCGCTGCAGGAATTTTTTTTTCCTGTGTTGCAGGAATTCCTTGTGTCACTATAGGAAATTTTTGTTCCTGTGTTGCAAGAATTCCCTGTGCCACTACAAGTTGAAAATTTATGATTGGAAAATTATAAGTCTATAATTTGACTCAACATTTTGGCGTCATTGTCAGGGAGGTGCTAAGGGATAATACTAAAAGTGTTTTAGTTTTATTTTGTCAATTTTTTTTTGCAGTACAGGGGGGGTCGAAGTGATAAGATGAAGGGCAAAGCCCACACACCCACAAAGGTAATAAATTTGCCAAAGCCATGTCCTGATTGTTTGGTAGGTATAGTTTTTGAATTTGTTTCTTTCCTTCATTCTTTTTAAGTTTTTTTATTTCTTGGGTGTTGTAAGAACCCCCCCAATCTATTCAACCATGTGTTAACAAGATATACCAACTAACTTGTTGAAAAAAAAGAAATGGTATTTCAAGGAATTTTTCAATGAGGATTTTTTAGGCTAATATCAATGTACCTATTTCATTGATCAATTGGAAAGAAAATTCAATGAAGGAGTCTCAAAGTAGTACATGGAGAACCTCTTTTAATTTGGTAAGAAATGGAAAACATTGTTACTTTTGAATTCCCTATCAAAGATCCAGGAGTGGCACAAATGCATAGTATTCCCCCATTCGCACTACCAAAATTCCATGGTTTGGAAAATAAAGACCGAGATACATTATTATTTGAATTTGAAGTACTTTGTAGAGGATATGATTATTTTACTAATTCTCAAAGGTTGAAAGTGTTTCCTCTTACTCTAAAAGCAACAGATCTATGATGGTTCATGAGCCTTGGAGGGAACTACATTCAAACATGGGAAGACATGAAGAATGTATTCTTGGAGAAATACCAAGATTACTGCCAGGCCGCTGAAGATATTTTTGGGATAACACAAGGGAAAATGAAAGTTTGGAGTATTATGTGGAGTGATTTAGATACAAAATCCAAAAATAAAAACATAATAATTTGGTAAAAGAAACCTTGAAAACACTCCTACTCAAAGGAATCAAAGATGAATTTTTAGAATCTTTAAATCTTATAGGAGAAGGTGATGTTCCTCACTTACCATATGATGATGTTTGTAAATTGTGCATTATTTATTCAAGAGAAATCTCCAACCTTTGTAAGAATTCTAAAGAACCTTCTTCTCAATTTTGGAAATCTACTACAAAAATAGGAGCTACAAAATCTTGTCTAAATTTACAATTGGATGATTTACAGGAAGAACAAAAGCAGTGCAAGGAGGATCATTTAGCTTATTATTTTCCATCACTATCGGGGTTTAAAAATGTGTTCAAGCAATCAAGTAAGGAAATAAATATACCTCCAGGTATAACTCAAAACTCATCATCATTTAATACTTGGAATAGTATTTATTATCCCCAACAGGTTCCTCAACACATCCACAACCCTATAGTTAAACTTATAATCCTCCTCCAATTCAATACCCCACATTATGGCCACATTGGACCTCTCCCTCGAGCCATATATTCCCACAACTTCAAGGATGGTTTGGAGCCTCTTCTCTAGGAAAATTTCCCATGAAAACTCCATTACCTGAGCCACAACCAACACAATTCCTATATAATGCACCACCATGTCATCCTTCTCTATGGTCCCAATCATTTGTGCAACCAAATCCTAATTCTGATTATCAAGTTGCACATCAATTTAAAACACCTATTTTTCCTACTCACTCCCCTACTGAATGCAATGCCATATCTTTTGGATAGGGGAGAGGAGTGAATTTATAAACTTCCCCTATTACCACACAACATTTACCTTAGGAAGAAACTTTAATCCATAAACCATTAAAGGAGAAATATATAATTGGAACTTCTTTGAAAACCGTTGTTGAAGCTCACCAATAAGAAAATCCTAGAATTTCCCTTAACCATCCTTGTTAATCTGAAGAGAGAAAACATCAAGCTGTGGAAGATTTGGAGAATCATCAATATGTGGGTCCTATTGAATCTTGGTTCCAAACAATTTTTAGCACACCCCATTCCCTCATTAACTGGAAAATCTTGGTACCATATCAATCAAAGCAACTGGTTTCTCACACTTTGGTAGGTATTGAGGTTTATTCTTTAAAAATAAGTGTGAGTATGTTTAGCATTATGTTGCATACATGGATACATTGCAAGTATTCCTACACTTGAAATGGATATTACTCTCTTTAAAATATGGTATGGTAATGAATAAAGATGCCATTTGAAATAAAATTGTATAACAACACTCTTGAAATTGTGATTCACTAAAGTACAAATTGTAAAATTTCTATTATTATGCACTCTCGTGGTAAGACCTGTCAGAAGAAATTTACTCTTAATGCCTCATATTTTATAAAGTGACTTTGATTATTGACCAATAAATATCATCCAGAATTAAAAAAAAAAAAAAGACCCTCTTTGGAGGTATTGATGAGAATATTCCTATGGTGGACCACGCCTACAAAACTATAACAAGTTTTTACAAGAACCCTGACATGATCAATTTTAGGAATTTTTTTAGTCATTAGCTAAGATGTTTTGTTTAAAATGAGTTCAAGGTATAAGGAACAACCAGTAAAGATTAGTAATTAAAAAAATTTCATGCCATCCCGTACTCTCAAGGAGCATAATTGCCTCCCCATCTATTAAGTAACCTATTTAAGGTTGATTATAATTAGAGTTTTTATATAATATAGATTAATTGATGGGTAGGAGGTATCATTATGAGCCGACCTACCTTGATCATGGATCCTAACGATAACGACATTACCGCACTGGTCACCAATGCAAGTTAATGGATTTCAGTTGAAAATCTAGAAGACAAGAGGTCTCATCACGAGCCGACTTGTTCTTTCTTGTTACTTCTTGTGAATGGAACTGTCGTTAGCTGGTTACCAAGATGGGACAATGGCCTTCAATTAATTTCAAAATAAATGTAAATTCTTTGAAACAACTCTAAATCTATATCTAACAGTTGGGACACAGGCATTTCGTGGGTTAAAATTCATCCCTATCGAGGCTATTGACATATGCTGGCAGCAGGGCCATTCCTATGGTATTAAAGTTAACTTTACACTATGATTTACTTGGTTGTTTTTATCTTCCTAAATTCATTATCATATCTCTTTGAGAATGGCTTTAAAGATCCTTCCGGTGTTATGCCTTGGAGTTCTATCTTTTTGGAACAATTTGTTTTTATGGATGTGGGACCCTTAGTGCAGGTACCTCACCTTGCCTAGGAAAGAGGAGCTTCAACTATATGTGGATAATGGTAAGATTGTCACTATGGGAAAGTATTATTATGACTACTTTTAAACTTCATGGATTTCAAATCATGCCACTCATATTTACAATGAGGATATTAAAGTAAAACTTTTGATCGAGGATGCCCCATAAATGTTTATGGAAATTTTAACAAGTTGGCTATTTTATTCAAATAAATAACACCATCCTTGCATTTTAGTATTCCCATGGCAACCTTTGTGCTATATTTTCATGAAATTAGTTTAAACAAATAAAGATCCAAACAGACACTTTGTTTTTGGAACAAGCTCTATCTAGTGAAGGAAATATGGGCCACATAGAATTGCAAGAACATTATTATGAGAATCCATAAATGGAGCTTAGTGAAATGAAGTCGCCTTCACTAAGTGGGCCCGCAGGCTATTTTTGGCGCAAAGTCTATTTTTAGACTATGTCTATTTTTAGACATAGGGATCATGGTCTATGAGTTGCAGGATGCTATTTATGGATGATTGGTCGAGCTGGTAAAAATAGATGGACCTCTATTTTTAGACATTGGGCGGTTTCTATTTTTAGACTGCCAGGCTAAAAATAGAACAGTCAAATATTATTAACCCTTAATAATATTTAGACTATAAACATTATCTTATCCTCTTGGAGCACTTCAGTTTGATGCTTGGATGTGGCACATGCAGCTAACAGAAGGAAATATGCTTTTCCTAAGGGTTATTTGAGCTATTGCATGGTTGACTTCAGTTAGAACTCATGTGGCAGAGTTTGGTGGAGTTGATGAGACAGTTGGTGGAGTTGTGTTCGGCTTAACTTAGTTGAACTAGTTGTATTTAGTCTAACTGATAAATACACTAGTGATGAGTGGTGTGAATTAATTATTAATTAATTCACTAATTATTAACTCATAAATCAACTAAAGAATACATCAGTTAACTGCAATGCATGGACAGTTCAGTGGAGACCAGTGATAGAGGTGGGTGAAAGGGTGAGTCTACTATCAGTTGTGACTATGGTTGTGCATGAGATTTGCACACACATTGATTGAGATTGCCAATGAGGATTGCGCAGTACAAGCCAGTGGGATTCGAACTTGGATCTCATCATTATTCATCTTGGATTGCGCAGTAGAGGCAGGCAGACTTGTGGAGGAGATTTGAACCTGTGACTTGTTCATCTTCCGTGCTAGTTTGTGTGTAGCTTGTGAGATAGTGCTGAGAGTTGTGAGAGATTTGTGCTATGTATTGTTACATGTTTTCTATCATTATAATATACAGATAGTTGGGGGTTTTCAGCTATTTCTTTTCCCATTACATCCTGTGTTGATATGTGTGCTTGATTATGTTTTAATGAGCGCATGCGACTGCTTTCTATTTCCGCATATTGATGATCAATTGTAGAAGAGGTTATGTATTATGCATGAAGCTTAAATAGTGTGTAATCAGGATAATATCGGTGAATAATTCAGAAAATTATTCAAATTTCTACATGGTACAGAGTGAGATTGATCATTGGATCTATTACAGTGATTACAATTATTTCGGTAGACAGAGTTTGTAACGGGCCAGGTAGCCTCTGGATCCATCCTTTCCTTGAAAGGTGATATATCCAGTAAATGCCCCTACAGTCAATCTCTGTGCTAGAAATAATTTTTTCTCACAGATCGGAAGCTGTTGAGTTTTGAGCTGGTGGAATTCGAATTTGCAGCAGAATTTGGAATTTGAATTTGCAGCAGTTTTCTTGGTGCGGGAGTTGAAATGTCTTTCAACGGATTGCGACTGGAATATGCCCTTGAGGGCAGTTCGAATTATGTTTCATGGAAGGACAGAATGGAGGCAGTATTATATGATAACAGGTTGAAGGAGTTCATAGAAGCTGAGATCCCAAAGCCTATTGATGCTGCTCAAGTTGAGGCTTGGCAAAAGAAGATGGCAAAATGTCGAAGGATTCTGTTGGAGGGCGTGAAGGATCACATTGTATCCAACATGCATGGAAAAGCTTCTCGATACTTGATGTGGAAAGTGTTGAGAGATTTATTCCAAAGCAAGAGCAACCAGAGGAAGTTGGCGCTCAAGGGTAAACTCAGACACATAAATATGGAGAAAGGCAACAGTATGCTGAAGTACCTCACGAAGCTCATCCAATGCAGGGATGAGCTGGGAAGTGTGGGGGTGACTGTCGATGATGAGGAATTGGTGAGCTTGGCTCTCCTTGGTCTTCCAAAGAGTTGGCATACCTATTAGGATTCTGTCAATGGTCGGGAGAAATTGCCAGGATGGGAGCGACTATGGTCGGATCTTGTGCAAGAGGAGATAAGGCGGAATACCAGGGACGGATCTTCATCAAAGGCATCTGATGAAGAAAATTGTGCTTTGGCTGCCAAAGCAAAGAAGGGGAAGAGTAAGAAAGCTTCTCATTCCGGTGCGAAAGGCAAGAAGCAAGACATTTCCAAGGTGAAGTGCTTTCACTGTCACCAACACAGACATTATGCCACAAATTGTCCGCAGAAGAAGAAAAATGAGCAAGCTTCTAGATCTGCAGCTGGAGAGGCCTTAGCCTCGCAGTTTGAGCTATATTTTTCGCTGATCGCATGCTTGGTCTCAAGTGTGATGGGATCAGTATGGTTCTTGGACAGTGGTGCGTCTTTTCACACGAATGGAGATCAGGATTTGTTTTTAGATCTGGATGAGAAAGATCTTGGAGTGCACATTGAGATGGGCGATGATGGTAGATACAGTGCGACCGGTATTGATACCATTTCCTTTAAGAGGGAGTCTGGTAAAACCTTCGTATTGAAGGATGTGATGCATGTTCCAGGATTGAAGAAGAATCTGATCTCTGTGGCGATGTTAGAAGACAAGGGGTACGATGTTATCTTCAGTGAAGGAAAGGCTTTCCTGCGCAGTAAGACAACTGGAGAAACCCGGAAGATAGGGGTTCGAGTCAAGAACCTTTATCAATTACATGTAGATGGCGGTGTAGCAATGGCATGCAAGGATGAAGGAGTGGTGAGCCGGGATGATGGCGAGCTGTGGCACCGGAGATTGGGCCACCTTCACCATGGAGCTTTGAAGATACTGCAGTAGATTTCTACTGGGCTTCCTAAGGGCACTCTTGTGCAGTCAGATCAGTGCAAGGGGTGTACCTTGGGAAAATTTGTGAAAGCCACATTTCACGAGAAGGATATTCACGCCATGACGATCCTTGATAGAGTTCACACAGACGTGTGTGGACCTTTCTCAGTAGCTTCGATAGTAAAGAAAAAGTACTATGTGATCTTTGTTGATGATTTCTCTCGGAAGTGCTGGATCTTCTTCATGCAGAAGAAGAGCGAGACATACTCAAAGTTCTGTGAGTTCAAGGTGCTGGTTGAGAAGGAATCGGGGAAGCATGTGAAGGCTCTTAGGAGTGACAATGGTGGTGAATTCATCTCTGCTGAATTCAAGGAATTTTGCAGTGCAGAAGGGATTCGGAGAGAGCTCATCGCACCCCATAACCCACAACAGAACGGGGTTGCTGAGCGGAAGAATAGAACGATCATGGGTGCTGCACGGGCGATGTTGCATGATCAGGGCCTACCCCTTCACTTGTGGGCGGAGGCATGCACACGCTTTATATAGCAGTAACTCGTTAGATTTGATTATACTTGGCATGAGCATGTCCTGAGAGGCGTCGTGAGGTCTGGAGATTTCCCATTTGAGGATTTTTGGTTCACCGTCTACATGCATGTGATAATATTAGAAAGAAGTCGGATCCGACCGGCACAGGTTGGGATATTTGTGGGGTACACAGAAACACCCCACAACTATCGTGTGTATTTTCCAGACAGTCGGAAGACTGTTGTGCGACGGGATATCAAATTTCATGAGGAGAAAGCCATGAAGTGTTCGCTTGAGAGGGAGCCACACTCGCATGCAGATGAGGAGCTATTAGTTCCTAAGGATGAGCCTCAGGATGTGGATCAGCCACAAGAGGAGGTTCATGGAGTGGAAGAGACCACTTAGGCAGCGCCAACCATCAGAGGGCGGAAGCGCACTACGTAAGCCGAGCGACCGGCTCAAGATGCAGAAGAGCCAGGAACACCATAAAGCATATGCCAAGTGCATGCAGACGCTCACCGACCGGTACACTGGATACATGGCTCTTGTGAGAAAATGTGTCGTGACAGAGCCATCCTCTTTTGAGGAAGCTGTGGAGGACCCCGCATGGGTAGATGCCATGGTGGAAGAGTATGATTCGATTGTCAGAAACAGTGTATGGGAGATTGTCCCAAGGCCGAAGGGGAAATCAGTGGTGGGTTCGAGATGGATCTACAAAGTGAATCAGGCAGCTGACGGGAGTGTGGAGAAGTACAAGGCAATATTTGTTGCCCGAGGCTTCTCATAGATAGAGGGGATCGATTATGAGGAGACCTTTGCACCTGTCGCAAGGTATTCTTCCATACGGACGATTCTTGCTCTCTCAGCGTAGATGGGGTGGCACATTCATCAGATGGATGTGAAGACCGCGTTCCTCAACCTGAGTCAGCTGAGGAGGAGGCATAGAGCAGCCCGGTTTCAAGATCTTCAAGCAGTTGAGTCTACGTGTGGGCATCAAGAGAGCACCGACGGGTTGGAAGCACCTCTGTGTTTGGTACACACGGATAGACAGTTATTTCACCAGACTTGGATTCTCCAAGAGTGAGGCGGATCCTAACCTGTACCAAATTGTGGTGGAGGGGAAGTTGCTGATCATTTTACTGTATGTAGATGATCTGATTTTGATGGGTGATGAGATGTTGATACTTTCATGCAAGGAGGATATTCCAAGAGAGTTTGAGATGAAGGACTTGGGCCTCCTTCATTATTTCCTGGGATTGGAAATTTGGCAGCGCAGTGATGGACTATTTTTTTCTCAGGGTAAGTATGCCTGAGAAATATTGGAGAAGTTCAACATGCATGGCTGCAAGCCTGTTGATACTCCTCTTCCTGGAGGTTGGAGGAAGGAGGATGCTACTTCAGCGGAGGTAGTCGATGCCACTGTTTATCGAGAGTTGGTGGGGTCGCTTATGTATCTGGTCAATACACGACCCGATATATGCTATGCTGTTAACCAGCTTTCGCAAGCTAGGTTTAAGCCTACCAAGCTCTTCTGGAAGGCAGGCAAGCATGTATTGCGTTATCTTAGAGGCACATTGGGATATGGCTTGTGTGTTTATTAGGTAGAGCGGAGGGTGAATCTGGTGGTATTTCAAACGTGCGGTATTTTGGAAAGGTGAAGCCCAACCTGGACAAAGAGCACATCTAGAGGGATCAGATCGGGCCTGACAACGCTGGCACAAAGCAGGGAAGCTGAAAGATCCGGTGGCAGACTCATGCTTCCGCTATGCTTCTATATATGGCAGCAAGCTTGGTCGCATGCGAGGCATTGATGAGGAAGATTCTCGTCGAAGGAACGGGGCCGCATTTGGAGCTCATCATGGATTTTGTGATAAACTTAGGCTGTAATTATCCTGGCCAATCTAGTATTTCATGATAGATCCAAACACATCAACATCAGGTACCATCATATCAGAGATTGTGTGCAGCGGAGAATCATGTTACTTTCATACATTCCCATGGAGGATGAGGATGCTGATATCTTGACGAAGGCGCTCACCAGAAGAAAATTCGAATACCATAGAGGTAGGATAGGGGTTGCAGATAATCCATATCTTGTTGAGAGGGAGTGTTGAAAATGCAACAAGATGATGGAGCTTAGTGAAAATAAGTCGCCTTCACTAAGTGGGCCCGCGGGCTATTTTTGGCGCAAAGTCTATTTTTAGACTATGTCTATTTTTAGACATATGGATCATGGTCTATGAGTTGCAGGATGCTATTTATGGATGATTGGTCGAGTTGGTAAAAATAGATGGACCTTTATTTTTAGACATTGGGCGGTTTCTATTTTTAGACTGCCGGGCTAAAAATAGAACAGTCAAATATTATTAACCCTTAATAATATTTAGACTATAAACATTATCTTATCCTCTTTGAGCACTTCAGTTTGATGCTTGGATGTGGCACATGCAGCTGACAGAAGGAAATACACTTTTCCTAAGGGTTAGTTGAGCTATTGCATGGTTGACTTCAGTTAGAACTCATATGGCAGAGTTTGGTGGAGTTGATGAGACAGTTGGTGGAGTTGTGTTCGGTTTAACTTAGTTGAACTAGTTGTATTTAGTCTAACTGATAAATAAACTAGTGATGAGTGGTGTGAATTAATTATTAATTAATTCACTAATTATTAACTCATAAATCAACTAAAGAACACATCAGTTAACTGCAATGCATGGACAGTTCAATGGAGACCAGTGTTAGAGGTGGGTGAAAGGGTGAGTCTACTATCAGTTGTGGCTATTGGCTGTGCATGAGATTTTCACACACATTGATGGAGATTTCCAATGAGGATTGTGCAGTTGGAGCCAGTGGGATTCAAACTTGGATCTCATCATTAATCAACTTGGATTTCGCAGTAGAGGCAGGCAGACTTGTGGAGGAGATTTGAACCTGTGACTAGTTCATTTTCTATACTAGTTTTGTGTGTAGCATTGAGATAGTGCTGAGAGCTGTGAGAGCTTTGTGCTATGTATTGTTACATGTTCTCTATCATTATAATATAAAGATAGTTGGGGGTTTTCAGCTATTGCTTTCCCCATTACATCCTGTGTTGATATGTGTGCTTGATTATGTTTTAATGAGCGCATGCGACTACTTTCTATTTCTGCATATTGATGATCAATTGTAGAAGAGGTTATGTATTATGCATGAAGCTTAAATAGTGTGTAATCAGGATAATCTCGGTGAATAATTCAGCAAATTATTCAAATTTCTACAGGAGAAACAATAGAACAATTGATTTCCTTGTATGAGTACATGCAAGAATTTTGGTGTGGGGGAGATGTTAAGTCTCAATTTTGCATATTTTTTGACACCTTTCCCAGGCCTTACCTCCCCTATTTTTTAACTCCTTCCACCCCTAATTATGCTTAGTTCGTATATATTGTTTATTTTTGGCTAAAAGGGTGATATAAGCTTAAGGTATGTCAAATAAACATAATAAGTGTCATTTTTCATTGAACTTGAAGTATTATTTGATCTAGTTGTATCTTTATTGAATTACCACTCCAACTGATCTAGGACTTCTGTGCAGATTTGATTTGATTCGAAACAACTCTGCAAATTCTTAAGGATAGCTCATGCAGCCACATTTCCTACAGAAGCTTTGAAATTCCTACAGATGTCGATTTCTTACAACCGTCCTGATTTCCTGGAATGAAATCAGTGGTTGAATATGTTCTACTTATTTCCATATCGAGGAAGAACATGGGTTTTGTGGGGAATTTTTCACATATGGAGGCTATCCTATTGGCTGCTATGAACCTCCTTCTTAAACAACCCAAACCTATAGATTTCTTGTCGTGACCACATGAGAAGGTAGCTTCAGTTATGTAACGGAAATTATCTACTCCATGCTTTCAGTCATGGATTAGACTCAACAGAAGATAAGTTTGATGATATGTACCTGTATTGTTGGCTGATAGCTTAGATTAGTAATTTTCCTTATTCGAGCCAAATATCATCTTTCAAGACTGTATAAAATCAGATGTATTTCATATTGTAAAGTGTGGTTGGGTTAGGATTTTTGCTGTATATCAGATTGTACTTGGCTTTATACTTTCAGATTAATATATATCTTATGTTATGTCTACTTTGTTGAGAAATATCTTCGAGTTTTGAAGGGGTTGTGAGTGAGGGAGGGCCCCCTTTGCTCACAACTCCTGCAACACAGTGTGTATGTGTTTAATTCTTCTTTATGCAACAATAATTCTTTTACATAGGTAATTCACTCTTTCTAAAGTTTCAACAACAGTTTTTTAATTGATTAAATTTCTTATGTTAACGTGTTAATTTTATTTTTACAAAGCTTGGATTTATGTTGTCTAAGTTGGTTTCTTGATTGTTGTAATTTGATATTTTAGCTTTTCATGGTCAATATCAGTAATATCAAGAGTTGTAGATGGATGTTGTAGTCCACTCCATAGCCTTTGATGCTAAGTATTGATGCAAGAAAGAGGCATTAGTTGGCGTGTGTATGAATAGTTAATTTATGAACACTTGCAGTAATAAACTTGCATATATTTTGCATGGTATCTCACAAGCTTACCTACTCTGGGTTGAAAATTTATGATTGGAAAATTGTAAGTCTATAATTTGACTCAACATTTTGGTGCGGACAGAAATTTCCTGTGTCATTGCAAGAATTTTTTTTTCTTGTGTTGCAAGAATTCCCTGTGTTGCTACAGGAAATTTCTGCTCTTGTGTTGTAGGAATTCCCTATGCCGTTGCAAGTTGAAAATTTATTATTGGAAAATTATAAGTCTATAATTTGACTCAACAGTATCATTTGGACGAACCTTTCGATATGATGATTCATAATCTATTCCTACTCTAGCCTGGAAAAGCCACATTCGATGATTGTTTGCCTCAAAAAGAGAAAGCTAACATAAATAGAGCTAACATTTAACCAAACATTAAACAGATAACTAATTATCAATCCATTTAGCTATTCTTGCTCTATTATGTAGTATCAACAGAAAATAAGCATTTACCTCAAAAAAAATATTTCTAGCAAACACAATTAAACCAACTTTTTTTAACTGATAAAGTTAAAACAAATAACCCTTTAGGAATATTAGTCTTCACACAGATGAACAACCTAGAATAACAATATAGTGAATATCCTTGAAATGAAAATAATCAATTAATAGTGTTCAGAATATATCATATGATTTTCACAAATGAGGAAATGCCTTAAATACATATGCATAGGGTTTCCTTAGCTACCATCAAACCCTAACCATGGGAGCACTAAGACAACCTATTAACCATCAATATCAGTTGTAACTACCCACTAAAGGTGTACCATCAATGACTTAAAGGCCATTGGGACCAGAAGTTAACTACCCACCAAAGGTCTTCAATATGTTAAACAGTTCACAAACATCCTTCTATGGTTCTTCAATACACCAGCCTCAAAATTCATAAAGGATCAGCTCCAAGTAGTCTTCAAGGTCTGCAGTTATCTCAAATTCAAAGGGTTTCCAAACAACCTCAATTTTGTCTGCAAAAATAGTATTTTCATACAAGACGTAAATGTGCCTTTAACAAGGGTCTGAAATCCAAGTCTTTGAGCTAGTGATCCGAGCCTCCCATAGTCAAGGATTAGAATTAACAATCCATAATAGTTAGACTACCCAAGAATTTAAATTATGGTCCTTACAATTCAGCAACAAGTATGAGCTTGAGCCTAGGCAATTTAGCCTAACAACTATGTCTCCAAATTAGGATGAGCCTTCAACCAAGTTGTCAAGGATTCGATATATTTAACTTTTCAATAAACTAAGTTTTTCCAAACTCCAAGTGTCACTTCCCACTGCCTCTCCACATGACCGGATATGAGTATAGACTGATATTTCCCACATGTTTGAGCCACAAAAGGATAAATACCAAAGTCTATTATCTGATATGAGCTAAGTAGTTATGTCTGGAAGTAAGTCACTGCATATCTTTAGTATAATACCTCCACAGATCTGAACCTAGGAATATTATAGATCCACTAAATTGAGTTGTAGTGATCCTTCACACACATCTGAGTTGTGAGATAACACAGTCCTGAAACCAATATTTATTGGTCTGAGGTGTAAGGAATTTTTAAGGTCTATAACCCTTATCTGAGTTGTTGGAGACAGTCTACACCAAACAGGTTTTTCCTTTATATATAGAACCGAGCTGCAATGAAGACTCTCCACATATCCACTGAGTTATTCCTCCTTAGCCTCCTCAAACTATGATCTTCCTTCCTGCAATCCAAGGGCACAGGTGGTTGTTAAGGTCCGAGCTTGTCTCTAAAATATTCACTAATTTTCTCGAGCTAAAATGGAGCGTAGATTTATATTTATAGTTGTGTGTCCCTATGAAGAGACATGACAGTTAGGTGTGTCAAATATGACTTTCCTAGATCTTTTGATCTTTTATGATTTAGAAAGTAAAGTGTTTTTTGATAATAAATATTTCAAAAAACTTGACCACTGGCACAGTCTAAACGCTTTGGTAGATGAAAAATTGTCCCCAAACACAGAAAAATGCAGCAAAAAGGAGTCAAAATAAGAAAATCGGCATACTTCGCAGTTCCCACATTCCTACATCATGTTAGTGGAAAACACATCATTGGAACACGTTTAATTTTTGCATTATGATTTTGAGAAATTTAGTGTTCTAGTCTTGTTGCAATATATCGCAATATGTTATAAATCTGGACAGCTAAATACATTATGGTTTAGCTGGTGTTTGATCTTGCAATTTGTATTCAAAATAAGTGAATGATGGTCAAGCAGTTGAAACAGAGTTTTTCCTAGTACATTTTATCTTCATAAGAATTTATGGCTATGTTGTATAAATGGATTTTATATTTTGATGGTCTGAATATTATCTAACGAAGGTTTTGGAAGTAAATCTAGATCGTGACAATTGACAATTATTCATGAGACTATGGATTAAATGTTTGATATTGATTTTCATTGGATACCAAATAAAAGGATTTAGGATAATGATTATCCAAACTCACATTTTTTTAAGGTGAATAAAATAGGTTAAATTTAGTAGAAATTTCGGTGTTTGTTTTGGTTATAAGGAATTAAAATTTCAGGGTATAATTTCTCCATGGATTTAGATGTCTTGTAAATCAAACTTTGGTTTTTTTTCAAGTGGGATTTTGACTTTTTGTTTCACCCAAGTTATGAGAAAATGATTTTTTCAGAGCAATTTTGGATAATCATTAATGTGCCTGCTACAATGTAGACACAGAGATAAAAGACTTTTCAAGCTTGGATCTAATCTCAAAAAGCTTGGATCTGTTACAGAGAAGTCTAGTGACCATACATTTGACCCGTTGTTGCTATTCGGGAGAATTTGAAGTGCACACTTAATTGATGACAGTTCATTGTCCAGAAAAAAGGATCTATGCACAATTACAAATTGGTAAAATTAGTGTTGAAATCCCATCATTGAAAAATTGAATAGGATCCAGAACAAGGATCAATTCCTCCATCTTCCATCTCATAGAATTCAAACCATTAAATAATAGATGAACCAGGGGTTTGTGTCTTCCACTTGTCTAGACTTGAGTGATAACCTAGCCCAACCAATAACATTATAAAATTGTTTACCATGACGAATTTGTTTTGAGTTGGTCAATGCATACATAAATTATATCACTGTATGCTAACAACAGTCACATTTAAGAAGCTCGGTGGATAGTGGTAGAATAAACTCAAACATGTGATAAATAATCACTTGTGGAGGCTCCTTACACTATTTTAACACAAATTGTGTAGCTCAGACTTGTAGCCTGCATTTTTGAACTTGGATACATGTGATAGCTATGGGGCTCAAACTTAGCATTCTCAAACTTGTGGAGCTACAAGGATATACTTGGTTTCTTTTTAATAGACTTGGCACATTACTTGGAAAACTTTTATAACACTCCATTAATAATTCAGGTCTTTTCATCATTATTCATACAATGAGAATTTTGTAAGGTTTTAGAGTTACTGTGTATTATGCAAGTTACAAAATGAGTAGAGTATGTGTTGGCTAGAGGGGTCCTGACCCAGGTTCGGCATTAAGGTTTGCCAACAAACCCCTATACTACTGGCCCTTTCAGCAATGGCCCGCAGAGCAAACCAATGTCTCACCTGAAGTAGTATGGGAGGGTGATGGAACTAGGTTTCCACACCCAGAGAGAGAGAAGGTTAATAAAAGGGGGCACCTTCAGATCTATCAGTCCTGCACTGAATGAGCCCATAACCCAAGATCCACAACAATAAATCTAACATAATATTTCACAAAAGATAGAAATTAACCAAGAAATTACATAAACCAAATCTATGCATTCATAACATCGCATCCATGTGTGTATCATTAACAATCATAATCACAACGGTATCTTTAAAGCAATAAACACAACACAGAGATCAAAAACAGTCTTTGCATGGAATTATAGCCATATTTCACTTACAGACTACTTATCGGTACGCACACACAGCTAGCGGGGTCCGCACACAGTAGGACTCAGGGTCTCCGCGCACACAGCCAATAGGAGCCTTTACCCAGACAATCGACGCGACAGATTCGTAGTTCAGAAAGTCAATTCTATTTCTTACTTACTTACCGCTAGACTTAATTTAATCATCTATTTATATCATGCTAGTCTGTGCTATCCTATGGTCCAAAAACTGTGGTTTGCGGACCCTTGGCCTACTTTTTTTACCCATTATAAATGATTGGGGGTTTTTGAACCATCCTAACCCGCTGCGGTAGACTAAATATTGCAAAATATTACAAAATTGGACAAAAATAAGGCAAGGATACCTTGTTGCAATAGTCCCCCATCACAATCTTGTGACTCGTCCTGAGTCACAGCGTGGGTGAAATCTTCATCCTATCTTTGAGTTGTTCCATGGCGACAATAAGCAGAGGCAATACGTCAAGGCTCTCCGTGGCGGTCGTCTACGTGATCTCCACCAATTTCTGAGATGTTGGTCCTTACATGGTAGCAGTGATACTGTCAAGATCCCGGTTCAATTTTCGGACTGCACCGTTTATGTCCTGTGAAAGCTTAAGTGCGTCCTTCAACCAGGGTGTCAAATGGTCATTGAGGATCTGATTTTTGCGTTGGAGCGAAACAATGTCACTGTGAAGCACATGGTTGGTTTGAAATTGTGTAAAGCACTGAGCTGGAACAATGGTGGACATCGTAGCTTCCAGCTGCTCAAAGTCCCATTCCTTCTGAGAAATTTTTGATCGATCTCGCAGAGGAGAGGATCGTGCTGCACCTGGGACCAAATTTCCATAGCAATTTTGAGCAGAGTGACACCTTGACGGATTTGCGTAGTGATCGTAGTCGTGGCCTCTGTAATTAGTGCAGATTTCTGGGTACGTACCTCCGGGGAGGTTTTAGGCTGGAGCTTGGCCTACAACGAGGCAATTTGAAGTTCGAATTCGGCCCTGAAAATTGAGAGCTCAGTCTGGGATGCCTTCAAGGCAGCGATCAGTCCTTCTACCTTGGCCTAGGGCTCAGCAGAAGCAGGAATCACTTCGGGAATATCTTCGCATAGTTGATTGATCAATTTTTCTAAGGCATCTTGGTGTGCGATAATGGCAACATGCGCAGCCTTGATCTGGGCAGCTTCAGCAACATGGGTCACAATAGTTTGTTCGGCCTCGCTAAGGTGTTGCTGTGCGCGAAGCTCTCGGTGCGGCAATTCACAGGTGATGGTAGTAAATAGCGTGTGCAACTACTTTTTGGTCAATCGACTAATATCAAGGTTGACTGGGCATCCCTAGACTTGGTGGCACAAGTCAGTGGGTTCCATTGTAACGGCAACACCTGGGAGCTGGTAGGGTCGACTTTTCATATTGGTTGTTAGGGTCGTAACGAGGCCCTGGTGGCCCTGCTGCCCTGCTTGATCCTCGCTCGCTTGATTCAGCCTCGCTTGATAACCTCTCGCTTGATTCTACCTTTCTTGATCTACGCTCACTTGAATGGTGTCTGCTTTGAGCCGGAGTGCCCGTAGTTCTGTCTGCAAAACTTCCATCGCAGCCTTATGATGTTCTTCGCAAGTAACCCATTGATTAGCAACCGCGGTGGTGAAAACATCAACAATATTTTCCATATCATCCTCTGTTAGGGTAACCTCCACGTTGGTGCCAGTCTTAGTGACTTTACGCTTCTTGCGAGGCCCTTGGGACGATTCGCAGGGCCGTTTGAGAATTTGCAGGGCCGACATACCTACATTTTCTTCACAGACAAATTCCTCATCATTGATAACCTTTTTTAGCCATTGGTCAGCTTCCCAGACAGATTCTATAGGTCCTTGCTTAAAGTCTTTTAGTTCAACCACACATTGAGCGTACGACTTAGGCTTTTGGAATTATTTCTTTAAAGCATCCTTTATATTCTGTATGGTTGCATTCATGTTTTGACCAATGTATCCCATGAACCATTCTAGTGCCCTTCCTTCAAATTCTATGGACAGTTGCACTTGTTTGATAGTGTCATTGTTCACGTTCTATGTAGTCCATACAGATTTAGATACAAACCAAAATCGATCCATGTCTTTATCCCCTGTACCCTTGAAGGTAGGCATCTTCATGTGGGTGGCCATGTTGTCTTCTGAGGATGGCGACGGAGGTGTAGGGGAGTTCTTACCCCTGTGAAGGTTTGATGTTGTTGTGGCCTGGGGTGTGGTTCCTCTTTGCGCATTATACCCCCTTACTGGGTTGTATATTGATCTGTCTCCTTCCTAATTAGTCCGGTAGTATTTACCACTTCGCATTGTACTTCCACTCTGATCATAGGTCATTCACTCGGTGTGGCCACACAAGATACCCTTTTCGCTCAATAGAATTTTAATCAACAGCAACAAGGTTTTTAAGAGCTTATATCTAAATCCTTTGAAAAACCTTCGTTCGTCTTCTAAATATGACACGAATTGATCAACAGAAAATTTTGTCACGAATCCTCCAAATATATTGTCAACCCAATGATCCACAGTCTTGGTAATTGTATTGTCAGTATTTTCCAATTGTTGGATTAACTTGAGGGTCCACTATGTGATTTGATCATCTTTCCAACAGGTCTGAAACTTTGCCAATTGAGCTAACCACTCTTGCAATTCGTGTGCGAAGGATATGAAGAATATTTCATGTACTTCTGTGAAGATATACCTATTCTTCCAATCCTCTGTGGACAAACTTTCACTTCGATTCTCTTCTAGGGAAAATTCCTGGATCTCTTTTTCAAACCAATATTCTAACTCAGGTTTCAGTGGCAGCCAATGTCCCCGTGGCATTACCCGATCTCTCTCTCAAAATTCTCCTAGTCCTGGAAAAGTAACCATTTGTTGGCTCAAGGGGTCCGGACCTAGGTTTGGCATTAAGGTTTTCCAACAAACCCCTATACTACTAGCCCTTTCGGCAATGGCCCATGGAGCAAACCAACGTCTCACCCGAAGTAGTATGGGAGGGTGCTCGAACTATATTTCCACACCTAGAGAGGGAGAAGGTTTATAAAAGGGGAAACCTTTAGATTTATCAGTCCTGCGCTGAATGAGCCCGTAACCCAGGATCCATAACAATAGATCTAATAGAATATTTTGCAGAAGATATCAATTAACCAAGTAATTACATAAACCAAATCTATGCATTCAGAACATCGCATCCATGTGTGTATCATTAAAAATCATAATCACAAGGGTATCTTAAAGAAATAAAGGCAACACAGAGATCGCAAATAGTCTTCACATGCAATTATAACCATATTTCACTTACAGACTACTTATCGGCCCGCGCACATAGCCAACGAGGTCTACACACAATAGGACTCAGGGTCTCCGCGCACATAGCTAGGAGGAGCCCTTACCCAGACAATCAACGCAACATATTCATAGCTTAGAAAGTCAATTATATTTGTTACTTACTTACTTCTATACTCAATTTACTCATATATATATATTATTCTAGCCTGTGCTATCCTATGGTCTGAAGACCATGGTTTTAAGACCCTTGGACTGCCCTTTTGACCCATTACAAATGATTGGGGGTTTTTGACCCATCCTAACCCCCTGCGCTAGACTAAATATTGCAAAATATTACAAAATTGGACAAAAATAAGGCAAGGAGACCCTGTTCCAACAGTATGATACATAGAAACAAGGAAAGCAATCCTGCGAATGTTGAGTTATTTCAATAATTTTGGGGGACTTGAAGAGCTACCTCAAGAAACCAAAAACTAGGAACTACTTTAGATTTGTCTCTTTCAAGCACAACTATGCCACTATTGTCAATTAAAATTAGGTTTAAAATTTCACTATTTGAGAACTGTAATTTTCAGAGGGTTTATTCAAGATCAAATCTCAGAGTTAAATGTGCAGAATTCAAGAATTCATTTAATAAAGAGAATCAAGGCTGCAATTACAATTTGAAACTAGCACATGGTTAATTATGTAGAAAATTGGTAGTATTTAGTGGAACCCTAGCACATGGCTTTATTTAAAAATGAAAAATTGGAAGATTGTATGGGAAATTGAGTAATTCCAAACATTGAGTAGTTGGGATAGTTCAAGAAACAATTACCTTTTCCTCATGAGATAAAAATGGAATCTAAGGGAGGAAAACGGGTCTTGTATTTTTCTTGGAAAAGGAGGTCTGAATGCAAGTAGGATGCTGCTTAAGAGTATCCCAAGTTGGGTAGGTTCCAATGGAAGGTAATATAGGCTTAAGAGCACAGGTTGGAAAGTGATCCAGATGCCTAACTCCATGGTTTCCTAAGACTATGGTCTACTGCTCGGTGAGGAGCTCGGGAGTGGGAACAGGACGTCATCGCCTTTTCCCATTGGTTGGGTGGACCAAATTAGTCTTGTGGTATTGAGATAAGTATTTTAGTGCTGCATTTCACACTAGATATGTATATGTGTTTAAATGAAAATGAATTTGAATGATATATTATTATCATATCTATATTATTTACATTATGATTAAAATAAATCTATGTTTATGTATTGTACACTTGCGGAGAAGTTATACTAACCTAAGTAAGTTGAAAAGTATATTGGAGTTCTGTATTATAATTTTACAGAGAAGATAGGCTAACCTATTTATGATAGTAAGCATTAACAATATTTATGATGAAATCTTACAGAGAAACCATTGATAATTTCATTAACAGTATCGATAGAGACTACATGGATGAATAAATTCAGAAATCGAATAATATTTATTTTTAGTTGTTGCAAATAGCATAAGACAAATAATCTTTCGATTTATTGAAGAACTTGTGTATTTAGTTGTTTGAGACCGGGTTGGCCTTTTATTAACACCTGCTCAATTCTTTCTGTGTTAATATCAAAATTATGTATCAACACCCTGAGTGAGGGTGTCAGGATCTAATGTTCAGTCAAAACTTTATTGAATTTGACCGATGCGAAGTGGAAATACTCCTCTTCGACAATACTAGGAAACAACATGCAGTTTGAGGGTAGGAACTCCTCAATTAATAACCTGAAACTTGACATTTATCCAATGTGTAGGCAAGTAATATAGGCTAGTAAATTCAGCTATGAATGATAATTGAACACCGTCGAGAGGGTTAGAGGAAACCCTACTCCGTATTTCCTGAGGAACACAAAGATGAATGAAAAAATGATAAATGGTGATAATAGTTCTATTCCTACAATGTGTAATAATTAATTTGAGGGAAAATCTTAAGTCCTGGGAGGTGCTTACAACAAACAGGGAACTAGCCTTCTAGTTAAAGTAAATTTCGAAACATAAACAATGGAACATTCATTGAAAATATTGGAGAAAATTTAACTAGAATTCCTCCTTCTTCATCTTGAATAGTATTAAAACATTTATAAGTCAATAAAGGTTAGTAACTGAATTTCTTAGTTACAAAATCAATATTATTATCGAATTTCTTGTACATGATGGTTACATAGCCACAAATGACAATTTATGCTGGAAATATATAGAGCCATAACCGAATGTATCATCATGGAAAAGAGTCGGGAAACCCTTGAGGGGTATGGTCTAAGTCCCACTTAGATAATCATGCACCAGGGTCGTGGGAGAACCTGCAAAATATATAATGGTCTCTATAAACCCAAGAATAATATACCATAAACGAGTTTAATAACACGAGGCCAAAAAAATTACCGACATCGGCGACATATGTAATGGCTTCACCATCTGGATTTTTAAGTGGCATCGTAACCACTGGATATCAAGGAACACCAAAAAAATAAAATAAAATAGAACCCTTAATCAATGGATAAAAAAGGATAATTAAATCTGTAAAATTTTTCTATATTTAATAGGGAATACCTATAGCAAACACCTCCAGGATGAGCCCAACTTTCCGAAAGATAACTTTGCGAGACTATTCTGAGTGCAAATTTAAACAAGTGTTGATTCAAGCCAAAACCCTATATAGAGGAAAACTGGAAAAAATTTCATACTCGCATTAAAGAAAATAAGGGGTAACGAAACCAATGCACATTAGCAAATCTTAGGAAACAAAATAAATTGCATTGATACATGTGGTATCAGTGAAGGTCGTTACTCCCGACTTGAGACACCTTGAGTTTCCAAATTGTATAGTATTACCAACGTAACCACCGGAATTAGGTCAAAAAGGTCACACCAGGCTGTGAAACCAAAGACCATAGGGTGAAAAATAAAGAACCTACACAGATACCTCTGTGTTAGTGTAGTTTGAACTGTAAAATAACTTAGAGGTAAAAACTACTCAAAAGTATTGATGGCATATCATCTGGTTTCAATCCCTGTGCAAGAAGCATTATCATCAGACGCAAAACCTTGGCCTCCTAAACCCATTCAAAGGAAGGCAGAGCCATAAAACCCTCTTTATAATTGATAAAATGAGCTCAGGATGAAACCTTGGGGGTAGGGTTCAGTACCTCAATGAACTCCTTTAGTCCTCGACCGTTCGAACATGGAGGAGAGATCCATCAGTTCTTAGGTGGCCAGATGTCCTCAGATCTAAGCATTTTCCAAACCGATGTACCTCAGGTATTAAAGGAGTGTTAAATACAGTATGTTGGTAGCATTAACAAACAACCCACGATAATTTAACACCTAGCGTCATACTACATAATGAAAGATCATCCAAATATACCAATGATATATGAGTTGAACTTAGAATAAATTTATATGATCAAACATTAACCTAATTTTGTAAATTAACGACTCTATACCATGGTAATTATGCAATTATACAATGAAATTTAAAGTTGTAGAAGTTTATGACATGTTTTTACCATGATTTTTTTTTTTTTTTGGTGTATAGATGTTACATATGGAAATTAAATTAATTGAAAAAAGGGATTTATGTATTATTATTTAAATATTTATATACTTAAAAGGGGTTTAAATAAATAATGTTTGAAATATAAAAATTACACGACATTTAAATGATGATAATATAATATTTCAACATAAATTTGGTAATCTGTAACAAATTTTAAACCAGAGCAAAGTTAACTCAAATAAATTAATAAATTATAGATTTTTTGTTTTATACTAAGATATGGATAGGTTGGAGATTGCAGAATTCATGTATTTGAGGATTGCTTATATCAGTTTCAAATATACTTGGAGAAAACTAAGGGAATTTGAATGTTGTTCTGAGCATGTTTTGGATGGAACCTTTGAGAAATATTGTAGACCTGTATGTGATTGTTACCCTTACATTTGGTACGAGAATGGACTAGTGTTAAAGGATGATGATAGGTAAAGAGACATCCTCATATCCTCTTTTTTCTTTTGAGGGGACAAGAATTACATTGGGTCATGCATGGAGATGAACCTTACTTTATTCCTGTGAACTTAGATGCATTTGTGGACAATAGAAGACCATATTATTTCCCTTTGAAAGAAAATATGTGGTGGATAATTGTGGGAAATGTGATTGTCCATAAAATGTAGATCGGATTTGGGGACCTTGTGGATTTTTTCCTTCGACCCAAGTAGTGCTTGGAGGTTGCATTTGAGGGGTTAGTGGACACAAACCTAATATGACCAAGAATATTAGTGTTTAAGCACCTATGATTTGGGAGAAAGGCTTAGGGGTTCTAGGAGTTAAGGGGTTTAAGCGTCAGGGGTTAATGGTAAATGGTAAACTGTTAGGGCATAGGAGATTTATGGGTTAAGGGGTTGAGGTCTAGGGGTGTAGGGGTTAGAGGCTAATGACAGTGGTTAAGGGCTTCAAGGGTTAAGGGTTAAGCACCATGGGCTTAGGGGTTAGGGGATTTAGGAGGTTAAGTGCTTAAGGGTTATAGGATATAGGTGTCAAAAGGTTAAGGGGTTAGGGGTTAGGGCTAAAGGGTTAAGGGTGAGGTTTAATATGATAAGGGGTTAGGGATTAGGGGCTTCAAGGATTCTAAGTTAAGGGTTAGGGGTTAAGGGGTTAGTGTCTTAGGGTTTAAGGGATTAAGGGGTTAATGGGTTGTGAGTTATGACTATAACGGTTAAGGGATTATGGCTCTAGGGTTAAGGGGATAGGTAATTTACTGATTATGAGTTAATGTATTATGAGTTATGATAATAGGGCCCCAATCACCTTATCACAACTATTGGGGGTTCCCCTATCAATTTATCTTGATGCCTTCCCTCTAGGCCTCCCTCCCTTGATACAACCTCCCTCACATGATATGACCCGAATGCGTCTCCTGTGGTGCCCTCGCACGACACAACCTGACCCGTTCGAACGAAGGCATGAGAGAGAAAACGAAACATGGATCGCATAAATGTGCACAAGGCACACAAGTGGTCACAAGTTAGCATTTTTGATACGTCCACCCTCACACGACCCGACGCGACATGATCTGACCCTCTCGAACACATTTCCTTGGGCACCCTCACATAACCCGACCTGACCTGACTCAACCTAACATGACCTCGACCTGACCCGACCCGACTTGACCTGACCCAACCCAACTTGATCCTCACACGGTTTCATCGTTATTCTGAAATAAACAATTATAAGGGTTTTTAGAACTGTTATAAGGGTTAGAAGAATAATGAGTTAGTGGTTAAGGGATTAGGGATTAGGGTGTTAGGGGTTAGGGGATTAGGGAATTAGGGGTTATAGGTTTAGGATTTAAGGGTTAGGAGAATAATGAGTTAGTGGTCAAGGGGTTAGGGATTAGGGGCTTAGGGGTTAGGGGATTTAGGCGTATTTAGGGGTTAGGGGAATAATGAGTTAGTGGTTAAGGGATTAGGATTGGGGTTAGGGGAATAATGAGTTACTAGTTAAGGGTTCAGGGATTGGGCGGTTAGACGCTAGGGATTTAGGGGAATTTCAAGGTTAGGGGTCGAATAATGAGTTAGTGGTTAAGGGATTAGGGATTGGGGGCTTTGGGGTTAGGGGATTTAGGTGAAATTAGGGGTTAGGTGAATAATGAGTTAGTGGTTAAGGGATTAGGGGGCTTAATGGGTTAAATGGGTTGGGAATTAGGGTTTAAGGGGTTAGGGGTTAAGGGGTTAGAGGTTTAGGGTTTAGGGGGTTAAATGGGTTAGGGGGTTAGGGGATTTAGCAGTTAAGGATTTTAGGGGTTATGGTTTAGGGGGTTAAATGGGTTAGGGTTCAGGAATTAGGGTTTAAGGGGTTAGGGGTTAAGTGTTTAGAGGTTTAGGGTTTAGGGGGTTAAATGGGTTACGGCCGGGTACCTAGTATACCTTGTCACTCCCTCCTTAGCACACCTAGAACTTGCTAACACCTAGCATACCTTGTTGGGTCATGTGAGGACACCTAGGAAACCCGTTCGGAAGGGTCAGGTTAGGTCATGTCGTGTGAGGGCATCCATTAAGCAAACACGTTTGGGTGGGTCGGGTCGGTTTGGGTCATGTGAGGGTGGTTGCATAAAAAATGCTACTCACTGACTGTCTGTGTGCCTTGTGCACGTTCGTGCGACCTATTTTTTGTTTTCTCCCTCATGCCTTCATTCAGGAGGGTTGTCTTGTGTCATGTGAGGGCACCCAAGGAAACACATTCAGGTTGGTTCGGGTTGAGTCGTGTGAGGGAGGTTGTATAAAAAATGCTAAGTTGTGACAACCCCTTTGCCTTGTGCACGTTCATGTGACCCATTTGTCGTTTTCTCCCTTATGCCTTTGTTCGAGCAGGTCGGATTGGGTCAGGTCATGATCCAAACCAAATGTGTTTCCTTGGGCGCCATCACATGAATCGACCCAACCCGACATGCCAAAACGTCTATTAAGGCATGACGAGGGAGCAAACGACAAACAGGTCGCACGAACGTGCACAAGGCACACGGGCAGTCACTACCTAGCATTTTTTATATGGCCTCCCTTATTGCATGATCTAACTCGAACGGGTTTCCTATGGTGCCCCCACATGGCACGACCCGACCCGCCCGAATGAATTCATGAGGGATAAAACGGAAAACAGATCGCACAGACATGCAATACAAGGCACACGGGCGGTCACAACTTAGCATTTTTTATAGAGCCACCCTCATGCGACCTGACCCGACCCAACCCGCCCGAATGCATTTCCCTGGGTGCCTTCACACGACGCGACCCAACCTGCCTAACCTTCATGAACGATTTTCCTCGGGCGCCCTCACATGACCCGAACCAAACCGATATAGCTCGATCAAATGCATTTCCTTCGGCGCTCTCACACGACCTGACTCGACTATACCCACCAGAACACATTTCCTTAGGCGCCCTCACACGACACGACCTGAGAATACCTGTCTGAATGAGTTTTATTGGGCGCCCTCACACGACATGACCTGTCCCGACCTGACCCGCCTGAACACATTTCCTTGGGTGCCCTCACACGACATGACTTGACCCGACCCACCTGAATGAATTTCTTTGGGTAGCCTCACACGACATGAATCGATCGAACCCAACTCGACCTGCCCGAACAAATTTCCTTGGGCACCCTCACGCAACCCAGCACAACCCGACCCAGACGCATTCCTTTGGTGCCCTCACATGACCCAACCCGACCCAACCTGACTCACCTGAATGTGTTTCCTTGGGTGCCCTCACACTACGGCATGACCGAACCTGACCCGACCGAACATGTATCCTTGGGAACCCTCACACGACCTGACACAACCCCACCCGACCCAGCTTGACCCACCTGGACACATTTCCATAGGCACCATCACACGACCTGACCCACCCGAATTCATTTCCCTGGGCTCCCTCAGAAGACCCGACCCGACCCACCCGATCGCATTTCCTCAAGCGCCCTCACACGGCATGACTCGTCACAACTCGATCCTCCCAAATGCGTTTCCTTGGGCACCATCACAGTACAACATAACCCAAACTGATCACCCGACTTGAATGCATTTCCTTGGGCGCCAACACACGACTCGACCCGATTCGCACAAACGCGTTTCCTTGGGTGGCCTCACATGGCTCGAACCGACCAGACCTAACCCGACCTACCTAAATACGTTTTCTTAAGCGCCCTCACACGACGCGAATCCGAAATTTGGTTCACAAATGTCACTATCCCAACTGTTTCCCCAAATGTCGCTATTCCAACGCTTAGTTCATAAATGTCACTATTCTAACGCTTGTTTCATAAATGTTGCTATTCTGACGCTTGGTTCACAAAAGTCACTATTCCAAAAATACCCCTTAATGTCGCTATTCCAAAGATACTCCCTAAATTTCTCTATAGTGATGCTTGTTGTCAGGATTAAAAAAATTGAGAAAATTGGGGAACTTTCCGACAATACGTCAAAAATGTTGTAATATCCCAAATTGGAATAATGCATTGATATACAAACATAATATTTGTAACAAAAAAAATGTACATATAAGTTTATGATCAACATAGATATAGATAGAATAGCTAAGCCATTTTATTCATAGGAGAATATTTAGTTACAACAATGTACAAAATATGAGGTAATCTAGCCAAAAAGATGGCCTAGAATGACCTTGAAAACATGCTAAAGTAGGCACTACGTAACTGGAGAGTTGTCGGAATAAAATATTGCATTGTACCTTAAGCAGATAATGAATATATGACTACAAGCTGAAAAGGTAAATTCAGATCTATGGAAATCTGGAGCTCTGATGATGCCAATATTGTAGATCTACGCTCTATGATGGCAACCCAAGAGAACCCAGAAAGGAAATTCTAGATCTATGAGTTTGGAAATTTACCCTCTTGGGGTTTGATCCCTGGTCTGCTAGGTTATGCAGATCTGAAGCTAGATCCGACAAATATATGGCTGAAATATGTCATAAAAACATATCTAAGCTTTGCGGGTTGATCCCTCCTTCAGATCTACAAGCTAGGAGCTTGAGATCTTCCCTCTTCTTCCTCCTCCTTCAAGTTGCAGCAATTGAATATGCAGCTGCTACAGAAAATCCATTTTACAAGAGGGAGAGACTCTATGCCTATTAAATATGCTACAATAAGCTCCAGGTGGATGGAAACAGTGATGGCAAGGTGAGGGGATGATCACTCACAAGATTACTAGCTGAAATGTTAGCAACTTCCCTTCTCCCTTGGATCTACAAGAATGGACTGTGCATTTCCTGATGGAAATGCTGCAAGTGGAAGATGACTAATAGATGGCCTAATGCCTGATATAGATCTGAAGCACTGGAAGGCTCATCTTGAAGCTCAAGCTGATAGGATGAATCCTTCACTGGTTCCTCAATTGAAATATTGAAGGACAACCTCCTCCTCTCAAATTGATCTTCAGAAATGTACAATTTATGGATATGGATATTATGTAGAAAGTAGGAGCAATATGGCACCAATTCCTAATGCTTAATGTAGTGCAAATAATCTTCCCTAGAGATCACTCAAGGAAAGAGGTGGGATTCCCGCTCAGGAACACCCCGTGCTAAACAACACTGCAACTTAGCTAAACATCATAAGATTGCATGGAATGTCAATAATAATAATCTTCAACATGCCTTCTATAATAATAATCTTCAACATGCCTTCTATGTTTCCTTCATCTTCATTATACAGTTTTTGAACCTTCTCATGCCTTGGCCCACCGCATAATTGTGCTGAAAATGTGGACATAGGTCTCCATGTTGACTGCATTGTCTCTTCATGATCTCCATCATGTGTGAATGTACTTATCACCCTCTCCATCATGTGTGCATTAATGCACCACTTCCTCCATCATTCCATCATAAATTCTCTATGATCTTACATTTTCTTCCTTCCAATATCTTAGTTGACTGCGTCAACCTTCATGATATTTCTCATTAATAAGACATGATCTCCACTCCTTTTACATTAAGCAGCTGCTCCACTACTCCATTATGTAGATCTGGATCTGAAATATCCACATACACACATAAAAAGTGGATTTTATTTATATTTGGGGTTTGTGGGTCCCTCCACCCTCTTATTTACTTAATTAATTATGAAAATTAAGAACTCTAATATTCCACTTATCTTGTGGAAAAATTGAGAATATTACAGTCCTCCCTAGAAAAATGTTGCTTGACCTCAAGCAACTAAAAAAGTGGATGCTACATCAAACATCCTCCCTCCAAATGGCATCCTCATGTGGAAGGCCTCCCCATCTGTCACAATGTGTCATGCATGTCCAACTCCAAACTGCCTCTCTAGAATGTCTAGAATGGCCTCCAACTGAAAATTTAGATACCCACCCTCATCAATGAATCTCCAAGTGGAAACCATATGATGATCAAAGATCTCCTCTACACATGAGATACATAAAATGAAGTGGTTCATTCCCAAAGTGGAAAGTCCCATCTCATGAACTATCTCTCCAACCCACGATACATAGAGTATATTATATCTATCAATGCCCTCATCATTAGCCCTGTTGGCCATATAGGAATCAAACATCACATCATCATCGTGAAAAAAATAAGTAGAGACATATGGGAAAACATAAAAAATGTCAAACCATATTCTCCCAATAAAAACCAATGCAAAAAAGCCTTTTGTTGCCATTCTAGATCATCATGAATGCAAAGAAGAGAGCCATACTCTCTCAAAAGAAGCCACCACAACAATGCTTCTTTTTTCCGTGCCAAATTTGAATCAATATAAATGTGAGAGCCATACTCTCTCAATAGAAGCCACCACAGTAATGCCTCTTGCTGCCATACCACATCATTATTGTACCAAATGTAGTAGCAATATTCTCTCAAGAGAAGCCACCTTAATAAGGCATCTTGTTGGCCCATCACATCATCATCATACCATGTACAATGACCATAATCCCCTAATAGAAGCCAACGCTGTAAGGCCTCCTGTTGCCATCCTCCAACAATGTCATGCAATGTATAGGAATAATTCATTCCATACTCTCCCAATAGTAACCATAGAAACAAGGATTCTTGTTGCCTCCTTACATCTTCATGATGCAAGTCATGGAGCAACAATATAGTAATGGACATGTGAGGTGTCTCATCAACATAATACAAACAAGCTCCCTTATGTCACATCATGTGAGACTTATGATTTCTCCCAAACCCAAGTACATACATGAACATGAGATACATCCCAGACATAAATACATGTAAATACATGATACATATCCCAAAAAGGGTAAATACAAGGACATAAGATATATCATGTGATGTCCAAACTCTCTCAACAACAACTAAAATAACCATGCCTTTTTCTTCTACATTCTTCTAGTGATGTGTAAGGCATGAGTCAGAAAAATATGACCCATTGGGTGGTAACCATACTCACCCAAGAGAAACCACACAGCCATGCTTCTTGTTGCCATGTATCAGATATCTGCAAGTGGTTTGACAACCCCCTTGCTCCACATCATCAACCATTCATCCCAATGAGAATGATGGATCTCATTCTGCAAAAACATGGTATCCACCCACTGTAGAATACCATCCACCTCAAACTGATGAAGAACTTTGCACTCCATGATATGTTGAAGTGCACCTCCAATGATATCTCTCCATGAGATATTCTTCTCATTAATGGCCCACCAAAACCAGTGAAGTTTTGGATCTGTTGCAGGTAGAAGTTTCTCTTGATGAGGAAGAACCCGGATTTTCCACAGTGTCAGATAATAAATGTCGAGGTTTCGAATCTCCACGGAGATCCATCTTCAGGACGAATGAATGAAGAAATGAAAGAGGGACTAAGGTCAAATTTATAGAGTGAAGATTATTTTTCTTTTTTCTAAAGAGCCGACTAGCAATAATATCTAGGAACTTTGTTTTATTTTCATTTATTGTTTAATTTAATTTTAATTAAATTTTTTTATTTAAAATTTTTCATAATTGATAAATTAATTCAATGAATAATATATCATAACTAATAAAATAATACTACTATTCTAATTATTTATTATAGAATTTTAATAAGTAATATTAAATAATTTATATTAATTCCCATAATTTCAATAATTTATTAATACTAATAGTGAAGTATATAAAACATCTAATAACTAACCTAATACCTAAAATTTTTTAAAGTAATATTAATTGATATAAATTATAATTCTACTAATTAATAGTTTGTGATTATAATTTTTTTTTATAATTAATTTAATGAACAAATTTGATTAATAATGATGATTAATAAGAGTTTAATTTAATGAATTAATTCGATTAATAATGATGAATTATATAATAAGGGTATATCATAACCAATAAATAATATAACTAATAATAAATAATACTACTATTTTAATTATTTATTTTAGAATTTATAATAAGTAATTTAAATAATTTATATTAATTCCTAGAATTTCAAAAAATTTATTAATACTAATAGTTAATGTATATAAAAAACATCTAATAACTAATAAAAATACTACCTTAGATTTATAAAATCATCCATATTGTAAAACCCAATTTATATTCTTGATTTTTATTAAAGTTTCTTAGTTTACTATCCCAGGTACTATTAATAATTATAATCTTTTTTATTAATTAATTTTATTTTATTTTGATAGAAAAATAATTAATGAATTATTTTACTTTTAATGAATTACTTGACTTTATAATTTTTCTTCTTTAATTCTCTTTAAACCTAGGTTAGAAAGCCCTAAACCCTAAAATATAATCAGAAAGACCAAACCTGAGGAACTAGACCTGGGAGGTTGTCGAACTGGAGGAACATATTTGACGAATTAGAGGACACCAGCAGTCACTGATCTCACAACCTCCATATCTGTTAAGGTGTCGAGGATGCTTTACAATCTCGATTGCTTCTCTAATTTTCCTTCTTCGATAGTGGTCTTCTCTTGCAATGATCCTGGCATCCTCGAGACTTAGATGGTGCTTATTTTTTGTGGAGTGTTCAACTAGGGCTGAGGTACGGGATCTTTCATATTTAATATTAGCACCATGTTCTTTAAGATGTTTTTGCAACAACTGTCGTGTTTCCCCAATATAAGTTTTCCCACATGAACAGTCAATCTTGTAAACTCCTTTTATTTTTTCGTGGCTTATACTATCCTTAACTAACCGCATTCTCTATCTCAAAGTTCCTAATGCTGAAAATTGTGCGAATATGTCTTTCTTCCTTAGTCCCTCTTTCATTTCTTCATTCATTCATCCTGAAGATGGATCTTCATGGAGACTCAAAACGTCAACATTTATTATCTGACACTGTGGAAAATCCGGGTTCTTCCTCATCAAATGATAACCACAAAAGCTTAAAAACTAGAAGTTTCTCTTTGAGCTGTGAGATTCTCATTGAGAAAGTGTCATCTAGAAAGGAGAAAATATTCATCATCTCAAGATGTCTACCATCTATCATATTTTTCTCCATTTCTTCATGAATGAAGCTGCCATTTGATTTCTCCCATAAGGAATGGGATCTCTTCTTCTCATTTATGCTCATTAACAGCGTTGTAGATTTGCAAGATAACACATGTGTTGTCTCAGAGAAAGGCACAATGCTGAGCTCATAGCCAGCCATTGTACATAGGATTATACTCAACCCATCCTATGAAACTCTACATTTCAACTCAAAGGGTCTAATTTAGTTCATCAATGAAAAACTAGGATGGTTCTTCAGCTCTTCCTTGATTAGATCAAGGGTCCTCTACGTAGTGATATGATGTTGCTCCAAATCAGCATGTTTCTCTAACCCTTGGCCATGCAATAGCCCTGATGGCATGTCCCCATAAATTTCAATAAGAGGTACTAAAACAATATGAGATGAAAGTGGTTTCATACCTTGGATCAACTGATACTCATAAACATCTTGCAAGATCACAAGAGTTTCCTCTCCCGGTGCAATGATTTATCCAACTGCTAGTAAGAGTGATGGCTGCACTTCTACAAGTGTACCAGCGCTGGTATCTGTCTCCTCCTCATCATGCATCTCATGAGTAATGCATGGGGCTCCAAATTTCAATAACTCGATACCATCTTGCAAAGATTCAAGTGATCGTTCTCTTGATGCAAGTACATCTGCAGCTGGTGGTGGTAGAGGCTCCTCCTCTTGAGTGGTAATGAGAACATCTTCTCTTGAATCTTCATGCACTATCCCCTTGATGATGGGATATGTCACTATGTGAGATTTCTTTGGTTTCTTTCTACAATATCTCTCCTTTAGTCTTTGCATAAAATCTGCATAAGAAGACACTTTCATGTGTGCCAAGTGACTGAACCACCAAACTCTTGCTTCACCATCAAGGTGCAGCGCTGCAAACTCCACAACCTCTCTTTCTAATATAGGATATTTCAGAAATAATGTAAAAAATCCTTCCCTCCAAGCCCTTAATGTTCTTGTGGAAGATCCATCAAATGTAGGCAAGAAGAATCTATGCCTCTTTCCTCTATTTTTGCTTCCGGATCTCCTCTCTTCTTTGAGTTGTAGAAACCCTTGGAGAGAGAGATTCTCCTTCAATGCTCTAGGTTGTGACTTGTATTCAGACAGATATTCACTTACAGTCTCATGGCCCAAGCCCTCATCATATTCAAGCCAATCCTATTTCTCATCAAAGAAAGTGGATCTAGTGGAATAATGTGAAGCTCTTTGCTTCTCTGATATTCTTTGTTGCTGAAAAGAAGTGTCGGGACCTTCTTCATCTTGAAACCTTCTCGAGGTTTCTCTTTTCCTATCTCTTATTGTTCCATTTAGAGAGATCCTTCATATATCTAGGGAAATATGAAGCAAAAATTAATCCCTCCATAGTATATCTCTACTATCTGCTTTTCATATGTTGTCAAAATGTCCATAAGTTGAGCCAAATATCATGCTATGATACCACTGTAGTATCCCAAATTGGAATAATGCATCGACACACAAACACAATATTTGTAACACAGAAAATGTACATATAATTTTATGATCAACACAGATATAGACAAAATAGTTGAGCCAATTTATTCATAGGAGAAGATTCAGTTGCAACAGTGTACAAAATATGAGGTAATCTAGCCAAAAATATGGCCTAGAATGACCCTGAAAACATGCCAAAGTAGGCACTGCATAACTGGAGAGTTGTTGGAAGAAAATACTGCATTGTCCTTTCAATAGATAATGAATATATGACTACAGGCTAAAAATGGAAATGAAGATATATGGAAATATGGAGCTCTGATGATGCCAAGATTCTAGATATGGGCTCTATGATGGCAACCCAAGATAACCTAGAAAGGAAATTCTAGATCTATGAGTTTGGAAATTTACGCTATTGGGGTTTGATCCCTGGTCTATTGGGCTATGAATATATAAAGCTATATTTGAGAAATAGATGGCTGAAATATTTCATACAAACAGATCTAAGCTTTGAGGGTTGATCCCTCCTTCAAATCTGTAAGCTAAGAGCTTGAGATATTGTCTCTTCTTCCTCCTCCTTCAAGTTGCAGCAATTGAATATGCAGCTACTACAGAAACTATGTTTTACAAGAGGGAGAGACTCTATTCCTGCTAAAATATGCTGCAATAAGCTCCAGGATGATGGAAATAGTGATGGAAAGGTGAGGGGATGATCCCTCACAAGATTACTAGCTGAAATGCTAGCAACTTCTCTTCTCCCTTGGATCTACAATAATGGACTGCGCAATTCCTAATGGAAATGCTGCTGCTGGGAGATGAATAATAGATGGCCTAATGCCTGATATAGATATGAAGCATTGGAAGGCTAATATTGAAGCTCAAAGTGATAGGATGAATCCTTCATCAGTTCCTCAATTGAAATATTCAAGGACAACCTCCTCCTCTCAAACTGATCTTTAGAAATGTGCAATTTCTGAATTTGGATGTTCTACAAAAAGTATGAACAATATGTCACCAATGCCTGATGATGAATGTATTGCAAATACTCTTCCCTAGATATCACCCAAGGAAAGAGGTGGGATTCCCACTCGAGAACACCCTGTGCTAAACAGCACTGCAACTTAGCTAAACAACATAAGATTACATGGAATGTCAAATGACAACTCCAGATCTAAACAGATCATACATCAATAATTATCTTCAACATGCCTTCTATTTTGCCTTCATCTTCATTATATAGTTTGTGAACCTTTTCATGCCTTGGCCCACCCCATAACTGCGTTGTACATGTGGAGATAGGTCTCCATGTTGACTGTAATGTCTCTTCATGATCTCGATCATGTGTGAATATACTTATCACCCTCTCCATCATGTGTGCATTAATGCACCACTTCCTCCATCATCTCATCATAAATGCTCTATGATCTTACATTTGATTCCTTCCAAGATCTTAGTTAACTGCTTCAACCTCCATGGTCTTTCTCATTAATGAGACATGATCTCCACTCCTTTTACATTAAGTAGCTACTACACTAATCCATTATTTAGATATAGATCTAAAATATCCACATACACACATCAAAAGTGGATTTTATTTATCTTTGGGGTTTGTGAGTCCCTCCACCCTCTTATTTACTTAATTAATTATGAAAATTAAGAACTCTAATATTCCAATTATCTTGTGGAAAAATTGGGAACATTACGACTATCGGAACTAAAGTGTCACAAAATTGACCATATTTACTAGTGTATATAAAGTAGTCGCAACCTAAAGGAGTCTTGTTAAGCATAGGAGGTATTTTTGGGTCTATTTTCTCTCTATTCCAAATTTTTGTTCCCAATCCTGATATCCCTCTTTAACGAGAGCTTCTATAGGATAAATATAGACACATTGAAATACACTATTTGGGCTGTTTTATGCAATCATAGTAAAGAAAACACAACACAAATAGTATTAACACTACCAGTAGGTGTTGCAACTAAAACATTATCATTTGAGTTATAAAGCACTCCAAATACTTGAGTTTTAATAGGATTGAAGTGCCTAGATTGTTGATATAGTGCTTCGTATGAAGGATTTATTAATGCAAACACATGAAGTGGATGTAATTCTAGCAACTTAGTTATAGGTGGGTGAATTATATGAAAAAATAAGATGTCTAAATGAAATTGGCAGTATTTCCCGTGACCCTAACCACTTATAATTCTAGAAACTTAGTTATAGGTGGGTGAATTATATGAAAAAATAAGATGTCTAAATGAAACTGGCAGTATTTCTCGTGACCCTAACCACTTATCAGATACAACACAAATAAATTACTCGGGAGGAAGAGGTTCATGGTGTTGAATAATGTAACTAGTGTCGATCTTCATAAAAAAGAAGGAAATAAAAAAATTTATTGTAAAATAAACTTGACTTATTAACGCATGGGTTTCATGCTTGGGTCATTGGTCAACAAGTAAGGCCTCCATTATAGGCTTCTAGGATTATATATTGAGTCATTATCATTATTATTATATGATAGAACCTTCTTGGGATCTTTGTGTCAATAAAGAACATTATTTTCTCCTCCTCCACCAAGTCAATTTCCTAATACTTCAATTCAAACTCAAACAATTTAACAAGTCGGCCTCAAAAAACTTGACAAGTTAGCCTTATGTTGAAGATTCGAACCCCTATAAATACACAATTGAATTCTGTGTATTGAAGGGTAACAAGACATTTGATCTATAGTGTATAAGCAAGAAGAAAATTAAAATAAAAGCCTATCCTATGCCTAGAAGAGAAGCAAGCCAAGCGAAGGACTAAATACATGGACCAATACCTGTTTGGTTGAAAATACATGGACCAATAGATGTCTCAATCCTAGACACATTAAGCTAGATCAGTTATTGGCATATAGTTCCTCCGTAGAAAGTAACATCTCTTTTTCTTCTCAAATTATATCTTGTGGTGAATTAGATCACTAAAAATCACCTTTTCTATTATTAAACAAGATGATTATGGTCGGCTTCTTTTTTTTCATTTCAATATTTTTTTGCTCTAACACCTCTCCTTGTTTACCTTGTTTCTTGATTTTGGAGCAAGTGGGTGATTGCTTCATTGGTGCACATCTAGGAACAAAATCTTAAAAATATGAAGCTCACTCTTAAGGTTAGTTTTATCACCCTAGTAATTCACAGGTTGTGGGATGGGGATTTTTGGTAGTTAAGAACACCAGGGGTAACCAAGAACCACTTTGGGAATTCAGGATCTAGCCTTCCTGAGCTCCGGAGAGGGATCTCTCCTCATGATTTAGCTTTGTTTTGATAAAATATTTTAGGCTAGCTATGAGTATAAAGTAGGGCTTGTTTGGAAATATTGGTGGGAATAAAGATATTTCAAGGTAAACCAGAAATATCTACCAGATCATTGGGCAATGGAGTCAACTCTCTAGGCAAGTATAACTAAGAAATAAGGCTTAGGGATGAAAATGTGCTAAGGGAAAGACATGTGACCTTTTAAGGCTTTATATAGGCTTGATTTGATGGAGTGGGTGGGATCTGAGCAAAAGGGAACTTAAGAATCCTTAAGCTACAGATAAGAAGACTGAAGAAGGGGATCAAACTGGGACTTAGAGCAATTAAGAATTCTATGGTCCGGTTATCAAGCAGAAAACATCAAAATGCCAACAAGTTTAAACAGGGAGCTTATTATCACTAATCTTGTTTAATTACTCCTTAATTGATCATTAAAAAATAGAAAAACATAGTATGAATGAATGTAAAATTCGAAAGAAATACACTGAAAACAGGAAAAACGAGAATTATCTTGTCACCACGAGAATCCTTAGCTATGATGTCTATTCGCTTCAATTTCTAGCCTGTTGCTTCAACTTAACTCACATAAAATTCCAACGTTTCAACAAAAAGTATATAGTAATCTTGATTATTTTATTCCACACTAAATACTTCGGATTATGAAGTATTTATACAAAAAACTGTTTACAAAATATCTCATAAATTGAGATAATGTTTTAATAAAAAATAGGAAAGAAATCATAATAAGAGGGACAGCTACAAAATAGTTTGTAAGCTATTCCCTTTTTACAAGCAAAAATAGAACTGATTATTCTAATTTAAACTGATTGTTGATGTGCTGTGAGCTTTGCTGGCCTTAGGTGCATCTTATTGTGGAAAGTGTTTGAAGAACTTTCCTTCCTTTGAATTTCAACGCTGATACTCTTTATTCATCTGATTTTCTCTGTCTTACTGTGGTAATTAAAAAGTAACCAACAGTAACTTTATTTTCACAGATACTCTTTCACCTACTGATACACTTTAACCCTGTATTTTTTACCTTTGAGGTAACAGTAAAATATGAATTTCCAAGTAATTTTCCTGTTTTTTGTCCATCAAATTCACAACAGATTTGTGAATTCTTGCCACTTTTCAGCAAAGGGGATCTTCATAGTTTTCAATTTCCTGTAGCTTTCATATGCTTCTATATACTTGGAAAAATTAGGCTTTATAGTGAACATATGCTTGATCTCATTATCCAAAAAGAACAAATTTTCAAAATACTGAAGAAGTACTTTTCCACTTGGTGATCCTTGTGGCAGTGGTTGTTTGGCTTGCTCTTTTGCATGAGTTATGATTTTTAGATCATAATATTTATGAGGCATCAACTTGTCATTCAATGCATGAATATTGGGCAAACCAGCTTCTGATAATATCTTGTATTTGGCCCAAAATCTTGAGATAGCCAAATTCATGTCTTTACATCTGTCTTCTAAGTTATTCATCATGTTTCTTTTATTTAGGACTTTCTTGATTTGGAGGATGGTCTATGTCCTATCAGTAATTTTTAACTCTTCCAACTCTTCCCTGTTTTTTTTGTTCAAAAAGGTTATGAGTTGAAGTGCTTGGGCTGGCTTATTTTCAATCTCTCTCTTAGTTTTGTCAATTTTTGCATTAGCATCTTGAAGTAACTCTTTCTGCTCATAAATTATCTGAATTGAGGGCCATTGAGAATGAATGCCTTCAATGATCTTTGTCCATAAATGATTTTTAATATAGGCCACCTGATCTGTAAGGTTCACTTGTGCTTGTAGAATTTTCACCTATTATTGTAGTCGATCTGCCCTCTATTCATGCCCTTTAGATGTAATTAAGGCATCTCTATTGGAATTTTCTAGATTTTTAATTATGCCTTTCAAATCAAGTATTTCTTTCTCCTTTATTGACATTTCTTCCATGGCTTTGATCACAGCAGATCTGTATTGTAGTGTGCTCATCTGTGAGGATGAGGAAGAAGAGGCAGATATTTCCTGAGAAGTTATTAGCACTGCAGTGGCCATTACTCCCTGTGGCGCTGAGTGTTTAGCTAATGTGGATGGAATAGTTGTACTTACATTAGGAATTACTATAGGAATGTGAATCTGTTGAGTTTTCTTTAGGACTTCATTTTCTCTTATGGAAGTTTCCAATTGACTTTCCATTTCTTTTATTTGAGTAGTCATCTCATGAACAAGTTGTTTGAGTTCATCAATTTCAATTTTCTGCTGAAGAATCTCCTTTGCTTGAGGATTTTCATTTTGGGGCAACTTTAGTTGTTTTCTTAGGGAATCTATATCCTCATTCTTCTGCTTAATCAAATTTTTTGCAATCTCCATATTAGCAGGATCAGCTCCTGCTTCAATCACCAAATCTTATAGTGCTTTGATCCTCAAATTATTGGCATATAGTGAGGCCTTGTCCAACTTCATTTGATTCTGGAGATTGAGCACTGTTTTCTCAAGCCTAATAGATTTCATAGTCTTACTGACAATTTTAGAATATAGCATTTCAGTATTTCTCCTATGAAATTAAATTTGATCCAATTCATGAATGACATCTGCATCGACTTCAAAATCTGTTTTGGAATAATTTGCTACTGATTTTGGATCAGTCACTGCAGGCTTCAAGAATGACATTACTAATTTATTAGATGAATAATCAAATGCTGAAAGAAGTCTGTCTTTGTTTCCAGGCTTTTCCTTAAGGAATCTAGAATATGCTTGATTCTTTATTTCTTCATTCTTCTCTTTAATCTGTCTGAATCTGATCTGAATTTCTGACTCTGTGTGGTCAGTTTCCTTAGAGGAAGAAGGCATGTCAACAGTTGTTTGTTTCTCCCCCATGACTGTATCCTTTTGTTGTGTTCCAATTTTAACATTTTGAAGATATTTAAGTGTTTCAGTCACTATTCTTGTAGCTTCATCTTCAGTTTCATTATCTTCGATATTTACAACTTTATTCCTTTCTTCATCTGAAAATTTACTTTTCTTGCTGTAAGGGATTCTGAATCTTTTGTCCTGAATAGTTTCAGCTATGAAACCATCTTCTTCTCTGCTCTTTTTAAGTGTATTTTCAGTGTCTTTGCTTGTAGTAGCCACCTGTATCTGTTCAATTTGTTTGCCTTTACCCCTATTTTCCTGTATTACCTGTGAATCATCATCAAATAGGGTGTTTGGCTCCCATTCAAGTTTATTAGCATATCTTTCAATATGAGGTTTAGAATCATGCAAGTAAACATGCAGCTTGCATTTTACTCTTATTGTACTCAAAATACCTTGTGGGTCATAATTCCATATAAAACTACATGAAAATTTGTACTCTTTTAGCTTGACATTTATTTCATTGGCAGCTTCTCTGTTATTCACAATAAATGGCCCAATTTGATTTTTCAGCTTAAATTGGGTCTTTTTCTTGGCATATATGAAATTGATTTCATCTACATTCAATATATGTCTTAGATATTCCAAAGCAAATATCCTTGTTGTAACAAATCTCGGTAATTTATATGGAGCCAAGGATGAGCCATATACTTTGATTTCTATGTGATTTTTATATAAATACCAATCCCCTATTTTACAGCTCTCAGATAGCTGTAGAATTCTTTTTGTCTCTTCATTGATCCTAGGGGTCTCCTCTTTTTCCAAAAGATACATAGCAGGGGCTATAAACAGGTCATTGAAATCTGCAAAGCTATATTCTCTACTCCATTTTCTTAAAATAGATGACCAAAACATTACTGAAAGAACCTTTCCTTCTGCATCCACTTTCTGACATTCAATGGGAAACTTATTTGCTTGATAATATAGGAAAAGGTGAAGTAGATATGAAGTGTATCTGAAAAATCCTTCTTCTGATAATCTTGACAACTGATAATGCATGTTTTCAGCAATGAATTTAGCAAAATTGTATACTGTGGAAGGAGATTGACCAGGGCTAAGATTTGAAAAAAAACCTAAGATGGATACATCAGTGAATTCATCACTGGCGTATCCTAAAATGAATGACAGCATTGAGACTATTTGCCTAGTTTCATATGGGAATTCAAAGGTATCAAAAGGAGGATTAAGTTTGGGAATATCCACTTGTTTAGGACAAAAAGTCTGGAATACTTTGAATTTAGAAGCAAATTCAAGTTCGAGGTAATTTTGAGTCAACGCTTCTATGGATAATGAAGCAACATTTGGGTCAGGACTCAGTTGCAGCATGGAATTTACTGACTCTTCAGTGATGTAAAACATGATATCTTTCTCTTTGTTCACAATGAATCTTTGTTCTGGCATATAATAAGCTTGGCATAATCTAATAAATTCAGGAACTGAATGAGTGAGAGGGACAATATATTTTGGCAAATTGGATTCCCAAACTAGAATGTCTTTGTCACCTTTTTCCACTGATTTGCAAAAGAACCAATTATAGATATCAAGCAGGTTAAATTATACATTAGGGTCCAGAATTCTATAATCAAGGTCGACCAAGGGACTATTTTCTGGGGAAATGACTGGGGGTTGGACTGGTCTGACCACCTCTGTAGAATCAGCCGTGAGTGCAGGGGTTGGTTTGTCGATTTTGGAGGACTCTGGTTGAGGGAATTTTGCAGAAGATTTATTTTGAGACTTTGGGCCTCCATTCTTAGGGTTTACCTGTTTCTTTGTCAATTTTAGTCTGAAAAAATCAAGCTTAGATGGTTTTCTAAGTTCCTTTATGAGAAACAGGGGTTTCTTGGTGAATTTTACAAGAAAATGGGGTTTCTGAGAGGGGTTTTTGGTAAGGCAAGGGTTTTAAAGCTCATAACATATATTAAGATCAATTTCAGTAGTGAAATAGACTAGGAATTGGGAAAAAACTGCGAGAAATGGAAATCAGGAATTTCGGGTAAATTTTGACAGAGTTTTCCCCTGTAAAATGGATGCTTTTATGCAGTTTAATTTGTGAAATTTGGGTAATTATTTTGAAATAACAAGAATCTTGAAGTTTCAGATGGTAAGCTTGAAGAAAAGTACCTGAAAAAAGCAGTGAAATTAAGTCGAAGACGTCGCAGAGGTGCTCAGTCTTCAATTCTTTGAAAATGGCTTCTCAGAGGGAAATGTAGCACTTTCGAGGTTGAAATTCATGGCAAGGAGCATCGAAAATGGCACTGGTAGGTTGAAAAGGCTCTGCGTATTTTCTCAAGGTTTAATGGCACAAATTCTAAGAAAATGGGTTTATGGATGTTTTCACAGGTTTAAAGGGAAAATAGTGAAAATTTGAATAAAAACTTTAAATTTTAATGTATTGAACCGATGGTGTAAACCATAGTTAAATAAAATTAAACTACGGTAAAGCGGGTAAGGTTTAGGGAATACCACCAGTGGTATTCGCGTTGATGAATGGTGGTAAGTGGTAATGAGATTTTTGAACACGATACAACGAGGTTGCGACATGTAAGCGCGGCGTGGTTTCGAAAAACCACCCATTTTGCGCGGCTTTGCCGAAACTTCGAAAGTTTATGTTTGGAGCACGAAAATGAATAATTGTCGTTGGATCGGGCCTTTGGGAGCGAATGGTCCAGATTAAAAGGGAAAGTGTGGGGATTAAAATATTATCGGATTCATCATGGGCCGTCGATCTTGGGAAATGGAAAGGAGATCGGATGGTCGAAACTTTACGCGATGGGATAGGGGTAAATGCATTGAGATATTTCGCGCAAGTGATTGACCATAGGATCAAATGGACTTCTGGGGATCGGACGGTCAGAAGTGAGTCCGACGGGTTAAGTCATTTAAACTATTTTTGATGGAGAATCAAGTGATCGGGAGGGTTAATCCAAGGTTTGAACTGTGATTAGGGACTGGGATAAGGCATAATGTATGCAGGGAAAAGAAAAGGTTAAGGTTCTAACCTTAGGTTAAGGGACTTGGGGCGGAAAATATACAAGGGAAAGGATCATTTTTTTTGAAGTTTAGTTTAGACGAAACTTTGGGTAACATTTGTTTAACACACGCATAATACACGTTTTAAGTTGTTTTTCTTCATATTTTATTATATGGTTAATCAAATCGGAGGATTTAATTACCATAGGGGCGGGATTAAATATAAGGATAAAATTTAGCCAAAGGGTTTATAAGGGGGGTTTTATTTAAGCATGTGGGAATAAATTACTTTGGCTTAAGTTATAACAAGTGGCTTTTGGGATTTATTTATAAAAGGAGTTACATAATAGGAGAAGGTTAATTATATAGGGAATTAATAAATAAATCAAAGTTAATATGAAAAGGGGACAATGTATACTCAAAACACTTTAATACAACTAAGAAAGTGAGGATTAAAAAGAAAATTTGCATTACAATAACTTCATCACTTATACTTAGGATAAAATGTGATTTTGAGGGTTTTATGCTTTGAAATGATGTGGGAGGTTAATCAAATGAGGATTAGAGTATTTTTAAGTAAAAATGAAGTTTTACTTAGGATTATTCAGGGGAATGAATGCATGAATGGTAAATGATGTGATTAAAGGATCAATATAGACATTTCACACTTTTAACTAATCAGTCATAGAGCCTTGGGTCCGGTCCCGACAAAAGTCAAGGAAATGCCTTGAGCCTTTCTAACTGATAGTCTAGAATGTTTCATGACTATGGGAAGGGGAAGTTAGTTATTTTGAGGCCCATGATATTTACATCACACTGAGATTTTTTTCACCTTCTTCTACCTACCCATATTACCATGCTAACATTTTTTCTTTTTTTGTAATAAGGTGCATTTAAGCTAGCAAACTTCACAACATTTATTTTTTTCTGAAAGCAAGTAAAACTATCTAACTCTACACTTATTTCATTCATGAATCCAGATTAAACTGTTGGATTCAGTTTACTCTCTACCTAACTATTGAATTGTTAGGATTAAACTGTCTAACAATTATTTATTCTCTATCTATAACAAAGGAAATTGAAAGAATGATAAGTTAAGATTGAACTGTTTAACTCATCATGGACTAATGGCATTTATTAACACTCTGCCATAGTCAAAAAGTAAAAGGAGTGGCATTTGTACTTGCACACTTTCATGTTTTATTCATTTTTCTTTTGGGGTATTTTATTTTTTTCTAAGTCCTTTGATTGTTCTTTTAGGACTTTTTACCCTCTTTTTCATTTTTTTGATTTTTTTGATTTTTTACAAAATATGTGAATACAACTTGCAGAAGGAAAAGTATGTACAAATTTACAAAATTACCAATAGTCAAGTCAAAATTATGACCCCTATATTATAGGTTTCTAACAGTTAGGATGAGGGATTAATAATCAATTAGTGAGTAAAGAGATAAACTACCTCAAATATAAACTATGGGGAACTCAAAGGCTCATGAAGTAGGAATAATTTGATCCTTCTTAAATGATTGAAGAAAAATAAACCTTCTAGTGCTACAAATTCCAAGAGTTTGTGGCTCTAATTAAGGAATATAAACACTATTTTTTTCACAAACAAGCTAAAGTACAACACTAGTGTAACAATGTCAAGGAAATCACCACCAATGAAGGAGAGACACTAAGTCCAAATGAAAAAATAAAATAAGTAACATATAACCCCTATGCCACACTATATATTGAAACTAGGATCCAAGATAGATTGAGTGAAAATATTATGCAAGAAAAAAATCCACGTATTATAATAAACAAATACAATGATTGTCTAATGTAGCTTATATCAAAAGAGGAAATATTCAACGCAATCAATCATTTTGAACTTGATAATATATCAAGTATAGATGAATTCAACATTCATTTTTGAAACTATTTTTGGAATATTAATAAGTTTGAATTGGTGTGGATGGTGTGAATTCTTCAATATGTTGATCTTTCCTTGCACCTGAGAGGAGGGAAAACTTAATATTTCTTAATTACAGTCCCAAAAGAGTTAATTCCATCATCATTTTTACATTTAATATGATATCATAGTGCAATATGTCTTACAAAATTATTTCTAAAATCATTACTAATATATCAAAAAGTATACCCCCTAAGCTTATCTTATAAAATCTAGGTGGTTTTTGTGAGGTCCTTATACATGAATTTATCCCCTTTATTAGGAATAATGAGGAAAAGTGGATGATCCTTAAGTTCAATATGGAAACTTTCTTTAATTGTGTCAAGTATAGCTTCACGTTTGGATTCCTAAAGAAATTGGGGTTTAATCCAAGATTCATTGCTTGGATCTCCACATGTATCAACAATTTGTTTCTTTCTCCTTTATGAAATGGATTCTATATGCATTTTTTGTGTTAGGACTTTGTTATGGTTTTCCCTTGTCAACTTTCATGTATATCATCATGGTAGAATCCCTTAGCTATAAGTTGAATATAAATTGTTTTGTTAACTTATTTAAAGTAGGTATGATTGGTGGAATCAAGTCATTCATAGGATTAATCTAGGAGTGTGACATCATTGCCATGATTAGGTCATAGAGGTTAGAAAAGGTTGTTGAAGATTGCAACAAGAAACAGTGAAGGAGGCATCATGAAACATCATTCCTGATCCTAGTTGGAAAGTGATCACCTAAACTAGGTGGGGGCCACACAGGTGATTTTTGTCGCAAAGTCTATTTTTAGACATATGGAGCATATTCTATGAGTTGCGGGACGCTATTTGTGGATGGTTGGTCAAGTTGGAAAAATAGATGGATTTATATTTTTAGACATATTGGGCGGAATCTATTTTTAGATTGCCAGTCTAAAAATAGATATGTCGAATATTATTAGCTCTTAATAATATTTGGACTCTAAACATTATCTTATTCTCTTGGAGCACTTCAGTTAAGTGCACAGATGTGGCACAGGAGCTGACAGAATGAATTACGCTATTCCTAAGGGTTAAGTGGAGCTATTGCATGGATACTTCAGTTAGAACTCATGTGAGAGAGTTTGGTGGAGTTGATTGAGGAAGTTAATGGAGTTGTGTTCAGTTTAACTAATCTAAACATAGTTGAGCTATTTGTATCTAGTCTTACTGATTGATACAATTAGTGAGAGTGGTGTGAATTAATTATTAATTAATTCACTAATTATAAACTCATTAATCAACTAAAGAATACATCAATTAACTTCAGTGCATGGATAGTTTCAGTGGAGACCAGTGTAAAGATATGTGAAAGGGAAAGTGTGACTATCAGTTGTGACTATAAGTGATGCATGGTTTGCATCCAACACTTAGTAGATATGCCTATAAATATTGCGTGAGCAAGGCCAGGGTAATCATTCTCATCAAGAGGCATTCTTCAACAAGGATTGCGCAATAGAGGCAGGCCAAAGGCTGGCAAAGATCGGTGCATGGGATTTGCAAGATCGGGCCTGATTAGTGTGTAGCAAGTGGAGATTATACTGAGAGCTTGTGAGGAGCTTTGTATGATGATTGTTACATGATATCTATGACATATATAATATACAGATAGTTGGGGGTTTTCAGCTTTAAGCTTTCCCATTACATACTGTGTTCATATGTGTGAATTTTTATGGTTTTAATGTGTGCATGCAATTGATTTTATTTCAGGATGTGATGATCAATGGTAGAAGAGATTTTGTATTGTGCATGAAGATAAAATAGTGTGTGATCAGGATAATCTCAGTGGATAACATATTAGTTATTCAAATTTCTACATGGTATCACAGAGATATTGATCATTGGAGCAATTGCAAACATTGAAGCGGTTGAGTTTTAGGATAAACTCAGGAAAATAAAAATGGAGAAGAATGACACTATTCCAGTATACTTGAAAAAGTTTTTCCACTGTAGGGATGAGCTTGGGAGTTTAGGAGTTGGTGTGGATGAGGAAGGACAAGTCAAGAAGGTTGGGATTTGAGCAAAGAATCTCTACAGACTTGAAGTAGATGGGATGTCTACAGAGCTTCCTACTGTTGGGAAGTGCGAGAAAGACATGCAATTGATGCTTGAGAGGTAGAAAGTTTTGCATGCAGGTAAGAGTGAACCTCGGGATGTGGAGCATCCATAAGATGAGGATCATGGAGTGGAAGAAACCACTCATGCAGAGAAATTCCGTGCCAGATGGGCAGAGGGAGTGCATGTAGCTATACCACCAGGTGAGAGGTGGGGCGACATGCATGAGTAATCCCATGAGATGACAGCGCAGCAGTAGCATGATCAGTTGGATTGATGTAGGCAGATCAAAGTGACAGTGTCAGATACTAGAGCGCGGATCAGAGTTGACAGCAAGTGCAAGAGTGCATGGGTGCAAGAGTTCAACAGCGCAGTGGTTCCTAATGACATGTGCAGTTGGTACCAGCAGAAGTCGAAGACTTTGATGATAGATGCATCAGACTGATTGAGTTGTTTGGAGCCTATTCAGTTTCAGAGGAGTTGCAGAGCAAATGCATGGAGTTGCATGGCACTTGTGAAGGTTGCAGGGTGAATGCATGGAGTTGCATGTCGCATGCAAAGACAATCCTTTCTTGTTGAGAGGGAGTGTTGAAGATTGCAACAAGAAACAGTGAAGGAGGCATCCTGAAACATCATTCCTGATCCTAGTTGGAAAGTGATCACCTAAACTAGGTGGGAGCCACACAGGTGATTTTTGTCGCAAAGTCTATTTTTAGACTATGTCTATTTTTAGACATATGGATCATGTTCTATAAGTTGCGGGATGCTATTTGTGGATGGTTGGTCAAGTTGGAAAAATAGATGGATTTCTATTTTTAGACATATTAGGCGGAATCTATTTTTAGATTGCCAGTCTAAAAATAGATATGTCGAATATTATTAGCTCTTAATAATATTTGGACTCTAAACATTATCTTATTCTCTTGGAGCACTTCAGTTAAGTGCACAGATGTGGCACAGGAGCTGACAGAAGGAATTACGCTATTCCTAGGGGTTAAGTGGAGCTATTGCATGAAGACTTCAGTTAGAACTCATGTGACAGAGTTTGGTGGAGTTGATTGAGGAAGTTAGTGGAGTTGTATTCGGTTTAACTAATCTAAACATAGTTGAGCTATTTGTATTCAGTTTAACTAATTGATACAATTAGTGAGAGTGGTGTGAATTAATTATTAATTAATTCACTAATTATAAACTCATTAATAAACTAAAGAATACATCAGTTAACTTCAGTGCATGGACAGTTTCAGTGGAGACCAGTGCAAAGATAGGTGAAAGGGCAAGTGTGACTATCAATTGTGACTATAAGTGATGCATGGTTTGCATCCAACACTCAGTAGAGATGCCTATAAATACTGCGTGAGCAAGGCTGGGGTAATCATTCTCATCAAGAGGCATTCTTCAACAGGGATTACGCAGTAGAGGCAGGCTAAAGGCTAGCAAAGATCGGTGCATGGGATTTGCAAGATCGGGCCTGATTAGTGTGTAGCAAGTGGAGATTATACTGAGAGCTTGTGAGGAGCTTTGTATGATGATTGTTACATGATCTCTATGACATATATAATATACATATAGTTGGGGGTTTTCAGCTTTAAGCTTTCCCATTACATACTGTGTTCATATGTGTGAATTTTTATGGTTTTAATGTGTGTATGCAATTGATTTTATTTCCGCATGTGATGATCAATGGTAGAAGATATTTTGTATTGTGCATGAAGATAAAATAGTGTGTGATCAAGAGAATCTCGGTGGATAACATATCAGTTATTCAAATTTCTACAAAGGTTCACAAGTCTAGAGGATTATCAATGTTGTTTTCCCTCCTTAATCTTAACTAACCTTTTTTCCAATAAATAATGAGCATATCAACATTTGGCATGATAGTATCATCACGAGGCCTCCTTTATCTCAACATTAAAACCTTGTCACCCTTAAAAAATTGTGGAACAACATGGGTCCTCATATATTTTGTTTATATTTACAAATCTAAAGAGGAAATATTGGGATTTCAAATTATATCATTTGATCTATTTGTTGCGGGTAGATCCAAGCCATATTTTAAGAAAATCAAATTATTTTTTATCCATTTCCTCCTTCACAGAAATGGATAGGATTTGAAGTGTAAACATCTGCTCTAGAATGAGATTATATAGATTTTGGGACTGAGCTTGAATAGAAATATTTTTTGAGGGTCATGAACCACAAGTTATTCTATACATACCATGATACCCATCATCACCTATAATATAGGTTCTAATTGCATATCCTATATCTTTAATACCTACATTATTCCAAAGTTTAAGTGGGATATTGGGAAATTTTACCCAAATCCAAACATTATATGATTTATAGGTATCCACACATAAAAAAAGGGTTTCATATGATAATCCCAGGAAAAAAATGAATCATTAACCACATTTGGGTCAATATATTCAATGATCCCTCCTCATACCAAAGGATAAAACCATGGCACCCTCTCAACGTGAAATGACTAATGGAACTATACATGAGAAAAGGAAACTAAAATTATTGCATACATAAAGAAAAATTACCTATATTAACACATTGTGTTAGGTCCCTATATTACTAGTATAGTCCCTTATTTCTATTAGTGTAACCCCCTTATTGTTATTATTGTACCCTTGTAACCCTCGTTTTGTTATTATTGTGCCCTTAAATTATTATTGTGGCCCACTAGGATTACATTATGGCCACATGGACTCCTATATATAGAAAGGAGGTTTTGTAAATTGTATCATCCAAGAATTTTTTGGCAATATGATGAAGAGTGTTGTTCTTGATGGCAACCTACTTGATAAAGTTGATGGAAACCTATTGTACTTAATGGAATCATACTTGATGACGTTGTCCTTGATGGAAACCTACTTGATGAATTAAGGATGAGATTGTTGGAAATGTGACACAATGTATTGACTTTGATGGAACCTGCTTGATGAAGTTGTCCTTGATGAAAACAATGTAAATCTGATATATCTACAGATCAGTTCAGAAGTAGCAGAAGAAAGAAATTCAGAAAGTGCCATAATAACGTTGAACAAGGTATGTCAGAAGGCATACGCAGGTTTGTTGAGGCAAAGTAGCATATGTACGCGGAAAAGTATGTGCCAAGTCGCGTATGCCCTATTGCGCTCTTAATTCATAAAACCAGGGGGAATTACCATGGTATTGACCCATTGTATTGAGCGCTGGATTACCTATTTGATCCCGTCCAGGAATACCATCGGAAGTGGTGTGGTTTTGGCTCATGGTATTGAAAAAGGCTAAATGTATATAAGGAGAAGAAGATCATTGTGTAAGGTGGGCAAGTGTCTAGGCTTTAATGAATACTTCACTCTGAAGTTTATCTGTATGGTTGAACTCTGTTCTCAATTGATAGATCTGAATCTATAATGCACCTATGAATATGATGAAGGTCCAAAATCTCTAGATCTGGAAATGATGAATCTCTAGGATGATCTGAAAAGAAGTAATGAAGACCTGGGGCAAATCTGTTCAAGAAATTGAAGAAATCTGGGTAAGTTCATAGATCTAGTCTGTTCTGCAAAGTTTATCTTTTATAGATCTATACGCAGGTTCATTTCGTGAAAAGCGCGTATATATGCGGATCTGTTTAATCAAAGGCGCGTATGGGCAGTTAGAATTATTCTGAAAAATGCACAAATGTATACGCAGGTTCATTTCATGAAAAGTGCGTGTATACATGGATTGGTTTAACTAAAGGCGCATATGGTATCTGAACTTATAGTTGCTCAAGGTTGAATGTGATTCTGCATATCTATTCTGAAGTCTGGGTTATCTCTGATATTATGGTTACAGTGGTGTCACTGTTCTGTTGGAAGCAATGGGCAAGGTATGATTGTTGATAAGTGAAGGGTTGTGTTGAAGCGGTTGGATCCAGTTTGAAAATTGATGAAACGTGGTCCGCAGAGGTGCTGAAGGTCGAAGCCTTTAGTGAGGGGGTTGTAGCTCCCTTCCAGGAGAGGCTGGTAAATGAGTGCAGGAGGTAGTGGATCCCTTCTAGGAGAGGATGGTAAATGAGAGCAGGGGGTTGTAGCTCCCTTCCAGGAGAGGCTGGTAAACGAGAAGAAGGTTGTAGCCTTCTGCAGGTGGGTGCCTGCGTTCTGGTATGAGTCTGCGCCAATACATAGTTGTAAGATGTTTTCTGTATAATAAATATTGAAGACTGAGATGATGGCAAAGGTGGTTTTCTCCCGAATTGGGTTTCCACCTAAAATCCTGGTGTTCATGTGTGATGCTTATGCGAGTTGATTTATTCTATTCTTACTGTAAATGTTAACTACTTACCAACATCTAATAAATGAATGATGCAATAATCTAAGATAAGAATTATATGCATAATAAGAGATCTGAGCATACGCGAGTTTCATTAAGGATATCCGCGTACATACGCTAGTTTTTTTCTGTAAAGTAGCGTATGGGTTTTTGAGAAAAGAAAAGAAAAAGTTGATTGACAGATAAAGATATTGATTCACCCCCCCTCTCAGTATCTTTCCCAACAGAATTGTTCATTTATGTAATGTATTGGAGGTTTCCCTTCCAGGAGAGGCTGGTAAACGAGAGCAGGGGGTTGTAGCTCCCTTCCAGGAGAGGCTGGTAAATGAGAAGAAGGTTGTAGCCTTCTGCAGGTGGGTGCCTGCGTGCTGGTATGAGTCTGCGCCAGTACATAGTTGTAAGATGTTTTCTGTATAATAGATATTGAAGACTGAGACAACGGCAGCGGTGGTTTTCTCCCGAATTGGGTTTCCACCTAAAATCTTGGTGTTCATGTGTGATGCTTATGTGGGTTGATTTATTCTGTTCTTACTGTACATGTTAAATGCTTACTAACATCTAATAAATGAATGATGCAACAATCTAAGATAAGAATTATCTGCATAATAAGAGATCTGAGCATACCCAAGTTTCATTAAGGATATCTGCGTACATACGCCAGTTTTGTTCTGTAAAGTAGCATATGGGTTTTTGAGAAAAGAAAAGAAAAATTTGATTGACAGATAAAGATACTGATTCACCCCCCCTCTCAGTATCTTGCCCAACAATTGGTATCAGAGCAGGTCCTTCTGAAAAAGCTTAGCCGCTAGAAGGAAGATCAAGCAAGATGAGCAATCAAGATGGAACAGCATCTATCAAGCCTCCCCTCTTTAATGGAAGCAATTTAATCTTCTGGTAAACAAGGATGAGATCCTATCTTCAATCTATGGGAACAGATGTATGGGCCATTGTTCAACAAGGATATCAATATCCAGCTACAATACCAACAGATATGACTGAAAAGAAGAATTATGAATAAAATGCAAAGGCAGTCAATGCTATAACGGGAATTCTGACTGAATCTGAATTTTTCAAAGTTATGCAGCTAAATACAACAAAGGAAATGTGGGACAAAATCATTCTAAGTTATGAAGGTGATGCAAAGGTAAAAAGTGCAAAACTCCAAACTCTCAGAATTGAATATGAAAATTTAAAGATGCATAATGATGAGAGTATTGCCAGTTTCTTTTTACGTCTTGATGATGTTGTAAATCGTATGAGAAATATGGGAGAAACAATAACCGAATCTACTTTGGTTGAGAAAATTTTAAGATCTCTAACGACAAAATTTGAGTCAAAAGTTTCTGCTCTTGAAGAAAAACAAGATCTTCAAAATCTTACTATGGTGCAACTTCATGGGATACTAACTGCATATGAAATGAGAAGAGGAGGACCATCTAAAGTCAAAGAAGCCATCTTTAGAGCTTCTACAAAAGGGAAAGAAGTGCAAGAAGCAGAAGGATCAGGATATATCTCAGAAGAAGATGAGGTAAATTTTGTAAAGAAACTTCAACTTGGCACAGGACGGTTCAGAGGTAAGCTTCCTTTCAAATGTTTTAATTGTGGAAGAGTTGGTCATTATGCTGCTAAGTGTCCTTATAAAGAAATATCTGAAAAAGGGAAAGAAGTAGCAAGAAGGAATAAGAACCAATCTAGCACTAGAAAAAGTTACTATACTCATGAAGATAGTGATGGGTTATCTGATAGTGAGGAGAATGTGAACAAGATCTTAGACTTCTCATGGCATTTGAATCTAGAGAAGAAAATGATACCTTTGTGGATGCTCTAGAGGACAATTATTTTCTTGAAGAAAACAATCAACTCAAAATACACTTAGAAGAATGTAAAATACTCTTAGAAGAAAGGAAAATAACCATAGAGACTTTGAAAGGGCAGTTTGAAGAAGCAAAGAAACACATTGAGAAATTAGAATGTGAAGTGGTAAGTCTAAGAAAATATTTTGAGAAAGAAAAGACTCTGAATCTTAGATTTGCGAAAGGATCTGAAACCTTAAATGAGATTATCAAGGTACAGCGCTCTCCTCTTGTTAAGACAGGTCTTGGATATACCGAGGAATCTTCTCAGGATTCAGCACCAAATTATCTAAAAACAGTTACAGCTGGTTTACAAAATTCCGCCACTCAGCAAGGGTATAAAGAATATTTACAGGTAAAGCATGATCATCTCAATTCAAAGAACAATAACAGGAATATCTTTCAAAGAAACACCAATCAATAGGTAAATTCAAGTAGAAGATTTCATAATCGCATAAACTTCTTCTTCAATGGACAATGTTTCTCATGTCACAATTTTGGTCACAAAGCTGTTCAATGTGTTGCATATAAAACCATCATGACAAGAGAAGCGAGAAAGAAAAGGATTGATATTGAAACAAAGAAGAATACCTATAAAAAATTTCTCCTCTTCTAAATGAGGTTGAATGTACTTATTGCAATAAATTTGGGCATGAAGAATCTGAATGCAGGAGCAAAGTTCAGCCAAAAGAGCATTTTCCTTCAAGTTCGAAAGTATGGAAAAAGAAGGAATTACAGGTTGAAAATTGTGGCATAGCGTTATTTGCAAAAGGTGAAGAAAATGAATGGTACATTGATAGCGGATGCTCAAGACACATGACAGGTGACAAAACCAAACTTCGTGCATATAGTACACTAGAAAAGGAAAAGAAAGTTACTTTTGGAAATGATACTCCTGCTGTAATTAAAGGAAAAGGGTCTGTGTCTCTAAAAGAAAAGGTGAAGGCTAATGATGTCATGTATGTGGATGGATTAAGACATAACCTGTTAAGTGTAAGTCAAATGTGTGATCAAGGAACTGAAGTTGTCTTTAGTTCAAAAGAATGTGTGGTTCGTGATCTTGATACAGGTAAAACAATTATAAAAGGAAATAGAACTCCAAGCACCCTGTATGTATTGAAGAACTGCAAAGAACAATGCTACTTGAGTAAATCTTTAGAAAAATGGGTATGGCATAGAAGGTTGGGGCATCTAAGCTTCTCTCAAATCAACAAATCAAGCAGACTTAATGCCGTTCGTGGTCTTCCCAATATTACTCTACTTGAAAGTATCATATGCAAATCTTTCCAATTCGGTAAGCAGACCAGAGTGCAATTTAATGCCAAGGAAGGATCCTCAAGTAGGCCTCTTGAACTCATTCATACTGACATATGTGGACCTATGAGGAAAAATTCACCTCGTGGTGAACAATATTACATCTTATTTATTGATGATTTCTCTAGAATGTGTTGGATTGGGTTGCTGAAGCACAAATATGAAGCATTTGAGAAATTTCAGAACTTCAAGGCTCTGGTTGAAAATGAAGTAGATCTAAAACTCAAATTTCTTAGATCTGATCGAGGAGGAGAATATACTTCAAATGAATTCCTTGAATTTTGTGAACAACATGGCATAAAAAGAAAATTTTCTATAGCTGGAACTCCACAACAAAATGGCGTAGCAGAAAGAATGAATAGAACAGTTCAACAAATGGCTACAGCTATGCTTGATGATTCTGGAACACCTGACACATTTTGGGGAGAAGCAGCAGTAAACATTCTCAACAAGGCACATGTTCGTGTAAATAGTGAAAAAACTCCATATGAACTCTGGTATGGTAATTCTCCATCTGTGAAGCATTTTAGAGTGTTTGGAAGTAAATGCTTTATCAAAAATAATGATGAAAAACTTGGAAAGTTTGAACCTAGAGCAGATGAAGGAATACTTCTTGGTTACTCCTCTATGAGTAGAGCATATAAATGTTACAATAAAAAACTTCGGAAGATTGTTGAATGTATTGATGTTGTTATTGATGAGTCTCCTGCAGCCCCAAAGGAAGAAAAACAAACAACAAATGAAGACGATGGTGACTTATGTCCTTCTACATCAAATAGCAATGATATAGATAGTGAACCCAATGAAGAACCTGAAGATGATTTATCTGAAAAGGCTCCATCCAGATATGTTCAAAAGAATCATCCAGAATCTCAAATTTTGGGAGATAAGGGATCAGGTGTACAAACTAGAAGGACTCTTGTGGGATCTTCCAGCTATCTGGCATTTCTATCTACTATTGAACCTCACAATTTCAATCAAGCTAGCAAAGATGAATGTTGGGTTCAAGCCATGAATGAAGAGCTTGACCAAATTGAAAAGAATCACACTTGGGAATTAGTACCAAGACCTCATAACAAAAATGTCATTGGAACTAAATGGATATTCAAAAATAAGTTAAATGAGAATGGGGATGTTGTAAGAAACAAAGCTAGACTTTTTTGCAAGGGGTATACTCAACAAGAAGGTATAGACTTTGAAGAAACTTTTGCTCCTGTAGCTAGACTTAAAGCCATAAGAATGTTTCTTGCCTTTTCAAGCTTTCAACAAATCAAAGTTTATCAAATGGATGTTAAATCTGCATTTCTCAATGGTGATCTAGAAGAAGAAGTTTATATAGAACAACCAGAAGGATTCATTTTGGGAAATGATGAAAATCTTGTTTGTAGACATAAAAAGGCTCTATATGGTCTCAAACAAGCTCCAAGGGCATGGTATTATCGTCTTGACAAATATCTTCATCAACAAGGATTTTCAAAGGGGTCTGCTGATAGCAGCTTATACACAAAAAATGAAAATGATAAACTTTTGATTGTGGTTGTATATGTTGATGATATCATTTTTGGAAGCAATGAAGAATCTATGAGTCAGAAATTTGCTTCTATCATGTAGCAAGAATTTGAAATGTCTTTACTTGGGGAACTAACATTCTTTCTTGGTTTGCAAGTGCATCAAACTACAGATGGTATATTCTTATCACAAGAAAAATACCTTAAGCAAATTCTGAAGAAGTATGGCATGGAAGAATGCAAACCTGTAAGTACACCAATGATAACCGGATGTAATCTCAGTTCTCATGATGATTCTCCCACGGTGAATCAACCAGAATACAGATCTATGATAGGAAGCCTACTTTATCTCACTGGGACTAGACCGGACATTATGCATGCAGTTGGGATTGTTGGACGATTCCAAGCTAATCCAAAAGAGTCTCACCTTCAAGCTGTCAAAAGAATATTCAAATATCTACAAGGAACTCAAGACTTTGGACTATGGTATCCAAAGAATGCTGATCTTACTCTTCATGCTTACACTGATGCAGATTGGGCTGGAAATGTTGATGATTGAAAAAGTACTAGTGGTGGTGCATTCTATATGGGGCCCCGGTTAGTATCTTGGTTCAGCAAGAAGCAAAACTCTATTGCCTTATCTACAGCAGAAGCAGAATATGTAGTTGCCGCATCATGTTGCACTCAACTTCTTTGGATGATGCAAACCTTACAAGATTTTCAAATCAAATGTTCACCTCCTATCTCCATTATGTGTGATAATACAAGCACCATCAATATCTCAAAGAATCATGTTATGCATTCCAAGACCAAGCACATTCCCATCAAGTATCACTTCTTATGAGAACAAGTGCTTGAACAAAAGGTGAAGTTGGAGTATGTTCCCTCCAAAGAACAAGTTGCTGATATATTTACCAAACCTCTGCACAGGGAAGCATTCGAATATCTCAGACAGAAGCTGGGAGTAGTCTCTGCTATGCAGAAAATTAGAATTGCTTAAATTCAGAAGATTAAATTGGATACGCGGGTTTCCTTAAAGACAGTCGCATATATACGCGAGTTCATAAAAAGAAAACCGCGTATGGGTGATTGCTGACAATTTTTCTGCGTCAACATTTCTTCAGCACAAGCTGTGGTGCTGTTTGGTTTCTCTGATGCTAGTTGGTGTCTTTGGTGGTGTTTCAGCTCTTATATTTCTGTTTCATTCTCTATTATTGGGTGAAGATGCCTTAATGTTCTTGCTGTTGAAAGTGTTCAGGCTGCACAAGCTAAGAAGAAGTTTTGGTCATATGGAAAGGATGCATTGGATGCATAGCTTCAGGGGGAGCATTAGCCTTACTGAATGTAATGCATTGTTGGCATTATGATGGTTCTGAAATATGATCTCTCTCTTGAGGTCTTCTGGTATTGGTATTGGTTATAAAATGTTATATTTGTAATTTGATGAAAAGGCTATGACCTATGATGTAAATTGTAATTTTCAGTCATGTAAAGGGATTGTTCAAATTTGTAAACCCACTTGGTTGGGTACTTGAGTCTCATATGTAAATCCACTTAGCTGGATCATTGATGTAAGTTTGAGTCCTTGGTGGTAGGAAAGGTCATAGAGTCATTGAAAATTCATTTGAAGATTCAGCATGGATTCAGGGGGAGCAAGGTACCTTCAGTGCACATCAGATCTCTTGTCTTGGCTTTTGATCCGCCCTTTGCCCTTGATGTCAAAGGGGGAGAGTAACATGGTGCTTGAATAGAGGGAGAGTATCATGATGTTTGCATATTTTTGCATAACGGTTATTATCAATGAATCTATCTGTTGTAATGATCAAACACCATCATGGTTGCCATCAAATCCAAAGGGGGAGATTGTTGGCAATATGATGAAGAGTGTTGTCCTTGATGGCAACCTACTTGATAAAGTTGATGGAAACCTATTGTACTTAATGGAATCATACTTGATGACGTTGTCCTTGATGGAAACCTACTTGATGAATTAAGGAGGAGATTGTTGGCAATGTGACACAATGTATTGACTTTGATGGAACCTGCTTGATGAAGTTGTCCTTGATGAAAACAATGTAAATCTCATATATCTACAGATCAGTTCAGAAGTAGCAGAAGAAAGAAATTCAGAAAGTGCCATAATAATGTTGAACAAGGTATGTCAGAAGGCATACACGGGTTTGTTGAGGCGAAGTAGCGTATGTACACGGAAAAGTATGTGCCAAGTCGTGTATGCCCTATTGCGCTCTTAATTCATAAAACCAGGGGGAATTACCATGGTATTGGCCCATTGTATTGAGCGCTGGATTACCTATTTGATCCCGTCCAGGAATACCATCAGAAGTGGTGTGGTTTTGGCTCATGGTATTGACAAAGGCTAAATGTATATAAGGAGAAGAAGATCATTGTGCAAGGTGGGCAAGTGTCTCGGCTTTAATGAATACTTCACTCTGAAGTTTATCTGTATGGTTGAACTCTGTTCTCAATTGATAGATCTGAATCTATGATGCACCTATGAATATGATGAAGGTCCAAAATCTCTAGATCTGGAAATGATGAATATCTAGGATGATCTGAAAAGAAGTAATGAAGACCTGGCGCAAATCTGTTGAAGAAATTGAATAAATCTGGGTAAGTTCATAGATCTAGTTTGTTCTACAAAGTTTATCTTTTATAGATCTATACGCAGGTTCATTTCGTGAAAATCGCGTATATACGTGGATCTGTTTAATCAAAGGCGCATATGGGCAGTTAGAATTATTCTAAAAAATGAACAGATGTATATGCGGGTTCATTTCGTGAAAAGCGCATGTATACGCGGATCGGTTTAACTAAAGGCGCGTATGGTATCTGAACTTATAGTTTCTCAAGGTTGAATGTGATTTTGAATATCTATTCTGAAGTCTGGGTTATCTCTGATATTCTGGTTATAGTGGTTTCACTGTTCTGTTGGAAGCAATGGGCAAGGTATGATTGTTGATAAGTGAAGGGTTGTGTTGAAGCGGTTGGATCCAGTTTGAAAATTGATGAAACGTGATCCGCAGAGGTGCTTAAGGTCGAAGCCTTCAGTGAGGGGGTTGTAGCTCCCTTCCAGGAGAGGCTGGTAAATGAGTGTAGGGGGTAGTGGCTCCCTTCCAGGAGAGGCTGGTAAATGAGAGCAGGGGGTTGTAGCTCCCTTCCAGGAGAGGCTGGTAAACGAGAAGAAGGTTGTAGCCTTCTGCAGGTGGGTGCCTGCGTGCTGGTATGAGTCTGCGCTAGTACATAGTTGTAAGATGTTTTCTGTATAATAAATATTGAATACTGAGATGACGGCAGCAGTGGTTTTCTCCCAAATTGGGTTTCCACCTAAAATCCTAGTGTTCATGTGTGATGCTTATGCGGGTTGATTTATTCTATTCTTACTGTACATGTTAACTGCTTACTAACATCTAATAAATGAATGATGCAATAATCTAAGATAAGAATTATTTGCATAATAAGAGATCTGAGCATACGCAATTTTCATTAAGGATATCCGCGTACATACGCTAGTTTTGTTCTGTAAAGTAGCGTATGGGTTTTTGAGAAAAGAAAAGAAAAATTTGATTGACAGATAAAGATACCGATTCACGCCCCCTCTCAGTATCTTGCCCAACAGAATTTTTCATTTATGTAATGTATTGGAGGTTTCCCCCTTGAAGTGGGTTATCTCTAAGGCATTGATATCTCTTTTCTTCTATTTTTGGAGCTAGTTACACAACATTTGGTATCAAAGGTTTGGATTCTAGGGTTTTGCTGCTCCAAACAGGTCATCGTGGAATTTAAGCTATAAATTTTTTTCTATGAAGTTTCAGAAGCTGAAATTTTTAGGGTGCGAAGCCGAAATCCTGAGGAAGATATTCTAAAACTTTTAGAGCTTGGTTCGCAATATTTTCGGAGATATGATCTGTGGAAGTTAGGTCTTTTTTCAGGCTCCTAAATAGGTCATCGTGGAATTTGCGCTATAAATTTTTTTCTACGGAGGTTCAAAATCTGAAATTTTTAGGGTGCGAAGCTGAAATATTGAGGAAACTCATCAAAACATTTCAGACCTTGGTTCGCAATATTTTCGGAGATATGATTTGTGGAAGGTAGTGCTTTTTTAGGCTCCTGAATTTCATCTCAAAGAGGTGATCGTGGGAAAATATCCATAACTCTCTCTCTGAGCATCAGATTCGAGTGCCGTAAAAATTTGTCGCAATTAAGTAGACTGTAGTTTCTTGGCTATCAATTTCAGAGCAGAAGGACTAAACAGTGACACGTGGAAAGTCATACAAGTTCGCTCTACTGAACTAGTCCATAATTAGGTCATTGTGGGAGATTGGACACAAATTTGTCTTGGAGAATCCAAATCAAGTCAGACCTATGGCATTCGAAAGAGAACTCAGAGCACTACGTCACTACCAAAATTCAAATATTGAAGTGCTACAATCACCGAGATAATCCGATTTCAATATCGACCTCCTCAAAAGCAAGAAAAAGGTGTGTATTTTTTTTCCGAATTGCATAAGTCTTGTTTGAAGAATCAATTTGAATTGATTCCAAGGTCATATTGTAGAATAGATATCAGTATTTGATTCTAAAATATGCCCCGTAAAAATAATTCAACACCCATTAAGCCTTCAGAAGGCTCTACTATGACTCATGAAGATGAAGAATTGCAACATGATCTATCAAAATTACAAGAGCAAGTGCACCAAATTTCGCTCTTGCAAAGAGCAACAAAAAATGAAATGGAATTTTTGAAGAAAGGCATGGAAGCTAAGATGGATGGCATGGAAGCTAGAATTGAAGCTAAGATGGATGACTTGAAAGACAACATGGAAAACATGAAGAATGATCTAAAAGCAGACATGGAAGGTTTGACAAAGTTGATACAAGAAATGTTTCATAATGGTGAAAAGATAGTAGAATAAACTCATGATGAGAACAAAATAAATGTTAATAGTGATTTCATAAACTCTAATGTTGGCAGGAAGAACCACCATATTCCAAAAATGGAGATGAGGAAGTTTGATGGAAAGGATCCTGTAACGTGGATACTACATATGGAGCAATATTTTGATCTCCATAATGTGCAAAACACACAAAAGGTACACATTGCAACTTTACATTTAGAACAAAATACATTTGTATGATATCGATGGCTTTGCTCCCATAAAAAAATTGTCACTTGGTCAATTTTTACGGAGGAAATGATAGCACATTATGAGGATACAAAGAGCAACACCTTCTTTAGCCAATTGATAAATCTCAAATAAAAGGGTTTAGTGGGGGAGCACATTGAGGACTTCCAAAAATTGAATATAAGGGTAACTGATATTCCAAAGGAACACAGGATTGATCTCATCATAGGTACTTTAAAGGATAACATCCAACATGAAGTTCGCGTTTTGGAACCTGATTCATTGGAGAAGGCATTCAGGTTGGCAAGAAAAATTGAATGTAAAATTATGGCGACAAGGAAGCCTACCACTCACTTATATAAAGAAGGAAGTGTTTCTACACCTAGATTTCCACAACCTACAAGGTTGACACCACAAAAATTGGAAGAAAAAAGAGCAAAAGGGCTTTGCTATAGTTGTGATAACAAATACACTAAAGGTCATAAGTGTGCTGAGAAGAAATTATTCTACATAGATTGTGAAGAGGAAGAAGAAAATGAATAAGAAGAGGATATACACCAGGAACTAGCCCTAGAAGAGGAAGAAATGAATCTGACCATATCATGTAATGCACTGGCAGGAATTACCACTCCTCAAACTCTCAAGATAGAAGGACATATCAAGAAGAAAAAGGTAATGGTGTTGATCGATTTAGGTAGCACCCATAATTTTATTCATTGTAAGGTAGCCAAGGAATTAAATTTTTTCCTATACCCAGCACCAGAATGTCAAGTGATGGTTTCAAAAGGAGGAACTATAAATTGCTCTGGAAAATGCCATAATATCAAGCTAACCATGGGGGAATATGTATTGACTAGTCCAATGCTTTCTATTCCTATGGGAGGTGCTAATGTTGTACTAGGAGTACAATGGTTACAATCTTTGGGGACGGTAGCTTTTAATTTTCAAGAACTTTTCTTGAAATTTGTTTCAGAAGGAAAGGAAGTCGAATTACGGGGTATTGTAGGTAAGCCAGGAAAGATAATAAGCTCTAATGTCATGAAAAAGCTTCTAAAGAAATAACAACGAGGTGTAATTGCATAATTATTCTCACTAGAAGTTCCAACATCAAAATCATCTATTTCTGCAGATCTCCAACAAGTCTTGGAAAATCATTCCAAGGTGTTTGAAACTCCCAAAGGAATCCCACCTATTCGTGATCATAATCATGCTATTCATTTGATTCCAGGAAGTGTTCCTCCAAACATCAGGCCTTATAGATATCCTTACGTCCAAAAGAGCGAAATTGAATGTATGATTGCAGAAATGTTAGAGGCAGGTATAATTCAACCTAGTCAAAGTTCTTTCTTTGCTCTTGTAGTATTGGTACACAAGAAGGATGGATCATGGCGAATGTGTCCAGATTGTAGGGAGCTCAATAAGCTCACCATTAAAGACAAATTTCCCATTCCTGTGATTGATGAATTATTGAATGAATTACATGGAGCAATTTATTTTACCAAGTTGGATCTTCGTTCAGGATATCATCAAATTAGAATGAAGACTGAAGATATTCCAAAAACAACATTTCGAACTTATGAGGGTCATTATGAATTTTTGGTCATGCCTTTTGGCCTTACCAATGCACCTTCTACATTTCAAGGGTTGATGAATTCCATTTTCAAACCCTTCCTTAGAAAATTTGTCCTAGTATTTTTTGATGATATACTAATCTACAGCAGGTCTTGGAAGGATCATGTTCAACATGTTGACAGGGTGCTCAAACTATTGCAGGAGAAACAATTATATGCAAAAACATCCAAATATTTCTTTGGAGTATAAGAGGTGGAATATCTGGGTCATATTGTATCTCACGAGGGTGTTAAGGTAGACCCTAACAAAATTAAAGCCATTAAGGAATGGAAAGTCCCCACAAACATAAAGCAGTTGCGAGGATTTCTCGGGTTAACAGGGTATTATCGCAAGTTTGTTAAGAATTATGGGAGAATAGCAGCACCTCTAACAACATTATTGAAGAAAGATGCATTTTCATGGACTCTTGAAACAACTAAGGCCTTTGAACATCTTAAAGAGGCAATGTGCCTAGCACCGGTCTTAGCTACGCCAGACTTCACAAAAACCTTTATTGTGGAATGTGATGCCTCAGGAAATGGAATTGGTGTTGTTTTAATGCAAGAAGGAAGACCCATTGCTTTTGAAAGTCGTCCAATCAAAGGAAAGTATTTACGGAAACCTATTTATGAGAAGGAAATGTTAGCAATATTGCATGCACTAAAGAAATGGAGAACTTACCTAATGGGAAGACACTTCAAGGTAAAAACTGATCATGATAGTCTTAAACACTTTTTGGAACAAATAATATCTTGAGAAGAGCAGCAAAAATGGGTCACAAAGATGTTGGGTTATGACTTTGAAATAATCTACAAAAAAGGAAAGCTTAATGTTGTTGCAGATGCACTCTCAAGAAAGAATGAAGAGGTGGAAGCATTGCTTTGTGCCATTTCTATTATCCAACCAGATTGGATAACCGAAGCAAGAGATGAATGGAAAAAGGAAAAAGATGTATGGACACTCATTCAAAAGTTGCAGCAAGATCCTAGTACATCTGATACATTTAGTTGGAAAAATGATTCCTTATGGTACAAATATCGCTTATATCTTTGTAAGAATTCCCAACTAAAACAAAAAATTCTTCTGGAATTGCACACTTCTCCTTTAGGAGGACACTCAGGATTTTTAAAAACTTACCAAAGGGTGAAGAAAGAATTTTTTTGGGATGGCCTTAAATTTGATATTCAAAAGTTTGTGACGGAATGTTTGGTTTGCCAACAGAATAAAGTTGAGACAATTAAGACCCGGGACTTCTACAACCTTTATCCATTCCAAGTCAACGTTGGGAGGAGATTTCAATGGATTTTATCACAGGTTTACCTAAGTCCGAAGGAAAGAATGTCATCATGGTGGTAGTTGATAGACTTACCAAGTATACACACTTTTGTGCATTATCTCATCCATTTAAAGCAAGTACAGTTGCTACTACATTTATGGATAGAATTCAAAAGCTACATGGAAGCCCAAGAGTTATTGTGAGCGACAGAGATCCCATTTTTACTGGAAATTTTTGGACGGAGTTATTTTCTTGTTTGGGTACTCAATTAGCTCATAGCTCATCTTATCATCCTCAATCTGATGGTCAAACTGAGATCGTAAATAAATTTTTGGAAGGACATCTTCGTTGTTTTGTATCTGATAAACAAACACAATGGGTCAAGTGGTTACCTCTTGCTAAATGGTGGTATAACACTTCCTTCCATACTGCAGCAAAAATGACCCCATTTATGGCACTTTATGGATATCATCCACCATCCATCACATCATATTTAAGGGAAAATTCGAAGGTTCAAGCAGTGGAAGATCACATCGAGCATCGGCAAGAAGTTCTCCAACTCTTAAAGGATAACCTGAATTTGGCACAAAATCGAATGAAACAACAGGCAGATCAACATCGTAGCGAGAGAAGTTTTGATGTAGGAGATTGGGTATTTTTTCGGCTACAACCATACAAACAAATGTCCCTCAAGCAAGCAAAGAAGGATAATAAATTATCGCCAAAGTACTATGGTCCTTACAAGGTGTTGCAAAAGATTGGTACTATGGCACACAAATTGGAGCTTCCTGCTTCTTCGCGAGTACATCCAGTTTTCCATGTTTCATGCTTAAAGAAGGTTATAGGTGAAAATATTCCAGTTCAAACAATATTTCCAGAACTTGATGAGGAAGGAAAAATCATATTGGAACCTGAAGAGGTCACGGAAACAAGAACTCAATAGCTACGGAATCAATCAATTTCAGAGTATCTCATCAAGTGGAAGAACTTACCCACTGAAGATTCTACATGGGAGGATAAGAATTTTATACGAAAGCACCCAGAGCTACTCAAGCGTTGAGGACAACACTTTTTTTGAAGGAGAGGGGCATGTTAGGTCCCTATATTACTAGTATAGTCCCTTATTGTTGTTAGTGTAACCCCCTTATTGTTATTATTGTACCCTTGTAACCCCCATTTCGTTATTATTGTGCCCTTAAATTATTATTGTTAGGTCGGCTAGGATTACATTGTGGCCCACTAGGATTACATTATGGCCACATGGACTCCTATATATAGAAAGGAGGTTTTGTAAATTGTATCATCCAGGAATTTTTCATTTATGTAATGTATTGGAGGTTTCCCCCTCGAAGTGGCTTATCTCTAAGGTGTTGATATCTCTTTTCTTCTATTTTTGGAGCTGATTACACAACACATTGATTAAATAACTTACTGATTAATGTTTTGTTGAGAAATTTCTAAACTTGATAAATAGAAATGTCCTTTCCTACTGCGAGAGAAATGTTATTCCCATGGGATTTGGTGAGCCTTGTCCTATACCAATGACTATTGTGGTTTAGTTTTGGAACAAGTAATGAACCTCTACGATCCTAAATTTTTAATCCCACTCCAATGGAGGGAAAGGACGATGAATTCCAAACGTAGAGTTTGACCCACCTTCCATTGGGATAGTGCTACATGTCATGCTATGGACACTGATACCCACAAAATCATCCACATTAAGTGCCACATGAGAGGTATCAGGCCTATTATTAATCTCAAATGATGGTGTATGTAGACTTTCAAATCCATGAGTGGAAAATTTAGGCTTTATCTGTGAATACTTAATCGTCTTCGGTATTCATAATTGTTTATGTACCATGACTTTATGTAATCAATGTACTTTTCAAAAGAATAAGGAAAGAAAATATTATTTTTTCAAAAGAAAATTATTTATTCAAGAATGGGTTTCTTTCCCATTGATTATTTTGTCTTAGGTTTAACACCCATTTGTGTGCTCAAGGGTTGTGAGAAGATCAAATTCAAGGTCATGATGTAAATTCTGATGAAGGGCTCTTGAATTGATGTAAAAGAAATATTTTAAATGTAAAAATGAGATATAGAAGCTACGAAGTGATGTGTTGGCCAAACCATCAATTCAACCCCCACAAGAGGCCCTTGGACCTCACTAAAAGACTATAGAAAGGAGAGGTGTTTGACCTCATTGGTGATAGATAAGGAATTCACGCTCTTCAATAAGTCTGCAAAAAATTCATAGCAAGAAAAAAGAGAAGGATAGTGAGGAAAGGAAGAAAAGTCAGTTTGGTTGACTTGGGAATTAATTATTTAATTGGAAAGCTCACATAGTTTGGAAGGAAGATATCTCTATTCATGTTTTGAGCCAAAGAAGAGCAACAAACCGAGTTAAAGAAAGAATCACTTTTGTTTGGCTAGTTATCCTATCACTTGGTGATTTGTCTTGATCAAAGGTCTTGGAAGTATTCCTTGAATTTATAAAAGAAGAGAATTTTATGGGTTTTCCCCTATGCAAGGGTTTTTCCCTAGCATGGAGCTTATTTCTAGTGTTCTTGTTTGAATTGTGATTTTATTTATTGGAATTTTCTTGATTGTAAACACATCATAATAATAATTATAATAGATTGATTTAATATCACAAGAATTGTCAATGTAATAAGAGAAAACATATACAAATTATGTTTGCCCCAGTTTTTTCAACATGGGATCAAATTTAAGGTCATATGTATCAGGGAAATATTGAAGGTCACAAGAGGTCTATAGGTTGGAAAAGAAGGACTTTCTCCTAGGTCGAGATTCTAGAGAAAGTAAAAATCCAAGTTCTAAGCATTAATCCAAGACCTTATCAGTGTAATAAAAGAATACTTCTACTCATAAGTAAGAAGAGGTGTCTTAAGCCTATTTTCAAGATACTGAATATTCAAGAAAGCCATCGTCTAAAGATAAAACTCATTTCTAATAGGATCATAGTTCTGGGAAATATACATATCCCTATTCTCAAGTCCAAAATCATAGAATTTCATTCAAAATAATTAAACTTTGGATGAGAACAATATCATTGTTTGTAAGGGTTTGAATAACCACGGTCTTCACAAAGTTAAGCTATTGGTTGAGCTTGAAAAATGAAGATGTGACGAAGAAAAAAAAAACCATACCACTTAGAATTACAGTCCAAAGTAGCTTGGGGTGGGGATACAACACTAGTATATTAAATCTTTACCCTAACTTGCCTTATGAATTCTTTTGGATACCAAATATCCTCTTTGGAGTATCATGTATGAAATTATTGGTCTCATGTTACCACATATGAGTTTCTTGGTTCACCACCTCTAGCTTCCCATTACTAAATAAGATATTCACATATGGATGAATAATTCGTAGCCCAGGACTAAAGAAATGACTCAAGAATGAATGAACAGATTAATTAACTAAAAACCATGCAAATTCTCTCTTATTAAAGCATACATTGAGAAAATAATTTTTTGTTTTAGGCCATAAATTGTTGAAAATGTGTAATGGTCTTCATAATGACATGCAATTGTGATTTTTGTAAATAATGAAAAAGAAGAAAAATAAAATTATCGTAATTTTTTGTTCATGGGTTTCATGAGAAAGAGAATTTATTTTTGGATTTGTCATTGTAGTCAAAAGAGTCAATGTCATGTATAACCCTTCTTGGGCATGAAAATAATCTATATGATTCTATAGAGTTTTCATAAAGCCCTCCAAAGACAAGCACTAGGTTCTTCTTCAAGTTGGCCTCAAGGAATTACTGTCAAAACAAACTCAAGTTGGCTCAAATAATAGACACACCTATTCACAATTTTAGGTCAGATTATTTTGTGGACATATTACTAAATATATGAGCATAGGGTCTTCACTTTTGAAGAGTACAATTTAGACCTCTCTGATTTTTTAGGATGAGGAGAAAAAAGATACAATATGGATATTTTTAGAGGACAATATCGATGCAATCCAATAAAATGATATCATATCAATTCATAATTATCTCAACATAAGGGTATTACAGTTTTGGTGCTATGATATAGTCTTGAAAATATATACATATAGCGATGTCATTACAGCTTAATGAAAACATAGCCTTGGTACTTTTCATGTTTTAGTGATACCATAGAAAGAGACTAAAATAATCTCGATATTGTCTCAGTCATATATTCTCAGTGATATGATTATCTCAATCTTGGTGAAGGTCTCGATGCTAAAGCAGATAAATACAGTCTAGACAAAGGATACATATTAGCTACAGTTTGGTGCTACAATGGAGTCCACTGTTTGGTGTATTGATATCACAGTTTGGTGTAGTGCCATCATAATGCAGAGAAGATGAGGATATCTCAGTGTCATAATGATGTCTCAATGCTAAAAATTTCAAAGCAAAAGAGGAGACAATAAGAAGAAAAGAGAAAAGGGAAGTCAAGAGAACTAGTGTCTTGGTCCTGGAGTGGCTAATAGGTCAAGGGTGTTGGTATTGGTATTCATCAATTGGAATATCTATAAGAATAATTTGAGTAGGTTTTCATCTCAAAGTATTGAAAATGAAAACAATCAATATTGAAAATGAAACCCATGAGGCTTATAGTTTAGTTTTCCCTTAATTAAATTAGAAGTAAATTGTAATTCCACATCACATTGAAGATTTTAAGTGTTAACCAAGTCCAGAATACTTAGTTATCTTATTCAATTCAAGTTTAGGGTCAAACTGGAGGCATGTAAAGTCTATTCTAAGTTTTAGGGTTCTAGTTTCAGTTTATTTGCGAGTTGTAATTAGTTAACTAAATTATTTGAGTTAAAATAAGTTTAACTAGTTCTAACTGAGAGATGAGCTAGTGATAGGTCCAGTGAACTAAATCTGATTTAATTCACAAGTAGTGGTCAATAAATTAATTGATAATTCACTATAAATGATTGTTGCATGTCATTTCTAAGGCTTATGATCCATGAATTCCCTCTATAGGAAGGGTCACCTCTGTCAGTCCAAGATTCTCTTTGAAAATAAATAAATTCCCTTTCAATAAAGGCTTGGTTAGAATGTTAGCAATATGATACTTAGTCACATATGATGGAGTTTCACTGCTCCTCTTTTCACCATATCCCGAATATACTGATATTTGACCTCAATGTTTTTGTACTTGTCATGGAACAAGATATTTTAAGAAAGTAAAATCCCACTCTTATTATCACAGTAAATTACTATAGCATCCAATACTTGTTAAACAACTCTCCAAAGAGTTTCCTTATCCATACTTCCTCACAAATAGCCATGCTAGCAAAAATGTATTTTGCTTCAGTCATGCTAAGGGAAATAAAAAAATTATTTCTCCTCATCCAAGATATCATGGTAGATCCTAAGCTAAAGAAACACCCTGATGTGCTATTTTTGTTAGCAGAGTTACCAACCCAATCAACATCATACTATACATGTATCCATAAATCTTAGAAAATATATTTTGATACAAGATTAATGGTCCCATGTAGGTACATCAACACATGCTTTGCAACAACCTAGTGTGCATGAGCATGCTCAATCATGTATTAATTTAGAGTATTGAATGCAAAGCATATATCTGGTCTAGTGTTTACTAATAACATCAGTGCCCCAATAAATTTATGGTACTCAAAATAATTAGAAAAATCAAGTCCTGTATATTTATCACAAAGCATATTTAAATTCACTTCCATTAGAGTATTCATGGACTTACACTTAGTCATGCCAAAAATTTCTAGTAGTTTGACAACATATTTTCCTTGAGAAAGGAAAATATCACCATATTTCTACCATACCTCCAAGCCCGTAAAGTAGTGCATCAAACCAAGATATTTCATTTCAAAATTAGAAGCTAGCTCCCTCTTATAATGGATAATAATAAGTTCACTACCAGTCAGAAATCAATCATCAACATACAATACCAAAATAAAAGGCATAACTTTGACTTTCTTAAAGTAAATATTTGGATTTGCATTGCTTCTAGTAAAACCAAGCTTCATCAAGAAGATATATATGCGAGCATACCAAGCTCTTAGAGCTTGATTCAAACCATATAGGGATTTCTTTAGCCTACACACATGAGTTTTCGGATCATGTAATTCAAATACTAGTGGTTGCTCCACAACTACTTCTTCTTTAAGGAAGCCATATAGAAAAGAAGTCTTCACATACATTTGGTGAAGATACCATCCTTGTGTAGCTATTAGAGCTACAATAAATCAGATGGTGGTGTCATGAGAAACAAGTGCAAAATTTTCATCATAGTCTATTCCCTCTTTATGAGAGAAACCTCTAGCCACAAATATAGCTTTATAATTTTCAATAGTTCCATCAACACCATGTTTAATTTTATACAACCATTTAGAAGATACAATAGATTTAATTTGGGGTCTTGGAACCACTTCCCATACATCATTATGATTTATGGATTCATATTCTTCATCCATTGTGTCTTTCTACACTTGGGCCTTTACAACTTCTTTAAAATTGCACAGTTCAGCTTGAATAATTTTGCTCATGGCTACAACCACTAGCACATTTGCCCCAATTTTTGATGGCCAAAATGTCGCTCTTGCGACACATAGGAATCCCAAGAGCGACACTTTGAGGTGGTGCAAAACATCATGTCTCCTAAATTTAGAATTCCAACACTTGACTTAACTGTCAGTAGAGCGATGCTAATTCCGACGTTTTTTGGTGGTGTCACAATTCTGACATTTCAAATTGCTCGTCGCTATTTCGACGTTTCACGCTTTGTCGTTCTTTTGACATTTATAAGCGTCATAATTCTGACACCAACAGACACCATAACTGATTTTATAAGTGTCGCAATTCCGACGCCAACGAACACCATAACCAATGTTATAAGTGTTGCTCTTCCGACGAACAAAAGCGTCACACTTCCGACAAACAAAAGCGTCATTCTTCCAACAAAAAAACGTTTCGCTCTTCTGACGAACACAAGTGTCATTAGTCCGATGCTACACAATGCCCCAACCGATGCTTCTAAGCGTCACTATTTCGACCAAAAAAAGCGTCGCTAGTCTGATGCTACATAGTGCCCCAACCGACGCTTCTAAACGTCAGAATATCGACGGAAACAAAAACATTATTTAAAAAAAAAAACTAAACGTCGGAATACCGACAACAAAAAAACATTATTTAAAAAAAATAACTAAACTTCGGAATACCGAAGACACCAAAACATTATTTAAAAAAAAACCTCAGAGACATCTTCTAGATGATCCTCAAGATATGGTTCCAATATTCACGAATGCTTCTATAAGACTTTCCACAAATACATCAATATGATGCCACATCAAAATTCCATTTTGAGTCTGTTATTGAAAATATGTTCTACGAATACTCCTGAGTGAAGACTCATGCAACAATGAAAAAAACAGGATGTCATAAATTAACGCACTTAGAAAGTGTTAAGAATTGACCACAGGGAGGACTTGACAAAATACTTTCATTAATGTATGTTAGATACACTAGACGTATTTTATCAACTTTTCTATCACATCCCAATAACACTCTTTGATGTTAAGTGCAACCACCATTTGCCTATAAATCTTTAGCTCACTCACTTTCTAATTCCCATGCTCTAAATAGAAGCCAAAATACCAAAACAAGTGATATGGAATCGATAGTTCCAAAACAAACTCCCACATTAGATTATGAGTTTCAACCAGTTTACGTGTATTGGCCATGATGATATCACTAGCCTTCTCATCTATGAACACTTATCTAATAAAGCAGTTATTTTTATGTTTGTTGGACATTTTGTGGAACTTTCTCCCCCAGAGTTGATTCTTTGTGAGAATAAGGTACAAAGCATAAGAGAAGCAGTGTCATCATTCCTACACTTGGACATGTATAGGCATTGTATAGGTATGCCAGTTAGAGAAGGATGTTTTGGGAAAACCCCTGTTGTCACTTATAAATCAGACATATCCAAGGATATTTCCTCTACATATCACCATTATAGTTTCTAGGAACATACCAGGGATGTATTGCAGTGACTGAATGGATCTATTCCTATTCTGTATAATGTTCAACAAGAATATTATTTTCATTAATAGCCAAACAAATGTTATATATTATTAAGTATGACAACACATTGATTTGTGTTCCTAGATGAATTCAAGATAGCCACATCATAATATAACATAAAAACCATACCTGTAAATCTCATCCTAGGATTAATTACAATCAACATCCATCCAAATCCAAAAGGTGGGGCTGGTAAAAAATTTCAAGATTAAGATGTGCTATATTTCCATCTCAATCTCGTGAAATTCCCAATACTTAAACCTCCTTGAAAGTGACAAGGAAAAAATCAAAATTTAAAGACTATTTTCTTCTTCAATTGCAGCCTACTGTTGTTCACCACATCACTAAACTATTTTTTCCAACATGACCAATCACATAGTTCCCTAATTACCCTCCACTACCAAAGAGCTTGTCATTTGTAACGTAACACAGACGAGAATGCTATAACTATTTAGCACTAGCATTGTCAAAATATTCTTATTGAGAATCTTATTTATCTAAAATATGTGTCTAAAATCAACTTATGATATGCCAATTTACTTGGATCCAGGAATGATCAAAAGGAAATCAATAGTTTTATTGATACGGATCCCTAATTGGTTATGGTTAATTGTGATTCTAAGGCTACCTCCCTTCTATTGAGAGGAACAACTTCATTGCATTAATAAAAGTCATGGTATTACATCGAACTTGACACATATAATGACACTACATTCTGAAAAACACAATAGACCCCAGACAGTTAACAAGCTTGTTCATTGTTTTCTTTGACAATGGTTAACAAAAGGTAAAATTAGCATTCATCTTTCTATGTATATTGTAGACATAATAATCACAACCAAGTTTGAATCCAATTTGTGTTTAACTTGCAAAAATGATTCATAATCACAAATCATAATAGTGAGCATGACTCAGGGCTGAACCAGAAATGGAAGGGTTGACTCGATTCAGTTTCCTCACATAGCAGAGTCATACTTTCGAGTTGGCTAGACTCAAAGGAGTCAGGAAACATTGTTTCAACACCCAAACATGCATAATTTTGTATATGGGAGTTATGAAAGACTTCCAAAAATGATTATGGGTTGCACCTCAAAAGATATCAGACAATAACTTCAACTCATGAAAGAATCAATTGAATCAATAATATTTAGACAATAATACTTACCCATAATATTGATATTTTATATTCTGTTGAAAAAGCTCCCCTGTTATAGGCATCTCATGTCAGTATCGACATTCAGCACCATGTGTACACTCACCACAAACATAGAAACTACATACATAAGCATGATTTCTTCTATAATATGGTGTTGTCCTTTTAAGCTTCAATATCGTATTGTTTGGATGAACCTTTCCATATGATGATTCATAATATATTCTTGCTCTAGCCTGAAAAAGCCACATTCGATGAGTGTTTGCCTCAAAAAGAGAAATCTAACATCAAGAGAGCTAAAATTTAACCAAGAATTAACCAGTTAACTAATTATCAATCCATTTAGCTATTCTTACTTTGTTCTGCAGTATCAACATACAATAAGCATTTACCTCAAAAAAATAGATTTCCAGCAAACACAATTAAACCAAATTTTTTTAATTGATAAAGTTAAAACAAATAACCCTTTAGGAATAGTTATCTGCACACATATGAACAACCCAGAATAAAAATATAGTGAATATCCTTGAAATGAAGATAATCAATTAATGGTGTTCATACTATATCATATGATTTTTACAAATGAGGAAATGCCTCAAATACATATGCATAGGGTTTCCTTATCTACCATCAAACCCTAAACATGGGAGCACTAAGGCAACCTATTAACCATCAATGTCAGTTGTAACTAACCACTAGAGGTGTACCATCAATGAATTAAAGGCCACTGGGACCAGAAGTTAACTACCCACTAAAGGTTTTCAAGATTTTAAACACTTCGCAAAAATCCTTCTATGGTTCTTCACTACACCAGCCTCAAAATGCATAAAGGATCAAATCCAAGTAGTCTTCAAGGTCTGAAATTATCTCAAGTTCAAAGGGTTTCCAAACAACCTCAATATTGTCTGCAAAAATAGTATTTTCATGCAAGACATAATTGTGCCTTTAACAAGGGTATGCAATCCAAGCCTTTGAGTTGGTGATCCGAGCCTCCCACAGTCAAGGATCAGAACTAACAGTCCATAATAGGTAGACTACCCAAGAATTGAAATTATGGTCCTTACAATTTAGCAACAAGTCTGAGCTTGAGCCTAGGCAATTTATCCTAACAACCGTGTCTCCAAATGATGAGCCTTCAACCAAGTTGTCAATGATCCGAGATCTTTAACTGTTCAATAAAATAAGTTTTTCCAAACTTCAAGTGTCACTTCCCACTGCCTCTCCATGTGACCGGATATGAGTATAAACTGATATTTCCCACATATTTGAGCCATGAAATAATAAATACCAAAGTCTATTGTCCGAGATGAGCTACGTAGTTATGTCTGGAAGTAAGTCACTGCATATTTTTAGTAGAATCCCTCCACAGATCTGAGCCTAGGAATATTATAGATCCACTAAATTGAGCTGTAGTGATCCTTCACACACATCCGAGTTGTGAGATGACACGGCCCTGAAACCAATATTGATTGTTCCGAGGTGTAAGGAATTTTTTTGAGGTCTATAACCCTTATCCGAGTTGTTGGAGATAGTTTACACCAAATAGGTTTTTCCTTTATACACAAAATCGAGCTACAATGAAGAATCTCCACATATATGCAGAGGTATTCCTCCTTGGCCTCCTCAAACTATGATCTTCCTTCTTTCAATCCAAGGGCACAGGTGGTTTTCAAGGTCTAAGCTTGTCTCTAAAATATTCACTAATTTTCTTGAGCTGAAATGGAGCGTAGATTTATATTTATAGTTGTGTGTCCCTATAAAGAGACATGACATTTGGGTGTGTCAAATCTGATTTTCATAGATATTTTTATCTATTATTATTTTGAAAGTGTAGTGTTTTTTGATAATAAATATTTCAAAAACCTTGACTACTAGCACCGTCTAAACACTTTGGTAGCTACAAAACTATCCCCAATCATAGAAAAATGCAGCAAAAAGGATTCAAAATGAGAAAACCAACATACTTCACAGTTCCCACATTCCTATATCCTGTTAGTTGCAAACACATCATTGGCACATGTTTAAGTTCTGCATTATGATTTTGAGAAATTTAGCATTCTATTATGGTTTCAATATATTGCAATATGTTATAAATCTGGACAGCTAAATACATTATGGTTTACCTGGTGTTTGGTCTTGCAATTTTTATTCAAAAGAAGTGAACGATGGTCAAGGAGTTGAAACATAGTTTTTATGAGTACACTTTATCTTCATAAACATTTATGGCTAAGTTGTATAAATGGATTTTATGTTTTGATGGTCTTAATATTATCTAACGAAGGTTTTGGAAGTAAATCTGGATCGTGACAATTGGTAATTATTCATCACACTATGCAATAAATGTTTGATATTGATTTTCATTGGATATCAAATAAAAGGATTTAGGATAAGGATTATCCAAAATCACATTTTTTAAGACAAATAAAACAGATTGAATTCAGTAGAAATTTCAGTGTATGTTCTGGTTATAAGGGATTAAAATTCAGGGTATAATTTCTCCATGGATTTAGATTTCTCGTAAATCAAACTTTGGTTTTTGTTCAAGTGGGACTTTGACTTTTGTTTCACCCAAGTTATGAGAAAACATTTTTTTCAAAGCAATTTTGGATAGTGCTTACTGTTCTAGCTACAACGTAGACACAAATATAATAGACTTTTCAAGCTCGGATCTAAGCTCAAAAATCTCAGATCTAAGCTAAAAAATTCGAACCAGATATTAATAATAAATGAACCCAATGAAAAAATTATGTTATTGATCCAATTATGTGTAATATCTGAGCTTCTTATCTACCAGGGGTCTGTGTCTTCCACTTTTCCAGACTTGAGTGATAACCTAGCCCAGACAATAACATTGTAAAATTGTTTACCATGACGAATTTTTTCTGAGTTGGTCAATGCATACATAAATTATATCCGTATTCTAACAAAATTCACATTGAAGAAGCTTAGTGGACAGTGGTAGAATAACCTCAGAACTATGACAAAAAATCACCTGTGGAGGCTCCTTACACTGTTGTAAGCTCAAATTGTGTAGCTCGGACCTGTAGCCTACATTTGTGAAGCTTGGATACCTATGATAAATATGAGGCTCAAAATGAGCATTCTCAAACTTGTGGAGCTACAATGATATACTTGGTTTCCTGCCAATAGACTTGGCACATTAATTGGCATACTTGTATATCACTCAATTAATAATTCAGGTCTTTTCATCATTGTTCATACAATGAGAACTCTGCTAGTTTTTAGAGTTACTATGTATTATGCAGGTTACTCAATGAGTAGAGTATGAGCCATAGAAACAAGGAAAGCAATCCTGTGAGCATTGATCTATTTCAGGAATTTTGGGGGACTTGAAGAGCTACCTCAAAAAACCAAAAACTAGGAACTACTTCAAATTAGCCTCTTTCAAGCACAACCATGCCACTATTGTCAATTAAAATTAGGTTCGAACCTTCACTATTTGAGAACTGTAATTTTCAGAGGGTTTCTTCAAGATCAAATCTCATAGTTAAATGTGTAGAATTCCAGCAGTCATTTAATAAAGAGAATCAAGGCTGCAATTACAATTTGAAACTAACACATGGTTACTTATGTAGAAAATTGGTAGTATTTAATGGAAGTCTATCACATGGTTTTCTTTTAAAATGAAAAATTGGAAGACTGTATAGGAAATAAATAATTCCAAACACCGAGTATTTAGGGCAGTTCAAGAAATAGTTACCTTTTCCTCATGAGATAAAAATGGAATCTCAGTGAGGAAATGAGTTTTGTATTTTTCCTAGAAAAGGAGGTATGAATGCAAGCAGGACATTGCTTAAGAGTATCCCGAGCTGGGTAGGCTCCAATGGAAGGAAATGCATGCTTAAGAGCACAGGCTGGACAATGATCCAGATGCTTAAATCTATGGTTGCCTAATACTACGATCTAATGCTTGGTGAGGAGCTCAGGGTGAGAAGAGGACATCATCGCCTTTTCCCATTGGTTGGGTGGGCCAGATTAGTCTTGCGGTATTGCGATAAGTATTTTAGTGTTTAATTTCACAGTAGATATGTATTTGTGTATAAATGAAAAGGATGTTGAATGATATGTTATTATCCTATCTACTATTTATATTATGATTAAAATCATTATATATTTATTTATTGCACACTTGCAGAGAAGTTGTAGTAACCCAAGTAAGATGAAAAGTATTGTGGAGTTCTGTATTATAATATTACAGAGAAGATAGGCTAACCTATTTTTGATAGTAATCATTAACAATATCTATGATGAAATCTTACAGAAAAGCCATTGATAATTTCATTAACATTATCGATAAATACTACATGGATGAATAACTTGAGAAATTGAATAATCTTTATTTTCAGTTGTTACAAATAGCATGAGACAAATAATATTTAGATTTATTGAATAACCTGTGTATTTAGTTATTTGAGCCCAAGTTGGCCTTTTATTAACACCTGCTCAATTCTTTCTATTTTAATATCAAAATTATGTATCAACGCCCTGAGTGAGGGTGTCAAGACCTAATGTTCAGTCAACACTTCATTGAATCTGACCGATGTGAAGTGGAAAGACTCCTCTTCGACAATATTGGGAAAGGACATGCAGTTTGAGGGTAGGAACTCCTCAATTAATAACCTGAAACTTGAAATTTATCCAGTACGTAGGCAAGTAATTTAGGTTAGTAAATTCAGCTATGAATGATAATTGAACCCTGTCAGGAGGGTTAGAGGAAACCCTAGTTGGAATTTCCTGAGGAACACAAAGATGAATGCAAAACTGATAAACAATGATAGTAGTTCTATTCCTACAATGTGTAATAATTAATTTGAGGGAAAATCTTAAGTCCCAGGAGGTATTTACAACAAACAGGGAACTAGCCTTCTAGTTAAAGTAAATTTCAAAACATAAATAGTAGAACATTCATTGAAAACATCGGAGAAAATTTAACCAGAAGTCCACCTTCATCTATTAAAACATTTATAAGTCAATAAAGGTCAGTAACTAAATTTCTTAGTTACAAAAGCAATATTATTATTGAATGTCCTGTACATGATGTTTACATAGCCACAAATCACAATTTATGCTGGAAATAACTAGAGCCATAACTGAATGTATCAACATGGAAAAGAGCCGGGATGTATATCCCAAAATGGAATAATGCATTGATACACAAACATAATATTTGTAACACAGAAAATGTACATGTAAGTTTATGATCAACACAGATATAGAAAAAATATCTGAGCCATTTTATTATGTGGAGAAGATTCAGTTACAACAATGTACAAAATATGAGGTAATCTATCCAAAGAGATGGCCTAGAATGACCCTGAAAACATGTCAAAGTAGGCACTGCGTAACTGGAGAGATGCTAGAAGCAAATACTATGTTGTCCCTTCAGCAAATAATGAATATATGACTGTACGATAAAAAGGAAAATTCAGATATATGGAAATCTGGAGCTCTGATGATGCCAAGATTCTATATCTGGGCTCTATGATGGATACCCAAGATAACCCAGAAAGGATTTTCCAGATCTACAAATTTGGAAAATTACCCTCCTTGAGTTTGAACCTTTGACTGCTGGGTTATGTAGATATGAATCTAGATCTGACAAATAGATGGCTGAAATATGTCACAAGATCAGATCTAAGCTTGAAGGGTTGATCCCTTCATTAGATCCTCAAGCTAGAAGCTCAAGATCTAGCTCCTTAATCCTCCAAAGAATGTTGCAGCTGCTGCTACACAACTGCTCATGAAAACTGCACTGTAAAGGAAGGAGGCTCTATAGAATACTTATAATATGTGCAATATAGCTCAGAAATGATGGAAATAATGTATACAATGTGAAGGAATGGTCCTCCACCGGATTACTAGCTGAAATGCTAGCAACTTCCCTTCTCCTTTGGATCTACAAGAATGGACTAAGCAATTCCTGAAGGGATTGCTGCTGCTAGGAGATGAATAATAGATGGCCTGATGCCTAATATATATTTGAAGCACTGGAAGGCTGATATTGAAGCTCAAGGTGATAGGATGAATCCTTCACCAGTTCCTCAACTTAAATATTGAAGGACAACCTCCTCCTCTCAAACTGATCTTCAAAAATGTAGGATTTCTGAATATATATGTTCTGTAGAAAGTAGGAACAATATGGCACCACTGCCTGATGATGAATGAAGTACAACACTCTTTCAAGAGCTACTTAATGAAAGAAGTGGGATTCCCGACCAGGAATACCCAATGCTAAACAACACTTGCAATCTTAGCTAAACAAACAAAGAAAGCATGAAATGTCACATGACAATTCCAGATCTAAATAGATCATACATCAATAATAATCTTCAACATGCTTTATATTGTGCCTTCATCTTATTTATATAGATTATGAGCCTTCTCATGCCTTGGCCCTCCTCATAACTGTGTTGTACATGTGGACATAGGTCTCCATGTTGACTGCATTGTCTCTCCATGATTTCCGTCATGTGTGAAACAATGATCACCCTCTCCATCATGTGTACATTAAATGCACCACTCCTCCCTCATCTCATCATGGATGCTTAATGATCTTACATTTAATTATTTCCATGATCTTAGTTGACTATATCAACCTCCATGATCTATCTCATTAATGGGACATGATCTCCACTCCTTTCACATTAAGTAGTTGCTCTACTACTCCATTATGTAGATATAGATCTAGAATATCCACATACACACATCAAAAGTGGATTTTATTCATCTTTGAGGATTATGGGTCCCTCCACCCTTTTATTTACTTAATTAATTAAGTTTATTAAGAACTCTAATATTCCAAATATCATGTGAAAATTTGGGAATATTACAGTCCTCCCCGAAAAAATGTTGCTTGTCCTCAAGCAACTGAAAAAGTGGATGCTACAGCAAACATCCTCCCTCCCAATGGCATCCTCATGGGGAAGGCCTTTCCATCTGTCACAATGCTTCATGCATGTCCAACTCCAAAGTTTCCTCTCTAGAATGTCTAGAATGGCCTCCAACTGAAAAGTTAGATACCCATCCTCATCAATGAATCTCCAAGTGGCAACCATATGATGACCAAATTTCTTCTTTACACATGAGATACATAATATGAAGTGGTTCATTCCTAAAGTGGAAATTCCCAACTCATGAATTATCTCTCCAACCCATGATACATAGAGTAGATTACATCTATCAATGCCCTCATCATTAGCCCTATTGGCTATGTAGGAATCAAGCATCACATCATCATAGTGAAAAATAAGAAGTAGAGACATATGGGGAAACATGAAAAATGTCAAACCATATTCTCCTAATAACAACCAACACAACAAAGCCTTCTGTTGTCATGCTGGATCATCATGAAAACAAGTAAGAGAGCCATAATCTCTCAAAAGAAACCACCGCAACAATGCTTCTCGTTTCCATGCCAAATCAATATCAATGAGAATATGAGAGCCATACTCTCTCAATAGAAGCCACCATAGCAATGACTCTTGCTACCATACCACATCATCATTGTACCAAATCTAGTGGCCATATTCTCTCAAGAGAAGCCACCTCAATAAGGCATCTTGGTGCCCTATCACATCATAATTATACCAAGTACAATGACCATAATTCCCCAATAGAAGCCAACGTTGTAAGGCCTCTTGTTTCCATCCTCCAACAATTTCATGCAATGTATGGGAAGAATTCAGTCCATACTCTCCCAATAGTAACCATAGCAACAAAGATTCTTGCTACCTCCTTACATTATCATGGTGCAAGTCATGGAGCAACAATATAGTAGTGGACATGTGAAATGTCTCATCAACATAATACAAGCAAGCTCCCTTATGCCACATCATGTGAGAGTTATGATTTTTTCCAAACCTAAGTACATACATGAACATGAGATACATCCCAAACATAAATACATGTAAATACATGAGACATATCCCAAACAAGAGTAAATACAAGGACATAAAATATATCATGTGATGTCCAAACTCTCTCATCAACAACCAAAGTAACCATGCCTTTTTCTTCTACATTCTTCTAGTGATGTGTAAGGCATGAATCAGAAAAGTATGACTCCTTGAGTGGTAACCATACTCACCGAAGAGCAATGAACACAACCATGCTTCTTGTTGCCCTGTATCATAGATCTGCAAGTGGTTTGGAAACTCCTTGCTTCATATAATCAACCATTCATCCCAATGTGGATGATGGATCTCATTCCTCAAATACTTGGCATCCTCCCATTGTAGGACACCAACCTCCTCAAATTGTTGAAGAACTTTTCACTCCATGATATGTTGAAGTGCACCTCCAATGATATCTCTCCATGAGATTGTCTTCTCATCAATGGCCCTCCAAAACCAATAAGGTTCTGGATCTGCTGCAGGTAGAAGTTTCTCTTTGAGCTGTGAGATGATCATTGAGAAAGTGTCATCTAGAAAGGAGAAAATATCTCTCATCTCAAGATGTTTACCTTCTATCATCTTTCCTCCATTGCTTCTTGAATGAAGCTGCCATATGATTTCTCCCATAAGGAATGGGTCCTCTTATTTTCGCTGCTGCTCATGGTTAGCGTTGTAGATCTGCAAGGTGATACATGTGATGTCTCAAAGCAAGGCACAATGTTGAGCTCATAGTCAGTCGTTGTACATTAGATCATACTCATCCCATCTTCAGAAATTCTACATTTCAAATCAAAGGGTTGAATTTAATACATCAATGATAAACTAGGGTGGTTCTTCATCTCTTTCTTGATTAGTTCAAGGGTCCTCTGTGTAGTGATATAATGTTGCTCCAAATCAGCATGATGTTCTAACCCTTGGTCGTGCAATAGCCCTGATGGCCTATCCCCATAAGTTTCAATAAGAGGTACTGAAACAGTATGTGATGAAAATGGATGCATACCTTGGATCAACTGAGATTCAGAAGCATCTTTCAAGAACACAATAATTTCCTCTTTTGGTCCAAATGTCTCTCCAATTGTTGGTAAGATTTATGGTTCTACTTCTACAAGTGTACCATCACTGGTATCTGTCTCCTCCACCTCATGAATCTAGTCAATCATGCATGGGGCTCCAAATGTCAAGAATTCAAGTCCATCTTGCAAAGATTTAAGTGATCCTCCTCTTGATGTAAGCACATATGCAGTTGGTGGTGGTAGAGGCTCCTCCTCCTGAGTGATAATAAGAACATCTTATTATAGATATCCATGAAATATCTCCTTGATGATGGGAGATGTCACTATATGAGATGTCTCTAGTTTCTTTCTACCATATTTCTTCTTCAGTCTTTGCATAAAAGTTGCATAAGCAGACACTTCCATGTGTGATACATGACTGAACCACCAATTTCTTTCTTCACCATCTAGGTGCAGTGTTGCAAACTCCACAACCTCTCTTTTTGATATAGGGTATTTTAGAAAGAATGTAAATAATTCTCCCCTCCAAGCTCTTAAGGTGCTTGTGGAAGATCCATCAAATGTGGGCAAGAAGAATATATGCCTCTTCCTTCTATTGCTGCTTCTGGATCTCCTCTCTTCTTTGAGTTGCATAAACTGTTGGAGAGAGAGATTCTCCTTCAATTCTCTAGGTTGTGGCTTGTATTCAGACAGATATTCACTTAGGGTCTCATTCCCCAAGTCTTCATCATATTCAGACCAGTCCTCTTTCTCAAAGAAAGTGGATCTAGTGGAATAATGTGAAGCTCTTTGCTTCTCTGGTCCTCTTTGTTGCTGAAAAGAAGTGTTGGGACCTTATTCATCTTGAAACCTTCTTGAGTTTTCTCTTTTCCTTTCTCTTCTTATTTCATTGATCTCCTTAGAGAGATCCTTCATATATATAAAGGAAGATGAGGCAAAAATTAATCCCTCCATAGTACATCTCTACTATCTTCTTTTCTTATGTTGTCAAAATGTCCACAAGATGAGCCAAAGATCATGCTCTCATACCATTGTAATATCCCAAAATGGAATAATGCATTGATACAAAAACATAATATTTGTAACACAGAATATGTACATGTAATTTTATGATCAACACAAATATAGAAAAAATAGATGAGCCATTTTATTATGTGGAGAAGATTCAGTTACAACAATGTACAAAATATGAGGTAATCTAGCCAAAGTGATGGCCTAGAATGACCCTGAAAACATGCTAAAGTAGGCACTGCATAACTGGAGAGTTGTTGGAAGCAAATAATGTGATGTCCCTTCATAAAATAATGAATATATGACTTCAGGCTGAAAAGTAAAATGCAGATCTATGGAAATCTGGAGCTTTGATGATGCCAAGATTCTAGATCTGGGCTCTATTATGGATACCCAAGATAACCTAGAAAGGATTTTCTAGATCTACAACTTTGGAAAATCACCCTCCTTAAGTTTGATCCTTTAACTGCTGGGTTATGTAGATCTAAAACTAGATCTGAAAATTAGATGGCTGAAATATGTCACAAGATCAAATCTAATCCAGAAGGGTTGATCCCTTCACTAGATCCTAAAGCTAGAAACTCAAGATCTAGCTCCTCAATCCTCTAAAGAATGTTGCAGCTACTTCTACACAAATGCTCATGAAAATTTTACTATAAAGGAAGGAGGCTCTCTAGCCAACTGCTAAGATGTGAAATATAGCTCAGAAATGATGGAAATAATGTATACAATATGAAGGAATGGTCCTCCACTGGATTACTAGTTGAAATGCTAGAAACTTCCCTTCTCCCTTGGATCTACAAGAATGGACTGCGCAATTACTGAAGGGATTGCTGCTGCTGGGAAATGAATAATAGATGGCCTAATGCTCGATATAGATCTGAAGCACTGGAAGGCTGATCTTGAAGCTTAAGGTGATTGGATGAATCCTTCACTGGTCCCTCAACTGAAATATTGAAGGACAACCTCCTCCTCCAAAATCATCTTCAAAAATTGTGTAATTCCTGAAGGTAGATGTTCTGCAGATGATGGAAATGATATGTGGCACCAATGCCTGATGTAGAATGAAGTACAACCCTCTTCCAAGAGATACTCAATGAAAGAGGAGGGATTCCAGACCAGGAACACCCTGTGCTAAACAACACTTACAATCTTAGCTAAACAACCAAAGAAAGCATGGAATGTCACATGAAAATTCCAGATCCAAACAAACCATACATCAATCATAATCTTCAACATGCCTTCTATTGTGCCTTCATATTCTTTATATAGATTATGAGCCTTCTCATGCCTTGGCCCTCCTCATAAATATGATGTACATGTGGACATAGGTCTCCATGTTGACTATGCTTTCTCTCCATGATCTCGTTCATGTGTGAATGTGATGATCACCCTCTCCATGATGTGTGCATTACATGCACCACTCCTCCATCATCTCATCATGAATTCTTAATGATATTAAATTTGATTATTTCCATTATCTTAGTTAACTGTATCAACCTCCATGATCTATCTCATTAATGGGACATGAAATCCACTCCTTTCACATTAAGTAGTTTCTCTACCACTCCATTATGTAGATCTAGATCTGAAATATCCACATACACATATCAAAAGTGGATTTCATTCATATTTGAGGATTATGGTTCCCTCCACCCTTTTATTTACTTAATTAATTAATTTTATTAATAATTCTAATATTCCAAATATCATGTGAAAATTTGGGAATATTACACGAGAAACCCTTGAGGGTATGGCCCAAGTCCCACTTAGATAATCATGCACCAGGGTTGTGAGGGAACCTGCAAAAAATATAATGGTCTCTATAAACCGTAGAATGATATACCATAAACGAGTTTAAGAACACGAGGCCAAGAAACTTACCGACATCGGCGACATCTGTAATGGCTTCATCGTTTGGATTTTTGAGTGGCATCGTAACCACTAGAGAGAAAGGAACGCTGGAAAAAGAAAATAAAATAGAACCATTAATCAATAGAGAAAAAAGAAGAATCAACTCTGTAAAATTTGTACATATTGAATAGGTAATACGTGTAGTGAACTTCTCCAGGACGAGCCCAAATTTCCCAAAGAGAAATTCCCGAGACTATTCTGAGTGCAAATTTAAACAAGTGTTGATGCAAGACATAACCCTATACAAAGGAAAACTGGAAATTTTGTCATTCTCGCATCTAAGAAAATAAGGGGTAATGCAACCAATGCACACTAGAAAATCTTAGGAAACGAAAGAAACTGAATTGGTACCTATGGTATCAGTGAAGGTAATTACTCCCGATTTAAGACACCTTGAGTTTTTGAATTGTAAAGTATTACGAAGGTAATCACCGGAAGTAGGTCAAAAAGGTCACACCGGGTCGTGGAGAGAAAGACCCCAGGGTGACAAAGAAAGAACCTACACAAATACCTCTTTGTTAGTGTAGTTTGAACTGTAAAAGAAATTAGAGGGAAAATTACTCAAAACCGTTGATGGGATATCATCTGGGTTCAATACCTGTGCAAGAAGCATTATCATCAAACACAAAACCTTGGCCTCCTGAACCAATTCACAGGAAGGCAGAACCATCAAGCCCTCATTAGAATGGGAAAAATGAGCTCGGAATGTAACCCTGGTGGTAGGGTTTGGTACCTCAATGAACTCCTTTAGTCCTCGACCGTTCAATCATGGAGGAGAGATCCATCAGCTCTTAGGTGGCCAGATGTCCTCACATCTAAGAATTTTCCATACCGATGTACCTTGGGGATTAAAGAAGTGTTAAATACAGTACGTTGGTAGCATTTACAAATAGCCCACGATAATTTAACACCTGGCATCGGACTAGATCATGACAGATCATCCAAATATACCGACGATATATGAGTTGAAATTAGAATAAACTCATATGATCAAACATTAACCTAAGTTTGTAAATTAACGAGTCTACACCATGGTAATTATGCAATTATACAATGAAATTTAAAGTTATAGAAGTTTATGACATGTTTTTACCATGAAATAATTTTTTTTGTGTATACATGTTACGTATGGAAATTAAATTAATTGAAAAAGGAGATTTATGTATTATTATTTAAATATTTATATACTTAAAAGGGGTTTAAATAAATAATGTTTGAAATATAAAAATTAAATGACATTTAAATGATGATAATATAATATTTCAACATAATTTTGGTAATCCATAACAAATTTTAACCCAAAGAAAAGGTAACTCAAATAAATTAATAAATTAATGTTTTTTTTGTTTTATACTAAGATATGGATAGGTTGGAGATTGCAAAATTCATGTAGTTGAGGACTGCTTATGTCAGTTTCAAATATACTTGGAGCAAACTAAGGGAATTTGAATGTTGTTTTGAGCATGTTGTGGATAGAATCTTTGAGAAATATTGTAGAATTGTATGTGATTGTTACCCTTACATTTGGTACGATAATAGACTAGTGTTAAAGGATGATGATAGGTAAAGAGACATCCTCATATCCTCTTTTTTCTTTTGACGGGACATGAATTACATTGGGTCATGCATGGAGATGAACCTCAGTTTATTCCTATGAACTTAGATGCATTTGTGGACATTAGAAGACCATATTATTTCCCTTTGAAAGAAAATGTGTGGTGGATAATTGGGGGAAATGCGATTGTCCCTAAAATGTAGATCATATTTGGGGACCTTATGGATTTTTTCCTTCAAAACAAGTAGTGCTTGGAGGTTTCATTTGAGGGGTTAGTGGACACAAACCTAATATGACCAACAATATTAGTGTTTGAGCACCTATGCTTTGGGAGAATGTCTTAGGGGTTCTAGGAGTTAAGGGTTTGAGGGGTTTAAGCGTCAGGGTTTAATGGTAAAGGGTAAAGGGTTAGGGCGTAGGTGATTTACGGGTTAAGGGGTTGAGGTCTAGGGGGTGTAGAGGTTAGTGGTTAAGGGCTTCAAGGGTTAAGGGTTAAGCACCATGGGCTTAGGGATCAGGAGATTTAGGTAGTTAAGTGCTTACGGGTTATGGGATATAGGTGTCAAAAGGTTAAGGGGTTAGCAGTTAGGGCTAAATGGTTACGGGTGAGGTTTAAGATGATAATGGGTTAGTGCTTAGGGGCGTCATGGATTCTAAGTTAAGGGTTAGGGGTTAAGGGGTTAGTGTCTTAGGGTTTAAGGGATCAAGGGGTTAATGGATTGTGAGTTATGACTATAGGCATTAAGGGATTATGGATATGGGTTAAGGCGATAGGGAATTTATTGATTATGGGTTAATGGATTCTGGGTTACGATAATGGGGCCCCTAGTCACCTTATCACAACTATTGGGGGTTTCCCTATCAATATATCTCTATGCCTTCCCTCTAGGCCTCCCTCCCTTGATATGACCTCCCTCACACGATACGACCCGAATACATCTCTTGTGGTGCGCTCACATGGTATGACCCGACTCGCCCGAACGAAGGCACGAGGGAGAAAATGGAAAATGAATCACACAAACATGCACAAGAGACACAGGTGGTTACAACTTGGCATTTTTGATATGACCACCCTTACACGACCCGACCTGACCTGACTCGACCAGCCTAAACGTGTTTCCTTCGGAACCCTCACACTACCCGACCTCACATGACCCAACCTGACACGACCCAATCTCACACAACCGAACCTCACACGACCTTGACCTGACCTAACCTGACCTAGCCTGACCCGACCTGACCTGACCCTCACACGGTTTCGTCGCTATTCCGAAATAAAAAATTACAAGGGTTTGAAATACTATTAAAAGGGTTAGGGGAATAATTAGTTAGCGGTGAATGGATTAGGGATTAAGGGCTTAGGGGTTAGGGGAATAGTGGATTAGGGGATAGAGGTCTAGGGTTTATGGGTTAGGAGAATAATGTGTTAGATGTTAAGGGGTTAAGGATTGGGGGCTTATGGGTTAGGGAATTTAGGCACATTTAGGGGTTAAGGGAATAATGAGTTAGTGCTTAAGGGATTAGGGATTGGGGTTAGGGGAATAATGAGTTAATGGTTAAGGGTTTAGGGATTGGGGGGTTAGGGGTTAGGGGATTTAGGCGCATTTCGGGGTTAGAGATCGAATCATGAGCTAGTGGTTAAGGGATTAGGGATTGGGGGCTTTGGGGTTAGGGGTTAGGGGATTTAGGCATAATTAGGGGTTAGGTGAATAATGAGTTAGTGGTTAAGGGATTAGGGATTAGGGATTAGGGGGTCAAATGGGTTAAACAGGTTGGGAATTAGGGTTTAAGAGGTTAGGGGTTATAGGTTTAGGGCTTAGGGGGTTAAATGGGTTAGGGGGTTTATAGGTTTAGGGGGTTAAATGGATTAGGGTTTTAGGGGCTTAGGGGTTAAATGGGTTAGGGTTAAGGAATTAGGGTTTAAGGGGTTAGAGGTTAAGGGTTTAGAGGTTTATGGTTTAGGGGGTTAAATGGGTCAAGGCCGGGTACCTAGCATACCTTGTCACTCCCTCCTTAGAAGACCTAAAACTTGCTAACACCTAGCATACCTTGTCGAATCGTGTGAGGGCACCTATGAAATGTGTTCAGGAGGGTCAGGTCAAGTCGTGTTGTGTGAGGGCACCCATTAAGGAAACATGTTCAGGCGGGTCAGGTTGGGTTGGGTCGTGTGAGGGTGGTCATATAAAAATGATACTCAATGACTGCCCGTGTGCCTTGTGCATGTTCGTGTGACCCATTTTCCGTTTGCTCCTTCATGCCTTCGTTCGGGCGGGTTGGGTCGTGTGAGGGAAATCGTATAAAAAATGATAAGTTTTGACTGCCCCTGTGGCTTGTGCACGTTTGTGCGACCCTTTTTTTGTTTGCTACCTCGTGCCTTCATTCGGATGGGTCGAGTCGGGTCGAGTCATGACCCAAACCAAATGCGTTTTCTTGGGCACCATCACATGACCCGACCTGACACAACACGTCTGAATGTCGATTAAGGCATGATAGGGGAGAAAATGACAAATGGGTTGCAAGAACGTGCATAAGGCACACAGGTGGTCACAACTTAGCATTTTTTATACAGCCTCCCTCACTACACGATCCAACCCAAATGTGTTTCCTATGGCGCCCTCACACGACACAACCTGACCTGCCCGAATGAAGGCATGAGGGAGAAAACGTAAAATGGATCACACAAATGTGTAGTACAAGGCACACGGGTGGCCACAACTTAGCACTTTTGATACGATCACCCTCACATGACCCAACCCTCCCAAATGCATTTCCATAGGTGCCCTCACACGACCCGACCTGACCTGACCTGCTCGAACGCATTTCCCTGGGTTCCCTCACATGACCCAACCCGACCCACCTCGACTCGCTCGAACATGTTTCCTTGGGCACCATCACACGACCCAACCTGAACTGACCCGGCTCGATCGAATGTGTTTCCTTCGGTGCTCTCACAACACCTGACCCGACCCAACCCGCCCGAATGTGTTTCCTTAGGCGCCCTCACATGACACGACCCGAAGACCCACTCAAATGTGTTTTCCCGGGATCCCTGACGCGACATGACCCGACCCGACCTGCCCGAAAGCGTTTCCTTGCGTGCCCTCACATGACACGACCCAACCTGACCCACTCGGACGCATTTCCTTAGGTGCCCTCACACAACCCAACCCAACCTGCATAATTTCGTTTCCTTGGGCACCCTAGCTCACACGACCCAACTTGGCCTGCACGAACACGTTTCCTTGGGTGCCGTCACACAACCTGACCCGACCCGACCCGACCCGCCTGAACATTTTTTCTCGGGCAGCCTCACACGGCATGACCTGACCCAACCCGATCTACCCAAACACGTTTCCTTGGGCACCCTCACAGTACGGCATGACCCGACCTGATCAGCTGACTCAAACGCATTTCCTTGGGTGCCATCACACGACTTGACTCGACCCACATGAATGTGTTTCCTTGGGCGGCCTCACATGGCACGACCCGCCCAAACCCAACTCGTCCTGCTCGAACACATTTCCTTGGGCGCCCTCACACGACCCGATCACATGACCCAACCCAGAAATTTTCCTTGGGTGCCCTCAGTACACGACCTGACATGACCCGACCCAGACGTGTTCCTTGGGCACCCTTAGTACACGATCCAACACGACCCAACCCGGACATGTTCCTTGGGCGCCCTTAGTACACGACCTAACACGACCCGACTTGGACATGTTCCTTGGGCGCCCTTTCTCGACCCGACCCGAACGCATTTACTTGGGCACCATAAACATCATTATTCTGTCACTTGTTTCATAAACGTCGCTATTCCAAATACCATAACATTCCCTAAGTGTGGATATTTTGAGCAATTCAAATCGAGGCTTGGAAAATTATCTATTTTTTCTATGTTTGGTATAGATGGTAATAATTCCATTACCCACAAACACATACCCTCATAACAAATATCGATTTCTCTAAAAATCAAATGTTTCCAATATGAACAATTAGAGGTGAAGGATTATCCTAGGAGGTCAATGTGTTGGTTTGGGGTGTTATTTTCAACCTTGGATACTTACTGGTTAAGGGCTTCAAGGGTCAAGGGTTAAGGTCCAAGGGTTTTAGGGTCGAAGGATTTATCAGTTAAGGACTTAAGATTTAGGAGATTTTTCACAAAAGTTGCACTTCCAAAGGTTTTCGATGCTTGGTTCACAAACGTTGCTATTCTGACGCTTGTGTGATAAATGTCACTATTCCAAAATTTGGTTCAAAAATGTTGCTATTATGACAGTTTCCCCAAACGTCTCTATTCTGACGGTTTCCCCAAACGTCACTATTTCGACAGTTTCTATTGAGATTGCAACAAGATGATGAGCTTAGTGAAAAGATTCTCCTTCACTAAGTGGGCCCACAGGATATTTTTGGCGCAAGTCTATTTTTAGACATGTCGATCATATTCTATGAGTTGCAGGATGCTATTTGTGGATGGTTGGTCAAGTTGGAAAAATAGATGGACTTCTATTTTTAGACATATTGGGCGGAATCCATTTTTATATTTCCGGTCTAAAAATAGATATGTCGAATATTATTAGCTCTTAATAATATTTGGACTATAAACATTATCTTATTCTCTTGGAGCACTTCAGTTAAGTGCACAGATGTGGCACAGGAGCTGACAAAAGGAATTACGCTATTCCTGAGGGTTAAGTGGAGCTATTGCATGGAGACTTCAGTTAGAACTCATGTGACAAAGTTTGGTGGAGTTATTGAGGTAGTTGGTGGAGTTGTGTTCAGTTTAACTGAGTTAAACATAGTTGAGCTAGTTGTATCTAGTCTAACTGATTGATACACTAGTGAGAGTGGTGTGAATTAATTATTAATTAATTCACTAATTATTAACTCATTAATCAACTAAAGAATACATCGGTTAACTACAGTGCATGGACAGTTTCAGTGGAAACCAGTGAAGAGGTAGGTGAAAGAGCAGTGTGACTATCAGTTGTGACTATACTGTTGCATTATTTGCAACAAATAGTGATTGAAGATGCCAATGAAGGATTGCGTGAGAAAGAGATTTGGATGGATTCGAGTTCATTCGAGCCATTCTCGAGTGATTGTAGCAATAGAGCGGGCGGTGGAGGTGGCGAGATCGATGCAAATGGATTGCTAGATCAGACCTGTTTAGTGTGTAGCAATTGGAGATTATACTGAGAGCTTGTGAGGAGCTTTGTATAATGATTGTTACATGATCTATATGACACATAATATACATATAGTTGGGGGTTTTCAGCTTTAAGCTTTCCCATAAATACTGTGTTCATATGTGTGAATGTTTATGGTTTTAATGTGTGCATGCAATTGATTTTATTTCCACAAGTAATGATCAATAGTAGAAGAGATTCTATATTGTGCATGAAGTCAAATAGTGTGTGATCAGGAGAATCTTGGATGTATAACACATTAGTTATATAATTTCTACAGGTTTGACGCTTCGTTCATAAATAATAAGCTATTTACAGCGCTTGTTTCACAAAGTCGCTATTCCGATGCTTAGTTCACAAATTTCACAAATCAAATAACGATACCTTTACTTCGCTATTCCATTCCGATGATACTCCCTTAACATCTCTAGAGTGAACGCTTTTTGGCGGGATTAAAAAAATTGATAAAAATTAGGGAACTTTTCGACAGTACGTCAAAGTTGTCATCGACTAAAGTCTGGAAAGATGATACATATGTCCTAGTGTATATAAAGTAGCCACAACCTAAAGGAGTCTTGTCAAGTGTAGGAGGTAGTTTTGGGTATATTTTCTCTCTATTCAAATTTTCTCTCCCAATCTGATATCTCTCCTTTACTCTTTAACGATATCTTCTATAGGATAAATATAGACACATTGAAATACACTATTTGGGTTGTTTTTTTGTAAATCATAATACTTGCAAACTCGGCCACAAATAGTCTTACCACTACCAGTAGGTGTTACAACTAAAAAATTATCATTTGAGGTATAAAACACCGCAAATGCCTGAGTTTGAATAGGATTGAAGTGTCTAAACTATTGATATAGTGCTTCGTATGAAGGATTTATTAATGCAGACACAGGAAGTGGACGCAAGTCTAGTTATTCAGTTGGAAGTGGGTATCTGTTTGGAAAAATAAGATGTCTAAATGAAACTTGTAGTATTATCCGTGACCCCAAACACTTAACAGATTCAACATGAATAAAGTGTTGGTGAGGAAGAGGTTCATGGTGTTGAAGAATGTAGCTAGTGACAGTCTTCAAAATTGTATTTGTGAAAAGAAAGAAAAATATTTTTTTATGGTAAAAGAAATTTGACTTATTAATGCATGGGTTTCATGCTTGGGTCTTTGGTCAACAGGTCCAAGCCTACATTATAATCTTCTAGGATTATATATTAAGTCATTATCATTATTATTATATCATTAACCATTCTTGGGATATTTGTGTCAAGAAATAAATTTATTTTCTCCTTCACCAAGTCAACTTCTAAGTAACCCCGATTGAAATTCAAACAATTTAACAAGTCGGCCTCAAAAACTTGACAAGTAAGCCTTTTGTTGAATATTAGAAACCGTAATATTCCTAAATTAGTCCACAGCTAATGGGAATATTAAAATTTTGTTTTGTCACTTAGATAAGTGAATAAGTGGGTAGGGAGACCCATAAAACTCTTTATTGTGAATAAAACCACTTCTCATGTGAAAGTGGATCATATTTTCAGCTTAATAAAGCACCCTAAGGTGTGGATAGGGGCTAAAACATGTTGATTGGGTCAACCTTTACCAAATCTACAATGCTGTCATGGAGGAGTGGCCATCAATGAGGCACAACGCAGTTTTATATGGAGATGCCTTGTGTGAAAGGAGTGATCTCATTGGAAGTGGTTTAGGGTTTGCAAGCTCTTAACTTATAAAAGGAAGAGGATGGCAACATTAGAGGGTTGTTGATGATATGATATTTTCTGAATATATTGTCTGTTTAGACATATATCATTCTCTTGTTGTTTAGCTGAGAATTAATGTTGTTTAGCATTGGGTGTTCTTGATCGGGAATCCCACCTCTTTCCTTGAGAGGCCTCTTGGGAGAGTTTGCATTGTATTGTCCACTATTTGGTTGAAGGCCAAGCTTCTTCTTTCAACTACAACGTAGATCCTGCTAAGGGTTTGGTTGTCTTTGCAAGCTACAACAAGTGGAGGCTAGATATTTTCATATCTAAGCCATTTCAATGCTCCTTTTCAGTGGAGGAGGCTTCTAATCCATTGGGAGGAGAGTATTGGATGCATTGAGATTCATTTTATGATCTTGGCATGTGGCCAACCACATTTTGATCCCTACAACGTAGTTTTGCTTCCAAATCTGCGTTATTCCTGTAGGTGCAGTTACAGGGTGTTTTGGCACACCATCTGGAGAGTTGGTTTTCAAGTGTTGGGGATCTTCCCTTCACTTTGGAGATCCATTGGAGGATATCATTCTCTTGTTCATATAAGATCAGATCCAGTTCCAGATCTGAATATTTCTACAGTCTGGAGACTTAGATCAGATTTTAGCAATACATGTTTATCGAAAACCCCGAAGGGGATTTTGAAGAAAGAGCCTATATAGTGTGTGGATACGGTATAGATCTGACTTTTCATGCACTTATTTTATCTAGATCTAAATTTTAATATAAAGGTTTGTAGCTCATTAAAATAATGTTGTAAATCTTTTCAATCTTAATACATGGTTGCGACACACCTCTTTTGAGGAATTTCTTCTAATTGGAGACTTTTATTTCTGTTATGAATCTTATGGGCCATCTTTTACATGTTGTTTTGCTATTGTAAATACATTTGAAAGGTCTC